>CM065299.1:29872073-31072073 GCA_032871835.1 Dipteronia dyeriana
TTTCCTTAGCCCGCCCTTTCTTTAGATGGTGTTATATTTCCATGTGGATATTCTCATATTCTTTTTCTTTTATTTTTATATATATGCTTGAATCAACCGTCTTAGTACACTTTTTTCTGTACGTGCAGAATACAAGGGAGACAGCCCATGCTTTAAGGATGTTGCCTTTGGCCAAGGCTAAAAGGTACTTGGAGGATGTTATGGTCCACAAGCAAGCCATTCCATTCCGACGTTTTTGCCGTGGAGTTGGGCGAACTGCTCAGGCCAAGAATCGCCAACCGAATGGGCAAGGGCGCTGGCCAGCTAAATCTGCAAAGTTCATTCTTGATTTACTAAAGAATGCTGAGAGTAATGCAGAGGTATGTATCACCTTTTTTTTTTCTGGTTTTGTTGTAGTTTTAACCACATTCAAGTTTGCTATGTATCTTATGTTTCATCCTACTTTGTTTTGCATATTTTTTAGGTGAAAGGCTTGGATGTGGATGCACTTTACATTTCTCACATCCAAGTGAATCAAGCCCAGAGGCAGAGACGTCGGACATACCGTGCGCACGGAAGAATTAATCGTGAGTGTTTTTCCACTGCTGATTAAATTCCCCCTCCCAAAAAAAAAAAAAACCTGTGCTTACTGATTCCTGTATTTTTTTTGGCAGCATATATGTCTTCACCATGTCATATTGAGTTAATTGTGTCAGAAAAGGAAGAATCTGTGAAGAAAGAGGTACATTTACAACAAGTCGGAATCTGTTGAGTTAAATTATTACTGTATCAGTATGATGTGCCTTCTTTCTGCATTCTAGAGATACACTTTTGATCTAATGATATTTGAATATTAAATGTGTGAAATGTTGTTAATGTTGTTTTCACTGCTATTGCATTACATCTTATGCATTTTGTTTGTTTTGCAGCCTGAGACCCAGATTGCTCCCAGGAAACCAAAGACTTCAGCATAGTGGTGTACTTCCTATTGAATGGTAGAGATATTCCATTTTCCCCCCTTATAGTATCATGACAATATATTTGGTTTTCTACGCTAATGTAGTGTCCTGTGGAACTTTGAGGTCTATGAGAAAATTGTTTTTGGAAGTTTTTATTTTTTATTTATTTTTATTTTGGGCTGTTTTTGTGATGCAATGGTTGGCGTACTATTGTAGTTCCCAGTAGTAAGTAGTAACAAATTAATCGCTATTGACTTATTTGAGTTTGATATTCCCTCAACCATATATGCAAGGCTATTTTGATAAATTTCTAATTTTTGTTTCATAACCTGTGATGGTGTGCAAATCTTTTGATGCTGTTTAAGCTCACTTTTAGTTCGTATTGTTCCAAAGCTGTTGTGTATCAAACAAGTTATGGGTACTTGAATAAATGCAATGAGCTGAATAGGGCTCCAAACTGCATAAACCACTTCACATCTCTGATCTTCATGCATTGATCTATGTTGCAAAAATCTTCAAGCATTGATTAGTAAATTTATCAAACAAAGTCTAAATAATAGTAATTCGATATGATTTTATTTTCAGTGCCACATGATGGAAAACAATTTTACTGGTCTGCGGTCAGGATTAGCTTGTAATGCAGCAGTAAAAATTGTCTACCGGAACTGAACATCCCCATTTGATCAAAAATGTTTTACCATGCCTCCTTACGAGTACAACTATAATATTATCAATTAAAGTTGCATACAGTTGAATTCATGATTTATCTCTGATTGAAATAATCTTGCTACACATTACAAAATATTGAAGTGAAGTTGAAATCAAGATGCAGCACAAAAAATAAACTTCAAGGTTGTACGGCTTCCAATAGTTTTTCATACACCTGTCTAGCTGACAAATCCTCCACCTGATTTGAAAATCAACAGTTAGCATGGACCAAAAACATACACCGACCAAAACAACAAATAAGAAGTTTCTGAACAAAATTCTGAAATTGAGGCTCAATTAGATACAAATATACAATGGTTGTCAATAATGAACTAAATAATGAACTACTAACAGTTATTGAGCTTCTTGGAAAATGTCTAAACATCCATTTAAACAGCATGATTGATAAGCCGTATAGATATGACAACAGTATAACTACTCTTCATAGGCTAAGATCAATAAAGATCTATCGACTTGTATGAGTACCATATTCCATGTAGAGTCGTTTACCCACTCAACCCACATGTTTTTTGCATCAACGTGCTCAAGAAGTTTTACTGTATCAGTGAAATATCTTCAGGGAAGTTGGTAGTTAAACCAAAATGGAAAAAAGAAAGGAAACCTTTGCATGTGTTAGTAGAACTCTGTATCAGATGTAAAATTGTTTCAGAAATTCCAAAGTTTTAATCATTCAGGGCATGATTCTATCTACAAATTATAGTTGATTTATGGGATAAGAAGGTTAGCGAACTAAAATAATCACAAACTCAAGGAAATTAACGACATGAGCAAAATGCATGCAGAGAACCAACAAACACAACCAAGACTCTTTAATTGAACTCACCACAAGGAGCTTCGATTTGTTATTCCATCCTCTCTGAAGAGTCATTTGGCTTAGTCTCAGACCCAAAACCTACATAAAAGCACGTGGCCAACCTCAAAAACTAAAAATTGACCATTCAAGATTTTAGGCTAATTTTCAGTATATCTTCATATAAAAGAGAAAGTATACTTTTCCCATGAATTCCAAAAGTTCATTGTTTGCTTCTCCACGGGCTGCAGGTGCAGCTACAGTAACTCGTACATCATCAGCATTCACTCCTGATGACAATAAAAATGCAACGATAAGTTTGGTAATTAATAAAATAGCAGAGTTATATATTTGAAATAATGTTGAGAATTAAAGCAGGTAAGAGCAAGGGTATTAGAGAAGAAAATTATGGTTTTCAAACTTCTCAAGGAAGTTGAACACATTTTTATTCCATGAGTAGTGAGTACTAGCTACTTAAGCCGAAAAGATCTCGTCATATTATAGCGCTTGTGATCAAACCCCATTCACGCCAAGGTAATAATATCTTGAGTATGAGGGATTGGGGGGGTAGGGCCTACAAAGGCTAGAAATAAAGGTAATATAAAATGCAAGCCAATCCAATCATATATGAATTTTAGTGTCATTCAACTTATAAATATTATTATCATCCTATTCTGCGGGTTTGACAGTTGTCACTCAATTCAATGCATTTTCCTTCCATTTCAAAATTGTAAGCGATGTCTTTGTTGAAACTGCAGGAGCAACACCGTGACCACAATTTGTCATGATGGAGCTTCAAGAAGGTTATGATTTAGTTGGTCATAAAGGGTAAACTAGCTGTGGGGGGGTTTGACTAGAAAATATACCATAATGGAAGTCCGAAGTTCCCTAAACCATCTCTCCATTCATAGAAGGCACCAAAACTATCCAGGTCGGGTTGATTTCTTAAAAATATGGGAACAAAGATGATTAAAGGGTGGTGCAATAGACACTTGTTCCCACCATAACACCTACGCAAAATATATTCCTAGGTCATGCATGTGGCCTTGTCTATCCACAGCAAATAAAACACTAAAGAAGCAATTTTAAAATAAAAGTAAAATAAATTATCATTTTACTTGTAATCGCTGAGCGTTGAGCACGGTCTTCCACCTCTATGGCCACTTGAACAAGCCCTCCGTCTAACTGTGATATGCAGGGTGGCACAGGAGCATCCTACAGTACATATCACGACCAGTATTAGTGATGTAGGACCAACAGTAGAAATATGAACTAGAAAGAGAATTTAGAGAGAAATAGGGAGAAAAGGAGACTGGAAACACAAAAGGGAGAAGCATAGAAGAAATAGAGATCGGAAAACACAACAATTTTTTATTTAATTCAATCCTTCAAGTCTGATTACAATAGGCTTGAAGGGATCTATTTATAGCTAACAAAATGATAAACACCTGAACACCTAACTCTTGATAAGCATATGATAAACATAGAGATAAAACAAACCTAAACTAATCTCTAAAGGAGATAATTTATTCTCAAGATAAATACAATATAATAACTACTAATATCATCTAATAATACTTTTCTAATTCCCCATCAATTACGTTTTTACAAGTGTAACTTCTGGATAATACAAATGAGAATGACATCATATGTAGAGAAAACAGAGTTAAATATGCTCGCATGTAGTTGATTTGCCCAGGTATGGAACAAAAAATCGTCAATAACCACAAATAGCACATGCATGTGAGAGGAAATTACAGATCCTACACCATGCAACACGTGAGCTATTCCAAAATTATTTACAGTCTTATACTCTCACATAAACAACAAAATTTAATAACCTACAAATCAAAGGCCAGAGATGATAGATAAAATCAAGAAATAAAATCCTACCTGTGGGTTGGTTTCAGCAGCAACGGTACTAAGTGCGCCATCAACAACATAAATGAGAGAAGTTGTTTCCAACTCTTCCTCTGAACGATAGCAAACAAACAGTCCACAGCCAATACAGTTCATACGGAATTGCTTCTCCAGTTTCCCTTCACCCCTGAACCAGAAGATTTGCTTTCATAAATCCTGCAGAGGAATGAGAAAGACCCAAGAGTACTCTACAGCTACTTTTCTATTCTAACTATAAAAATGAGTTCAAAATGAGAGATACACAAATAAAATAAGGGAAGAGATCTATACAACTAACAAGTAAAGCAAAATTCCACAGGTATAAGATGGAAACCAAGCATAAGACAAAAAGAAAAGAAAAAAGGCTGCTCGAATTCTCCTATGTCAAAAAACCATCTAAAACAAAATTTTCTTTCCTTTTGGCAACAAGGCAATTTTGCTTCTATCTATTCTCTTTTACCTGCCTCTTTGTTCTCTGCATACACAGTACAGAGATTTTATCACTCTTTCCTCAAGACTCGACCCCCAAAAGTGTTAAAAAAGAATAATAAGGCAATCCATGGATCTTGTAAGAAATACGGTTTCCAAATTATAGTTAAAAAACTATACGGCCTTTACATGAATGTTGTCACAAATCCATCCATACAATAACCCCTTCTACCGAATAACTTTAGGAACCAAAACACTGCTCAGAAACTGCCTTCTCTCAAGATCCTCAATGCCTAATATTATATTTATGATGTCCAATCTATCAAACTTATGATCAATTATATGCCAGAAATAAAGTTAGAAACTCTAGAGCTACATTTCAACACAGGAATGGTTTTTAAGTGATTCTCTTCAACAGAGTACCTTAATCTCATTGGTTAAATCCCAGACCAAAATCAAACACCGAAAGATGGAAAAAAAAAACAAAAAAGCACATTAGAAATACCGTTTTAAGAGAATTTTTCCGGCCTCGGTGATGTTCAATCTTGCAAGATGCTTGGTCTTGTCCAAGACATATGCTTTATCAGTCTTCCTTTTTGGCATTTTCTGCAACTGGGTATCTTATAACAAATACATTTCAGCACAGACCATGGAAACTATAACAGCTAAATTTCTTCAAGAGGTAGATGCAATAAGCGGAACTAAATATCAATTCATATATAAAAAGCGAAATAAATGCATAAAGCATCAGCTCATTCACCAGTATTCAGGATAATCACCAACAACAGTTGCAACAGTTTAATAGTTTGATTAAAATGAAAAGTGTGAGAGTGTTAAAGTGTTAACAATAAGAGGAATAAAAAGAGAACCAGTGATGAGGACATGCGATCCACAGTGCTTGCAATAGTAGACGAAGAGATCAGAGTCAGGACCGTCAGGAGCTGCATCCTCGCTTGAATAAGTGTGCGTTGTTCTCTTCGGCATTTCTTCTCTTCTGCAACTTGCGAGTTTTCGTTGGATTGATTTGATTGGATTTTATTTGAATGGGATTACTGACCTTTAAGGTGCGTTTGGCACGGATAGGACACAACAAGATGTAACGTGACGAGACATGTTGTTCTGTATTATGTTTGTTCTGTATTATGTTTGGAAGGTGTAAAACAAGACTGTTAACTGTACTGTTAGACATTTTGTATGACTGGAACAGAACGATACCAGAGGTATAAATGACCAGAGTACCCCTGTTGACCTTTCTAATATTTATAACAATTTTATTAAATTTGAAAAAAAAAACCTCCTAGAGTTGGATCAAATTCGGTTTCTTTCATTGGATTTGAAAAATATCAAATATTACTTAATTAAAAGATTTTAAATTCATTTAATTCCACAAACCCTAATTTTTTTTTCCAATGAAACTAATTAAACTAATTAATTTTTTCTTCACTGATTCTTCACCGATTCTTCAATGAAAACCCATTAATGTTCATTTGGAAAAATTGCTCCAATTCTAACGAACCCAGCCATCATCGTCAACAAATCAAACAAATCGAAAACATATAAAAAATTGATTGAAAACAACCATCAATTCAAACGAACCCAACCATCATCGTCAACAAATCAAACAAATTGAAAACAAATCAAAAATTAATTGAAAACAACCATCATCGTCGTCATCGTCAACACCAAATCATCACCGCCAAAAAATCAAAAATTGTTCCAAAAACTGAAAAAACAAATAAAAAAAACCCCTCCATCATCGTCAACACCAAACCAAATTCCATCCACCACTATAACCACCACCAAATTAAACAAACCCAACCATCAACACCGAACCCAGCTTCAATCAAAACCATCTCGGCTGCCTTGGTTCGGGGGTGTACGTACGTACCGGTTCGGCGGCCCTGCTTTCAATCAACACCTCAGATCGCAACCCTGGTTCGGTGGTGTACGGGCGTACCGACAAACCATGTCGGCAATGAGTTGCGGCGGTTTGGAGAGAAGAACAATGATCGTGTTGGAGAGAGAAGAGAAGAGAAGAGGAGAGAAGAAAGATGAGAGCAAAATGATGGGGTTTTAATTTATATAGTTGTAATTTTTGGAAATTTTAAGGGCAAAATTATATTTTTGATGCTTGTCCCATGCATGGGACAAGCCTGACCGAGGGTCTGAGGTGGGACAAGATTTTATGGTTTTTGTCCCACCTTGTCCGCTCCCGTCCCATCCCATGCTAATAGCACGCCAAACGTGAGACAAGAGAAAGTTGTCCGGTTCTGTCTCGTCCCGTCCCACGTACCAAACGTACCCTTAGGGTGCGTTTGGCACGGAGATGGACAAGATAAGGTGGGATCGAACTGGACGGGACATGACTGGACATGTTGTTCTATGCTGTGTTTGGAAGACCTGGATAGAACTATAAATTGTATTGATATGCGTTTGGTATGACTGAGACAGGATGGAACAAAAGATTCAAATGACCAGAGTGTCTCTCTTATATGTATAACAACATAGACTATAATATTATATATATATATATATATTAATATATAATAATATTAAATAATATTACATTATTATATTATATATATTATTTGATATTATTTGATATTAATATAAAATATTTAATATTTATATATATATATATTATATGTAATATAGATATAATATAGAAATATATATAATAATATTTACTATATTATATAATATATATTAAATATAGAGGGAATTGCAGGAAATGATCACAATTTTTATTGAGTTATTGTTTTTAGCAAAAACTTTATTTTTGCTTAAAATCATCATCTTTAACCATGAACTTCCAAATATACCCTCATTTTTGTTTTATGTGTCCTAAATTTTCCCACCCAAAATTTTCACTTATTAGTGCTTTGTTTTTCAATTTCTCACTCTCTCTCTCTCTCGGTCTCTCTGTTTGTTCGCTCTCTCTCTCTTTCTTGCTCTCTCTGTTTGATCTCTAATTGTTTTACTTATTCTCTCTTAAACCGTGATCTCTCTGAAAACCGATTTGCTTCTTCTCTTTGAAATCGTGTTCTCTTTTGCTTATTTTCTCTCAAATCATGTTCTCTCACTCTGATAAATTGAGTTTCATCTCTCTGAAAACCGAGGCTGCAAATCAAGTCTGAAACTCGTGGATCTTCCTCTCTTCAAGTAGATCCAGATTTGAAACCTAGCATTCAGCTCTTTGTTAAAGTAGTTGAAGGTATGTATCCCTTTCCTACTTGTTTTTTACAAGAATGAACAAGTTTAATTTGACGAAAAATAGAATGGTTTAGATTTTGAGTGAAACCCATAGACTGTCAATTTTTGTTCTCAGGTTACATGATAAGCCATTTAAAATATAATGTTACATGTCAGTTCAACAACATGTTACATGCCAGTTCAATTTAATGTTACATAACAGTATTTTTTAAAGTTACATGCTAGGTTATTTTTTGTACCCAAGTTACATGCTAGGCTATTTATGAAGTTACATGGTAGGTTATTTTTGAAGTTACATGCTAGGTTATATTTGAAGTTACATGCTAGGTTATTTTTGAAGTTACATGCTAAGTTAATTATTAAGTTACATGGTAGGTTATTTATGAAGTTACATGCTAGGTTAATTTTGAAGTCACATGCTAGGTTATTTTTTAAGTCACATGCTATGTTATTTTTTAAGTCACATGCTTGGTTATTTATGAAGTTACATGGTCTGTTATTTATGAAGTTACATTCCATCCAAGTCTTATTTTTTTACATGTAAATTCATTTTAAAGTTACATGTCAAATATTTTTAATGTCAATTAATTGACTTGTAGGATTATGGATGAAACGAAATTGGTCATCCATCATGGTGGAAGTTGGATGGGAATTGTTACGAGGGTGGTATGACAAAGTGGGTCAATGTTCCTAGATGTGTAAGTTTTGATGGCTTGGTGAAGTTGGTAGAAGATGTTGTCAAAGTTGATGTTGCTAGGTACAACTTACAATTATGGTTATTGGCGTTTACAATTAGTGGTACTGCTCGTTCGAGAATTGAGAATGACAATGACATGTCATGTATGATGAATGTAGATAAGCTATTACCTGAGGTTTTTGTCTCTGTTTTTGCGAAGGAAATAACAGATTGTGTGCAAGATGACAACCTATGTAACCTACCTACTTCACAACCCGTGTATGACGGGTTTCTTCGGAAACTGGCAGGATATGGGTCCATTCCAATTGAAGACCCAAGTGTATGTAACGATATAACCATTGACGAAGAATAGAACAATCAGTGGTCGGACTCCGATAACAGTGATGATAGCTCGATACCCAACGTTGGCAGAGGTAGTCACGACGATGAATATTGGCATGATGGTGTGGGTTGTGGTTCTGGAAGTGTTGGAGGACATGGATGTCCATCGGGTTTTGCTACATTTAACGGTGTTTCCTTTCGAGAGGATGGTTTGGGTGACGATATTGATCAAACTGCTGAACATGCTTCCTCACGAGCTTGGGTTATTCCTGGAGCAGAAAGGTATTCTTTCAAACCCATTAGCGCGAAGGAAGATTGTTCAAATGATGGCCGATTATACAAGGGTAGAATATTTCAATGCAAGAAAGATCTGAAGGGAACGTTGAATATGTATGCATTGAAGGAGGGATTTGAAGTACGGATTAGAAGGTCTAGCGAGACACGTTATGAGGCTGGATGTAAGGATGGCGAGTGTGATTTCCATTTACGTGGAATTAAGATGCAAAAAGGAGAATATTGGGTGGTTCGAATGTTTGTAAAGGATCATACGTGCAATATTGATGGTTTCCACGCACGTCTTCGACAAGCAAATTCATAGACTGTCGGTGAACTATTAGCACCAAAGTTGCAAGTACACGGACACTCTTTAAAACCCAAATATATCATGGTCGAAATGCAAGTGGAACATGGACTACATTTTTTGTATTCAAAGGCTTTAAGAGCAAAGGATCATGCAGAGGCATCTGTTTTTGGTCCTCCCAAAGAATCATTCAAGTTGTTGCCTGCTTACTGTCATTGATTGGAAGAAGTAAATCCATGGACTATTACAGTGTTGAAAATAAATGTTGCAAATCGGTTTGAATATATGTTCATCGCTCATGCCGCATCACTTCATGGATTTCGTACCGTGATTCGACCAGTTATTGCAATTGACGGTACTCATTTGAAGGGTAAATTTTCTGGTATTATGTTTGTAGCTATATGTTTGGATGCAAACAACCAGGTTTTTCCTTTAGCATATGGGTTTGACGACGTTGAAGATGAAATGTCATGAACATGGTTTTTGAATGAGCTTAAAAATGCTATTGGTAGTTCTGAGGATTGTATGATCATATCCGATCGCCACCTCGGTATCAAGGTTGCAATGGAGAAAGTGTACTCTATCGTACCACATGGATATTGTGTGTTTCACATGGCTCAAAACATCAAAAAAGATTACAAAAGGAAAGATGTGAGCCTTCTTTTCAAACAAGCATGGAAGGCATACCGAAAATCTGAATTCAAGGAAACGATGTTGGAGATGAAGAAGGTTAATAGGGTAGCATTCGAAGAATTAATGAATGTTGGTCCCGAAAGGTGGTCTCGTGCTTACTCTCCTGTTAGGCGTTATAGGTTGATGACTTCTAGCATTGTCGAGTCGATGAATTCATGTTTGGTACATGCTCGTCAAATGCCAATAACAACCATGATTGAGTTTATTAGAAACATGCGCCAGAAATGGTTGTATAAGCGTCGGACCAATGCTGAAAAACTCGGACACAATTGACTTTAGGGCCACTGAATTCATAAAAGAAAGAAACATTGATTCAGAAAAGTACATGGTTTGTCCAATTGATTATGTTAACTTCAATGTTAAGAATGGAAATAAAGATGGTTTGGTAAACCTTTATGAAAAGACTTGTAGCTGTGCGAAATTTAAAGTTGATAAACTCCCATGTCGACATGTATTAGCTGCAATAAGGTTAATATCATCTTCTTCCATTGTAATTTGTCTTCTTACCTATTTGATTCAATTAATTACTCATAATCTTTTCCTTTGTAGGTATGTGAAGAAACCTTTACCCGATTATTATGCGGATTGCTACAAAACCACAAGTTGGGTTGAAGCATATGCAGGGACCATTTTCCCTGTTAGGCATCCTAGTGATTGGAATATTCCTGAATATGTACGATCAAAGGTTGTTCTTCCACCTCCTTTTCGTGCGCAAGCTGGAAGACCAAGAAAGAAGAGATTTAAATCTATCGGAGAACATGGTAATGGAAAGACCAGAAATTGTATGATTTGTAAAAAATCGGGTCACAACCGATAGAATTGCAGGAATGCACAGCCTTATCAGGCTTCTCTACCATGCCCATCCGCATCATCTGCAACATCAGTAACATCAAAGCGACCACGTAGACCTTACAGATGCAGGAAGTGTGGAGATGAAGGTCACAATTCACAAAAGTGTCCATTAGCACAAGAAGAAGTTGGTACATCCTAGATTTGACTGTACCAGTGATGTAGACTTTATGAAGCTGTTATTGAATTTGATAGTTGATTTACAATGACTCCAGTAATGCTACATGTAAGAAGTTAAATGCCAGTTGAAAATGATGTTACATGCTAGTTCAAAATAAAGTTAAATGATCGTTCATAAATATTTTCATTTCAGAAAGCTCCACTAATGTTACATGTTAGAAGTTACATGCCAGTTGAAAATGATGTTACATGCTAGTTCAAAATGAAGTTACATGATAGTTCATAAATATTTTCATTTCAGAATACTCCAGCAATGTTACATGTTAGAAGTTACATGCCAGTTGAAAATGATGTTACATGCTAGTTCAAAATGAAGTTACATGATATTTCATAAATAATTGTATTTCAGAATACTCCAGTAATGTTACATGTTAGAAGTTACATGCCAGTTGAAAATGATATTACATGCTAGTTCAAAATGAAGTTACATGATAGTTCATAAATAATTGTATTTTAGAATACTCCAGTAATGCTACATGTTAGAAGCTACATGCAAGTTGAAAATGATGTTACATGCTAGTACAAAACCAAGTTACGTGATAGTTCATACATAATTTCATTTCAGAATACTCCAGTAATGTTACATGTTAGAAGTTACATGGCAGTTGAAAATGATGTTACATGCTAGTTCAAAATGATGTTACATGCTAGTTCAAAATGAAGTTACATGATAGTTCATAAATAATTGTATTTTAGAATACTCCAGTAATGTTACATGTTAGAAGTTACATGCAAGTTGAAAATGAAGTTACATGCTATTTCAAAATGAAGTTACATGCCAGTGCAAAAACATGAAGTTACATTGACAAATTCATTTCAAAATGGGACTCCAGTACAAATTCATTCGTACAGTTCCAGTAATGTACATCGTCAAGTCAAGAAACCTATGAATCTGCTGGTACACTGTTAGCATAAAATTCTAGTGCCATTTCCTCCCTAAAGCCGGGGATGTTTTTGGTTCCCCACCCCCAAAAACATTTACGACGCATCAACATGTCTGCGTATCGGCATGTGAAGACACCATAACTATCGCTGTCTAGTTGTGCTGGTAGCTTCTTCGGAATTGATTGTTCAACAACAAACATCATCCCATCAGGTGCTATGCCTTTTTTGTCAAAATATCCGGATGCTTGCAAAATTGTTGGAATTAGACGCAACAGTGAGGTGATCTGCTTCACACGTTTCTGAATCAACATCACACAATATCCAATGTCCTACTGGATCACCAACAGCACATGGCACCAACAACTGAATAAAAGTAACAAATTACGATTAGTAACTTTAACAGTACGTTATATGACAGAAAGTTCAAGTTACATGCTAGTACGAAACAATGTTACATGCTAGTACGAAACAATGTTACATGCTTGCTCAAAACCATATCTGGTTTTCAAAGATGAGTAACCTTACTTACATGTTTAACAGTGGACCAAGCAGTTCCCCACCAAGGTTTGTCTCCAGCAGCATACAATATCCAATCCATTGGACATTTATATTTTAGTGCATCAAATTCACAACTCAATGGTGCAGCCTCCGACGGTTGGAATTTTTCCCATTCCTCTGATAACTTTGCCTACAAAGTATAAGTTTGTTAGGAACATATGTACGTCAGCCAAAAATTTATAAAAGAAAGAAGGTTTTCTTACAAAGAAGTCCGAACATAGCACCGTAACATCTGATTTGTAATCTTCTGGTTTCAGTTGTCGTTGCTTACATAGTAGACTCATATATGCGTCAATATGCTAGTTCAAAATGAAGTAAAATTAATTTGAGATTTTTCAGTATGCTACATCAATATTTATATAACTTAGCAATTGTAACCAACCTCATTGGATAACCAACAGGTTGTAGATTCCAACTTGATAAAGAATTCCTTAGTTGCGAAGTAGTCGGATCCGACGTTCAACCTATGAAGAAAAGTATGAATATTTCACTTACAAGTTAGTAATAACAATATATTTTACAAAAATAAGGAACAACGAACATGTTACAAAATCTTATGATGTCACTGTGTTGCTTTTCTTAAAACGTGCATACTTTGCTTCAATTTTTTTTCTCTCGCAGCCGTATGGAATGGATCAATGTATGGCAAAGTCATATAGTGAGATTTAATCTTCAACCGCTGCTCCCGCTCATTCTGCACAGCCAGGTACTCTAGTGTAGTTGCATCCCCTACTGTTCTGTCAACTACCAACGGGGAAGAGGTCTGCACATTTAATCCCTCTTGGGCCAAAATGTTTTGGACCAAATGCTCAAGGCCCTCACCATCGGTTTCATCATCTCCAACAATCCCCTTTTCTCGGGCATGATCCGACCCAAAAACCACCATTACAAGGGATGCATCACCCCCCACCCCCCGAGCATCTCTTTCACCATCCCCCTTACTAGAAGTAACCTCACCCCCACCATGGCTACCTTTACCCTCAACATTAAGACTGCCCACGTTTTCCCTTTGCACTTCGAGAGAATTCTCTGCTCAACGTGATTCAAAATGTTGATGAACTGGTGTTGAGTAGTTAGGGTCAAATCGATGTGGCTCAGAATGAGGCGTCCAATCAGGGGTAGTCTGTGCTATTTTTTTTTTAATATCAGAAATTGAAGTTGCATGTCAGTAAAACCAAGTTACATGCCAGTTCAAACAAAGTTATATGCTAGTACAAAACCAAATTACATGCTAGTACAAAAAAAAGTTACATGTTAGTACAAAAAAAAGTTACATGCCAGTAGAAAACCAAGTTACATGCTAGTACAAAACCAAGTTACATGCTAGTACAAAAAAAAAAGTTACATGCCAGTACAAAACCAAGTTACATGCCAGTAGAAAACCAAGTTACATGCCAGCACAAAACCAAGTTACATGCCAGTACAAACCAAGTTACATGCCAGTAGAAAACCAAGTTACATGCCAGTAGAAAACCAAGTTACATGCTAGTACAAAACCAAGGAAGGGAATTGAAAACCAAGTTACATGCCAATAAGTTGAAGTTACTTGATGACGTGGCTGAACAAGATCATCCAGCATTTTGTCCACCCGATCAAGCCTTTTGTTTAGGCGCCTCTCCATTGCCGAAACCTCCTTCTGTATCTCTTTCTTCATAATGTCTTCAAAGCCCTTTGACATTGCATTCATTACTTCCCTTATTGTTCTCGAAGAGTCCGTCGAGTCATCACCCACCTAAAGTGTACAGAGAAAAAGAGCTTGAGTATCAGATTCTAGTTTACTTCACGAAATGATTTTATCGTATAGTAATCAATTTACCAGTGACATGACTCGAGATATACACGACCTTTTTGTCCTTCCTTCCTTTTTTTCTTTCTGAGGAGACATCTTCCTATTCATCTGTTTAGGTCGTGATTGACCTCCACCATTAGCATCATCATCATCAGCAATAGTAACACAAACATCAACATCAACATCAACATCAACATCATCATCATTACCATCAGCATTACCATCATCTTTACCATCATCATTAGGTCGTTGCTCACCATCATCATAATTGAGTGGAACAAACTGTTGACCCTCAGATAAATTTGTGTCCACACCAACCAAGTAAGGCTGTATATTCTCATCGTCAGTTGGAGTTAATACCTCCAACACAACATGCTATATAGTTAACAGAAGTGTCATGATTTTTTTAAGTACTAATAGAAAGAAAACTTAATTTTAGGTTAGGAAAGAAAAAAACATACATTTCCTTCCTTCACTTCTTGTTCATACTTTGCAAATTTGGCAAAGAAATTGTGATGCCTCTTAAAAATCTGCCAGTTCTTCAAACGGGGATGGATGTGACATAAGTTGTTCCCTACCAATTCAACTAATGAGCTGCAGGCTTTCATCGCCCATAACTGACATTTCATAAAATTTTAACAATTTAACTACACAAGTTCCAGTAATATTACATGCTACAAGTTACATGTCAGTTCAGAATGAAGTTACATGCTAATTTAAAACAAAGTTACATGGTAGTTCATTTAATCATAAATTTTGGAAGACTAATCTAATGCACAATTCCAGTAAGGTTAAATGCTATAAGTTACATGCCAGTTCAGAATGAAAGTACATGCTAGTTGAAAACAATGTTACATGCTAGTTCATTAGTTGACAAAATTTGAAAGACTAGTCTAAGGCACAATTCCAGTAATGTTACATGCTACAAGTTACATGCCAGTTCAGAATGAAAGCATATGCTAGTTAAAAACAATGTTACATGCTAGTTCATTAGTTGACAAAATTTGGAAGACTAATCTAAAGCACAATTCCAGTAATGTTACATGCTACAAGTTACATGCCAGTTCAGAATGAAGTTACATGCTAGTTGAAAACAATGTTACATGCTAGTTCATTTAATCACAAAAATTGGAAAACTAATCTAATGTATAATTCCAGTAATGTTACATGCTACAAGTTACATGCCAGCTCAGAATAAAGTTACATGCCAGCTCAGAATGAAGTTACATGCTAGTTCATTTAATCACAAAAATTGGAAGACTAATGTAATGCATAACTCCAGTGATGTTACATGCTACAAGTTACATGCCAGTTCAGAATGAAGTTACAGGCTAGTTTAAAACTGAAGTTACATGCTAGTTCATTTAATCACAAATATTGGAAGACTAACCTAATGCATAATTCCAGTAATGTTACATGTTAGAAGTTACATGCTAGTTTAGGATGAAGTTAAATGTTATTTGAAATTGAAGTTACATGCTAGTTCATTTAATCATAACATTTGGAAGACTAATATAATGCACAATTTCAGTAATGTTAAATGCTACAAGTTACATGCCAGTGCAAAATGAAGTTACATGTTAGTTAATAATGAAGTTACATGCGTCAATAACATTTAAAACCTCACCAATAATGCCCAAGGGAAGCCGTATAAGTTATAGTGTGCGACGACCTTCCTTGATGCATTTGCAGACCGGAAACCTTGGCGTAGGTAGTGTATTGTCATCATATACACATAACTTCCCCATGGAAAAGAATCGAAGGATTTTAGATCCTCCACTAATGCAAACAACCATAATGACACTTTCCTCCTCAAATCTTGTCCAAACAAAACATTATTGGCAATCAATACCAGGGCCATCTTCAAACCATCCTTTGGTTGTTCAAATTGACCACCCATAAACCTTTCCCATACATGTTTCAGTTGCAGATTCTCATCCCCTCAGAAATATCTATCGTGGATCCCACCAGAAATGACATGATAAGTTTTCAAAAAAATGTCAGACATCACCCCAAATTTTAGGCCTGTGACCAAACAAAATTCTCTTTTCATGAATTTTGCCACTTTACCACCTACCAAGAAGTGGAATTCATCCTCACGGGTCACTCCAGGTATACATATCTGCCTCAACATCAAGTTATACATTACGCCAGCCGAAAAAGTCACCTCTTTTGGGATGGCAAGTAGGTGCCCGAAACATGTCTTCCGTAACACACCCAATTGTTTTACTTGTTTAAGA
The DNA here is from genome assembly GCA_032871835.1 of Dipteronia dyeriana. Lineage (NCBI taxonomy): Eukaryota > Viridiplantae > Streptophyta > Magnoliopsida > Sapindales > Sapindaceae > Dipteronia > Dipteronia dyeriana. The sequence continues at coordinate 29,888,864 of CM065299.1, forward strand.
ACCTTAACAATCTCCGGCAGCCCATTCAAACTGCTGTACAAATTTGTGGTGGATTTTTTTAACCAAAAATTCCTAGGTTTAATCAGAAAATCCTCAAAATTCATATTCTTCATCTAAAAAAGCAAAAAAATAAAAAATGCATTATAATTTATTATATAAGTATGAATTCCTTGGTTTTTGTTTTTGAATTATTATAATCATAACAGTAATCTATGTATTCTGAAGTTGAACAATATCTATATATATCAAAGCATTGGAAAAAAGTGACATACAAAATTGACACACAATTTCGGGTCAAACCACACCAAGCATCTCAATTGACCTAAAATTTTTCAAAATTTTTTTGTTCAAAATCAATATCAAGATCACCCCAAACACATATATAAAAATTATAGTTTCAAAACTTTAAGTATCAATCATCATCAACTCTCCATTAATTCATTTTAATTTATAAGTACCAAAATTTCTCAAACGAACAAATTCCAGACTATTGGAATCTATAAAAATTGAACATAAAAACACATAAAAATTACCTCAATCGAGAACCTGGCGAGATGAAGAAGAAGACTGCGATGACGAAGAAGAACAAGATTTGCGTTTCGGATTTCAATAAACTGGTCAGATAAAGAAAAAGCTTGCGACGACTACGCAAGGGAGCCACAACGACTAGGAGCGACACTGACAGTGACACGCGACGGCGTCTGGGACCGACAACTATGGCGACTGGGACCGACAACGATGACAACGGCGACAGTCAACAACGGCGACAGAGAACTGCAATAATAACGACGACGATAATACTTTTCTCTCTCTTTCTCTCACTTTCGTTTTTTTACTTCATGTAACCCTAATGTTTTTTATTTGATGTAAGAAAAGTTAAAATTTTGGAATTATATTTTTCATCGACCATTTCAAATATAAGGGTAATAGTGTCCAAAAGTGGTCAATATTGATAAAAACAATTAAAAATATAGTTGTTGCTAAAAACAATAACTCAATAAATTTTTATGTTACTTATGATTCACCCCATATATATATATGTTTATATATATTATATATAATTTAATATATATATATAAATATATATTTATATTACATATATTATTATTAATATATAGGGGTGAATTCATAAAGCGCCAAAAAATTTAGGGTCCGTCCTGTAAGAGTTTTTCAGTTGCTATTTTTCGAAAATGAAAATGAAAATCAAAATGAAAATGAAAATGAAAATGAAAATGAAAATGAAAATGAAAATAGTATTTGTTGTTTCATTTTCGAATTCTGAAAACGCATCTGGTAGCAAATATTGAAAGCTGTATTTTGAAAATGAAAACAGAAAAAACGCGTCTGGTAGGTTAACCGAAAACTATCAAAAATTGAAATATCTATTTTAGTATTTTGTTTAATATTATTACAACTATAAACAAATTGATTAAATAATTAACTAAAATAATTTTTGTATTGTAATTTTTATATTAAACAAAAGTAACACATCAAAAATTAATTCAAAAAAAATATATCAAAAAAATGAATTAATCAAACTAAACTCTTAAATTATAAATAAATAATTATAATATATATATATTATATAATAAAAATATAATTGTATATATTATATTAATATAATATATTAAATATTGTTATATTTATTATAATTTATATTATAATATGTATATATATTATTTTATTTATTAAAAATTATTATATATTTTTATATGAAATATTATTATATTATTATATATAATAATACATAATATATCACATTATATCCTATATAAATATTTAATATTATATATATATATTATAAATATATATATATATATATATATATATATATATATCATAATATATATAGTTTTAATATATATACATAATAATATTATATATATTATTACATAATATTTTATATAATAAATTATAAACTATATATAATATAAATATTATAATATTATATATATATATATATATATATATATATATATATATATATAGATATATGATATATTAATATTATATGATATATAATATATGCAGATCGTTTCCCCACAGACGGCCTTTCCTCAACGGCCTTAACAGGGTACTTACAAACAGAGATGGATGGAGATCTTAAGCCATAAATTAGTCAGTACATGGCGTTGTTAAACCTGAGTTCATCCTAGCAAGCAACTTTCTGGTTTCGGATGTGTCCAGGGTGTCCAGCCGATATACTAGACCAGAAAAACAAAATCTGTTCTGATATGCAGGGTCCTCATACGAGGCAAGCATAGAGCATATTGGGATCTTGAAGAATCATAGTTCCAGACATAGAACCGTCATAAGATTAGAAAGAGAGAAACTTTAGAAAGCCGTAAACAAACACTCAAGCTTTTTATTGATTTTCTGATGCCATACACAGAAAGAAGGGCTTCCTTATATAGAGAAGGGAAGCGCTAAACAAGCTAGTGGCAGGCAAGCCTATCTTACAAAGGATAAGGATAAGGCCAGAGACAGTGGCCGACATATAACAATAATTTTACAAAAGTCAACAAAACAACAAGAAACTGGTCTGACAGCTGGAAGACACGATAATAATTATACAGCTAAGGTAGACGAGACAGCTACAGACTGCTGAGATTGCAGGTGGCATGGTATTCGTCGTCTGAGTTAAGAGCCCCACAGATGGAACAGGGCCACGTGTCAGCTTGGTCTTGGGAATCCAGAAGATAGAAGTTCTGGAAGGGGTGCCAACTTCTTGCTGGGTCCCGCGGGACATCGGGTAGGATGAAAAGAACGTTTGTCTTGTCATTGTTGATGTCACAAAGGAAGTTGAAGAGAGTGATCTGGACACTGGTATGATACAGTTTGTCATAGTCATACGAAGTATCCCATTAGTAGCTGACATTGGAGGTCCAAAGGAGCCGGGTATGTGGGTTGTGCCTGTAGGGCCTGCTAAAAACCCAAATGCAACATACCTTGGAGGCCGGCTCTGGGTCCATCTTCCAAAGATGGTATTGGCCCATAAGCTTGGTAAGTTCGGTACGCCAGACAGATAGAGGATTGAACCACTGCAGGAAGGTCTGGAGGTTAGGAGAGTTTGGGCTATAGACGTAGCCTGTAATGCTTGGAGAGGAAAAACCATGGCATGATGATGAAGGACTGATAAGCACCATAGGAGCCATAACACCTGGTCAGCATAATAGTAAAAGGGTGGAGATATAAAAGGGTTGAGGAAAGGTTTGCTGGGGTTGGCTAACTGATGGTGACAACCTTGACCGTTGATCTGGGCAAGATATCTTAGGAGATATAATTTAGCAAAATCGTGGACCTGTTGGACTGAGGGAAGTTGACCTGGTGGTAGGGTAGCCATAAATTCTGGCGGGAAAGTAAGAGGTGATGGAAAAATAGGTGGCGCTGTAGAGGATGAGGCTTGTGGGGATATCATGTAAATCAAGGGGATTGGACTAATACGAGAGATCAGGGTGATATGGTGAGGCCTTGAAAGCATGTCTGGGATGATGTTGTGGTGCCCCTTTATGTGCTTGACAGAGAAATCATATCTGGAGAACCAATCCTTGAGTCTCGAAAGCTGGGGATTTGGAGGGAGCTTGTTGTGGAATTCAAGAACCTTCGAAAAGGATGAGTTATCCATTTCGATGATGAAGTTCTTGGTCCTTAGATGAAAATCAAACTTGGAGATTCCATTTTTTACAGCAAGGATCTCTTTATAAATGGTGTGATAGTGTTTCTGGGCGTCTTTGAACTGTCCACTGGCATGGCCACAATAGTGGCATTTTCCATTGGATTCTTCAAAGAGGACAGCTCCCCAGAAGTGGTCACTGGTATCAGTCTGTAGGATAAGTTGTCCCAAAGAAGGGATATGCAGAGGGAGAGGTTTCTGTAAGACATTCTTTAAGTGAGCCACTGCCTCGGAGTGCGAGGTATCCCACTGAGGGGGATCCTTCTTGAGGAGTTTGGACAAGCTTGTAGTGTAATGGCTTGCTTGTGGGATAAAGTCTCTGATATAATTGACAATGCTAAGGAATTGTTGGACCTATTTTTGTGAGAGGTTCGAATCTGGAAAGGCAAGAAGCTGTCTTGCCAGGTGAGGTCAGGGAACATAGGACCCATCTTTGATCGTCATGCCAAGGAACTCAATTTCATTAACACCAATTTAGTTCTTCTTATCGGATATCATGATTCCATGTTTGTCAATGATCTGGTGAAACTGTTGTAGGAGCTTATCATGTGAATTCATGTTGGGCGAAAATAGTAGGATGTCGTTGATGTATAGCATGGCAGTATGGAGAATAGGAAGGAAAATCCTGGTGATGGCCTTTTGGAAAAGTGAAGGGGCTGTTTTTAGACCAAAAGGTAGGACTGTCCATTGGTATTGGGCATTCAGGAGGTAGAAAACCGTCTTGGGTTTATCATCAGGATGGATATCAATTTGCCAGAAGGCTCCTTTCAAGTCAAACTTAGAGAAAATAGTGGCTCTAGAAAGTTGGGAGAACAACCTATTGGCTCTGGGGACTGGAAACTGGGAACTTGTCATCGAGTAGGAAGAGATTGAAAGGCTTGTAATCAATTACGAGCCTTTTCTTTCCTCTGAGTTGTTCAGACCTTTTTTCTACTTAGAAGGCTTGGCAGACCCACGGAGAGGAGGTGGCCTCTATCAGGCCTTGTCTGAGGAGATCTTCACATTCTTCAATGGCTAGGGATAGGTCTGAGGGGGACATGCCTGAGTGAGTGGCTTTCGTTGGGTTGACATCCTCATTGAGTTTGAAAGAGAGTCTAATAAAAAACTCAGGGTTTCTTCACAGCGGGTGCGGATGTTTGAAGTCTGCATGACTGTTGGTGTAGAACTGTAGGAGCTTCTCTTGAATTTGCTGGAAATTTGGATTGATAACCGAGAGGGGGAAAATCTTGGGGATGTCGATGAAATGTTTGAACTCCCTCTTGTATCGGATCCTGTTAGGGAGGATTCTGATGGTTCTGGATTGGCTATAGATGTCCCACCCGATAAGAATATCCTTGTCTGGAAGGGGGGGGGGGGTTCCAATGACATGGGTCCAAAGGGTGAACGAAGGGAAAAATTGTATGCCTACTTTATGCTATGAGATCATGTAAGTATTGAAAATTTGTCCATCAGCTGCTAGAAACTCATTTTTTTCTTCTTTCCAGGCATCTGAAGGAACGACGTTAGGATTCATCATCGAGGAATGTGCTCCAGTATCGAAATAGGTAATGACAAGGACTGTCTTGGAGTATTTTATTATTAGAATCTGGATCTTAACTTGTGGGCCAGTACTACCATTAGTGGTGGCCTGGTAAACTTCTGAGGGGGAATCAGGATCTGTATATCCTGTATGTTCTGAGGAAGTGCTAGAGTTGTCTGAATCTTGGACCATAAAAGAGGTCAACTGGTTAACATCTTCTTGTTCTAAGAAGAAAGACTCAATATCTGTATTTGAGGGGATTTCATCAGCAACATGTCTAAGCTGTTGAATGAGCTTAGCAAATTTTGCTCTTTTATTAGAGCATTGCTTGGCATAGTGTCCCTCTTGTCCGCATGCAAAATATTTGTTGGACTTGTCCCATGATCTCTTGGTCTTCTTCCTGTAGTATTTGTATTTCCTATTCCTCCTGGGGGTTGAGGAATTCTTTTCTTTTCGGGGTTGGTTTCTGGTAGGTTGTCTTCTGTAGGACCTGTTTGCTCTACAGTTGCAGTGCTCAGTGGAGTTGCATTTGAGATGGTAGGTGGGAGGAAATTTGCAGTGCCTATCATATTTTCTACCTTCTCTGATCATCTTTGCAAAAACTCTTTGGGTAGCACAGAGTTTGTCTAATGCAGTGTGGGTATATATGTGGATTTCTCCTAGAGTAATGTCTCGTAGGCTTTTGCCTAAGAATTCAATTAATCTTTGGAGTTCTCCCTAAAGCTCTGTAGGAAGAGAGTTCAGGTACACCTGTCTCAAGGTTTCATCGTTGATTCCGTCGAGTGCATGGTATCTGAAAGACATGCGCCTGTAGTGGTAATCTATGTCTCTTTTGTCTAATGACCAGACTCGCATTTCGAAGAATTCTTGTCTGGTCTGTTTGTAGAATTGGGAGGCATCTCCGAGGAATTCTCGGAAGACTATTCCCATTGCTAGAGAGACAAATCCACATCGAACCAATTGAAGTTGTCTGTATTCTCCAAGGGCTTGGTACCAGTCTCTGAGAGATCCAGTGAACCTGGAGACGAATTCTCTCAAGATGGACTCTGTGTCGTTATCCCATTTTGTTGTCTGCAGGTCGAGCCATGCCCTCATTTATGACATCCTTTTTCTCCATTGCCGGGGAGCTAGGTCGTCAAAATTAAACCAGAGGCCGTTTGTAGCTTTCTGTGAGGAGGTGCCTAGTTCCTGGGCCTTTGGTCAGGCGGTTCATCGACCATAGGAGCTGGTTCCTCAGAGGTTTCATCTGAAGATTCAAATGTTTTAACTGTTTGAGTGGGTGGTTGAGGGTCACCTCTGGTGGCTAAGTAGAACTGACTGAGATCTGGCAATGCATCTGGGTATGAGTAATTCGCATGATCCGAGGAATGTGGAGAGTCCGAGGAATCTGGGGAATACGTTTCCCACTAATTGAGGGAATCATAAGAGGATTGCCAGAGGTTCCTGGAGAAGAAAATTGACTAGAAGCCGTATAAAAAACATGCTTTCGGTGATCTGGTGGTGAATGCTTTTGAGTGCCTGGTGCCTTCTTTTTTCGAGGAGATGTTCTTTTTGTCCTGCTAGAGGATGGTTGTTCCGGATGAGTGGATAGAGGTGGGTATTTTCTGAAAAGATCTCCAGTTGATTTGAAAAACCTGTTATGGTTAGGGGGCCTGGAAGAAGGAGGTGGCGACTGAGTAGAGAAAATTAAGGATGAAGAGTAGGGATGTGTCCTTAGAATATAAGATGTGCTAGTGAAGTGGTCTCGAGTTATCTTGTCTAACTGGTCTTTGAGTTGTCTGATTTCTCTTTCCTTGCTGTCGAATTCAGGGCCAAAATATCCTTGGTTGATGTACTGGTAAAGATCAACATCTAACCGGGAAACCCTCGACTGTAAATCTGTATACATGTTGCGCAGAGTTGAATCGAGATGTTGGAGTTGGTGATCATGTTGGGAAACATGATGTGAAACTTGATCAATCTTTTGGTCGATAGAGTGAAGAAATCTATTATGGACAGTGGCATTACGAGTGTGCCAATTGAGGACTTGTTCAGCCTAAGAGGGCTGCTTGAGGGATTCGTCAGGTAAGACCTCAGTATATCGGATGAATGGTCTGGAAAATAAATTCCTTTCAGGGTTTGAAGAGGATTCCAAAGGTGGAAAATCCTTATCATAGCTGGAGGCCATGAAACAAGGAATGGGAGCCAGAGTAGGAGGCAACATTTGTTTTGTTGGCTCATCCAGAAGTAATCCTTCATCTTTTAAGATTTAGAGAGCTCTATCATAGATAGAGAGAGGCTTGTTTTTTATTGGTTGTAAACCAATCCAAGGACTCTAAGGGTCCTTAGGGTCTCGGCGAGAGCGAATGAGTTTACAAGGTGATCTCACAGGTTTGTAACAAGCTCTACATTCACAGTCAGAGTCGCACATTTCTGGGTCAACGTCCCATATGAAATATTCATTGATCTTGTCTGTATAAACAGGAGTTCCATCGGGTTCGAAGCGATGGATCGGAATTTCTTTTTCAGTTGTGACAAACCTGATCATGAGGACCTGGAACACAGGAGGAGCACTGGGTGATGTTTCTGTGGCATGAGTGCTGGTTACTTGTGTCGCAGAAGTGCCAATTTGCTCATAAATAGTCTGGATGGAACCATCGGCTAACTTGATGAACTTGGTGTCTGTGGCAACAACATGAGTGATGTTTTGAAAGGTCTTCTCATATTTAGTGATCTACTAGAGAGGCATGATTTCTGTGAGCTTTTCTCTGGGCAGCTGCTTAGGAATCTGGATGATAGTGGGGACTTCATCTTCTCTTTCAGCTTTTATAAAGATGGTATCTTCAGTATGTCCAGGGATGGGAAGATCAAGAGCATGATCTTGGAGCCTGTAAGCAATCTGGTGGTGCAGTGTTGCCATATAGGAATTCGGCATCATAGGAGCTCCTACTATTTGAAGTTGAATTTTGAGATAGTTGTGAAGATTCAAATCCCTGAGAGGGATGTTGAAATTGGGATAGTAGGTGAGCGAAATGCTTCCTGCATGAAGAGTTGATAGGCACGTTCCGATGATTGCATATTCGTATTGTTTGTAGATCGTGTTGAGAAGGGAAATCCTGGCCGTGACTGGTAATCCTTTCCTACCATGTAGGGTAAGGATTATCTTTATGGCTCCGATGTGCAGATGAGAGTAATCTTCTTTGATCCATTGATCGATTAGGGGTTGACCAATTTCTAGGTCAACATATTGTTCAGTTGCGGAGGCTGGGATCAGGCAATTATCCAAAGCAGTGGATTGCACATACTCCTTTATCAGAGGAGAACAATGTTGAACTAGAGCAGTGACTCTCCTAGAGAGTGATCTACTGCGTTTAAACACAGTATACGGGTTTAACAGAGGGAGAGCTGTTTTAGTGATCTGTACGGATTCTGGGATATGGGTATATTCAACGAGATTCTGGATTTTGTTTGTTTGAGTTTGTCGGATGGAAATAACAGAAGAAAGCCTAGATGGAGTGTTACCAGTCGTGTTGTTTTCCATTTGTTTTTAGAATTCCCTTTCTTCGTCTAGTTTATATCTATCACTATGATTTTATAATATATATATTACTATATTAATATTCTATAATATTATATATTATAATATATAAACTATATTATAATATTATATATTAATATTCTATAATATTATATATTATAATATTCATAAAATATTATATATATATAAAATGTTATAATATATATAATAATAATTTATATATATATAAGAGGGGCACTTTGGTAATTTAAAAATCTTGTTCCATCTTGTTATAATCATATCAAACGCATAACAGTACAATTAATAGTTTATTTTTTTTAAATATAAAAAAATTGAAATAAAAAATAAAAAACAAAAACGAAAAACGAAAAACGAAAAACAAGTATTTTGTGTTTTTCAAATCTTTCACTTTTAATACTGGTTTTGTTTTTCATTTTTTTTTCCAAAATAAAATGAAAAACGGTTAACGAACTAGTTTTCGAAATCGTTTTTGAAAAATAAAAACAAAAACGGACTGAAAAACAGTTGCAGGACGGGGCCTTATTTGTTTACTGTTTTTAGCCATCAATTTTTTTTTATTGTTTTCATCACTTTTAACCACTTTTAGACAAATATACCCCTAAATTTGAAAATTGGAAAAAAAAGACAAAAGAAAAAAATGGGTTTCACCGTATTGTTTTCTATTTTTTTTAGGGTTATGTTAAATCGCTAAACAAAAGAAAGAGAGAGAAAGGAAGAGGAAAAGAGAAAACAAGCGACCAGTTCTCTGAAATTCTCGTTGTTGTCGCCATTGTCGTTGAATCCGCTGGATCTCTCATCGTCGCTGCACCTCTCCTTGTCACTGTACCTCTCACCTTCATATATCCTCTCGCTGAATCCACTCAAGGTCTTCGAATTCAGCGGATTTAGGTCAATAACTCCGCCGAACGTCTCGCCAAATCAATTGCTCTTTGGCATCGACGTTGTCATCGTCACCTTCGCTCGTCGATCTTCAAATCCGGTTAGTTTCGTGTAAGTTTAATTCCCTGCTCTTGGGTTTGTGTTTTGCTTTTGTGAACCCTTGATTATACTTTGTTCAAAATTACAATTTTTTGATTTAATTCGTAAAATTAAGAATTATTGATTTAAGTATTATTAGTTTTTGATCACACATGTTTCTGCATTTTTACGAGTGTGTTGTTGGTTGCACCTTGATTGGTTGTGTTATGTTGTTCTGTTGCAGCTATTTTTTCTGTTGGTCTTGTTTTCTGATGTATTGTGGCTTTACCTTGTGTCTTTGAGGTTTTTGTTCAGTGTTTCGATTTTGTAGTTGTGGTTCTGCTGTAACCTGGTTTTGGGAGTGTTCCTTTGTTGCCTTTTGGGCTAATAAACTTTTACCGTTTAAAAAAAAAAGTTATTGATCACACATGAAAAATGATGTCTTTGGTAATGGGGTAACGATTGTTTTGTTCATAGGAATCTAAGAAATATTGATTGCTAAATGATTCTTTTGTTCTTTTATAGCAATATCATACCTCTGTCATTCTTTATTAAATCCTTGAAATGTAAGATTTGTAGTAGAAGATTTATTATACATCCAAGAATTCATATTTTTCCTCAGATATCATGTCCTTGTCTTTCTGCCCATAGTTTTTGTTCTTGTTTTTGCGTATGAAAGTTTAGTTGCTATATTAGCCTCTCCAGTCACTTTAATCTGTGTTAGAATATTGTGTTATTTTCTTGTTTGCCATCGTCCTCATATGAGCATCTGATCCCTTTCCACAAAAGATATTTCCATTAGATTCTCTAGAACCAATTCCAAACATTACTAGTGCAAATATTTTTGTTTTTATAACCTCAAAGAATCTTAATCTTGCTTTTTAGTGTTTACATCTCTATATGGAGTAAAACTTGTATAGGTCGGTCTCACTGTGTTTAATGAAATTGAACTACATTAAAGTAGTTTCATTGTAAGTATAAACGACTTCATATATTTTTGTTTGAGATGGATCGTTATTGGTCTAAACCTTAAATTTACATGTCTTCGCTTTGTATTAAGACTATTGGTATTGATAAAATGGAGTTTGTATTATTGTTTTGCTTTTAATGGATTTTTGAGATTGTTTTTGACATATGTACTGATATGATAAATTTTCAGTGTAAATTTCAAAATTGCAGACAATGTACCGACAGAATGACTGAATTTCGATATTGCAGACAGTGTACCGACAGATTGATAGCTTTATTGATTAGGCAAAGTTGTTTTGGAAGTTGTTCTTTGTCATGTAACTTCATTATCAATTGTAATTGATTACTATGTTGATGTACAATCGTTGTTTTCGAAGTTCATGAAATGAATGATACTGAAATTTTGTTCTGAATAAGCATGTGACTTCTTTATCAATTGACATGTGACTTCATTATCAAATGGCATATAACTTGTAGCATGTAACATTATTGATATTGTGCATGAGATTAGTCTTCCAAAATTTTTGATTAAATGAATTGACATGTAACTTAATTTTCAACTAGCATGTAACTTGTAACATGTAAAACTACTGGAATTGTACATGAGATCAGTTTTCCAAATTTTTTGATTAAATGAACTGGTATGTAACTTAATTTTCAACTAGCATGTAAAACTACTGGAATTGTACATGAGATCAGGTTTCCAAATTTTTTGATTAAATGAACTGGTATGTAACTTAATTTTCAACTAGCATGTAAAACTACTGGAATTGTATATGAGATTAGTTTTCCAAATGTTTTTTATTAAATGAACTGGCATGTAACTTAATTTTCAACTGGCATGTAACTTGTAGCATGTAAAACTACTGGAATTGTGTATGAGATTAATCTTCTAAATTTTTTGATTAAATGAAATAGCATGTAACTTACTTTTCAATTAACATGTAACTTTATTATGAACTAACGTGTAACTTGTAGCATGTACCAGTACTGGAATTTGTGTAGTTAAATTGTTTAAAATTTGTTAAATGCCAATTCTGGGCGATGGAAGCCTTCAGCTCATTAATTGAATTGGTGGGGAAGAACTTATGCCACAGACATCCTCGTTTGAAGAACTGGAGGATTTTTAAGAGGCCTCACAATTTCTTTGCTAAATTTGCAAAGTATGAAATACAAATGAGGATTTTTAAGAGGTCTCACAATTTCTTCGTCAGTTACTGGTTCCATGTTTTGTTGGTGATCTAGCTGGGCATTGGCTATTATGTGATATTGATTTGGAAAAACGCGCTACCGTACAACGGATATTCAAAAACGTGTGAAGCAGATCACCCCACTCTTGCGTTTGTTATTGAACAATCAATTCCAAAAAAGCTACCGACACAACTAGACAGTAATAGTTGTGGTAGAGGATCTAGAATCCTTTAAAAACATTCTCACGTTTAGGGAGGAAATGACATAAAAAATTTATGCTAACAATGTACCGGGAGATGTATAGGTTTATTGACTTTACTATGTACATTACTAAAACTCTAATTTGAAATGAAATCTTTTTTTGCACAACCATGTAACTTCATTTAGTTTATTACATGTAACTTAATTTTCAAATGAGCATGTAACTTGTAACATGTAACACAGCTGGAGTTCTATTCTTAAATGATTTATTTTTTTGAACAGACATGTAACTTCATTTTGAACTGACATGTAACTTTATTTTAAACCGGACATGTAACTTGTAACATGTAACATTACTGGAGTTCGATTCTGAAATGAAATTATGTTTGAATAGGCATGTAACTCCACTTTGAACTAGTATGTAACTTATTTTAAACCGGTCATTAACTTATAACATGTAACATTACTAGAGTTCGATTCTGAAATGAAATTATATTTGAATAGGCATGTGACTTCACTTTGAACTAGCATGTAACTTTATTTTAAACCGGACATGTAACTTGTAACTTGTAACATGTAACATGTAACATTACTGGAGTTCGATTTTGAAATGAAATTATGATTGAATAGGCATGTAACTTCACTTTGAACTGGCATGTAACTTCATATTGAACCGGGCATGTAACTTGTAACATGTAACATTACTGGAGTTCGATTCTGATATGATTTTTTTTACAGGCATGTAACTTCATTTTGAACTGGTATGTAACTTCATTTTGAACTGGTATGTAACTTCATTTTAAACCGGGCATATAACTTGTAACATGTAACATTACTGGAGTTCGATTATGATATAAAATTTTTCTTGAACAGGCATGTAACTTCATTTTAAACTAACATGTAACTTCATTTTAAACCGTGCATGTAACTTGTAACATGTAACATTACTGGAGTTCGATTCTGAAATGAAATTATGTTTGAATAGACATGTAACTTCACTTTGAACTAGCATGTAACTTCATTTTAAACCGGGCATGTAACATGTAACTTGTAACAAGTAACATGTAACATTACTGGAGTTTGATTCTGAAATGAAATTATGATTGAATATGCATATAACTTCACTTTGAACTGGCATGTAACTTCATATTAAACCGGGCATGTAACTTGTAACTTGTAACATGTAACATTACTGGAGTTCGATTCTGATGTAACTTCATTTTGAACCGGGCATGTAACTTCATTTTGAACCGGACATGTAACTTCATTTTAAACCGGGCATGTAACTTCATTTTAAACTGGCATGTAACTTCATTTTAAACCGGGCATGTAACTTGTAACATTTAACATTACAAGAGTTCTATTCTGATATGATTTTTTTTTGAACATGCATATAACTTCATTTTAAACTGGCATGTAACTTCATTTTAAACCGGGCATGTAACTTGTAACATGTAACATTACTGGAGTTCGATTCTGATATGAAATTATGTTTGAACAATCATGTAACTTTAATTTGAACTTACATGTAACTTCATTTTAAACCAGGCATGTAACTTGTAACATGTAACATTACTGGAGTTCGATTCTGATATGAAATTATCTTTGAACAGGCATGTAACTTTAATTTGAACTGGCATGTAACTTGTAACTTGTAACATGTAACATTACTGGAATTATAATTTGGAATCAATATATTTCAACACATGATACTCTAAATCGAAATTACAGAAACACATGATACTCAGAAATAAACTGACATGTAACATTAAATTAAACTGCATGTAACATTAAAATAACCTAGCATGTAACTTGGGAACAAAAATTGACAGTACATGTGTTTCATTCAAAATCGAAACCATTCTTTTTTTCTTCAAATTAAACTTGTTCATTCTTATAAAAAAACAAATGTGAAAGGGATACATACCTTCAACTACTTGAAGACAGATGTGAATGCCAGGTTTCAGAGCTAGAATGTGGTGACCGAAATCAGTTGACGGACAAGAATATGGTGACCCAAATCAGTTGAGAGACACGATTTACCTGCAGAGACGAAGACCCACAAGTTTCATACCCAATTTGCAGGATCGATTTAGAGAGAGAACAAGCAAATCAGTTTTGAGAGAGAAGAAGCAAATCGATTTTGAAAGAGAGAGAACATGGTTTGAGAGAGATGAAGAAAATCTGTTTTGAGAGAGAGAACACAGTTTGAGAGAGAGAACAAGGCAATCGGTTTTAGAGAGAGAGAGAGAGAGCAAGTCGCCAAAAATTTAGAGATTTCATAAAGACAGAGAGAGATAGCATATGATCTTTTAGTTTTCAAAATATTTGGGGGGTAAATGCCATTGATAAGTGAAAAGTTTGGGTGGATAAAATTAGGTCACATAAAACACAAATGAGGGCATATTTGGAAGTTCAAAGCTAAAGATGTCAACTATAAGCAAACATAAAGTTTTGGCTAAAAACAATAACTCAATAATTTTTTTGATCATTTCTTGCAATTCCCTCTAATATATATAAATATTATATATATATTAAATATTATATATATATATATTATATTTATATATATTATATATATATTATATTTATATTAAATACTATATATATTAATATATATAAATCATATGTATTATTTAATAATATAATATAATATATTTTTATATAGTATATGTAATTATAATATATAATATAATATATAATTTATTGGACATGATTATAATTGTTTAAAAATTTAAAGGTTAAATTGGTCTTTTTGACATTTGTCCCATGCCATGGGACAAGTTGTCCTAGGGTCTTGAGTGGGACAAGTTTTTGTGATTTTTGTCTCATCTTGTCCCGTCCTGTCCCATACTAAGGACGCGCCAAATGTGAGACAAGAACAAACTGTCTCACGTTGTCCTGTCCTGCCCCGCGTACCAAACGCACCCTTAATAACTAGACCTGGTGGGTCCTTGGATGTCCAATTGTCCAAAGCAGAAAAAAAAGTAGAAATTGTAAAAAATGACCACAACTATTATGGAAATTTTGTTTTTAACCACATACGAAAATTTATTTGTTAATAGCCATTTTTTTTGAGAAATTACTTGAATGCCCTCATATAAAACCATCCCCAAACACTTTCTTTCTCTTTTCTCTTTTTTTCTCTCCTTTCCTCTCTCTCCCCGATCTCTCTCTCCCGTCGGTGGCATGCCGGAGAGTTGTCACCGGCATGCCGGAGAACCGTCACCGGCATGCCGGAGAACCGTCGTTGGCGTCGCTGCGAAGGCCTGCAAATCGTCACCGGCCTCCTCTCTCTCACCAAACCTCTCTTTCTCTCTCCCCGCAGCTCTCTCTCTTCTTTCTTTCTCTTTTTCACTCACCTCTCTTTCTCTCTCCTTTCCTTTCTCTCTCACATGTAGTTGATGGCTTGCCGGAGTGCCGTCGCCTGGGCTTCACGACCGTCCAGAAACACCTTCGAGCTCCCCCTCCACCGGTGAGTAGATCTGTCGGAAAAAATGGAAGAAAATGAAATACCTAAAAACCCAGAACATTTCAAGTTTCAACATTTCAATATAGGCATGATTTCAAGTTTCAAAATTTGAAAATGAAAAACTTAAAAACCCAGAACATTTCAAGTTTCAACATTTCAATTTAGTCAAGATTTCAAGTTTCAACATTCAATTTAAGCAAGATTTCAAGTTTCAAAATTTCATATTTTTAGACAAGATTTCAAGTTTCAAGTTTCAAGTTTCAAGTTTCTAGTCGTGATTTCAAGTTTGGTTCCAGATTTTAGTCATGATTTCAAGTTGCTTAAAGAAAAATCAAATCCAGGGGTATTTTTATAATTTATGGACATACACTGTTTTTTTGTTTTTAAAAGTGGCTATTAACAAATAAAATTTAAAAAGTGGTTACAAACAAAATTTTAATGTTTCCCATGACTATTTTTTATTTTCTCGAAAAAAAAATACGGGAGAGTTTCAAAACTAGCCATTACAAACAGTAGAAAGTTGTTTTTAACCATGTTTAAGATTTTAACTGTTTATAGCCTAGTTTTTACACTATTACTATAATACCCCGATATAAATAAAAAAAAGTAAAAGAAAAAAAAACACAGCTCACAACATCTTTGTTTCAATCGACCAGAAACACGCGAAGAGAGATAGCTTGCAAACGACGCACGTGAATAGAGAAGACGACGTCAGAGACTACGATGCACGTCGGAGACGACGTCAATTCTATCCAACGAAGATGACACCGATCCTATGATATGTGCATGGACGTGCATGGCTTATGTGCTTGGTCAAGTTAGAGTAGTGGTTTTGTTTGAATAATGACTTGGTCAAATTAGAGGTTAAGAATTAAGATTAAATAAGTTAATGGTCTTTGTTTTTGTTGTTCATGGCCATCGTGCAAAGATGATGCACCAGTTAGCTCCACTTTCCCATTTGCATTGTTCCAGCTTCTCATTTTCTGTAAACCGTAATTCCAAAAAAAAATTGGTAGATATCTGGAAACAGAAAGTAACAACACGTTAGAAAACAGTGTATGAACCGAGACCCGTGTTTCACACGGTGTTCTTAAGACAATTTCGCCGTGCAATACCATATGTGTTTTAGGCGATTGTCTCCCATGATAAAACGGTTCAACAGCGGTAGACTTAAGTACCAACACTACCAGCGAACTCAAACCAAGTTTAAACTTACCAAGAAAACAGAGAAGAAGAATAGGAATTCGGATGCTTGAAAATTAAGTGTATTTCGGTAGGTTACTTTATGAACGGAATACTATGGCTTTTAAATAGCCAAACCGAAGCACTAGGGTTTGAGGATTAGTTTTGGTAAATTCGTTTTTGATTTAATAAGGAAATAATTTAATTAGATAATAATCTCCAAAGAGATTTACTTCTAATTAAAACCGATTCTGTATTCTTAGAGATCAAGTAAGAAATTAGAATCCAAACAATTAAAGCTTTCCTTGTTCATCACAATAAAAAAACGTTGACTTAGGGAAGTGGCAAAAGGTCAACTGGACTCTCACGATCCAATCAGAGCGGCATTCATGTCCGCAGGTTGCACCCACACACGAGTCATGCATTCCAAGGTTCGGGGTCAATGATTTGCACACCGCACCCCCCATGCGCACGCGAGAGAGAGCCTCTATGCCACACATGTTGATAGCTCATATCACACATTCACTTATAAACTACATATAAATGATTTTCCTAAGCAATGTGGGATTCATTTTAATCCCTACACAATGGGTTCACTTTGAGACTCAATTTCTCAGTCACCCATTAACCATTTTGTGAATTTGAGTAAACCATTTCGAAGTTCTCATGGAGGAGAATTCAAATCCACTTTAATATTATAATTTTATGGAATTTATCATACTCAATTTTTTCTCTCAAATTGAGAGTTAGTCACAAAATTTCCAACAATCCCCCATATGAATGAAATTGACCTATGAGACACAAAGAAGATATTTGGTAAGTTCAAATGGTCGAAACCTGCATAGGATAGGTAGATGTTACCCTTTGAACATTCCCTTGTAAAGGTATGCTTACTTTACTAGCTGATCAGTAAATATGATATCATTGAACTGTTCTGTCATTTTATTTAAACGATCACACATCTTACACAGGTATCTTCCAGACCCGATTTGATTCTCATTTTTATGTTTATTTTGGCCATGAACATGGGCTTGGTTCTGTGAGAGTCTTTGGAGAATATAACCATTCACTATTCTCTTTTAGAAGCGACCCCACTTCTCTCTCACAAAGGTGTTTTCTTAATTAAGAGCAACCCGCTTTACTCTGTTCAGATTTCCATAGCTAGGAATTTCGACGCATAAGAATCATTAAAAACCATAGTTTAACCTTTTCCCTACGAGCATCACTAATTCATCATAGGAATGGACTTAAGGGTAACCCCCACAGTGATCCAACTGAGTCTTACAACTTTGTTGTCCCATTGAACCTAGATATTGGGATCTCCTGTCAACTAGGTTGGGTGTCCATTGTATCGACCTTTTATCTAATGGTGTTTTAGTCTCATTCCTCTCGATGATGTCTCAACTAGTTCTCTGTTTAACCCTTTAGTTAGCGGATTTGCAATATTATCTTTTGACCTTACATAGTCAATAGTGATAACCCCAGTTGAGATTAGTTGTCTAATGGTATTATGTCTTCGACGTATATGTCTAGACAATCCCATTATACATGTTGCTCTGTGCTCTTCCTATTGCCGATTGACTATCACAGTACATGCAAATCACCGGCACAGGCTTTGGCCATCTTGGAATATCTTCTAAGAATTGGCGTAGCCATTCAACCTCCTCACCATATTTATCTAATGCTATAACTCAGATTCCATGGTGGATCTGGCTACACATGTTTGTTTGGAGGATTTTCAAGATACCGCCGCACCACCTAGTGTGAACACATACCTACTAGTGGATTTTGAATCCTTCATATCAGATATACAGTTAGCATCAGTGTATCCTTCTAGGACCGTTGGATATTTGGTATAATACAGTTCATGATTACGAGTGAATCGTAAGTACTTCAGTACTCTTACTATTCTTTTCCAATGATCGGCTCCTGGATTACTCGTGTATCTGCTTAATTTGTTGGCTACATTAGTTATGTCTGGTATTGTACAACTTGTTAAGTACATCAGACTTCCTATCACTCGAGAATATTCTAGTTGAGAGATGATCTCACCCTTATTCTTGGATAGATGTAGATTTATATCTACTGGTGTTTTAGAAATTCCAGGATCATTTTTTTTGAATTTCTCAAGAATTATGTCAATGCAGTGTGATTGACTTAGTATGAGTTCGTTGGATGTCTTTGAGATTTTCATTCCCAACATTACATCAGCTGGTCCTATATCTTTCATCTCAAATCTTGATTTCAACATATCCTTGGTAGATTTGACCATTTTATCATCACTACCAACATTGAGCATGTCATCAACGTAAAGGCATACAATGACATAGCAATTTTCTGTGTCCTTGACATAAACACATTTGTCACATTCGTTGATCTTAAATCCATTTGACATCATAACATTGTCAAATTTCTCATTCCATTGTTTTGGTGCTTGCTTTAAACCATATAAAGACTTCACCAATTTACAGACTTTCTTTCCTTGTTCTGGAGCAGAAAAACCTCAGGTTGTTCCATGTAAATTTCATCATCTAAATCTCTATTTAAGAAAGCCGTTTTCACATCCATTTGATGTACTTCAAGATTTCGTAAAGCTGCGGCTGCAAGTATCATTCTAATGGAGGTTATTCTCGTCACAGGAGAATATGTATCAAAGTAGTCTAGGCCTTCTCGTTGATTGTAACCTTTAATTACAAGTCTGGCCTTATACTTATAAATTGATCCATCTACTTTCATCTTTCTTTTGATAATCCATTTGGATCCTAGGGGTTTACATCCCGGAGGAAGATCCACTAATTCCCAAGTATGATTTTGAAGGATGGAATCAATTTTGTTCTTAATTGCCTCTTTCCACAAGAGTCCTTCTGAAGAGCTTACCGCTTCCTTGAAAGTTCGAGGTTCACCTTCTATCAAATAGGTCATAAAATCTGGACCAAAAGACATTTCCGTCCTTGCTCTTTTGCTACGTCTTGGTTCATCCTCTACTTCATTTCGTTGTTCTTGGTCCTCACAACTATCAGCATGTGTTCGTTTTGATGAACTTGCTTCATCATTGAATTTACATGGAAATACATGTTCAAAGAACATTGTATTTCTAGATTCCATTATCGTGTTTTTATGTATATCTGATATGTCAGATTTATAGACCAAGAATCGATGAGCACTACTGTTTTGTGCATATCCAATGAAAATGCAGTCAACAGTTTTCAGACCTATTTTCACCATTTTAGGTATATGTACAACTACTTTGACATGACACCCCCACATTCGTAAGAATTTTTAGGAAGGCTTTCTTCCTTTCCATAGCTCATATGTGGTCTTGTCTACTTTCTTACGGGGTACCTTATTTAAAACGTAATTGCTAGACAATATAGCTTCACCCCATATGTTCTGAGGCAATCCAGAACTTATCAACATTGTATTCATCATTTCTTTCAAGGAATGATCTTTCTGTTCAGAAACTCTGTTTTGCTGATACGGTGCAGTGGTTTAATGTATGCTTCCATGTTGTGCCCAGATTTCACCAAATTGTGCTTCATACTCACCACCTCAGTTCCTTCTCAGTGACAACAGCCACCAGAAGGTTTCACTTAGGGTCATCCCTTCGACATGAATCTTATGTAGACTCACTTGAAGCTCTTGGACTAGACTCATAACTGTCATGGAGTCCCTCATCTTGTAATAAAAAAAATCGGCCTACAAAAAACCTTTTGGATCCAATATTCTTAGTTTTGTATTTCCGGTCTAACGAATCCAATAGTTCTTTGGCTGATTTTCTTTGAGGAAAATACGCTATACAGCGAATCTGATAGCCCGTTCAGTATGTAGTTTCAGCATAGAAAATTCCGAATGATTCCATGCATCAATAGCATTCCATACATGAACATCTCACTTTTCACCGCTATTAGGTTTTAGAGCATCTTCAGTCAAGAACCTTACTAGATTCATCGAAACATTCCCGTGACTCACATTCTGGTTTATCACCATATCTGCCACATTTCTCATGAATGAGTTGATGGCCGGAGTTGAAGTTGTCACACTTGGTAACACAATAGTCACTTCTCCCACAAACACCGAGTTAACAGTTGAAGTGTCTAGTTCCACAGTTGGATTAGCTCTATGAGTCACAAGTGGAACACTTGTGTTCATGTTTGATTTTTCCGCCCCAATATTAGGAGGAGATCAACTGAATTAATTTGAACATTAATTCTCCTTAAAATTGGCAATATTAAAGTCAAATCGGTGTTTTGAATTCAAAATTTAATATTTCAATCATGAAATTGATAATTACATTTTTGAGGTTCAAAATAATTTATTTTGACAATAATCACCATTTTAAACTTACATATCCAACTCGTTACCACTGTTAGCTTTAGGAGCCTCATCAATTAAGAATCTCGCAAGATTCAATGTGGTCAGTCAGAGCAACATCTTTTGTTGCCATCTTTTGAAATTCATACCACTGAATTTCTCTTATTTCTCCATATGGTTCATCAGAACTGAAACCGAAGGTGCAAACGAATTCACCGTTTGGATATTCATTTGACCCACAGAAGGATTCCCCAACGAATTGGCCATATAACCGTTACTCGGGTTGACCAGCTGAGTCTCTTAAGCCACACTTTGGTTCATAACAGAATTTCTAGTGGGGTTCCTTTTGATAATCATTATCTCAAAACCTAGAATCACAGTTTTCCGTGTATATGTATATCAAATATAGTATAATCTCAAACCAGTACACTGATATAATATATATAATACAGTTTCATATAAAAACAATGATTTATCATATATTTATATATCTAGTATCAACCAAACACGAATTAGTATGTTAATATATATTAAACACTAATAAAACACAATCAGTGTTAAATATATAAACTAATATATCATCAACTGATATATATATATATATCGTTGAATATACTCCACCACATGACAACATTATTAAATACACAAAAGACAACATATATTCTTTTGATCAGATTTTACCGGATATAGACCACAACTATATCTTAGGAATATATCATTATTTCCATCGTTTTACCACAAATAACTATTGTTGTAAAACAATCGCAGAAACACAAACAAAGATTAACAGAGATATCTACTACAATGTTTAATCTTATGATTTGATCTATACACTAGAATGAATTATTTTACCATTTTTAAAATAAAAACCGTACAAACATATATTACCAAATATATGTATTATCAGATTGTAATAGATGTATATATATATATATAATAATTTATTCAACACTGTTATCCGATGTTTGCATAAATGACATATCAACCTTCAGTATGAGTTTATTGATATTTAATAAGAAGCACTCATGCTTCCATATATCAAAACATGATATATTTGTTATCACAATGATAACAATACTGATATCAAAACAATTTTGATATCGAAAACAATAATGGATTTCAAATTTGACAATTGAAATCATAATCTGTGTCTGGTATCAGATCATATTACCCTGTTGAAAGCGTAATTGATTTTCAAATCAGTGTCTATTAATAGATCCAATTTCCACGGATTAATGTTATTTATTAAAATTGAAATCAATGTTCCAAAGAACCCGATTTCCAAATTGAATCAGTGTTTCAAATGAACCCGATTACCACAGTTGAAATCTGAATCAATGATTATTCAAGTCCGTTACGACCTGAACCAGAATCCTAACACCAAAAAGTTTGAAGAAGAAAACGTTTTAAAACAAATTTATGGAAAACGAAGTTGTCTTAAGATTGTAAACTGTAATTTCGAAAACAAATTTGGTAGGTATCTGGAAACAGAAAGTAACAACACAAGAAAACAACACGTTAGAAAACAGTGTATGAACCGTGGCTCGTGTTTCACACGGTGTCCTTAAGACAATTTTGCCGCGCAACACCGTATGTGTATTAGGCGATTGTCTCCCAGGATAAAACGATTCAACAACAGTAGGCATAAACACCAACCATTACCAGCGAACTCAAACCAAGTTTAAACTTACCAAGAAAACAGAGAAGAAGAATAGGAATTCGGCTGCTCGGAAATTAAGTGTATTTTGGTAGGTTAACTTTATGAACGGAATACTATGGCTTTTAAATAGCCAAACCGAAGCACTAGGGTTTGGGGATTAGTTTTGGTAAATTCGTTTTTGATTTAATAAGGAAATAATTTAATTAGATAATAATCTCCAAAGAGATTTACTTCTAATTAAAACCGATTCTGTATTCTTAGTGATCAAGTAAGAAATTAGATCCCAAACAATTAAAGCTTTCCTTATTCATCACAATAATAAAACGTTGACTTAGGGAAGTGGCAAAAGGTCAACTGGACTCTCACGATCCAATCGGAGCGGCATTCGTGTCTGTAGGTCGCGCCCACACGTGAGTCATGCATTCGAAGGTTCGGGGTCCATGATTTGCACACACCCCCTGCGCGCGCAAAAGAGAGTCTCTATGCCACATATGCTGATAGCTCATATCACACATTCACTTATAAACTACATATAAATGATTTCCCTAAGCAATGTGAGATTCATTTTAATCCCTACACAATGGGTTCACTTTGAGACTCAAATTCTCATTCACCCATTAACCATTTTGTGAATTTGAGTATACCATTTCGAAGTTCTCACGGAGTGGAATTCGAATCCACTTTAATATTCCAATTTTATGGAATTTATCATACTCAATTTTTGCTTTCAAATTGAGAGTTAGTCACAAAATTTCCAACATTTTCATTGTTGTTCCTATTTTTAAGTAATATAGTTGTATAGTTGATGATGTAAGGCTATAAGTGGCTAGATATTGATGAAATGAAGGGTATCGAATTATACATAAATTTTTATGCTCTTTGTTCCCCTGCTCTGTTCTCTCTCTTTCTCTGTTTTTTACTTTCAAGACTAACCAATACATGTCACTGCTCTCTTTCTGCCTTCTCACTTTCAAGACTAATTGATACATATTAAATGGTATCAGAGCGTGATTCCGATCATGGACACTCATGGTATAACCAACACTAAGTTCCGCAACAAGGTTAATGAAATTCTAGCTTGCCATGAGTCTACTTTCGACCAAATCTATAGTACCCTTCAAACCGTTTTGAGTGAACTCCAATCATTGAGAGTCTGTCATGAGATAAACACTACCAAGAAAGAGGTCAATCCTTTCATCCAAGCCGAGACTACTCACAACCAGCGTATCACTCCCACCACCATTCCCAACCCCAATTTCAACCAACACCATACACACCTCAAGCTCTCATTTCACAAATTTAGTGGAGACGAACCCACTGGTTGGATCTACAAAAATATCACTTGCAAGCAATAAGTACATTTAGCTTCCTTTCACATGAAAGGCTTTACTTTACAATGGCATCAGTGACTGACATAGTTCAAAGGGCCCTTAACTTCGAATGAGTTTACCAAAGCTGTGTTGCAACGTTTCAGGCCGACAAATTATGAAGACCTATCTAAGGCTCTAACATGACTCAAACAAGTTTTTACCGTCGCCGTCTACCAAGAGGCTTTCAAAATACTCTCACACTGCATTGATGGTTTACCTGAGAACTATTTGGTTGGCTTTTTATTGTAGTTCTCAAGGACGGGATTTGTTTGGATGTCAAGATTAAGCAACCATGTAC
Source organism: Dipteronia dyeriana (assembly GCA_032871835.1). Taxonomy (NCBI): domain Eukaryota; kingdom Viridiplantae; phylum Streptophyta; class Magnoliopsida; order Sapindales; family Sapindaceae; genus Dipteronia; species Dipteronia dyeriana. The sequence goes on from CM065299.1 coordinate 29,913,205, forward strand.
CTTAGTCGACATTATTGGCTTAGCTTGGCTAATTGAGGAGCGCAATCTTTTACAGAAAAAAGTGAGCAACCCATTTCCATTCTCAAGTGACTTTAGTGATGCCGAGAACAACACCAGATAATGCAACAGGCGTGTTAGGTTCTCCACCGACCAAAAAATGAGAACAACCCTTTTGTTTCCTTTAGGCGAATTACCAACCAAAAGGCTCAAGAATGCCACGAAAAAAAAGGTTATATTATTATTGTAACAAAGACTTTGTGCCTGGACATAGGTGTAGTTAACCGCAACTCTTCATGATTAAAGATTATCCCACCCTAGGCCAACTGCCCACGGATTTTATCTATATGGACAAGGATAATTTGAAAGGGGAGGAATGATACGTGCATGGCCTATATGATTGGTCAAGTTAGAGTAGTGGTTTGGTTTGAGTAATGAACTAGTCAAATTAGAGGTTAGGATTAAATAAGTTAATGGTCTTTGTTTTTGTTGTTTATGGCCATCGTGTAGAGATACTGCACCAGTTAGCTCCACTTTCCCATTTACATTGTTCCACTTTCCAATTTTCATTGTTATTCCTATTTTTAAGTAATATGGTTATATAATTTGTGATGTAAGGCTATAAGTAACTAGATATTTATGAAACAAAGGGTATCGAATTATACACAAATATTACTGCCCTTTTTTATCCTCATATGTTCTCCCACTTTCTCTGTTTTTTTCACTCTTAAGTAGATATGCACGTTTGGAGAATGATGATGGATATAGGTCCTCCCATCCACATCCCCACTTCCCAGACCCTTCCCATATCCCCCATTTCCCCATTTAGGGAAAATGGGGATGGAGAATTTTGAGGGAGATATATCCATCCTCATCCCAATCCCCATCCCCATCCCTATCCCTAGTTCCCCATTTTTCCCGTTTCCCCGTTTTTTCGGTTCTCCATTTCCCCATTTATCCATTTAACTAAAAATTATAAAGTAAACCATATATATATATATATATATATATATATATGTGTGTGTGTGTGTGTGTGTGTGTGTGTGTGTGTGTATATATATACTTAGGGTTTCAAAGAATAAAAAAAATTAAAAATATATATTATAATTAAAAAATTAACAATATATATTATAATTATATTTATATATGTTTTGGGGAAATGGGGAAATGGGGATGGGGGACCTCTCTCCCATCCTCATCCCCATTTCAATATAATTGTGGGGAAAATGGAGAAATGGGGATGGGGTTCCCATTTCAATTTGGGGATGATTTTCATCCCCCCCTCTCTCTAAAAAAAATCCCTAAATGGGGATGGGGACACGGGGAATTAGGGCACCAGGGAAAAATGTGAATTTATACTCTTAAGACTAAATGACACATATCATTGTTCTCTCTCTGTCTCTCTCTGCTTTCTCACTCTCAAGACTAATTGATGCATATCATTCTATTCGATGAAGACGACGCTGATCGCACAAGATTTGATTTCCAATAGCCTATTTCAACCAGAATAGAGAAGAGAGAAAAGGTCTCGCAACCGTCAAGGAGAGCATGCACCCCTGTCTCGAAGAGAAGACGACACTGGAGAGGGAACCCCCGACGATCGTGTCCGATGAAACCGCAAATTGGCGTAAAATTATTGAAACATCCCTTGTAAATCAAGGTTTAAAGTTTTTCTCCAAAGTGTCACATTTTTTAAGTTTGAAAACGTGAAACCTTGTTTGAAAACGTAAAAACGTGAAACCATGCTTAGAAATGTTGAAAACGTAAAACTTGGAAACATTGAAAACATGAAACAATTTTTTAATGTTAAAAAATATACTTCTTAAAAGTTTTTATTATATCAAATAGTTATACGAGTTCATGGGTTCAATTCTTAATAAATATCATATTTTACCAAACAAATTTATGTTTTACCTTTTTTTAAGGTCTCGCGTTTTTTTGGAAAAATTATAAGGTTTCACGTTTTCTAGAAAAAAAAAAGTTAAGATTTTATGTTTTGTGAGAAAAAAGATAAGGTTTCACATTTTTTTGGGTAAATTATAAGGTTTCACGTTTTTTTTTTCTAGGTTTCACACTTTCTGGAAAAAAAGAGAGGGTTTTTCGGATTTTTCTGAGGTTTCATGATTTTATTTCGTGAAACCTTTTGGAAATTTAGAACTCATAGAAAAATTCATGGATCTTGCCAAATCTAACCCAAATTTTTGCAACACAAAACTCATGTAATATAAACTATAATGAACAAAAATAATGCAAAAACTTAACGGATATAATTTACACACATGAACCACTTCAAGAGTCAATCCAATTGTTTTTCTTCAAAAACTTCCCTAAACTTCCCTCAAATCTTGAACTCAAAGCCAAAACCAAGCTTACTTGATGATCTAGTTTTCCGGAGTAATTTTTTTTTTTGTTAAACTTGGATTGAAACCTTTGTTGGAGTTGAAAATGGAAGAAGGAAAGAAACAAAGAGGAAAGTCGTTAGAAGAGAAGAAGAAGAAAGAAGAAAATTAAAATTTTAAGTCAGTGGAGTGTTTTTGTAATTTTGACTTGGGAGAAAAAATAACTATTGAAAATTTGTTATTTTTCACAAAATATATTATCAAGTAATACTTTGACTTATTAGTGGTGTTATTGACACCCTCTCTACTGATCTATTTATATCTTACTTTTAAAATTATTTATTATTCTATTTTTTTTTATCAAAATTACTTAAAGAGACATAATTTTTTTTGAAAAAAATCTTCTACAAAGTAAATCTAATAAAACCTCATTTTCCTTTTAGAAAAAAATAAAAATAAAAACTCGTTCATTGGTAATTTATTTTCTTGAAAAAAAAATTATTAACTATAAACCCTAAAATTTTCTTATTGCACACATACAAAATATTACAGAAGAGTTTGGGAATGATATAAAAAATCCAGAAGAATTGTGTTAGAGAGATATCAAGCATGTGAAAGAATTGTGCATCTATAACCAGACAGAAACGGCACCATACACACCAACAACAACCAAAACAACAAAATTGCACCAAGAATCGTAAACAGGAAAACCTAATCTATGACAAAACGAAACCACACCAAAACTCTAACTCAATCCCTTAAATAAAAAACCATAATAGATTATCAATACCACACTCTCAATCTACCACCAACAATCCAATCAACTACATAAAAAAAAAATAGCCTACAAGAAGGATGGTTTCACCAAGAAATAAGATGGAAAAAAAATTCATGTGATGGAGGTGAGAAATTGTACGGAGTTTTATTTAAAAAAAAAAAACTTATGTTGAGAGATCATATGAGGTGTGTTTTTATTTTTTATTTTGAATAGGAGATTGGGTGTATTAAGTTTGAAAAGTAAGTACAATGGGAGTTCTAGAAATAACTCAAAAAATTAATAAAAACATTTAATTTTATATTATTAAATCAAAATTTTAAAAATTGAGGCATAAGTAGTTCATCTGAGGGTGCCAGTAGCATCACTCTTAACTTAATATCACAAATTAATAAATCATGGACCATGTTTGGTATGCCCTGCAGTATTGAACAAGACTAATAATTAGATTAGACTGGACTACAATGGATTATGTTTAGTATTGTCCCATGTTTAGTGTTGCACTACACTACATCATATTGGACTATATTATGTAATTACTGTTATACGTAAATCTTATCGAAAGTACATATCATCGTAAAACCACGTAAGCAGGACACTCCATTAGAGAATCGCCAGGTTAGTATCCTGGATGGCATCCAAGTCCCCAACGTAGGAATACAGTGGAAGTCTGAATAGGTTCGAGTAAGGATGAGCTAAGTGTTAAGGCGTACTCAGTTCTACTCGGGACAACAAAGAAGATCCCATAAAGTCCTGCCTTTCTAGGTTAAGCCACGAGACTCCCAAGATGGTAACAGCACTACATACTTACGCAAACACAATGAGGAATTTTAGAAGGAAACAAATATATTTTTCTCTAAATATACGTCGTCATAAAGGATCTATACAATTAATGCCATTAAGTAGACAAACCCAAATAGGAAAGATCTCCATTTTCTCAATCTTTGGCTTGCACGCCAAGAAATGAAACCCTAGCTAAACATGTATAAATACATTTGTAAATCATATTGTAAAGACACATAATATCAACAGGAGAGACAAGAGATATCGAGTGTTGTAATTCAAATATTTCTTTACTGAATTTGACTTGGTTCCGTATGCTACCGTCCGTGCTCTTAGGTCATCGGAGTTTTACCACATATTTCTGAGTTGTGTTACAGTTACCTTTTTGTGATCTTTATACTATTACAGGTTGCAGAAGTTCATACGGTTGACTTTCTTGACCATCAAGAAATTGCTATTAACAATTGGCGCTAGAAGGAAGGGGTGTACTGCAGATTAAATTCATATAAAAAACACCCTTGAGACAATGACCAGTGATGGAAATGGAGATGGTTCAAGAAACATCCGAGTCTCGCCAGATGATATACATAAAGTTCATGCCTCCCAAGATCTTACCAGAATTACGATTATGAATTAGTTGGTGCCTATAGCAGGCTTCCAGAAAGTCCCTCCAATCAGTGAGGACATCTCGCGTCGATTCAGGGAAGCGTTGCAGCAGCTACTGGTAGATGCAGCCAAGGAAATAGTATATCTGTCCACCCACTAGATAGGCTCTAGTCGATCATAGTCGGACCAGAATTAGACGCTTCAGGAACATACACGAATCTGGATCCTATCTTCCAGTCAAAGGATACACCACGAGAACTAACCCGAACTCGTAAAGCACTTACAGATAGTCGACATCATCGGAGGCATAGTCGTGATCAACCGGGGAATGACCGACATCATAAATATACCCGACGAAGGGACTAGTCGTCATTATCAGAGGACGACTATCATCACCGAAAGTGCCATAGGGGAACTATACGACTACATGGCTTGACTCGAGAAAACTGAAGGCAAGACGAGGAAGAGCCCAGAATAGGCTTAACAGTCACTCAGGAATTTAACCATCAGGGGGAGCCAGTAGGTGAAAGAGGCATCTTAATACAAAGTTTAACTCGAGAGGTTCAAAATAATAGGCCTCAAATGGACACATTGGTAAGGCATTACAGACGGTTGTCGAACGATGACTCTCATAGCTCTTTTACAAATGACATCCTCTGAACAACATTTCTAGAGAGATTCAAGATGCCGTATTTGGAGCAGTTCAAGAAGGAAACATATCCCAAAGAATACATCAGGCGATACAGGAGTGCCATGGCCCAGTATGCCTACAGGGATGCCTTGTTGTGCATCAATTTCCCTCAGACCTTGGAAGACGTAGGGTCCTGATGGTTTGGCAGACTATTTGCCGCAAACATTGGAAACTTCGACGAATTAAGCAGAGCTTTCTCAAGAAAATTTTTCAGGAATGTACATAGGAGGAAATTAGTAGCTCATCTCTCCTGATTAAAACAAGAAAAGGATGAGTCACTAAAAAAGTAATTGGGGAGATTCAGTCAGGCAGTGTCGGAGATCGAAAGTGTGAACGATGAGGCAATCATCGCTGTATTTATAAATAATTTACAAAACGACCGATTATCCTCTGACTTGAGGAGAGCTCATCTGACCAAGCGTACCGATCTGATGGACATGGCGGGTGGATATGCATTGGCTGAGGAAGAAGAACTTACAACCGGGGATCACTTCATGCATGGAGGGCGCCTCGAAGAACCAAAGCCCAATTAGGCTGAGTCTCGGTCTCAAAGCCAAAAATGAGATAAGCAGAAGGGTAACAATAAAGACGATAGGTACAGGGATGAGAATAGTGGACGTAAGGGCACCGACCAAGCGAAGGATAAGTTTCAGAGAAAATACACAAAATATACTCCCCTTAGGAAAATACAAGGCGAGATCTTTGTTATTTTGGAAGAGAAAAACTTGGTTAAGGAACCCCGACGATAGACACAATTCGCCCAAAGATACACCACGAAATATTATCATTTTCACAAAGAGAGTGGGCATGAAACTTCCAAGTGTTACCAGCTCAAAGACCATATAGAGACTCTTATCCGAGAAGAGCATTTACAAGACATTGTTTTAAAGAAGGATGAAAATATGGAGACCCAGGGAGACAGTAAGTCAGATGATCGAAATAGAAAGTAGAGTCAGAAAAGCACCGAAGAAGGGGTAATAAATACAATTTTTGGGGGACCTTCGACTGGTAAAAGCAATAGAGAACGAGCCCAAGAAATCCGAGAAGCAATGGAGGCAATGAAACCTCGATGTAAACTCCGTTGAACCTGACCAAAAAAGGATCCAGGAATTATGGAATCTAATAGTGTTCACTGAAGCCGATTCTTATGGGGTGGATGTTCGACCAAATGATGCATTAGTTATAAGTGCTCAAATTGGCCACCGAGAGGTCCACATGGTATTGATTGATAACGGGAGTTTAACGGATATTTTGAGTGCAGAGGTGTTCGACCAGCTCAGGTTGGACCGAAAGGATTTGCAACCCTTCCATACGTCGCTTTGAGGATTTGGAGGGGTTGAGGTTAGATCGCTAGGAACCGTGAAGTTACTGGTAAAGATTGGAGAATCCCCTTGTCAAAAAACAGTGTGACTCGACTTTGTGGTGGTAGACATTGAAAATTGGCCCTACAACGCTATGTTGGGCCAACCAATCCTGAACAAGACCAAGACAGTTACGACTACTTATGCCTTAATGATCAAATTCACGACCGAATTGTGGGTAGGATCCTTCAAAGGATCGTAAAAGATGGCAAGAAGGGCGAATCTCTTAGTTTACAGAGACAGAGAGAATGACGGACATCAAGTATGCACTCTCTCCCAGCCCGATCAAGTAGTAATAGGGATGCCCTTGGAATTTGAGCCCGACCCAAAGGAAGAATCGAAGACGAAAAAGGATGAGCCAATAGAGGAGATAATTTTAAAAGAAGATGAGCCAACCAAGAAAGACAGGATTGGGGCAAACTTAGATCAAGGTGTCAAGACAAGTCTCATCGACCTGCTTAGGGAATACAAAGACGTATTTACTTAGAGCCATGAAGACATGGTGGGGATATATGTACAAGTAATATCACATTATCTAGCCATTGACCCGGGAGTTAAATCTGTTATCCATAAATGAAGATTGTTTAACCTTGGGAGAAGTTAAGCGATCAAAAAGAAAGTGGAAAAGTTACTTCTTGCCGGATCCATTAGGGAGGTGAAATATCCATAGTGGGTAGCCAATGTTGTGTTGGTTAAAAAAAATGGCCAGTGGAGAATGTGTGTGGATTTTACAGATCTGAACAAAGCTTGCCCTAAGGATTGTTTTACCCAACCAATGATAGATCAACTGGTGGATGCCATGTCAAGTCATGAGTTGCTAAGTTTTATGGATACTTAATCGGGATACAACCAAATCTGAATGAACATAGCAGATGAGGATAAGACAGCGTTCACAACCGACCAAGGATTCTACTGTTACACGGTAATGCCTTTCGGGCTAAAAAACGATGGGGCAACATACCAAAGGTTGGTCAACAAGATATTTGCTCGTCAAATAGAAAGAAACATGGAAGTTTATGTAGACGACATGCTGACCAAAAGCATCATAGCGACAAGGCATGCAGCAGACATTAGAGAGACTTTCAATGTATTAAAACAGTACTAGATGAAGCTTAATCTAAGTAAATGTGTATTTGGGGTACCATTAGGGAGATTCCTAGGTTTTCAGGTTCATCAAAGAGGAATCGAAGTGAATTCAGATAAGATTAAAGCCCTCTCAGAAATATCCTCCCTGAGAACATTGAAAGAAGTGCAACGATTGACGGGATGCCTTGCTTCACTCGATAGGTTTAATTCTAAATCAACTGACTAATGTGCACCTTTCTTTAAAGCAATCAAAAAGTGCAAAGGACTTGAATGGAAAATAGAATGTGAGCAAGCATTTCAAAAGATAAAGGAATGCCTAGGTGAGCACCAATTCTCTCCAAACCCAAGACAGAAGAAGTTCTCTATATGTAACTTTCCCTCACAGAACTGGCGATAAGTTCAGTGTTGGTTAGGATGGAAGATGGGATACAGAAGCCAATATATTATACCAGCAAAGCCCTACTCCCAGCAGAGATGAGGTACTCACGGGAGAAAAAGATGGCATTGGCATTGGTTTCAACCGCCAGAAAATTAAGGCTCTATTTCTGGGCACATGCAGTAGAGGTGCTTACTGACTGCCCGCTCAAATAGATTATGTAGAAACCAGAGTTGTTGGGAAGACTGAGCAGAGCATCATTCAAAGGACAAGTTTTGGCAAATTTCGTAGCTGAATTCATTGAACCCAACCTGGAGGTCAGAAGGATATTAGAAGGAACGAATTTTTCACGGGAATTGCATGTTGATGGTTCGTCGAATACTCATAGTAGTGGGGTAGGGATTGTAGTATCCACTCTAGAAAAAGACAACATCGAGTGTGCTATGAGATTCGACTTCAAAGCAACAAATAATCAAGTGGAATACGAGGCACTACTAGCAAGCCTCAAGGTGTGAATTGCACTTGGAGCAGATGAAGTTGAATTATTCAACGACTCTCAGGTTATCTTTGTAGGGAATAAACGGGTTCAAAACACAACGGAACCGTGAGAAAACGAAAAATAGGGTTTGCGTATAAATAAAAAAATTTCCCTTTATGCAACGAGAACTTTAACCCTAGATTAATTGACATATATAAAAGTATCGTACCTTTTCCTCGTGATGATTGAACAAGTGCCGAATTGATTCCTCAAGATCTTCCAATCCAATCACGAACGTGAATCACCTTGGAGTGTGGGCTCCCTTTCTTTAAATTGTATATCTGAGGATGGAGACAAAGCAAAATCTTTTCTTTGTTAGTTACAAATATCTTCCAAGAGAAAAATTCAAGAACGTCCGGTCACTTGTGAATTATCAATCAATTTGATTGAAAATCGCATGAACCTTGACTCGATATTTTACACAAAACCCTTTTGATGTAAAGGATACTAGTGTACTATCGAAAACAAAAACGTTCTCTTTTTCTCTTTTCTCCTTGGCCGAATTCCCACCCTTTTTCTATGAGTTGATTGAATTTTGTCTAGAGCAAAAACTAATTTTTCTCCCTCAAAATTTGCTCTTGCTATGCCAAATTCTCTCTTTGAAAATTACATAGCATGGCCGAAATTTTCATCATAGAATTCTTAAGGCTAGCCGAAAATCACACACACATATATATATAGGATCATAAATTATTTCCTAAGAAGGATTTACTTGGTTGGAAAGAATCCTTTCCTTAGGTGGATTTATTTGGTAGTTAAGAATCCTTATCTAAAAGGAAATCTAACTTCTCCTATCTCCATATGGGCTGGCCGAATTTCTTATTGATATAGATTATGAGAGTTTATTCTTTTCCTAAGAAGGATTACTTAGTAGTTAAGAATCCTTTCCTTAGGTAGATTTACTTGGTGGTTAAGAATCATTTTCAAAAAGGAATTCTATCCTAACACCAAGACTCCTAATCCAACTCAATAGTGTATTTGTAACCATATTAAAGACTTCCTAATTTGATTAGATAAATAATTCCTTTTATTTATCTACTTGTCAAATATAGTCTTTAACATTAACTATACTACCAACAATAGCATAGTTTTAGGAGACCATCTCCTACTAGGAAAAAGATTTTGACTTTTAATTAAATAATTAATTAATCAACAAATTAATTAATTTCTATTTAATTAAATAATAAAATAAAAATAATATATTTAAGCTATTTTTAATAGCCTTTGCCGCCCATACCAAATATATGGATCATATATTATTTTTCTTATTTTATTAAATCCATTGGACCTTAATAAAAAAAATCCACATGTGAACTAGACCTATTCTTACAAAAAGAAACAAGTTCTCATGCCTTATTACAATTCTAGATGGACCCCTAAATTGGTCTGGTAGAATATATCAAGTGATCCATGCAAGTTCGCGTGGATTGGGGATCTTGGCGGGCTATCTAAATTTAAGCTCCAATAGACACAACCTAATCACAATCAATAAATGATTCACTTAGGTCCGATCTATTTAATTTTAGTTCATTCTACTAAAGAACTAAAATTGAACTCTTAAATAAAGATAGAATAAGTTGATGTTACTTATTCATACCCTAGACAACCTTACTGGAGAAAATGTATCTTCGTGAAGAATACCAATAATCGCCAAGAGCTCATAGACCGCCTATAGCTCTCCAAGTTACCATATTTACTCATATGACCACATTTTGAACTTGGATATTTTGACTTGTCCAGAAGTCATGTTTCAATAGACACTATTGAAAACTTAACGTTAAGATTTAATATCCAATACCTCAAAACATCCATATGATGGTATTCTACTCTCATTCAATAAATGGAGCCACGATATCCATATCTATAAATGAAGTCCTCTATCGATTAACAAATGAATACTACCAAACTATCGAGGATAGACTATGCTATATAATCGTACTCATTTATAGCTCAAATGATAACACTTGCAACCGACTTTTATCCATTGACGGTTCTAGATAAAGTATTTTATTTTGATCCTATTCAATGCACCCAGTGCACTAGATTCTTTTGCCCAAAGACACCACACTTTGATGATTTTAGACTCATCATAACACATTTGATCTCACTCAAATGCTAGCAAAAGAATCTACAACTTTGACAAGATAAAGGCTCCCAACCTTCTATCTTAAATTGTGAATATTATTCAAGACTAACTAAAGAATTATGTCTACCTCATACATATCTAGATGTATGAACAATTCTTCTTTTCTCATAGTCTTTTGACCTTATGATTATTTACTTTTGACAATTATAATAATTAAACTATAAATGCTATAAGATTTGTTAAACTAGAAATCACTTTATTCATATGAAAAGATTGTTAATTACAATATTACACTCTTGCTATCGCGTATAATCCTAACAATCGTCAATTAGATTCGAGATGAATATCAACCAAGGATGAAAGCATGGCCGCTTATTTGAACATCGCTAAGCAGCTTCTTACACGTAACGAGATTAAAAAGCAGACGCTTTGTCCAAATTTGCGTTAGCCACAACTTGCATCAGATATAAAATTGTTCCAGTGGCACACCTACTAAGTCCAAGCATATCAGAGTCTGAAGATCTCAGTGTAGTAGAAATTCGGCTGAGGAAATATTTAGAAGAGGATGTGCTTCCAGAGGATACCCTAGAGGTAAAATGCATCAGATATAGGTCAGCCAGATATACTATGATCGAATGAGAATTGTACAGGAGAGGATTTTCCAAGGCTCTCCAAAGATCCATAACAGAAGAGGAAGCCAAACAGATACTGAAGGAAGTCCACAGTGGTGTTTGCGGGAATCATACAGAGGGTAGGAGCCTAGCACACAAGGTACTCAAACAAGGATTCTACTGGCCTACCTTGTTTTTCGATGCACAATAATTCTCGGATAGTTGCAATACCTGTCAGAGAATTGCCAATGATATCCAACAGCCCCCGAATACTTGAGAAGTCTCACTTCACCTTGGTCATTCACCGTGTGGGGTTTGGATTTGATCGGACCAGTGCCAACGATAATGTGAAACACATGATCGTAGCAGTTGACTATTTCACTAAGTGGGTAGAGGAAAAAGCATTAGTACACATCACAAAAGCAAACACCATAAACTTTGTGAAGAAGAACATACTCTATCGATTTGGAGTTCCGAATACCATCATTATTGATAACGACACTCAATTTGATAACCGAAAATTTAGACAACTTTATGTTGAATACAAGATCTCCAACTACTAGGCTACACATGCTCATCCTCACACGAATGGGTAGGTAGAAATAGTAAACAAGGTAATCAAACACACCCTCAAAGTGAAACTGAATGTGAAAAAGAGCCGTTGGGAAGAGAAACTACATGAGGTTTTATGGGTATACCGAACAACTGTAAAAACCCCTACAGGGGAAACCCCATTCTCTTTAGCATATGGAACTGAGGCTGTGATCCTAGCTTGCATATCCCATATGGTCCAGCTATATGACGAAGGGCACAATATTGACACGCTGTTACAGAACCTGGGTGAGTTAGAAAAAACAAGAGAGAGGTCCCAAGTATGAAACACGGCCTACCAACAAAGTGCAGCCAAATATTATAACTCGTATTTTCGGGTTAGAAAATTTCAGCTGGGAGACCTTGTGCTCAGGAGTGTATCCCTGAACACCAAAGATAAAGTGGTGGGATCCCTCACCGATAAATGGGAAGGACTATATTTAATTGACGGGATAGCTAGACACGGAGCATATTGGATCGCCAGACCAGGAGGAGGAGTCTTACCACAACCATGCAATGCCTAGTACCTAAAGATCTTTTATCCTTGAGGGATTCTTGAACCTTAAATCAGCATAGTTTGTTTTAGTTTTAGTTTCAATTATTTTCAGGTTTCTTTTTAGATGCTGAGTTTTGAATTGAGTTTATTTCTATTCAGTTTAGTTTTTACAGAAAATAAATAAAATTCCTACGCGAAACCCTTCAGAAAAAATGATCAAAAATAATAAGAACATGAAATGATAAAAATAAAATGCTTGGGTACCATTAATTTGGTAAAATTACACTCGAATGAGCAGAGAAGTTTAAGATAGCACGCCAGCTGAACAAGGTTAAAATCTAAACCTTAGCAAAAAGGCAAACCCGAAGCACCAACACGTCTGGAAAATGGCTCGTGGCACTGCCAGGGCTGACCTGGTCAGTTACACAGTTGTGTTAGGTAATTCACTATCCAACGATTCAACAAACCCTTGCACAGACAAAACCATGAGACATCCTTGGTGACTTGTGCAAGAACCCAAGTGTATGATCGTGGTGAGTTTCGATGTAACACTCGGGTAGAAACTGGGTAAGGTATAATTACGAGTTCATAAGACAACTCGGTTTTATTATGAAGCTACTCGGTTAAAAACGCTAGCCAATTAAATGAGATACTTGACATTACAAAAATAAACTTGGTAGACGAACACTGAACAAAAGGGCTTAGATGTACTACTCAACCTAGCTTATATCTCGAATCATGATAAGTCATGCAAAATAATTCAAAAAGAAAAATAATGTATTAAGTCAAACCAGTACATACAAAAAAAATGAACAGTTAAGATGGTGCTGGGTATTTCGAGCTGCTACCACCTATGCCCGGGTCGGGCACCATCTCGTACTCATTCAGGGGACTTTCATTTGAAGGCCAAGTAATCTCATTCACTTTGTCGCCATCCAAGCACTATAATCATTCTCGACTATGGGACCAACGTTGGGTTCTTCCCCGTCCGTCATGCCCTTCTCACTCGTATGGAAAGTTAAAAAGACATGTTCAGTAGGGATTTCCAGATCCATGAGGTGGGGGTCATTGCCTCGGCTATGGCAGTAGGTTAGCTACTCTTTCATCTGAATCCGAATGGATTCTAAGGAACGATCGACGTGATTCTTTATCAACAATTCCCAATTTGATCGGGCCTTATCTATTGCTCGGTTCTTCAACTTAAAGAATTCACTGGCCAAGACCATCCCACTTTGGAACTCCCTGAGGAGCAGGGCATCGTAAGCTAGAGACCTTTTAAAATGATCGACTCCTTGCACCTCCAATTCCCATTTAGCCTCTTTGGAAAAGGATTCAACAGTTAAAGCTTGGCGCTTAAGATCTTGAACTTTGCGCTCATAGAACAACTTAACCTCTTGAGCTTTCTGTTCAACACGAAGCATCGATTCTTAAGCAGTAGACAACAGACTTTCAAAGGATTTTTCTTTTTCCTCCGCAAATAAAGCCTTCTCCTCAACCTCTAATTGTCTTGCTAAGCACCTATCTGCATGTTCTTGGATCGTGTTGAGTTTCTTCTGGTATACAGTCTCAACCCGAGTACGGTTGTCCTCGCTCTCTTTTAATTGAGCTTCCAGACGCCTTATTCAACCAGCTTATGATTGTTCGGTCTGGAAAGCCGTAGAAACTTCGGCCACCATTTATAAAAGAAATCAAGTTATTGTGAACTGAAATTCAAACCGAAAAGGCAAAGAAATGTCCAGTAATGTGCAACAAAGATGAATACGTACAGAGGCAGCAATGTTAAAAAAGTTTTGAAGGCGAACATGTGCAATTCCCTTCTTGAAACAACTCCAATGGTCATCTCTAATGTAAGTACGACCCAAAGACATCGCTTTCAGCATGTATTGGGGGAAAGGATCTATAGATTGACCTGATGACCCTACATTGACAATATTAGCAGGAGGAATGTGGGATCTTTATTGCTCGAGTCCTTGGGCAGATGTCCCCGAGTGAACGAACCAGATAAATTTACAGCAGTTTTCTCAGCCTAGACACCCATAGAATCTCTTGCACCAATATCTTCGTCACAGGAAGATTCAACCAATGCCACGACCCTAGAAATTTTTTGAGAGAGGTCGGATTGGCGGAAAGGATGTTTTCCTCTTCGCAGTCTACTTGAAGGGAGTGTCAAGATCAACAAAAGGATCTTCATCACCAACCTCCTCAAAACAGTAGGACATGAGGGATCAATTGGCTCGGCGGGAGATTCCCCGAACTTTTGCTTTCCCTTTGCAAAAGGTTCCTCGACAGCTGTCTTGGCAGCCTGACCCTATTCTACAGATGCCTTATTGGTATAACTGAACCTCACAGTTGCCTCGCCTACATCTCGGCCCCTCTGCACGTCCTAATCATCAAGCATTCTTTGCTTGCTGCCAGAACCATTTGGGCTCTCTGGCCTATTCAATTCACTTGTGGCCTGTTGGGGGATTTCTTCAAGAATATACTTGGGTGCCTGCTCGTCGACTTTAACACCCTCAGATTCTTCATCTGACCCATCGTTAGGCGGAGAAATTCCCACCGCTTCCTAATGAGCTGCTTCTTTACGATTCACTGGAATAATGGATTTTACCTGGTATGCCTGAGCCTAACGGATAATATCTGAGTCATACACTGGAAATTTGAGATTAAGTCAGTAAAAAAATATATATATATAAAATGCCAACTTACAGCATTTGTGGCAGGTAGAAATCTAAGCAAAAAGGTCGTCTTTGATCATCTTCTTCTCATAAAAAAGATATGACCTACTTCGCTTTTCCAGAGGTTGCACGACAGCTCTAGCCTGTTTGGCCAACTCCCTAATTGTAAAAGTAGGGGGTGTGTGGTTCCAGGCATCGAGTGAACGAAAGTGGCGAGGGATCTTCCGAGTCACCCGAACACCCATCTAGGTCAAAGTCAATCGAACGTCCCCAACCCCTCCAATAAAAAACCAATTGTTCTTCTAGTATTTGTTGGAGGTAGGAAAACCCTAGATGAAGCCCTTTTTCTTGTTTTCAGTAGACGTTTCGACCGTCTCATCAATATCTACCCCATCTGGGGATTCAACTGTCAAGCTGACTGGAAAGGAGAAGGTAGGTCCCCATCTGACCAGATTGCCTTAAAGTATAAAAGTGCCTAATTTCATGAGGTGTAAGCGGGGGTAAACCCATTCTCTTCCATATGTGCCACATGCACATCAAGATCCTGTAGCTATTCGGGGCAAGTTGGGCTGGAACAATTCCTGTTTCTGCTAGGAATAAAGTGATAAAAGGTTGAAGAGGGAGTGTAGTGCCACAGCTGAGCATCGCTCCATAAATAGACACCATCCAGAACGAAGGATTCCACATGGCTTTATCCCCTGCCATTTCCAGTCGAACAAGATAAGCATCCAAGTCAAATCGGTGAAAATATTTCTCAATCTCAACTTCGCTAACCATAATTGGTTCGACGTCATAATCGCATATGCACTCATTGGAAAAATGTATAGGAGACACTCGATGCTCCTCATCTACATCATTCTTAATCAACACCTGAACCCCAACCCGAGTATCACAATGTTGGCTTGTATGCTTTCCTATTCTCTTCAAAGGATAAAATTGTTGTGAACAGAAACAGATGGGTCAGATTTGGCCTAAATATGGGAAGATTTAGAATCAAGGGCAGGGGAAACTTCAAGATGAAGCCCCAAAACATCAGCGTTCAAGAAATAAGGTTGTTCAGGGGGTGTATCCCTCATCAACCTGTAAATGGGAGGACGTAAAAGTATCGCCTTTCTCAAGAGCCTTCATTGCAACAATAAAAAGAGGTTGTCTAGCAACAAGATCCATGAAAACTAACTTTGAGTTGCCTGTTAAGTGAACAGGTGAATCCAAGAAAACCTTCAACGTAAGATGAATATAGAGAGAGAAATCTGTAAAATAAAACCGCAGAAAGCAGGAAAGGAGAGCAGCCTGAAATCTTCTAGGGTTCTCTCTTAAGCCAAAAATGAGACAAATGACCCAAAAAACTATTTTGTGCTGGTTTTGAAAATTCCCTAAGAAAGTGTGTGTCTATAACCTAGATAGGGGGGGTGAATAAGTTTTAATCGAATCAACTACCGATTTTTCGATTACTCAATATTTACACAAATTACCCCGAATAACAAGCATTCAATAAAATCAATTATGCTTAAAACAATAACACCACACAATATTTATGTGGAAACCCTCCAAATCGAAAAAACCACGGGCTGATATGTGCGTCACACTAGATCCTCAAATCCACTATTGAATGAAAGTTTACAACATAGGTTGACCTCCCGTCACACCCGCCAGTTACTAACCCTTTCACTCTACCCAACGGGTCTTGATAGTGATTCTTGATCTATTTGCTTGTGCACTAACCACTTAGTCACAAGACTTAACCTCAATGAAGAGCCAAACACAACCTAAGTGAATATGATAAAATATTCAAACATGCAAGTAATGCTAGGCAACACTAAATACTTATCTAGGAATTTAAGAATGTCACTAAGTATAATTCCTAGATATCAATGTCTAAATGAATGTTCATAAAGACTTAACTAGATATAGTTATGCAACAATATATCATAGTTATCAAACAAAGCCATTTCAACATATGTTGTCATTAAGTATGGCATGGTCATTAAATGCAATCATCAAAATGCAATCATCAAAATGCAATCTATATGACCTAATTAGCTAGAGGCAACAATGACCTAAATGCTATCTATCACAAAAGCCATATCAACACAAGTTGTCATTAAGTATGGCAAGGACTATAATGCAATCATTAATTCCTAAACAATATCTAAATGCAAAGTATAGAGATTTAGCTAGAAAGGCAAAATGGTCACAAACTCTAGCTATCATAAACTATAAATATCAACCAACAATCAACTATCCAAGCATGTTATATATGCAATTAAACTCAATGACAAACATTTAATCAACAATAATTGCTAAACCTAGGCATACACGTCATAAGAATGGAACAAGAGATTCTAGGGCATGTAGAGATTACCTAGTCAAAGACAAACAAGAGAATCCATGCTTGGAAGATGCAAGAAGATGCTAGATGCTCATGGATTGAAGTTTGGTTGAGTCAAGATGAGTTCTTGGGAGCTCTCTCTCTCTTGGAGTTAATTTCTCTCTCAAAGAAAAGCTTAAACAATAAAAATGGCTTCTTGGACTCCCAAAACCAAAGGGAAGAGAAGAAAACATATATATAATGTGCCCTACACGAAACGACATCGTTTTGGACAAAGGGCAACTGATTCCTGTCATGATCGTTGTGCATGCCGGGGTCAAGGCAAGTGTCCAGACCGTTGCACAGAGAGCGGTACATCGCCTAGATAACGCCGCTCTGTAGGTCACTGTGTATGCAGGTACATAGACCGCGGTCTCGACAGCATGCAATGCCTGTGAAACTCCGCTTGGGAGACCGCGGTGCATGCAACATGCACAGGCTGCGGTAAAGGCAGCATTCAACATCTGGGGAACACCGTTGTGCATACCGCGGCAGAGGCAATGCACAGAGAGCGGTCCCATCAGCGGTTAAGAGGAAAATCCTCTTCTAAGGGCAAACAAAATGTATCAAACATCCAAGCAAGAGTTATGTCAAAAAGGCACACAATTATGACAATTAGGCATTCATGCAAGATGATCAAAAAATTAAGCATTCATGCAAAATGATCAAAAACATGCATGAGAGTGTGTGTGTGCACTAAAACTCTTCAAACAAGATTAAGCAAGTGATTTACCTTTTGAAGCTTGAGTTAGGACTTGAGCAATGATGGCCTAAATTACCCTTACACATTAATCCCCAAATGTGGTTGTCAACGAAATGAGCCAATCAAAAACTGAGGAACTTACAATCTCCCTATTTGACTATTTCGTGACAAAACCACCACTCACAATTCATCTTCCATAATAAACAAAACAAAAAAACAAGGGTCAACAAAGTTTTTCTACATTACAAAGAGATGCCTAATAAACTAGATCTTCAAGTCATCCATCTATTGTAGAATCAACATCCCTACAAAACAAAATAACTACACTTTTCAAGACAAGTGTATGTGAAGTGATCAAAGACATAAAAACAAGAACAATTTGCATACAATAGAAACAAGCAACATGCATCAACAATGCAAATGCAAATGCTCCCCCTAAATAGGTTAACTCACCCTCAACGAATCAAACTCCCCTCATATGCAACTCTCAACTCCCCCAAAATCCACACTACTCCCCCTTTTTGTCATGAGATAGACAAAGGAGTATCCCTTTAAGAAGGCATTAGCAAGGAGAGCTTATGGCACAATACATATGCATAATCATATAACCAAATTTATGCAACTTAAATAAGAAGAGATAATCAAGGAGTTTTATTATTAAAAAAATGTGTGAACGAATGCTTTGCATACAAGACAAGTTGTACTCAAGATCAAAACATGGTATTTGGCAAAGCAAAATAACACGGGTTTCCAAGAGAATTCAAACCAATTTCACCCTTTGTCATAGAGTAAGCAAGATATAGACTGTAAAATAAATTCATTTTAAGAACAACTATATCAAACTTTACGAGCAAAACAAGACATGAGCGACTATTGCGTCCTTTTCGATTTTTCTGGGTGGAATGCCTGTATGATAGTAGTCTTGTTTGACAAGTAAAGAGAGAGAGAGACTTTTGGATTGTAAAATCCTTGAATTGGATACAAGATCCTTATTGATTGAAGTCTCATAATTGCTTTCACACACAAATTTTGCATTCATTTTAGAGCATTCAAAAAATCTCATCATGCATATCAATTTAAAGCATGTCATAGAAATAATCAACATGTCATGGAGATCAATTCTAGGTCATTCAAAATGTACTTCCCAATCAATTCTCCTAGTCCAAAAATGCATGTTTGGTCATAAATAAGACATGGATTACATGTTAAGAAAAGTTGCACACTTATTAAAATAAAATATGTACAACCAATCATCTCAAGTAATTAATAAAGAAGCATAAATATTATCAATGAGTACAATGCAATGCCAATTTGCTCTCTTTGCTTGAGCTCCCCATATGAGGTCAATCAAAACAAGTCAAGAGGGGATATGAGTCCCTATAGACTTACCAACTCCATTGGACCTAGTTGAGCCTATGGGTGAACCCTTAGCACAATGGCCTATGAGTTCATCTTTTTTAATCCTCTTAGGTGACACATTGTCAATCCTAGTGGTCAAAATCATCATATTACTCAAACGATCATTAACACTAGCTTTCCTAGGCACATGCATATTGGCTCTAGCCCTTTTTCTTTCAATCATGCTCTTATTTCTACACATGTTAATGTACTTAAAGCAATTTGGTCTAATATGACCATCAACACCATAAAAATGACATGAAGGAATAAAATAAGGGGATACCATTCCTTTGTGAGGACAAAGGTGCTTTCCCATGTCTTTGAGCTTTCCTTTGGTGTGGTATTGATTCTCTTCTCCCTTGTTGTTGAGTTGGAGAAGATTGCTTCCTTTGTTGAGCATGCAGGAAATGCTTCTTGGCTTGATGGCTTTTAGTTTGAGGGATAATTGCTTGAAGTGCTCTCATTGGTTGATCTTGAGCTTGACTTCTTGGTGTCATCTTGACTTGGACATTTCTAGAACACTCTCCCAGTTCAATTTTCTTCTTAGGATGAAGTAGAGGAAGAGGTTCTTTGAAGTCCATGCTCTTGACAAATACCGTCTTGCTATGAGTTGAGGTCTCCTTGTCATCTTCAAACCCTAGACCTCTCTTGTTACTTGGCTTCTTGCCAACTCCCAACATATGATCAAGCTTCTCCGTACTCGAAGTCATCTTAGCAATAAACTCTCTAGCTTCTCTAAGCTTCTCCTTCAAGCTTTCTTCCACCTTTATTCAATTCTTCACTTTCTCACTTAAGTGAGTCACTTCAGTTGATAGCTTGAGGTTCTCTTCCTTTAGCTTTCGAACCTCTTTCTTCATATTAAACCTTGAGCTTTGAAAATGCTCAATGAACCCCTCAAGGTTCATACTCTCTACATTTCCATTTGTAGAGTGAGGTGAGGAACTCTCATCACTAGAGTCATCAATAGTGTCACTTTTTGCCATGATGGCATCATCAACATAAGTAGCTTCACTTATCACTCTCTTAGCTATTTTTTCATCTACTTCTTTTTCAAGGTCACTACTTAAGGCTTTGTGGCCTTTTTCTACATCTCCCACAAAAGAGGCTCCAAAAGCCGTGTAGTTAAGAATAATCTCTTCATCACTTGAGGAATCTTTTTCACTTCCACTCTCACTTGATGAGGCAACCACCACTTTTCCTTTCTTCTTCTTCTTCTTTGAATTAGCACACTCGGTGGCTATATGACCGAACCCACTACACTCACAACATTGAATGCCTTTTCTTGTAGGTTTCACTTGCCTTGGTTCAATCTTCTTCTTTGAGTCATTCTTGTGAAGTTTCATAAACTTCTTGAATCTCTTCACCATAAAAGTCATCTCCTCATCTGAGTCATCCTCTTCCATCTCTACTTTGTATATCTTCAAGGCAAAGTTCTTTTACTTCTTAGGAGATGTAGGTGTAGAAGTCCACCTAGACTCATAGGCTAGAAGCCTTCCAATCACTTCACTCGACTTCATAGTCTTGTAGTTGCTATTTTCTTCCAGTGCCGTCATCTTGGACTCAAATCTCTTGGGGAGTGACCTCATGATCTTTTTCTTGATCCTTCTATCCGAATATGGGTCACCTAGTTGATGGCTTTGATTTACGATGTCCATCAACTTCACTTGGAAGTCATTATAGCACTCGTCCTCTTCCATCCGAATTGTCTCAAATTGTATTTGAAGGACTTAAAGCTTGGAGTCATTGACCACTCCGGTTCTTTCATGAGCCGTTTGTAGAATCTCTCAAGCCTCTTTTGCATGCCAAGTATTTTGAACCAACTTGTATTGATTGTCATCCATGGCACACAAGATTGCATGCATAGCCTTGTTGTTCCATTTGGAAGCTTCAAATTCTTGGGTGCTCCAATGAGACTTAGGCTTGAGAACTTCATCTCCATCATCATTGGTCATCTTCGAAAGAGTGTACCCATCTTCAATTGCCATCCATGCAAGGTTATCTATTTGGCAAATATAGGACTCCATCTTGCCTTTCCATTAGGCATAATTATCACCTTTAAGCAAAGGTGGTCTTATAATTAATGCTTCCTCTTTGCTCATCCCAAGCTCACTCATAGTGTTTGGGTTAAATGAATGAGATGCAAATATAATGCACCATACAAGATGCAAACAACAAAAATGCACAAGCAAGACACACATAGCACGAATCACCTAAGTATATCTAGGCACCGGTTCTGATACCAATTGAAAATTCCCTAAGAAAGTGTGTGTCTATAACCTAAAGGGGGGGGGTGAATAAGTTTTAATTGAATCAATTACTGATTTTTAGATTAATCAATATTAACATAAATTACCCCGAATAAACAAGTATTCAATAAAATCAATTATGCTTAAAACAATAACAACACACAATATTTATGTGGAAACCCTCCAAATGGAAAAAACCACGGGCTGATATGTGCGCCACACTAGATCCTCAAATCCACTATTGAATGAAAGTTTACAACCTAGGTTGACCTCCCGTCACACCCGCCAGTTACTAACCCTTTCACTCTACCCAACGGGTCTTGATAGTGATTCTTGATCTATTTGCTTGTGCACTAACCACTTAGTCACAAGACTTAACCTCAATGAAGAGCCCAACACAACCTAAGTGAATATGATAAAATATTCAAACATGCAAGTAATGCTAGGCAACACTAAATGCTTATCTAGGAATTTAAGAATGTCACTAAGTACAATTCCTAGATATCAATATCTAAATGAATGTTCATAAAGACTCAACTAGATATAGTTATGCAACAATATATCCTAGTTATCAAACAAAGCCATTTCAACATATGTTGTCATTAAGTATGGCATGGTCATTAAATGCAATCATCAAAATGCAATCTATATGACCTAATTAGCTAGAGGCAACAATGACCTAAATGCTAGCTATCACAAAAGCCATATCAACACAAGTTGTCATTAAGTATGGAAATGATTATAATGCAATCATATAATGCAATCATTGAGTCCTAAACAATATCTAAATGCAAAGCATAGAGATTTAGCTAGATGGGCAAAATGGTCACAAACCCTAGCTATCACAAAATATAAATCTCAACCAACAATCAACTATCCAAGCATGTTATATATGCAATTAAACTCAATGGCAAGCATTTAATCAACAATAATTGCTAAACCTAGGCATACATATCATAAGAATGGAACAAGAGATTCTAGGGCATGTAGAGATTACCTAGTCAAAGACAAACAAGAGAATCAATGCTTGGAAGATGAAAGAAGATGCTTGATGCTCATGGATTGAAGTTTGGTTGAGTCAAGATGAGTTCTTGGGAGCTCTCTCTCTCTTGGAGTTAATTTCTCTCTCAAAGAAAAGCTTAAACAATAAAAATGATTTCTTGGACTCCCAAAGCCAAAGGGAAGAGAAGAGAACATATATATATATATATATATATATATATATATAATGTGCCCTACATGAAACGGCATCGTTTTGGACAAAGGACAATTGATTCCCGTCATGACCGATGTGTGTGTCGCGGCCAAGGTAAGTGTCCAGACCGTGGCACAGAGAGCGATGAATCGCTTGGCCAACGCCGCTTTGTAGGCTATTGTGCATGCAGGTGCACAGACTGCGGTCTCGGCAGCATGCAATGCCTGTGAAACTCCGCTTGGGAGACCACGGTGCATGCAACATGCACAGGCTGAGATAGAGGCAGCGTGCAACGCCTGGGGAACACCGATGTGCATACCGCGGCGGAGGCAAAGCACAAGGAGCGGTCCCAACCGCAGTTAAGAGGAAAATCCTCTTCTAAGGGCAAAAAAAATGCATCAAACACCCAAGCAAGAGTTATAGCAAAAAGGCATACAATTATGACAATTAAGTATTCATGCAAGATGATCAAAAACATGCATGAGAGTGCGTGTGTGCACTAAAACTCTTCAAACAAGGTTAAGCAAGTGATTTACCTTTTGAAGCTTGAGCTAGGACTTGAGCAATGATAGCCTAAACTACCCTTACACATTAATCCTCAAATGTGGTTGTCAACAAAATGAACCAATCAAAAACTGAGGAACTTACAGGTTTAAATAGCAAAATTAGTGGTTTAAAAATTCGAAACCATGGGTTAAAGTCGTGGAAAGGTGGGAAGTGAAAGGGCGTAAGTGATATGGGTGACGCATCATACAGTCAGAAAGTCGTGTCCCATTAATGCCATCAGGAACGCCAAATTGAGAGAGGACAAGTGGCATAAGGAAGGGGCTTCAGGCTGCCAGAATATCTAAATGTCACAATCAGTGGGATTTCATGTGAAAGACAAATCATATGTACATGCATGCCATTAAAACACATCATTAATACTTCGAAGTAACAAGGAATAATAATAATTTCCTGATTTATGAAATATTTATGAAAGAAAAGACAACCAACGAAGCCATCATAGTCGGACAAACTTGTATTAAAAACTTTGGCCAAGTGAAGAATAAGTTTTACTCGGTAAAAGTATTTTAAGGGGGTACTGTTATACGTAAATCTTATCGAAAGTCCACATCATCGCAAAACCACATAGGCAAGACACTCCATCAGAGAATCACCAGGTCAGTATCCTGGATGGTTTCCAAGTCCCCATCGTAGGAATACAGTGGAAGTCCGAATAGAGCCGAGTAAGGATGAGCCAAGTGTTACCGCGTACTTAGTTCTACTAGGGATAACAAAGAAGATCTCATAAAGTCCTGCCTTTCTAGTTTAAGCCATGAGACTCCCAAGATGGTAACAACACTACATACTTACGCAAACACAAGGAGGAATTTTAGAAGAAAACAAATATATTCTCCTCAAGAAATACGTCATCATAAAGGATCTATACAATTAATATCATTAAGTAAACAAACCCAAATAGAAAAGATATCTCTTTTGTCAATCTTCGGCTTGCACGTCAAGAAACGAAACCCTAGCTAAACGTGTATAAATATACCTATAAATCATGTTGTAAAGACACAGAATAACAACATGAGAGGCAAGAGAGATCGAGTGTTGTAATTCAAATATTTATTTACTATGTTTGACTTGGTTACGTACGCAACCGTCCGTGGATGTTTCTCTGATCATCGGAGTCTTACCATGTATTTCTGAGTTATGTTACAGTTACCTTTTTATGATCTTTTAACTATTACAAGTTACAGAAGTATATACGATTGACTTTCTTGACCATCAAGAAATTGCTGTCAACAATTACCATATTTGTAAGACTGTATTTAATTTTTTTATACTATGTTTTAATTAAAAATTAATATTAACATGGTACAAAGTATTTTATTCATAAAACATATTACAAATATAATTAGTTCTGAAATATTTTGTTCGATAAAGATATAATATTTTTAGCAAATAATTCAAGAAGAATAATGTTAAATATAAATTTTGATCATATTAGCTATTTTTTAAACATTCATCGTGATAATTATGAAAACACTGATAGTGTTTCATGTATGCAATTAAGTGTTTGTGAAATTCCTCAAAGAGAAACTAGAATAGAGAACCATTAATGGAGCTCTTGATGTTGATATTATTGACTATTGAAAAACCATTCATTGATTCGTTTATTTACAGAAGACATCTTTTATACACCAGTTGATTCTAACATACAAAGAGTATTCTCACATAAATTGACAACAAACTTATAACAAACTTTTTACCACATCAGCAGGTTTGTTAGTAATTGTAACTAACTAATTCTGTTATATTCAACCAACTAACTCCTAATACTAATGGTGACAACAGCTTCTATTATCACTGATCACAACATGATCATTTGATGATAACTGATGACAGTTGAGTGTGTTGATACTCTGTTGTTGAGATACTTGTTGATGCTTATGCTTCAGACTACACCTCTTTGCATAATATATATTCTTATCATCCCCCCGCAAACTGAAGTGGGGAGAATTAACCAACTTCAGTTTGTCACAGAGAAATCGAAATCTATCCCGAGTAAAACTCTTCATAATAATGGCAGTCACCTGATGCTCAGTAGGTATGTAGCGTGTGTTTATTTCTCCCGACTCAACCTTCTCCAGAATAAAATGTGTGTTGATTTCGTTGTGTTCGTTCGTTGATGAAAAACAGGATTTTGAGGCAAAGAGTTTGCTCCAATATTATCACACCATAAGATAGATCCCTCAGCAATTGGTATGCGAAGCTCCTTAAGTAACGATGGTAGCCATAAAATTTCAAATGTTACATGAGCCATCGATCTATATTTTGCTTGATCGAGCAACAACACGTTACTTTTTAGAACTCCATGAAACCAAATTACCACCAAGCATTACACAACTCCCACTTGTAGATCTTCAATCATCAACACAACTAGCGCAATCCGCATCAAGATAGGTGTTAACGGGAAATTTGCTCAGGATGTAAAACTCAAATTAACACCCTCGAGACCACTACCACGAAGGTGGTGGCCGGGGTCGGTACCTTTGATACCTGACCTGCTTAGATAAAAATGAATGTTTGAATGACAATATGGTAAATGAGAGCTTTATTATTGAATACTCATGTTATACAGAAATCTCTCGCATACACTCACAATCTTTTTAGGACATAGGAAAGTGGCAACTTCGTGCTTGTCGAATAGTAGATACAACGACGGTCGTGTTCTGATCACAGAATTTAGGCCTCGACGTAAATCTCTCATTTTTTCCCTTTATTTCTGCCTCTCTTCTACATCACGCTTAGACCTATTTATACATGCTCCAAGTAGGTTTAAACTCGTGAATCGGCCGCCACGATTTATGAATCTATTCTCTCCTTATAGAGCGGGATCCTCTATTTAAAAGTCGTTGACTTTGAGTGAACTACAGACTCAAGATTATTGTTAGAGGAGATAATTTTGTTTCCTCTTTAGAATCAAACTCTTGTCTTACACGTATGCAGCATTTAATGTTCGTTATAACGTAGATATGATCTTATGTGTGTTCATGGCATGATTCTTCATGGGGGTCATTAGCTGTTTTGTAAAGCAAGGCAGATCCATGCTTTAGTTTTTATTTTAGAAGCTTAGGACGACCTTGCGGGCACTTACGGGAGGTAGTATAGTTTAGGCGAGATTCTTCTTTCACGCCTAGGTAGGTTACAGGCGTCCCTTAGCGAATTGGAACATTAGCGAATCTGATCCACTTAGAGGCTCTCTCTTCGTATCTTGACAAAGACAGTGGGCTTCTAGAGAGGTAAGTGGGTTTCTGGTTTAGGCTGCGAGTTAAATCTGACCACAAGAGGCCTTGGTCTAGAAGGGCTCACTTTTGTTTATGTCGGGCTTCACTTCAAGCGCTTTTTGAGCTCAGCAATCCTTCCTCGCTTTCATGGGGTAGTCTTGGAGCCCGGCCCTGGGAACCGAGGTTCCGGGAGAGGTGATCTTGAGATTTCAGGATTCTAGTGTTCGCGTGAGAGCTCGACCTGGTCGTGCCTAGCTTTATCCCTGATAATTCTGAAGCCCGATGATCCTTCCCTGCTTCTGCGGGGTAGTTTTATAGTTCGCTCGGGATCCCACGAATGGTGAATTCAGGCTTTGATTTGAGCTAGGAGAGTGAAAAATTTCTCTTTGATCCTCTAGCCAAATTTTACTATTAATAATAGGTCTCTAGAGAAAAATTCTTAGCTAGTTTGAAATGAATGCCAAGAAGTGGAGTACCTTTCAATTATAGCAAGACCCTTTTGCATGCTTGCCAATGCACGATAGTTGGAACAACCAGGAACTAACTCAACTTATTGACAATAAAAGAAATGTATGGTCGTGTATTTATGAGATATTGGAGAGCACCTATAGTGCTTCGATAAAGAGTAGGATTCGAGAAAGGAACCCATCATGTAAGGAGAGCTTTGTCCCAGCTGATATGGGAGTGACACCAGAATTTGCATTAGCCATGTTTGTATGTTTGTATGTTTGAGAAGGTCACTGATAGATTTAGCTAGTGAAAGGTACAGTCCTGAAGAATCTCTATAGGCCTCAAAACCTAATAAGTAATTTACAGGACCAATGGCTTTTAATGCAATAGTATTATGCAACGTGGAAATAAGTTCTTTTATCATCAGCTGGTTGTTTCCAACGATGAGGATGTTATCCACATAGACCAAAAGAAACAAGGAATCTTTACCAGTGAACCGAGTGAATAAGAAAGTATCAGCTGTTGAGTTTATGAAGCCCCATGACACAAGAGCTGCCTTAAGCTTATGAAACCAACTCCCTGGTGCTTGCTTAGGACCATACAACGACTTATTCAATTTGCAAACAAGATAAGGTTTAGAAGCATCAAAGAAACCTTCAGGCTGGGACATGAACACAAGCTTAGATAAATCACCATTGAGGAATGCATTGTTGATGTCCACTTGCTCTATTTGCCAACAATAAGAGACCGCAATAGAAAATATAACTTTGATTCTGGAAGTTTTAACAACTGGACTGAATGTATCAATAAAACCCAATTCGGGGGTTTAATGAAACCCTTTAGCAACTAACCTTGCTTTATCCTTCAATAAACTACCATCTTACTTAAACTTAGTTATGAACACTCACATACAGCCAACCACAGTCATATCGGTTTGAAAAGGTACCAGGGTCCATGTGTTATTAGCTTGAAGAGCAGTAAACTCTTCTTGCATTACCTTGACCCACTTTGGATCCAACAAAGCTTGTTTAGCTGAGGTGGGATCAGTTTTAGCTAAATAACAACTGGTAGAATAGACCTTATGCTTAAAAATTCTATTTTTTTGACCTGGTAACCATAGGATGAGAAGCTAAAATATACTAAAGGATTGGGAAGTATAGCTGGAGCAAGAATGGGGCTGACAGGTACATATAAGGAATTTGTATCAGCTGAGAAAGATAAAGAGGATTGTCTTGAGAGGTCTACTTCATATGTTAGGGATCGAGAAATAACATTGGAGATTGAGAAGACCTTACCATTTGAGAATTTGTGTGTGAAGACACTTGAGGAGACCTGACACATCAATTTCTATTTGAAGTGTGTGATGAAACAAGGTTATCAGATATATTAGACAGTATCTGATGCATATTGGATAAAGTAATGCCAGAGTTTGGTTATAAGGAAAGATTGGAGTTATTGATAGAATATAGAAGTGTATAAGGAAACTCTAACTCATTGAACTCTACATGTCTACTAACATAGTTTCTACCAGAAGGATGCAGACACTTGTATCCCTTATGTAAAAGGCACTTTGTAGAATGGAAATTAAGCTTTGTCTTTGAGTAGTCTCTTAAGAATGGATAACAGCTACAACCGAACACTATAAAGAAGTTATAGTTAGGTTTTTTGTTATATAACTTTTCAAATGGAGAGATAAACAGAAAAATGGCTAATGGCATATTATAATTAGAAAAAACAATTGTGTTAAAAGCTTTATACCAGAATTTGAGAGGCATTTTAGCATGGGCAAGGAGTGTCAAACCAGTCTCCACTATATGTCTATGCTTCCTCTCAGCCACACAATTTTGTTGATAAGTGTGAGGACATGAGTACCTAATTTGAATGCCCTGTGAAGCAAGATATGAAGTAAAAGCTATGTATTCTCCTCTCATATCAGTGTGAAACTTCTTAATTCTCCTCTCAAATTGCAACTCAACATTCTTTTGAAATTTAACAAACACATCGAGAGCATCCGATTTTAACTTCAAGGGAAAAATCCAAGTGAACCGTGTGTAAGCATTTATGAAATATATGTAATATCTGAACCCTTCAGTGGAAAACATAGGTATCGGTCCCCAAATGTCTGAATAAACTAGCTCAAGAAGAGCTTGGACACTAATTTCAACCTTGGAAAAATGTAGTCTATGAAGTTTTCCTTTCTTACAAGAATCACAAAAATGAGGAATTTGAAACCTGTGATTAAAATGAATCTTATCCAACATCTTTTGAAGAATTAAAGAAGTGGGATGCCCCAACATAGCATGCCACACATTAGCATTTACAGCAGCAAGAGCAAACAAATTTGCATGATGTGACTTGGAATCTAATACATTTCAAAGAATAGTGTTATTAACAAACGAACAACAATTAGACAAAGCATTAAAACCTCTAACTTTCCCAATCTTGAAATCATTGTGATGAACTCCAGCTGCTCCAACAAGCTTCAGACAGTAAAGTCCATATTTAAGAACTTCATTGAGTAAAATTTTCTTTGTTTTAAGGTCCTTGATCACACATTGATCAGCATAAAATCCGGCAATGGCCTTATTATCAAAGGTAAATTTAGAAATGCTTTGTAGATTCTTTGTTATTTGTAGAACATGTAATATGTTTTGAGAAGTAAATGCCCATATGGTTGTGTATGAGATTCAACTAAAATGTTACCAACATGTGCAATTTCAAGTTGATTACCATTACCAACTACAAGCTTGTCTTTACCTCTGTAGTTTGGCTTTATGTAGAGATTGCTCAGGTCTGATGTAATGTGGTTAGTGGTTCCATTATCCACAAACCAAGCAGAATCTTTTACAGAGTCTGAAGTAGCAAGAAATGACAAAGTGATTTCCATGAGAGGATGATCCAAATCAACAACTGGTCATTATACCCTTGATTCTGATTGTAGTTTTGAGCTTAATTGAAGTATGCTTAAGCTTGATTTTGATTGTAGTTCTGGTGTTGTTATGGTGGTTGAAAGGTTTGATCAAATCGATGAAAACATTTGAAGGCGACGTGGCCTGGTTTGTTACACACCTGACAGTGAATCTGACATCTGCCTCCAGCCTTAAAATTCCTTCCTCTTTCACGTTGTCCACCACCTCTACCTCCTTATCTGTCTCTCTGACTTCTTCTATCCTGTGCACTGCTGTTAGCATAGTTGATTGAAACTTGATTAACACTAATTTGTTTTGGGAATCAAGGTGTTGAAGCCTTTGTTCATGCATCATGAGCACAAACTGTGCATCTTCAAAAGTAATAAACCTCTACTGAGTTGTTATTACTGTTACAATAGCATCAAAATCATGTCCTACTCCATTTACCAAGCACATTACTAGTTCACGATCCTTTATTTCTTCACCAGCTGCTATCAATGAATCTCCAATATTCTTGATTTTTCCAGTAAAGTCACTTATAGAATCTGAACATTTCTTCATTGATTGAAGTTGATTCTTAAGTTGGATAGTTTTTGCCATTGATTTTTGTGTGAATAATCGTTCTAATCTATTCCATGCTTCAAAAGAAGTTTGACAACCAATCATCTGGACAAGAACACTCTCACTGACAGTTGAGTTAATCCAACCTAAAAGTAATTTATCAATTCTTTTCCAGTTAATGAACTCTTTGCTCAAACGTTTTTCAATATATTTCTCTCTAGAATCTCTATGATTTCAACATTTATATGCATGTTTGGAGGACGATTTATGCCACGGAGATAGTCTTCTAGATCTAAAGCTTGAACAATAGGTAATACCTGAGCTTTCCAAAGCAGATAGTTGGATTTACTTAGCTTTATTGGAAGATTAAAGTTGAGGCTCTTTGTGAGTGTTGAAAACTCCATTGTTGACATAACTGATTGTGAATCCTGATTCTCGTTTTGATTTGACTATTATGGATTCATGCCTTCGTGTGAGCTTTGATTCTTGTTTAAAAGCTGAGAAGGAATGCGATCTTGATCAGAGATGGGTGATTGAGATCGATTTGTCGTGATGTTAATCATAAGGCTCTGATACCATGAAAACACTGATAGTGTTTGATGTATTCAATTAAGTGTTTCTAAAAATTCCTCAAAGAGAAACTAGAACAGAAAAGAACTTTGAGACTCCATTAATGGAGCTCTTGATGTTGATATTATTGTCTATTGAAAAACCATTCATTGATTCGTTTATTTTTAGAAGACTTCTTTTATACACCAATTGATTCTAACATAAAAAGAGTATGCTCACAGAAATTGACAACAAACTTATAACAAACTTTTTGCCACATCAACATGTTTGTTAGTAATTGTAACTAACTAGTTTGTTAGTAATTGTAGCTAACTAATTTTGTCATATTCAACCAACTGACTCCTAATACTAATGGTGGTAACAGCTTCTATTATCACTGATCACAGCGTGATCAGCTAATGATAACAGATGACAATTAAGTGTATTGATACTCTGTTGCTGAGATACTTGCTGATGCTTATGCTTCAGACTACACCTCAATGCATAATATATATTCTTATCAAATTATATGTTCGGTTAGAATACAATATATTCAATAGCTATTAAAAATATATATAAATAAGAATATGTGTTTTACTTTCCATAATATGTAATGTAACATGTGTTTGTATACAATATACATAAATATGATGTAATATCTTCTTTTTTAAAAAATGATATAATATCATACATCATTTGCTGTAAACCCACAAATAAATATATAACAAAAAAAAATATCGATGAAGATAAAATGCATAACAACCGACTTGCAGATGCTGTTAGCATCTCCGATGCAAATATATATTTTTGAGTTTCTAAATAGTGTCATATCAATATTTATATTCATTATGGGCTCATTTTTTAAATAAAAATTAAAGAAATACATATTCACATATCAAATACAATTATCTAAAATCAAATATTTATACATTTTATGACCGACCAATCATAATAAAATAATTATTACACTTTTTTTTTATTTTACACTTAAATAAGCTCTAATATTATTTGTGGAAAGGGTTAGAAATCCTAGTCAACATTTACAAGGGATCCATATTCTATAACATTTTTTGCCACATCATCTCTATATTGAAGTTAGAAAATTGCATTTGAGAGATTTTTTTCTTAATTTTTTTAACTATTTATTCTATGTGGGCATGTGGCAATCAATTTTTTCTAAATGTATATTTGAATTGGAGATACTCTTACCATGTCTATCTATTTATCAAAATATTTAATTTAATAATATTTGTTGGTCCTTAATTTTTCTTTTAAACACTAGTTTTATTTTATTATTGAAATTTATTTAAAAAAAAACAATTATCATATAAAATCTAGCTTGCAAAAATACAGAAAATCAATTTTTTTTATTTATAATAATGTGTTGGATAAATAATTAGTAATTAATTAATAATTACGAATTATCAAAATGCATTAAACATCAATCAATGATAAGCCAATATAGGCTTTAGTGGATGTGTTTAGCACTAAAGGCCATTCAATTTGACAATGCACCTTGTCCATATGAAGAGATGTCTATTGAATACATTTGCACTTTATTGCATAATTTCACCTTATTGAACATCTCTCACAAACTTTTCACATTTGTATTCGAGTAAAATATATATTTGTTTGGGATAGTTAGGGAGAAAATATGTCTATGAATATCCAAAAATCTAAACATAGCTATACTAGAAACCGGCTAACGAGCTCAAAGTTGGAATAATTTGGGCTGGGTTGGGCTGGTTAGGGAGAAAATTTGATAGATTTGCTAGATAAAATGCCGGAAAGGAACGTAATTTGTTTCGTACATATACTTACTAACGAAGATATTAATTACGTTGTTAGGTTTTTAATCTGATTCTTTTTAATATATTACAAATTGATTACTATCTAAATTCTAATCACATTATCAAAATATAGTCGATCGTTAAAAACACTATTCCACCATCATTCTCATAGATAACATTTGTTTTTTTTTTAATTAAATTGTTAAAATTGAAAGAAATTCTTACAAAAACAAGAGGACTTGAAAAAAAAAATTATGACTCAAATGCATACTAGTATCGGAGATGCTCTTAGTCTCTAAATACTTACGATCAGAGGCGAATTTGGGGGGAGGGGGGTTGGGGATTCAAAATTTTAAGCTTATTTTATTTTTATATAATATATACACGGGTCCCTCCTGTGAGTCTTGATTTTCAATGTGATTTAAAAAAAATGTAAAACCTATGTTGATAGATTAGTTTAAATTAAAATTATTATTATTATAATAAAATAAAATAAAAAGTCCAATTTTATCCGTTTTAATTCAAGAGTAAAAAATGTATTCATTTTAGGATTTGATTTTCTATACATCATGATTCATAAATTAGTCTAACCTAGATACATGCTTGTTTATTTTTATTTTCATTTTCATTTTTTCACTAAAGCAATTTCAAAATTAAATTCTTCTTATTTGGGACCAAATAAGATTAAGTAGACTCTACAAGTACGGTTCGGAATATTATCCCACTATCGGGGATATGTTACATATGGAATACAACTCTCACAACTGGAGATAGGGTTGTTCCCACAAACTGGGGATAGGGTTGTTCCCACAAACTGGGATAAAATTTCTCACACAAGCTTGTAAATTGCGCATTGTGAGACTCAACCCTTTGACCACTAGGTGTGGAAGGCAGGTGCATAACCATTTCTACTAAGAAATAATTTATTTAATTAATTCTTCTTTTAAAAAATATATATGATTTTTCTACATCTATTACAGTAGTTTTTTATTTAAATTAATTGGATCAATTTTATCCGATTTTTAGATGAGAAAGTCATTGGACAATTTATAGATTTTTCAAAAGAATTAAAACTTCAAAAACCGGTTCATCTTCGTCAATATCTATTATTAATATTTCAACTTCTGAAAATCAATCAAAGGAATTTCTAACAAATGCGTGACCTAGGATTACGTCGATAGATATGAGATTATCACGTTAATGAACGTGATGAATTTTGACGAGCTTATATTAAAGTCAGTCCATTCCAATCAATTCTTTACCATTATATTTGTCTAGCGTTAATTTGAATATATATTTTTGTTTTGGCCCTCCCAAATCCAAAATCCGGACTTCATCCCTACTTACAACCCAACCCATAGACCACATGCATGCTTCCTACACCAAGACGCTTTAGTTGAGATCCATAGTTTCTTAGTGATCACTCAGCTGTTGTGAAGAGCATAACAAATTGCGATAAGAGCACAAATGCGGTGATTCTCTTGTGTGAAAATGAAATGTTAGGGTAGATAATTAATAACTTTGAGTTACGATTTGAATCGTTTCCTTAAAGTGTTATTTTCCCCTGCCCAATTGAGTTTGCTAAAGAGTTCTTGGAATTTCACTACAAGGATAAAACAAAGTTTGGACTCTACCATATATTAAAGCCAAGTATTCTCTTATAAACTCTTTGAAGAAATTGTAATATGATAGAGAATAGAAAATAAATTTGGTATCTAATAAATCAGAATATTTGAGGTTTATACAAAGAAAAGAAAGGATGCCTTAGGCACGAAAGGCACCCATTCAATTTGAACGAGATTCGGCATTTTTATCATATTTTATTGTATGTGGGTTTTCTTGATTTTTTTTTTTTTTTTGTGTACTTCTTCTCCTCAGGGAAAAAAACGAGTATATAGGTAGTGCCCAAATGGCTTCTTGATAAGTTAGTTAATTAGGTGGGAAAATATTATGATCAATCGGTATGATTTAGATGACATTGAGGTTGTCATATGTTCCCTTAATGTAAGACTAGTGATTATGTTTGGGATTGCTTTGTTTATAGAATAATCAGTTTATAGCTTAACTAAGGGCCAGTTTGGTATTGCTGTAACTTTTATAATAATCATTGTTAGATGTGCCGAATGAATAATCAGCTGTGAAGTTAATCAACAGATATTTGTTTAATTGTATTTTTAAAACTATTCTATAGCTCAAGAGCAGTATATATATATATATATATATATATATATATATATATATGTTTGGTAATTTTATTGTAAAAGTGCTGAGATTAGTTACAATGACTAAAATGCATATAGTTTAGGACCCTATTTCATTTATTTTTTCATTAATTAAATATATTAAATCAATATTTAAGTAGAATATTTAAATTGGAAAAAAAATCCATAGGAACAATATAAAAATAAAGAGATTTTATAAATCAAATCAATATTTAAATAGAATATTTAATTTTAAGATGAAATAAGGAATATAAATGACTTTAACTTGATTTATAAGGATAATAATGATATTTTAAAAGATGGATTAAATGTTTAACTAGATTATTCCATAATCACTTTTAAAAAGTAAACCCCTATCTACTTCTTAAAATCACTGTCAAAACTTGTCAGATTATCAAATAATCACTTTTGAAAGTTTTATCAAACGTCATTTTATATCAAAATTATAAAATAATCTGATTTTAACTTTTCAAAAGCAATATCAAACTGACCCTAAAACAATAATCAACTTACCAAATAAGTTGATAGGTGTTTGATAAATTGGTTTTTATAAGAGTAATGCCACTTTGTCCAAATTTGGTGCCCAAATGATGTGGTAACAATTTAATCCATTCATTTAAATTGGATTAAATTTGTATGAATTAAATAAATGAACTAGATTGTTGCCACATCATTTGGACATTAGTTTTGGGTAAAGTAACATTACTCTTTTATAAATAATCAACTTGGGAAAAAAAACAAGGAAAATTTGTTTGGCAAACATTAATTGATTATGAAAAATTACTAAATTGGGCATGAGTGCTAAAATTAAATATATTTGAAGTTTTTTTTTTCATTTTTGTTAATTTTTTTTCCTTTTCATCAACTAGTTCTATGTATTTTAGGGTTTCAAGACTTCAATTTAATAAAAAATTAATAAAAAAATCATATTTTAATTTAAAAAATGAACTAGGGCGACTCATACCAAGTCAAGTCGTTCCTTCTAGATTCACTAGATCCACATCTGAAACTCGGCATCCTCATCCATCAACTTCTCTGATTCCATCTCCCTCATCCACCAGATTCTCGTCGTCACATGGTCGCCAACCTCTTCTCTTGCAGCCGAATTCTCACGATTGAAATCGCAGACATTCCATCCTGAAACCAGTCACAAAAATGGAGGAGACTTCCTCCCCTCCATCGCCAGATAATAACCGACCTCTTCAAGGCCAGAAAAGTCGGTTATGATCCGATGGTGGAGGAAGAGGAAGCCTCTTCCATTTTCACGACGGAATCGAGAGATTCTGACGACTGGATTATAACCGACATCTTCAAGACCAGAAAAGTCGGTTATGATCCGGCGGTAGAGGAGGAGGATGTTGGGGTTTATGCCCTAAAGATATAATTTGTAAATGGATTTATGAAATAAATAAAAGGAAAAGTTTAATTCATTCATGTTATGTTGTTTATTTTATAACTTGTGCATATATATCTAACATCTAAGATTGCAGGATGTAATCTCGAACTGCGTATATGAGTGTCATATACGGATGGATACAGTAAGAGACGTGCAATCTAAAGAGTCCATAGATAGCAAATAAAGCTGGATACTTTATTTGTGGTTAATTTATAGCTGCGGTCCATTCCGTAATGTACGATGATTCTATCCTGAATCATTCATATGAAATATAGGAATGGAGGCACCTTGTATGATATGATCATATAGGACTGGGCCATGATCTATATGAATCTCTCACCAAGATCCATTTACCGATGAGATTCATATATATCAACTAATGATGGCTATATGTGGGTGATCTTAATCCTGAGTGTCTTATCGACTTCTTCAGGTTAGATCGTGGTCTTTGATATACCATGGGTGAGGTCGGATGCAGTTCCAGATTAATATACTCCGTATGTTGGGATTACGGTTTGGCTTGTGGCTGGGAATGTTTGTACACAATAGTGAAATCCACTCCTTCTTGTGAGAAGTATACGGTAGTTTCCTTAAGGGTTGATTCGAGGCTTGGACAATATGAGCGCTCTCTTAGTCCCGTAAGGAAATAGGATTTATTGTTCATTATAGAATTAACGGTACTTAAAGGATATATGTAATTAGAGGGGTATAACGGACATTATGACCCAGCTCTAATTATGAACTACTGTGGAGGATCACACCATGTGTAATAGCTATATCGATGGACACCGAGTTGTATCGGTCTGTGTAAAAGTGTCTACAGTTGAGAGAGCGCAGCTTCGGGTTTTTAGTGGAATAAAACCGGAGTTAATAATCAAGAAATATTAATTAAAGAGTTTAATTAATGATTATGATGATTATTGGAGCTCAAAATAATGTGAGTCCATTAGGTCCCCTTACTAGCCCGATCGATTTAGGTAACAAGGGTCACGATTAATTAATTTGATTGTCCAATTAATTGTGTTACAAAAGTGACACGTATATATTCGGGAATTAATTGAATAATGAGATTATTTCATTACTGAATGTTAATAGTTAAATTAATTAAATAATTAGATTATTTAATTATATTGAGAATTATGAATTATTAATTAACTATTAATTGGAGGATGTTAGTTGATATATGAATTAGATGAAGATAAAATAATAGGATTATTTTATTTTTACTAAATCATTTATCTAAGTATTTGAATTTAAGTTTAAATTTAAAATACTTATTATCACTTTTAATATATTAGATATATTTGAAAAGGATAATTAAAAGATATATATCAATTAATAATACAAGAGATTGCATTGGATGGAAATTGGTGTGTACACATAAAACAATAGTCAAAAGAAGAATTTGCATAGGATGTAAATACTTGATACATGCACATAAGTATATATATATATATATATATATATATATATATATATATATATATATATATATATATATGTGTGTGTGTGTGTGTGTTTGTGATAAAAACAAGCAGTGATAGATATTGGTGAATGGTGAAATAGGCTTATGGTGAAATAGGCGTCTGATACATTTATATATATATTTGTTGCAGGCGTGTGATTAAAAAAGAAAAAAGAAAAGATATTCATATATCTTGGGCTTCATGTGCAGCGAGATATATATATATATATCTTGTTTCATGTTTTGTGTGTCTTTGAAACACATTGGAGAAAGAGTTTTTCAATTCTCTATACATCCTCTATTCAAGTTCTTGAGACTGTGACGAGTCCACACACAGTTACCAATTCCGAGAGATAGCGATGAAGATCGAGTGGTTCAGACAGGAGCACATAGTATTTCAGACAGGAGTACATCGTAAAGTGAAGGAGCCTCCAAACGTTGGTATGTTCTTCTGATTTTATATCGATTTCAATTTCCTGTGATTACATATTGTATGTATTAGTTCTGAAAAATAATTACGATACCAAGTTCACTGGTCATAGATACAGATTATGATATGTATTAAAAAAATTAAAACCTAGTTCTGCTGCATAACCGTTGAACGGGGACCCAACAATTGGTATCAGAGTCAATTTATTTTTTGGAACAGAAAATTGTTTTCAATGCTCCTGTATGTATGAATGTATAGGCACCATCTTTACGATTGTATAAATGTTTATAATTAAATTGTTTAATTTAAACATGGCTGATCGTAATTTTTTATGGTACTGTGGATTTAGGGTTTATGGGTTGTATAATTTTTATTTATTTATTTTATTGTTATTGTATTGTAAATAATAATAAAAAAATTGTAACCTGTAAACGAAGAACTGGAAAAGCGGGCGACGTCGGTACTGTTCATGGCGGTGTTACTGTGTCACCGACTGTTCACGACGGTACTGGTCACCGAGACTGTTCACAGTACTGTTCACTGAGCACTGTTCACAGTACTGTTCATTGAGCACTGTTCACCGAACACTATTCACAGCCGCACTGTTCACCGAACACTGTTCATAGTACTGTTCACATGAGGGTACTGTTCATCGCATTGTTCACAGGTACAGTTCACGCGGTACTGTTCGCACACGGTTCTGTTGGCAAGTGTTGGCAAGTGTTGCCTAGTGCGTTCCGTGCAACTTTCCCATTTCGAATTCATGAGATGAATCGGAGTGACCTTAAGAGACTGGAAGACTCGAAAATTACAAGAAGACCAAGGAATGCCTTGGGATATTTTTTTTTATAATTTTAGATTCCAATTTTTTAGGTTAAATAATCCACAATACTCAGTCAATTCATATATGCTTTATATTATGTGATGATAAAAGCATTGTCATGCATACGTATGTCATTTAGATTAGATGTGCCTATACAACTATATTTGATATGTCATACATGAATCATAGCTTGATATTTTATGTATTTTTTTTAATGTGATTAAAATGGACAATATACATAATTGGCTATGAATAATGAGATTAGTTTTTAATGGTTAGAAAACTTGGTAATTCTCATAAATATTAATCTAGTTATTAAAGAGTTTAATAAGTTAGATTAATAGGGTCATTTATTGTAATTAGTATTAATATGATTAATTACCTAATAATAAATGAACCGAATAAAGTGTTAGAGTTTTAAAAGTTAAAATTTGGTAAACACTAACATAATAATCTGATCTTAGTAAATAGTTTACAAAAGCTTAGATTATTCACTAATAGATTAGATTTTTAATTGTTAAAAATCATTAATAATTTATTAGTTAATTAGAATTTGCTTCTAATTAGTTAATACGCTAGATAACTTGATTAAAGTTAGTCATATAATCATGTAGAGTCTAGGTGCAATAACGGTTAATAGAAAATCCTACTTTTAAAATAGTAAGTGGGAGAGGGATATATGACATATATATCCCGCGGTCTCCATCATTAGTTCAACACCGTGAGATCCGAGTAGGGCCTCGTGACGGTTTTGATTTCGTCCTCCCTAAGGAGGATTTCCACAAAGTCAATACCAAGGTTGACTTCCTAACGGATAGGATTTCTGAGGGTATTTCGGAATTGACCAACCCTAAGGTGGCAATTCTCGAGTTAAGCTCGTGAGATCTGAAATGGTGGGTTACACTCACGAAGGTTTTGATTAAGTTTGTTAATTAAAAACCTGACTGAATGAACGATGGTTGAATGATATAGAATAAGAGTTATTCTAGAATATCATTTGATTGAGAATGTATCGGTCCAACATGCAAAGACTTGACCGACCCTAAGGCGGCACTTCTTTGTGGTATGTTGGATTGTCGTGGTATAGTAACTAGTTTTTGGGTAGTTCTAGTTCGTTAAACATGTGCATACATCATGTTTAAATTTATGTCAAAACACTCGCACTTGTTTTAAATAAATGACTGAATGAATATTTTATTTATTTCATCAATAATGTGTTCTGCATTACTTAAAATTCTCGTAAACGACAAATTAACTGGTGATAACTACACTAAGTGGAAACTTAAATTAATGCAATATTGGTCACCAAAGACCTCAAGTTTGTGCTTACGGAGGAATGTCCTCCAGCGCCTATTGTAAATGCCACACGAACTGTTCGAGAGGCATACAAGCCAAAGGTAAGCCCAAACCCAAGAAAGCCCAAGAAAAGTAAATATGATTTACTTGTTCTTAAGTCGTGTTTAGTAGAAGGTTATTCTTCACCCTGGATAGTTGATTCGGGGGCCACTAACCATGTATGTTCTTCTTTACAATTGACTGATTCTTGGACACAGCTAGAGGAGCAAGCCTTCTCAATATGTGTGGGGTCAGGCGATGTTGTGTCGGCACGAGCAGTGGGCGTAATTAGATTACGTTTTTGTAATAATTATATATTGTTGGACAATGTATTTTATATTCCTGGATTTACACGGAATTTGATTTTTGTTTCTGAGTTGTTAGAATAAAAATATTTTGTTTCTTATAATAATAAGTCTGTTATTATTGGAAAGAATGGTCTGAATATTTGTTCAGGAATTAATGAAAACAATTTGTATGTGTTAAGACCGTTAATACATACTACTCTGCTCAACACCGAAATGTTTAAAATTCAAAAACCAAAAACTAAACGACATAATATTTCTCCAGATAATGACACGTATCTTTGGCATCTAAGGCTTGGTCATATCAACCTTGACCGGATAGTCAGACTAGTAAAAAGTGAACCTTTAAGTGAGTTAAAGGTTGGCACATTACTTGTCTGCGAATCTTTTCTGGAAGGTAAGATGACTTAGAGACATTTTACTGAAAAGGGGCTTAAAGCTAAAGAACCACTAGAGCTTATACATACAGACGTCTGTGGACCGATGAATGTTAAAGCTAAGGGTGATTATGAGTATTATGTCACATTTATAGATGACTACTCAAGATACGGATATGTCTACCCAATGCAACGGAAGTCGGGAACATTTGAAATGTTCAAAGAATTTCGAGCTGAAGTTGAGAATCAATTAGGTAGGACTATCAAGTCACTGCGATCGGATCGTGGAGGTGAGTACCATGACCAAGAGTTTGAAGACTTTATGGTCGAGCATGGGATAGTTTCCCAACTCACAGCTCCCGGTACACCTCAACAAAATGATGTAGCGGAGAGGAGAAATATAACCCTAATGGAAATGGTGAGATCTATGATTAGTTTCTCATTATTACCAAATTCCTTCTAGGGATATGCGTTACAAACAATGGCATACATTTTGAATGTGGTGCCAACCAAACCTGTTCCTAAGACTCCCTTAGAGTTGTGGAATGGTCTTAAAGCTAGTTTGTGACATTTCCGCATATGGGGGTGTCCAGCACACGTGCTGAAGAACATAACTGGAAAGCTAGACTCAAAGTATGCGGTCTGCCTGTTTGTAGGATACTCCAAAGAGACCAGTGGTGAACACTTCTATAGTCCCCGAACATAACAAAGTATTTGTATAGACAAATGCAACGTTTCTTGAGGACAGTTATATTAGTGACCATAAACCTCGTTCTAAGATTGTATTGAATGAGTTGGAGTCTGGTGAGACTAGTGCTTCATCAACAAGAGTTGTTGATCCACAAACATCTGAGAGTCAGATGGTTCCTGATCAGGATACACTACCACCTAAGCGTAGTGAGAGGGTTGTAAGACAACCTGAACGCTATTTAGGTATAGGTGAGGGACAAGATGTTGTCTCTGCTGATAGTGTTGATGATCCATTGACATTTAAGAATGCAATGGAAGATCCTGATAAAGAGGAATGGCTTAAAACCATGAATCTCGAGATTGAGTCCATGTACTCTAACTCAGTCTGGGATCTTGTAGACTTACCGGATGGGGTAAAACCCATAGGGAGTAAGTAGATCTACAAGAGAAAGAGAGGAGTAGACGGGAAGGTAGAGACCTTCAAGTCAAGGCTAGTGGCTAAGGGTTATACCCAGAAAGAGGTGGTCAATTATGAAGAGAACTTCTCGCCAGTAGCCATGTTTAAGTCTATTAGGATTCTCTTATCCATTGCTGCCTATTTCGGTTACAAAATTTGGCAAATGGACTACAAGACAGCATTCTTGAATGACAATCTTGATGAGAGCATCTATGTGATGCAACCAGAGGGATTCGTGTCTCTAGATCAAGAGCAAAAGGTTTGCAAGCTGCAAAGGTTCATCTATGGGCTTAAGCAGGCATCTAGATCTTGGAACATCAGTTTTGATGATGTGATCAAAACCTATGGCTTTAAGCAGAATGTCGATGAGCCTTGTGTCTACAAGCGCATCATTGATAAAAAAATAGTTTTCTTGGTCCTATACGTAGATGATATCCTACTCATTTGGGAATGATGTGGGAGTGTTGTCTGATGTAAAGGGCTGGCTGGCTAGCCAATTCCAAATGAAAGATTTAGGAAAGGCGAGTTATGTTCTATGGATCCAACTTATAAGGGATCGTAAGAACAAACTCATAGCACTGTCTCAAGCATCATATATCGACAAGATTCTTGTGCGATTTTCGATGCAAAACTCCAAGAAAGGCAATTTACCTTCTAGGCATGGATTTCACTTGTCTAAGGAACAGTGTCCTAAGACACCTCAAGAAGTTGAGGATATGAGACGTGTACCCTATGCATCAGCAGTAGGTAGTCTCATGTATGCTATGTAATGCACAAGACCAGACATCTAATATGCAGTGGGAGTAGTCAGTAGATACCAGTCCAACCCATGATTGGATCATTAGGTTGTTGTCAAGACAATTCTCAAGTATCTTCGGAGAACGAGAGACTATATGCTAGTGTATTCTGGGCAGGATTTGATCCCGTTAGGATACACTGATTCTAATTTTCAGTCAGACAGGGATTCTAGGAAATCCACATCTGGATCAGTATTCACCCTGGGTGGTGGAGCAATTGTGTGGAGAATTATCGAGCAATCTTGCATTGCTGACTCCACCATGGAAGCCGAATATGTAGCCGCTTGTGAAGCTGCTAAAGAGGTTGTTTGGCTCTGTAAGTTCTTGAGTGATCTGGAAGTTGTTCTAGATTTGGATATGTCCATCACACTTTATTGTGATAACAGTGGTATTGTGACTAATTCCAAAAAAAAAAACCAAGAAGCCACAAAAGAGGGAAGCATATAGAGAGAAAGTATCATCTCATTAGAGAGATAGTGCAGAGAGGAGATGTGATTGTCACAAAGATAGCCTCACAAGACAATCATGATGATCCATTTATGAAGACCTTACCGTCTAAAGTGTTTTCGGGTCACCTAGATGGTCTAGGGTTACGAGACATGCCTCACATGCTTTAGTGCAAGTAGGAGATTGTTGGGGTCTATGCCCTAAAGATGTAATTTGTAAATGGATTTATGAAATAAATAAAAGGAAA
This sequence comes from Dipteronia dyeriana, assembly GCA_032871835.1. Taxonomy (NCBI): domain Eukaryota; kingdom Viridiplantae; phylum Streptophyta; class Magnoliopsida; order Sapindales; family Sapindaceae; genus Dipteronia; species Dipteronia dyeriana. The sequence goes on from CM065299.1 coordinate 29,957,155, forward strand.
TTTTCAATTCATTCGTGTTGTGTTGTTTATTTTATAACTTGTGCATATACATCTAACATCCAAGATTGCCGGATGTAATCTCGAACTGTGTATATGAGTGTCATATACGGATGAATACAGTAAGAGACGTGCAATCTAAAGAGTCCATAGATAGCAAATAAAGCTGGGTACTTTATTTGTGGTTAATTTATAGCTGTTGTCCATTCCGTGATGTACGATGATTCTATTCTGAATCATTCATATGAGATATGGGAATGGAGGCACCTAGTATGATGTGATAATATATGACTGGGCCATGATCTATATGAATCTCTCACCAAGATCCATTTACCGATGAGATTCATATATATCAACTAATGATGGCTATATATGGGTGATCTTAATCCTGAGTGTCTTATCGACTCCTTCAGATTAGATCGTGGTCTTTGATATACCATGGATGAGGTCGGATGCAGTTCCCGATCAATATGCTCCGTATGTTGGGATTACGGTTTGACTTGTGGCTGGGAAGGTTTGTACACAATAGTGGAATCCACTCCTTTTTGTGAGAAGTATACGGTAGTTCCCTTAAGGCTTGGACAATATGAGCGCTCTCCTAATTCCGTAAGAAAATTGGATTTATTGTTCATTATAGAATCAACGGTACTTAAAGGATATATGTAATTAAAGAGGTATAACGGACATTATGACCCAGCTCTAATTATGAACTACTGTGGAGGATCACACTATGTATAATAGTTATATCGATGGACACCGAGTTGTATCGGTCTGTAAAAAAGCGTCTACAGTTGAGAGAGTGCAGCTTCAGGTTTTTAGTGGAATAACACCGGAGTTAATGATCAAGGAATATTAATTAAAGGGTTTAATTAATGATTCTGAAGATTATTGGAGCTCAAAATAATATGGGTCCATTAAGTCCCCTTGCTAGCCCGATCGATTTAGGTAATAAGGGTCACTATTAATTAATTGGATTGTCCAATTAATTGTGTTACAAAAGTGACACGTTTATATTCGGGAATTAATTGAATAGTGAGATTATTTAATTAATGAATGTTAATAGTTAAATTAATTTAATAATTAGATTATTTAATTATATTGAGAATTATGAATTATTAATTAACTATTAATTGGAGGATGTTAGTTGATATATAAATTAGATGAAGATAAAATAATAGGATTATTTTATTTTTACTAAATCATTTATCTAAGTATTTGAATTTAAGTTTAAATTGAAAATACTTATTATCACTTTTAATATATTAGATATATTTGAAAATGATAATTAAAAGATATATATCAATTAATAATACTAGAGATTGTATTGGATGCAAATTGGTATGTACACATAAAACAATAGTCAAAAGAAGAATTTACATAGGATGCAAATACTTGATACATGCACATAAGTAATATTTATATGTGTGTGTGTGTGATAAAAACAAGCAGTGATAGATATTGGTGAACGGTGAAATAGGCGTGTGATACATATATATATTTGTTGCAGGCGTGTGATTAAAAAAAAAGATATTCATATATCTTGGGCTTCATGTGCAGCGAGATATATAGATATATATTTATATATATCTTGTTTCATGTTTTGTGTGTTTTTGAAACACATTGAAGAAAGAGTTTTTTCAATTCTCTATACATCCTCCATTCAAATTCCTGAGACCGTGACATGCCCACACGCAGTTACCAGTCCCGGGAGATAGCGAGGAAGATCGAGTGGTTCAAACAGGAGCACATAGTATTTCAGACATGAGCACATCGTAAAGTGAAGGAGCCTCCAAACGTTGGTATGTTCTTATTTTATATCGATTTCAATTTCCTGTGATTACATATTGTATGTATTAGTTCTGAAAAATAATTACGATCCCAAGTTCACTAGTCATAGATACAGATTATGATCTGTATTAAAAAATTTAAAACATAGTTCCGCTGCGTAACCGTTGAACGGGGACCCAACAGAGGAAGCCTCCTCCATTTTCATGATGGAATCGAGAGATTCTGACAACTGGATTATATTATCACGAAGTCAACGGCGGAGAGCGGCAGAAGTCGAAGTCGGCGGCTGATAGGGGTAAAAGTCGAAGTCATCTGGTGAAGGGCGGTTATCCTCATGCCACTATCACCGGCGAAAATGGTGGCCACTGTCACCGGCGACAACAGTGGCTATAGATTTTTTTTTGTAAGTTCCTCAGTTTTTTATTGGCTCATTTCGTTGATAACCACATTTGGTGATTAATGTGTAAGGGTAGTTTAGGCCATCATTGCTCAAGACCTAGCTCAAGCTTCAAAAGGTTTATCACTTGCTTAACCTTGTTTGAAGAGTTTTTAGTGCACACACACACTCTCATGCATATCTTTGATCATCTTGCATGAATGCTAAATTGCTTTAATTGTGTGCCTCATTGAGTCTTTGCCATAAATCTTTCTTGGGTGTTTGATGCATTTATTTTGCCCTTAGAAGAGTTTTTTTTCTCTTACCGCGGTTGGGACCGCTCCCTGTGCATTGCCTCCACTGCGGTATGCACAACGGTGTTTTCCAGACGTTGTACGATGCTGCTACCGCGGCATGTGCTTGTTGCATGCACATCGGTCTCTCAAGCGAGTGTTCCCAGGAGATGCACCGCTCACTCTACCGCGGTTTGGACACTGCCTGTACCGCGGTCCAGACAGTAGAATTTCTAGGCAATGCACCGCTCGCTCTACCGCGGTCAGAACACTTGCCTAGGCCGCGGCACGTACAGCGGTCATGACGGAAATCAGTTGCCCTTCGTCCAAAACGATGCCGTTTCGTGTAGGGTATTTATATATATGTTCTCTTCTCTTCTCTTTGGTTTTAGGAGTCTAAGAAACCATTTTTTTGAGTGACCAAGTTTTTCATTGAGAGAGAAATTGACTCCAAGAGAGAGAGAGCTCCCAAGAACTCATTTTGACTCAACCAAACTCCAATCCATGAGCATCTAGCATCTTCCAAGCATGGATTTTCTTGTTTGTCATTGACTAGGTAATCTCTACATGCCCTAGAATTTCTTGTTCCATTCTTATGACATGGGTGCCTAGGTTTAGCAATTATTGTTGATTAAATGCATGTCATTGAGTTTAATTGCATTTATAACATGCTTGGTTTGTTGATTGTTGGTTGAGATTTATATTTTGTGATAGCTAGGATTTGTGACCATTTTGCCCTTCTAGCTAAATCTCTATGCTTTGCATTTAGATATTGTTTAGGACTCATTGATTGTATTTTGTGATTCCATTATAGTCCTTGTCATGCTTAATGACAACTTATGTTGAAATGGCTTTGTTTGATAACTATGATATAATTTTGCATAACTATATCTAGTTAAGTCTTATGAACATTCATTTAGACATTGATATCTAGGAATTGTACTTAGTGACATTCTTAAATTCCTAGATAAGCATTTAGTGTTGCCTAGCATTACTTGCATGTTTTAATATTTTATCATATTCACTTAGGTTGTGTTTGACACTTCATTGAGGTTAAGTCTTGTGACTAAGTGGTTAGGGCACAAGCATGTTGATCAAGAATCACTATTAAGGCCCGTTGGGTAGAGTGAAAGGGTTAGTAACTTGAGGGTGTGACGGGAGGTCAACCTAGATTGTAAACTTTCATTCAATAGTGGATTTGAGGATCGAGTGTGGCGCACATATCAGCCCGTGGTTTTTCCCATTTGGAGGGTTTCCACGTATATCTAAAGTGTCTTTATTATTTTCGCACTTATTACACTTGTGATATTATTGTGACTAGTTAGGGGTATTTTCGTCTAATTAACCATTAACGAAAATTGGGTAAAATTTGATTAAAATCTATTCACCTCTCTCTAGATTAATATTAAACACACCATAATATTTTTTTTCTTTTTTTATTAAAATATTATATTTATATATATATTAGTTTAAAAATAATTTTGACATTTAAAAAAAAAATTGACAGATATAATAATGGTCATTGTTATCTTTTAAAATAAATAATGAGAATAATATGGAAATTTTATAACTATTGAAATTGTTTCTCCAATAAGCTGTTTTAAAAAAGTGATCCCTCTGTCAGCTTCTCAAAAACTGATTATTGGAGGAGCAAATTATGAAATAAATGAATTATGAAGTGTTTACCAAACACCTTATTGATCCTAAAGTATGAAATAAATGATTAATTTATAATTTTAAGCAACCCAAACATAGCCAAAAGCCTCTTGGTGGCAGGAAAATCTAGCGCAGTTGTAATGCCAATTCTGAGGAGCTTTTATCTATGTATAATCAATCATTGTATGTTTAATATTTAAACAAAACAATATCAAAGGTAGACAATATTTAAGACATAAAAATAGTAAAAATAGCTTTACTAGTACTACTAAGGATAAACACACTTCTAAGTATCATCAGTCAGTCTCAACGGTCTAACAAGTACAAGATTAAACAAAAAGAGCTTCTCAATTCCTCAATGCTTCTTCATGCATCTACTTTGTTCTCTGCCTCATCTTTCGACGCTTCCTCTTCAATCTCCTCATATGCTTCGTCCATTTGGCTCTCATCTTTGATGACAACTGACGAGGGTCTCCTCTACTTTGTGTCCCTCTTCGGTCTCTGATCAACTTTTACATGTGTATATATACAGTTGGTATTCATCTAATTATTATGTGCGTGAATTGTGTAAAAGCTTGGTTAGCTTTTACTTGTGTGTTGTTGAGTATGGCTCGTATTCCCTTGGTTACCAAGTGGGATTCAACCAATACGAAAGCTTTCTAGAGATGTGAGAAATGTTTGGAAGTAGAAGATTATGTTTGAGGAAATCTTAAAGACTGGAGAAGAACTGAAGAATAGAATTTCCGAAGGAACCACTGTAAGGGAATTCGATTAATACAAGTCAACATGCATAGACACAAAATTAATCCGAAAGTTTAACCTAAACATGTTTATATATCATGCTTAATCAAACCCTAGATACATAATACTAACCTATATCAATTCAAGAGAAAAGTGGAGATAATCGATAGCGGAAGCGTACCTGAATCAATTGCCGGATGTTGGTGGATGGGTTGTGATCTTCCAAATTATCACGACTTTTTTGAACCCTACAGTGTTCTATTTTACTCTGTTGATGGGGATACAAACAACATCGTATAATTTGGGGACCATAATCCTAAATATATATAATAATCAGATTATTATATGTTTTGCTATTTCTAACTCGACCCCTCATCAAATTAGAAATAACACTCTGGTATGTACACATTAATTCTATAACAATTATACCTTTAAGCCGTAATGCTTTAAATCTTAATTAGATCACTTTAATTTAGGTTTAACCAAACGATAGCACAACACATTTAATATTTACATGTGTGGCCCCATATGATGGAATTTTCCAACAATCTCCCATTGGGCCACATATGTAACTTTACAAATATGTATGACTTTATGAGCTCCAAAATTTTGCTATCACAATTTTAGGGTATATCTGAACAATCTCGTTCATTGATTATACCGACATAAGATCAACGCGGTTTTCGTCACATTTGGCGTGACTAAACACCCATCAATGGTCACGTATACCAACATAACCAAATGACATAGATCAATCATGGATGCGTAGCATAGAAATTACATACAATGTGATCTATACATGTCTATTCCAACTGGTCCTACTTTATTCCTTAGTGAGATCAAATCTTAACACAGTGTAACAGAGTGTAATTAACCGAATACTTTATTTCTGATCTGAAAAATATCTAAATACATAAATGCATAAGTATATCCAAAATCAAACATAGAGTAATAAAATATAAAATTATACAAACTCCCACTATAATGTGATATCCTCACACAAAATAACACCCATATGAGCAGTGTGCTCATGAAAGACCTTGGGTGGAATCCCTTTGTAAGCGGATCCGCTATCATGGAGTTTGTCCTAATGTGCTATGCACTATTTCCTTTACAACTAGGAACTTAATGTCAATATACTTTAACCTATATGAGCTCCTGTTGTTATTAGAATATAGCATTGCTGACTTATTGTCATAATATAGTTTGAGTGGTCTTTCAACACCCTCAAGAATGCGTAGGCTAGTGACAAAATTCCACAACCATATTCCATGGTTGAATGCCTCGTAGCATGCTACAAACTCTACGGCCATGGTGGAAGAAGCTAGGAGTGTCTATTTGGCACTCCTCCAAGAAATAGCTCCACAACCCAACAAGTATATGTAGTCTGATGTGGATCTCCTATTATCTTGGCATCTAGCATAATCGGAGTCGGAATACCCTATGATCTCCAATTGATCTGATCTCCTATATATGAGCATGTAATCTTTTGTTCTCTTCAAATACCTCATAACCCGCTTGGCTGTTATCCAATGATCCATCCCAGGGTTACTTAAATATTTACCTAACATACTAACAATGTACGTAATATCCAGACGTGTACACACCATAGCATACATTAGACTCCCTACAGCTGATGCATAGGGAATCTTCTGCATTTCCTTAATTTCAAGGTTACTTTTAGAGCACTGATTGAGACTGAACTTGTTTCCCTTAGCGACAGGGGTGTCACATGGTTTGATGTCCTGCATGCCAAACCTTTTAAACACTTTATCGATATGGCTCCTTTGTGATAATCCAAGAATACCCCAAGAACAATCTCGTTGTATCTGGATCCCTAATACAAAGGAGACGTCACCAAGATCTTTCATCTCAAAATTCATTGATAAAAATCTCTTGGTTTCGTGTAACATGCCTATATCATTAGCAGTATGCCATTGACATATAAAACCAGAAATATGTGCTTACTCCTACTAAATTTGTGTACACATAATTATCAACAGCGTTTATCTCAATACCAAACAAGATAATCACTTGATGAAACTTATGGTACCACTGACGGAAAGCTTGCTTGAGTCCATAGATGGATTTTATCAATTTACAAACCATTTTCCTTAGGTCTCCCGACTCAAAGTTTTCTAGTTGCACCATATAAATAGTTCCATCAATGTCATCATTGAGAAACGCCGTCTTGACATCCATTTGATGAAGCTTAAGGTCTAAATGTGCAACAAATTCCATGATTTTCCTAAAAGAGTCTTTCATTGAAACGGAGAGAAAGTCTCTTTAAATTCAATATCTTCCTTTTGGGTAAAGCCTTTAGCTACAAGACGAGCCTTATACCTCTCAACATTACCTTTCGAATCCTTTTTGGTTTTAAATATCCATTTACAACCAATGGGTTTCGCACGTTCTGGTAATGGGACAAGTTCCCAAACCTTATTGTCTTGCATAGACTTATACTCCTCATTCATGGTATCAATCCACTTTTGAGAGTTGTAACCCTGCATGGCTTGATGGAAGTTGATTGGATCATTTTCCATCATTCCATTGTCTTCCTCATGTTCCTAGAGAAATATGTAAAAATCATATGGAATAGCATGTCTCCTTTCTCTAGTGGATCGCCTTAATGGCACTGATTTTTTAGGTTGTTGAGTTTGTTCCTCAGGAAAAATTGCCTTATCTTGAATGGGGGGGTTGTTTAACATTGTCTGGTTGAGGATCCAGATTCACTACTTGATCAATGACAGGTATAGAAACCAACACATTTTCAAAAACAATGTCTCTAACCTTATTTCTCCCCTCAAACTTAACATCTTCAACAAATATTACAGTTCCCGTCTCAAAAATTAACCTAAGTGTGGGATCATAAAACTTATCACCCTTAGATCTTTTAGAGTAGCCAATGAAGTAGCTGCTTACGGTTTTGGAGTCCAATTTCTTTCATATGGCCTGTACGGCCTTGCCTCAGTTGGACATCCCCGGATGTGAAAATGCTTTAAACTAGGCTTTCCGTCAATACAAAGCTCATAAGGTGTTTTGCAACTACATTATTTTTCCGCTATTTGCCCTTATCCTTAAAGGTTCTAGCCAAATGAGCACATTCAATCTCATCTTGCTTCAATCTCTCTTCCTCTTGCACACAATAAGAAATGAGCTCATTAAAAGTCCATTTCTCCTTTTGACAGTTGTAACTGACCTTAAACTGACTATATTGTGTAGGAAGTGATATTAATACCAAATGCACGAGCAAGTCATCAGACAACTCAAGCTTTAGTGCCTTAAGTTTATAAGCAATATGAGACATTTTCATTATGTACTCCCTCATGCTCCCTTTGCCTTTTTACTTCATAGAAATCAAGCTTTGCAAAAGCGTACTTGTTTCTGCCTTATCATTTTTCATAAAACGCTTTTCAATTTCGGCTAAGAACTCTTTGGCTTTTGTTATCTTTTCAGATACCGCACCCCTAAAAACCTCTGGAATGCCGCGCTTGATGATCATGAGACTCATGCAATTTGAGTGATCCCTCTTCTCAAAGTTCTTCCTATTATCAGGAGAACTTGCATCTGTAAGAGAAGCGGGTTGCTCAACCCGAAATGTAAGGTCCAAATCCATGCAACTGAGAACAATAAGTATATTATCTTTCAAATCCTTAAAGTTTGTCCCATTAAGCATGGGTATATAGTTGGTATTAGCAGATATAGTAAAACATTAGCTTGAAAGAGAAAAAAAACAAACACATAAACATGCTCACATTAATAACCAAATACAATAATCAACAAATTCAAATAATGGTAAGTCTCATCTCAAGATACCTAGCAAAATATTAATATCAAGTCTTTGGACAATAATATTAATCGTAAGTGGTACTCTTGAGTTGATCCTTTAAATAAAATAAAATTTTATTTTATTTTATTAAAATTACAAAACTGCCCTTGATTTTGTAAACTTACAGAAAGGCCCCTCAAGTTTTGATAATTAAAATTTGACCCAAAACTTTTAAAATTTATAAAGTGACCCTATAAATTTTCATTAATTATAATTCTACCCTAAAACTTTTTTGTAATTGCAAATAGGCCTTGTAAGTTTTGAAAATTATAAATTGGCCCTAAAACTTTATCAAAATCACATAATAGCCTAAAAAATTGTAAAACAGTCCCTCAAGAATTTCAAATTTACAGGAGAAAGGCCTGAGCAAAAAAAAGCTCTGCAAACCCTAGATCATCGCTCACAGCCGCCAAAGCCATCATGTCATCGCCTGGAGCCAACGACGCACGGCGGAGCAACCCTTCGACCCACATCTACGACCGGCGATCTAGATCAGATGTGGATTAGGCGAACGGCGATCTGGATCTTCACCCTAAATCTCACGGTTTTGATCCCAAAACTCAACAAAAACACTCACGTTGACCGAGAGGGAAAACTGATAGGTTTGGGTGATCTAAGCATGGGATCGGTTTGGGTGTGAAAACCCATCAGACCAAAGTAGATAATTCCAAACTCCTTCATCAGATCAAAACGTGATCCGAATGGAATACCCATCACTCTTCAACGTCGGTTTCTAACACCGATTTAAAACCTAATTTTTTTTATTTTTTATTTTTTAAAATCAACGAACAAAACTCAAACAGAAGATCAAACCAAAACCTGAATCCACATTTACTCATGTTCATCAACCAAACGAATCCATCACAGAAATCACAAAATCAAACACAAACATAATATGTTGTTTATGGATTCAACATGTATATTCGACAATAAACATGTATCAGACCTTTTATGCATATACGACAATAAACATCAGATGAACAAATTAAATCTAGATTATTATTTTTTTTATAAAACCGAAAATCCAAATCTTAAATCCTCAATAATCGACTATGGGTAGCTCTGATACCACTTGTGAGGGAATTCGATTAATACAAGTCAACATGCATGGATACAAAATTAATCCAAAAGTTTAACATAAACATATTTCTATATCATGCTTAATCAAACCCTAGATACATAATACCAACACATATCAATTCAAGAGAAAAGTGGAGATAATCGATAACGGAAGCATACATGAATCCATTGCCGGAGGTTGGTAGATGGGTTGTGATCTTTCAAATTATCACGACCTTTTTGAATCCTACGGTGTTCTATTTTGCTCTGTTGATGGGGATACAGACAAAACAAAAGTATCGTGTAATTTGGGGACCATAACCCTAAATATATATAATAATCAAATTATTATATGTTTTGCTATTTCTAATTCGGTCCCTCATCAAATTAGAAATAGCACTCTGATATCTACACATTAATTACATGACAATTATACCCTTAAGTCTTAATGCTTTAAATCTTAATTAGATCACTTTAATTTAGGCTTAACCAAAAGATAGCACAACACATTTAATATTTACATGTGTAACCCCATATGATGGAATTTTCCAACAACTGCGGAGCATGCATAGTGCATATACAGTGGTACGAACCGCAGACAATTCCAATAAGATCAATGTGGTGTAGACCACAATAGAGGCAAGAAGCACAGACCGTGGTATTCTGTACGGTCTTTTCTAGAGACATTTCGCAGTGACGGTGTATTTTGCACAGATCAGGAAAGGTGCATGGTAAAAGGAAAGGTTTTCTTCTGGGAAGTTCTTATGCATAAAGGAAAAAGACTTTGCATGGAATATGAAGTTCTTATGCATAGAGGAGAAGAATTTTGCATGAGACAGGAAGTCTTACGAGTAAAAGAAAAAGTGTTTTCTTATAGGATTCAAACTCCCTGAACTAGTATAAATAGATCTTAATAAATATGTTATTGAGTGTGAAGCACAATAGCAAATACTAGAGAGATCTCAAGAGAGTAGGGTATTAGAGAGAGAATCATGTGTGGTTGTAAAAATTTGTTGCAAAATAGATTATTTCTCTTATCGTCCTGAACAGTCGTGGTTTTTCCTTGTTCTTGGGTTTTCAAGTAAATCTTGTGTTTTGTGTGTGACTGGATTGCTTTATTTTCTTTCATCTTATTTTTCCTTGCTATTGTTTGTTTGTGGCTATCCAACAACGTTTCCACGTAGTGTGATTACTGCTAACATATGTGACAATAGCCTAGGCCTACCAATCTATCTTAATATGTCTTCATTTCAAAATTAACTGCAATTTTGGAATTAAGAGAGAGCTTGTAGCTCATTAATTGTTCTATATATATATATATATCAATACTTGTTCCTAGTGGTATTAAAATCAGGAAATTTTAATTTCCATGTTTGAACAAGTCCTTTATAAGTTTGGAAGATAAATTGTTACCGTCCATAGTTTGAGTTGTTGAGTTGGACAATATGAGGTTGGCCTAATATTAAAGCTCATCACACCTACACCACAAGGTTTTGGGTTTGAGTCTCACCCCCTCCCCAACAAAACCTGGAATTATTGTAATATTTTAAAAAAAAAATCTTTAGTTTGAGTTGTTGAATCTCCAGGATGATCTTTTGGCTTACTATAAATAGGGTATGTTTTATTTGTGTTAAGAAGACTTGATGGATAAGAAATAAATAGAAATTTCTTCCACATTTTAATTATCATAATTTAGGTATCAAGACTGGCCCTAAGGGAACCCAGTGAGACAATTGCCTAGAGACCTTAAAAATACCCTAATATATAGTCCCTGAATTTTGTTTGTTAATATTAGATATATGTCTAACAGTTGGGCCGATTAACCTACGATTTTTTTAAATAGCTAAGTAGTTGACATATGATTAAAGAAAAAACCATTTTGATTACAAAAATCCCCAGTTTTTTTCTTTTTCAGTTTTTTTCTTTCTATAAAAAAGAAAAACCTACATTCATTTTTTTAAAGGTCTACAAATTAAACACAAATAACATTCTTTTAAAACTATTTATCATATCAAATCGACTTGATCAGACAATCGAAGAAATTTATTTGCTATTTTGTTATCTTACGGTTCTGAGTTTGAGTTATTATATTGATTTTTATAAGTATTAAATAGAAAAAAAAAATCAAGTAAACATTTATGGAGTGTCAACGGCCTCATTTTTTATAATTCACATCAGCCCCGAAAATCTAAGGACCGGTCCTTATCAGTATTGGCTTGGAGTAGCATTGGAAGACGGTGTATGGATATCGTTTTTGCTTGCCTTTGGGAATTGAACGTATGACGTGTTTACTAATCAGGAATCTTATCTAAGGAAAGAGAATTGAGTTCCTAATTTTGAACTACATTGTTTACCAATGCTTTGGGGAATTAAGTTCTATGGACCCCATTTATAAATAAGGAATTAAGTTCCTGCAAGAAAGGGAACTTGATTCCCCACACTCACCCTAAGAATCAAGTTTCATTTCCTGATTAGAAGGGAAATTCATGTATCTTTACTAAAATATCCTCACATAAAATTAATAATAAAAAAACAGTGTATATATATAGTCATTTTCTCCTCAGTACGCACTGACATAACTTATATCAGTGTGTTGCATGTGAACCACTGATTATGGAGAAGTTTTGACAAGTGCATACACTTTGAGTAAAGTATGTAAATCTAATGGTCTACATTCAACGCACTGATGAAGTTATATCAACGCGTACTCTCTCTCTCTCTCTCTCTCTCTCTCTCTCTCTCTCTCTCTCTCTCTATATATATATATATATATATATACATATATATACGATTTTATTAGGAAAATCAAAAGGTTTAATATAAAAATAAAAACAAAACCACGACAAAAATAAAATAAAATAAAATAAAATTGTGAACTATCGTAAACTGGCTTCTTACGAATGTTTCTTGGTGTGTATATATATATATATATATATATATATATATATATATATATATATATATAATCTTTTTCTCCTCAGTACGTACTAATATAATTTACATCAGTGTGGTGCATGTGTGCCACTGATTATGGAGAAACTTTGATAAGTCTATAAACTTTGAGTCAAATTATGTAAATCTAATGGTTCGCATCCAACACACTGACAAATTAATATCAGTGTGTACTGACTTGAAAATTTATGTATATATATATATATTGCCGAAAAATTATTTTGGGAGTGATTCGCACAATTATCACCACTTTAATAACTCTAGTTTAAATAGTACCAAAGATGGAATTTGGATAAAAATACTCCTACTCTTCTATCATTTTCTTTAACCAGCCCTTTTCTTTTCTTTTTTTTCTTTTTTTTTAAACCTCCATTGATGGAGCTTAGAGCTCCATCAATGGATTTGTCATTGCCGATTGGTGAGTTAACCGACAAAACCATCGGGAAAACATTCGTCAGGTGCCAGCCGTTATAATCGAAGTGCCCATTTTCAGTTTCGTACAATGTGGAGAGAGAAATGAAGCCAAACTCGAACCGTTGTCGAACCTTCATCATCGGATCTATAACGATCTGTAGCAAATCCAACGAAACTGATGGTATCAACAAACTCGATGTCATCTGATCTTCTAGATCCGACTATCATCGGAGTCAAACGGCTTCATCATCGGCTCGTCACTTTCACCATAGACCTCCATCAAGATGAAGAAGAAAACCAATAAAATAAAAAAGTTTCTTATTTTGCCCTAGTAAGTATCGAATTTATAAAAATACCCTATAAGTCTCAAATTTTTAAAATAAGTCTCAGATTTGATCCAATAAGTCTTGAATTTGTAAAATAAGTCACGATTTGCGATAAAAAAAATGCAAAGAAAAAACAAAGTGCGGGCAATGGATCTACTCTTCAAACCTAGGTGGACTTCAATTTGAAAGATATGACTTATTTATCATTAGAAATCATTCGTTGAGAGTGAATTAAAAAAAAATCAAAAAGAGATGAGTTTCTATGAATTGTGAAAGGAGAGGAAGAAGAGAGATAAAAATAGAGAAAAATAAAAATGAAAAGTAAAAGTAAGAGAATATATGGGGGCGTTTTGGTCTCACCGCCTATTTTGGTGCTAATAAAATAAGAGTTATTAAATCGGTGATAGTTTCACCCTTCAAAGTTGAAAATGTGCTATTTAGACTCATTTACCATATATATATATATATATATATATGGGTTAATAGCACTAATGCCCCATAAATTTATAGTGCGGTAGCAAAGTGCCCCTGAACTTTTTTTCTTGGCACTAAACCCCCTAAACTTCTATAAATTTACAAGAAATGACGGATTACTAACTTCTGCCCAATTTTTTGTCACGTAGTCTTCACATAAGGTCGTACCGAGGGAAAATCTGTCTTTTCATCCTCTTAATACCAATTAAAGAAAAAAAAATTATAGATTTTTTTTATTATGTGGAGACCTAGATTGGATCTCCATCGTTCCATCACATGAGATAGACAGTAGAGATCCAATCTGGATCTCTACCTAATCAAAAAAAAAACTCATCTACAAACCCCAATGAAACCCAAAAACCCCTACCATCTTCCAGACCTAAATCTAACCACTCAAATCCCCATCTCCATAACTCCATTTTTTCATAAGATCAATCACCACTCAAACTCCAAACCCACCATCGATCCCCTTCTCTTTCTCAAGCCCTCTTTTTCATATCATCATCTTCTCCAAAACCCAAATCCACACACCCATCATCCATCAACCATCAACCAAATCAAAAACCATCTCCAATTTGAACCCAGAACCACTGAAACCCTACCACCAAATCGAATCATCTAAACACAAGAAAACCACCAAATCGAATCACCTAAACCTATGAAAACCACCAAATCAAACCTAGAACCACCATCACCGACGAAAGAGTCCCATCATTGTCGGCGAAGGATACCTAAACAAAAAGGACCTATCATCGGGTTTCCATGATATCCAAATGGATCTCAATCGAAGATGATGTTTGGTGTGGACTTTGATCGAAGATGATGTTTGATTGAAGATGAAGAAGAAGTTTGTACCTGGGATGAAGAAGTTTGAAGATGAAGATGAAGAAGAGAAGAGTGAATGAATATTTGATGAAGATGCATTTTTTGTCTGATGCCTGATGCGTTTTTTTTTTCTAATTTCTATAATATTTATTATTTAATTCTAAATTTACCCATAATTCTGGAAGCACTTAAAGACCACGTGACAAAAAATTAGACAAAAGTTAGTAATCAATCAGTTTTTTACAAATTTATGGAAGTTCAGAGTGTTTAGTAGTAAGAAAAAAAGTTCAAGAGACACTTTACTACCACACTATAAGTTTAGGGGGCGTTGATACTATTAATCATATATATATAAATATATATATATATATATATATATATATATATATATATATATATATATATGATTATTATGAAGAAATAAATAAATAATGAATAAGAAAATAACATGCCTTCATCGTGGAAGACATAAGTTTGTATTTATTTATTTATTCTGCCAACGGTACAGTTTTTTCCTATTTTATATATATATATATATATATATATGTGTGTGTGTGTGTGTGTTATGAATAAATAAATAAAAAAGAAATAAGAAAATAAAATGCCTTCATCGTTGAAGACATAAGTTTTTTTTTTTTTTCCTATTAAAATCGATATATATAAAGCTCTATTTTGTATATAAGGGTATTTTTATAGTCAACTTTGTACAAATTTAATCTATTTCTAATTCAAAATTAGTAAACATCGGAACTGAATTTAGTAACATAATTATGATTTTCCTCCATTCCCTTTCCAATAGAACTTGATTCCAATTCATTTCATTCACAATCAATCAACGCACTAGAGAGATTAGTTGTCTTGGTAAAATGTAATTGTACTTTTTCATTTATATTTGTACTATTATGGGTGTGGGTGTGGGTGTGGGTGTATTAGGCTGGATTAGTGTTTTTCTTTTTCATAATCATATTCATAAATGCATATGGATATAATTTCATGTAAATAAAATAAGCTATCTGCATTACATTTAAAAAAAACAAATATTAAAAAAAAACTTATAAAGCCAAAAGGGGAAACGAAGATTTCCAAAAAATAGTACAAAATATACAGAGATCTTATTCCCTACCGCCCTATTATCGTTTTGAACATTCCCTATTTCCACTCTTGATCCAGCATTATAGTTTCTGCTTGTTAGATCTATTATCTTTTTCATGACACTCTTTTCATTAGCTTTCTCAATAAGAAAATATATCTAATGAAGTATGTGGACCTCCTATTATATTTTAATTAAAAACATAAAGTACGGCCTCACCAATTATATATATATTCATGTATTTCTATTTACTCGCGTTAACAAATTGGGAGTGAAATAAAATATAATAAAATATAATGGAAAGAGAATCATGAAGGAGAACTTAATTCCTTATACGGAATAGAGAATAAGTTCTATTTCCTACAAGACCTTAATTCATGATTTATGTATAGGGCTGATGAATGAATAAAATGAAATTCATCGAGCTTATACTAAAACTAGTCTATTCCAACCCAGTCTTGACCATTATGATAAATCTGTACTAGATTCTCATCAACGTAACTTCTAGTATTTTTTGTTTCATTTATTTTCTATATGGTTAGAATATTCTCATGCAAAACTTGCAACTTTATGTAAACCATGTTTTCTCTTTAATTAGTAGTCCAACTAGACATTGTTGCATTGTCAGCTTTCCATACCGATGAATTTAAAAGTTGGAAAACAGTTGAGGAAGTTGGAAAACGGCTAGCAATGGCAACAGTTGTACGTTTTTAACTCAGGTAGGAAAAGATCATAATCGTATCATTACATACGAAATCAAACGATATTACATTTGGGATTTTTAATAGCTTAATTTTTAAATATTAGTTGGTATATTTGTCTTGTCCCCTCCAAACCTAAAATCATGCCCCTGATGAGACGGTCAAGCTCGCAGATCAAAAGCTTTAAAAAAGCTGTTATAAAGCAAGGTATTGTAAGGGCTTCTGGGAATTTTTTAATTCAAAAAAAAAAAAGAAAAAGAAAAAACACAAAATAATTAGATAATCCGGCCAAGAGCTTTAATAGCATACTATTTTAGTTTTCTACGATATCTCAATGCGATTTATAAAAAAAAAAAAAAAAAAAAAAAAATTATATAATCATTGGAGAATAAAAATCCAAGTGAAAACAAAATAGCTTAATGTATCGATTTATATTAATGAGATATCACATGAATTTCATTTTTAAAAACTCACATTATTATATGCATTCCAAAATGCATGGGTCATGAAAATATGAATTATACGCCTTAGAACTAAAAATGATAATTATAACAATTCGTAAGCTACAAAGAAAGAAGAAGAAAGACAAGTTCAAAAGAAATAAGCATAAATTATGGTTGATTAGATATTCATATGCTAAAACTATGAATTAGTCATGAAAACTTACAATTATGACGGTTTGATTAGCTAAAATATTGCTGCGTGGGATGCTATGGAATGTGCTCTTGTGGTGATTACTGGTGATGCTAAAATATTGATTTGATTTTAGTTGGGGACCTAGGAGCTTTATCATCTGTATTAATTCTCTTGTCATTCAGCATACCTTGTAGGCTTGTAGTTGTACATCTAGAAAGTCATAAATAAAACTGAAGTTCAATTTATTTTTCTTATTTTCTACGAGGATAAAGCCAAATATTGGTAATTTATTTATTCCAATTAACTCTTCATGTGTTGAGATGTAGCTCTAGAGTTTCAAATGATCTTGAGAGAATTGAAGGCAGTTTCTGAACAGTGTTTTGGTTCCTAAAGTTCTTCAGTAGCAGGGGCTATTGCATATTTGTATGGATGGATTTGCGACAACATTCATGATTCATCTCAAGGCCGTATAAGTTTTTTTTTTTTTTAACTATAATTTGGAAACAAAATACAAGTTAATAGAAAACTTAGAACACGAGATAGATAAATAAAGCATATAACTCAGTGGCTTCTGGACTAGAAGCAGTTTAGTCGACAAAGGCCGCCACCAGAGATCAGAATGTGGTTATAGAACAGGTATAGTACAAGTACTGCTGACAAATAATCATAAAATGAAAGACAGGAGACATGGATCTCTTGTTAAACAGAGAGCAAAGAGTAGTTTACTTTTATTTTTATTCGACTCTATTCTTTCTTTGTGGATCTGATTTGAAGAATCGAAAAACTCTCGATACAACTTTAATGATGGGAAGCCTTTTGGATCTAGATGGAGCCCACTGATTCATCAACTGTTCAAGCACATTCAAAAAAATCACTATCCAAAAGACGACACAACTCATCTGCTGATACGTTAGAGCAGGAGAGACAGTAGGAGGAAGAGTAATTTTGTTGTATATTTCTTGATATTCTATTCGGTCTCCAGGTCTTTATATAGACCATTCATTACAACAATTATCTGGAAATCAACTAACAACAATGCAAAAAATAAGGAAGAGTGGTGCCACTCATGCACACATCATCCATGCTTCCTAAATCGTCGGCACTACTTATTCACACTATTAACAATTGAATAATAACAATTAAATAACCAACTCATTACTATGCTGATCAACTGACCACAACTCTGTTGGCCAACTGACCAATTCCTGCTATCACGTTTGCATCCACGCATGGCATATGTGACCATATCATCTGCCAGGTCTAGTTACTTCATTTAGAGATCAAACTTAACAATTGTAATTAATGGTAGTCTGAAAGTTTGAGGGTAAAATGGTCTTTAAATGTATAAAATTAAAAGAATGGAGAATGTTAGTGCGAATCTATTTGCTAGTCAAACAAGGTCGTCCTCTACAATCTACCCACCGACTTGGCTAAGAATCTAAATCTACTTGCTAGTGAAGCAGACACTTGGTTCTTCAAATCCTCGAAAATAGAAAGTTTTAATTTACATTATAAGTTTGGAAGGTAAATTGCTACGTTCTATAGTTTGAGTTGTTGAATCTCCAGGTTTCTCTTTAGGCTCCTCTAACAAGAGATCATGTATCCCGTCTTTCATCTTCACGAGTAGGGTTAATATTAAGAACCCCCCTCACCTTTCAACAATTGTAAGATGTATAGGGAAAGATGTGTTTATTCAAAAACCTCCCCTGAATTGTAACACCATTAGGATACCGATAAGTTGACTTTTGTTTGACCCAATAAAAGACTATTATGCCCTTAAAGTTAATTGTTTTCAAAATATATATATTAAAAACTAAAATTTATAAAAGTATTTAAATTTAAAAAAAATTCAGAAATTAAAAATTCCAAATTCAAATAAAACAAATATTCAGAAACCAAATAACCTATTAACAAAAGAAATCATTCTGAAATCAAACAAAAAACAATTAAAAAACAGAAATTAAAAGAACAGAAAAAAGCATACATAAATTAATATTTTTAGAAAAAAAAAACAATTAGAGATCTAAGATTAAAAAAGAATTCAACCAAAAAAAAACCTAATTTCATCAAAGTCATCGCAACACAAAAATCAATTTCTTCAACCCAAAACAAAACCCAGATTCATCATTCATTAATACAAAACAAAACAAAACCCAATTCTTAGCAAAACAAAACAAAACCCAGTAAAACAAAACAAAATCAACACATGATAGTTGATCTACACAACCCAAATTCTTGCATGAACACAAAACCTAGATCTTGAAACATCACCATCACTAAACTAGTAATCGTCAAAACAAAATCCACCCACATCAACATAAATTCGAGATTGTAAACAAAGGAAGAAAAACACAATAAATAATTTTTTTTTTTTTAAAGAAAAAAAAAAGCTCAGCGGCCAGTGGTCCAACCACCCCCACAAGCCGCATCCTGTTCATCCGTGCTGATGGAGGAGATCTGAGTCTCCTCCACTAGTTTGTCCTCATGCTGGCGACCACCTCCATCGGTGATAAATATTGCAGAGGGTGAGAGAGACAGAAGATCGACATACAGAAGAGGAAGAAAGAGGTGAGAGATCGAGATAGACATTACCACGGTTCAGTTCGAACCGTAACCTGAATAGTGGAATCGGTTCCTGAACCGTAACCGGAATCGTGGAATCGGTTCCGAAACCGTAACCATAACAGTGGGGGCCAAGGTTCGGTTTCGGTTTCGGTTTCGGTTTCGGTTTCGGTTTTGGTTCGTCTCCGAATAAAACCGGCTATTTTTTTTAATGGCAAGTGGAAGTGGAAGTGGAAGTGGAGTAGGAGACATTCTGTTAGGTTTGTGAGTTAGTTGTCTAGGATTCATGATGATTCAAGCTTCAAAGAAGAAATAACAACTATTCAAGCAAGTTCAAGTCTTCAAAGAGAAAGGATGCAATATGGTTCTACAAAGGTATACTAAAATCTTATCTTTCTCTTACAAGGCTTAGGCACAAACACACATATCATACATTTGTGTCTCTGCATCGTTGTGTACCATTTATAACATATTCACACACTTGAAGATGAATGCTCATGCATTGGTATGAAAATAACATGTTTTGAAAAATGTATGATTGGAGACTATCTGTATGTAGTTTGCATTCTAGTGTGGATTGTGTTTGTATGTGTATATGGTTGGATAACATGGATATTGAACTTGATTTTAGTCTTAAAATATTCTTGATTGAGTTCTGGTCATTTCGGTTACTCATACTATTGATTTCAAGTTTCAAGTCAAAAGTTATTATACTTTCCAGTCATGTTGCTTATATTGTCTTTGTTTTCGTATATCTAGTCAAATTATTATTTTCTGAGCTGAGTATCTTATATGTCCATGTCCATGAGAGATTTAAGGTTTGTAATCTTCAAACGGATTTGAATTTCGAGTTTGGAGGCCAAAGAACGATCGAAGAACGCGAAAGGAGTGCAAGGGAGGTGCACCATGGCCAAAGGCCATCAAATGGTGCATGCCCGAGATGGCGCGTGGCCATCTCGGCCACAACTCCTTGATGCCCCGAGATTCCCATGCGCCGTCTTGGGAAAGCATTCTCAAAGGGGTTATTTTGTTCCTTTCATACTCTTTTGTTCCCTCTCCTTTATATATCTCTTCTCTCTCTCATTTGAATCCAAGAAGAAAATGTAGTGCAGAAAAATTTTCAGGTTTTTTCTCTCAACTTTGAATCACCATATCTCTCTCATCTCTTATCCGATTTGAGTGATTCAAGTTGGAGAAGTTTTGTATTGAAGTTCTCTATCATCTCCAAGCAACCTTGAAGTCATTTGTTCAATTTCTCTGGTGGATCACAACATTTTCGTGACTGTACTCGAAATTGTCAAGGTATTTGTTTATCTTTTGATTTCCATGATTCTATTGTTCAAATACTTTGGGTCTTCTTCCTATTTGTGTGTATTTTACTTGAACATATGTTGATGAGTGATAGATCTTTAATTAAATACTAGTTGTGCTTAATTAGAAACTTGATTGTGAGTTCGGTTTCAATCAAATCTATGTTTTCACATGATTGTGAGGTGTATTGTGCTAGCATCTTATCTAGGACTATTTGTACTTTGATTGACTTTATTTTCATGATTAATAGGGTTATCATGTGCTAGAACTCATTTTTTGAATAAATTTAGGATTAGCACATTTGATTATATGTTTAGAGTTTATTAGAGTTTAATTGACTATTTTGTGAATATATGCTCTAAATGATTGCTAGAGATTTGATTGATCATATCTTGTGTTTCTAGCATTTTTGTGTTAGTACTAAAGTCTTGAATATGTACTTCATGAACATGTTTATTTCAAGTTTTAGTAACATGAATAAAATCTAGGTTTAAAATGTGTGTTTGGAAATTTGGCATGCTCTAAATTTTTATTCATGCATAAGATCTAGACAACCTTGTTTTATGAAATTTATTGTCTATGTCTAGATCTTCATGAAGTGTACCTAATCCATACATTCCATATGCTCATGCATCATCTTGTGTGGTGTCATTTTTGGATTATAAACTAGAAAATATACTTTGTGTGCTCATTGATTAATTCTAGTTTCCATAGAATTTGTTGATCATCTTATTCTATGTTGCGTGATTGTTTGCGTTTTGCATTCATGATCACCTAGATGCCTTGTGAGAAGGAAGTCTTGACAATAGTTGTGAGACCTATGTTGTTGAGCAAGAAGTCTTGGCAAGAGGTGTGAGACCTAGGATTGTCAAGCAAGGAAGTCTTGGCTAGAGTCAGGAGGACTCGGATAGTCGAGCAAGAAGTCTTGCCTAGGGTCGTGAGGATCCGAAAAGGTGAGCGAGGATCCGAAAAGGTGAGCGAGGAAGTCTAGACTAGAGTCGGGAGGACTCGGATAGTTAAGCAAGAAGTCTTGCCTTGGGTCGTGAGGAATCGGAAGGGTGAGCGAGGAAGTCTTGACAAAAGGTGTGAGGCCTCGGATTGTTGAGCATGAGGGTGACATCTTCATGAGTAGGATGGGAGGGTAGTTTCTAGGTGAAGGGGTCACTTGAGAGATTGTACATTTCTTATCTACTAGTGGATTTTGTTTACCGGCGGTTGCTAACCCGTGGATGTTTCCTCTTCGGAGGTTTACCACGTTATATCTTGTGTTAACTTTTCTCTATCCCTATCTCTCTTATATTGATAATTGTTATTTGAATAATATGGATAGAACTTTATATGTAAGTTGACTTCCTTACACAATATTGTTTGTGTATGTTAGATAACTTTGTATCTTATGATATTCCATTCAAGTTGTAAAGTACCACATTGTAATACTCTAAGTACAACTTATGGAATTTTGTCTACATTGAATATATTTGTTCATAAGATACAGTGATTCTTGTTGTATGTTTTGTAGACTAAGAGTGGAGATTTGAGCATACATGAATATATTGTTTTCTCATAACAATCATGTTTAATGTTATTTGTATGCTTATCAAAGTTTTGTCACTAGTCTCGAAAGATTTGTCAAAAGTGAGAGACAACCTATTCACCCCCTCCCCCCCCCCCCCCCCCCCCCCCTCTCCCTCCCTCCCTCCCTCCCTCCATCCCCTCTAGGTTGTTCTGTATAACCTTGTACATATTATTTTCACATTCCACCAAGGCATTCCGTTTCCTTGACCGGTAAAAGTCGTATGTCTGAGCCGGATCCGGTCCAACCGGATAATATCGGTTTTGACGATACCACTTACCATGAGTTTCTACAATGGCAAGCCTATCTTGAATCCCTAAACTATCCAGCCAATCCAAATCCCCCTTTAATAATTTCTGAACCAATGCTAACCAGCCAGCCTAGCCTAGCCCTATCCCCGGCAATATGACAAGCCAATCAAAAAATATACCTGATTTGGCTACAGATCCAAATTTTGAAGAGGCATTAGAGAAGGATACGAAGCATGTCAAAACTTATATATTCGTTCTCCACATGAAGAAAGTTACGAAACCGGATAGAATGTATTGGGCGGTGTGCAATTACTGCCCTAAAGAATATAAGTGGACTAAATCTTGAGGATACGACACATATAGGAAGCATATTATGACCCGTCACCCAGCAGAACATGCTAAAGGGAATACACAATCTCAAATTTCCAGGTTTTCTACCCCTAACACTCAATTATTTAAATATAGTGATCAAGCTAATAGAGAAGAATTAGTTAGGATGGTAGCTATAGAACATTTACCTTTTTAGTTTTGGTGAAAAATTTTGTTTATTAAATATTGTCATAAAGCATTAAATCATATTGCATGTCGTTCTCTAGAACTACTCTCACACGTATAATGTATGATATTTATAAAAAAAAAAAAATTGAAAAAATATTTTACGAACAATAAAGGTTGTGTTTCCATATGTGTCGATATATGGACTGACCATTGGCGAGCGCATTCATACTTAGGTATAACTTATCATTATATGGACAAAGCATAGACAATACAAAAAGGAATTCTTGTATTTCTAATTTTTGTATTTCTAATTTTTGATGATGCACATACTACTGATAATATTTATAAAAATATGAAATTGAAAGCAAAATTTTTTCAATTGGTTTGATAATGCTTCTAATAATACGACATCTATTCATGCTTTAATTGAATTATGTAAACCTTATTTTAATAGTAAATTTTTTTCATTAAAGATGTGCTTACCGTGTTTTAAATTTATGTGTTCAAAAAGGTTTGGAAAGTCTTCAAGCTTTTATTAAACTCATTAAGGATGTCCTCTCCTATTTGTGGAAACATCCTAATGTTATGAAAGCATGGGTAAGATTTTGTAAACAGATAGATAGGCATCCCATTAGATTTTCTCATGATGTTCCAACACATTGGAACTCTACTTATAAATTGCTTTGTGAAAGTTATGAATATAAAGATTTATTAGTTTCTTCTATGCAATATAATGTTAGTCAAATCAATCTTTATGCACACCATTGGGATGTTTGTATACAAATTTGTAATTTGTTAAAAGTTTTTAATAGTGCTACTAACAATTTGTCAGGTATTTATTATTCTACTACTCAATTATTTATTATTGAGGGTTGTAATATTGCTGATGCATTTGTTGACTGATCATCTGATATATAATTAGAGGCATGCATTGAAGCTATGGAAAAAAAAAATTGTTAGACTATTATAGGGAGTTTCCAACTATTTACCTACTTGTGTTGTGTTTTGACCCACTTTGTAAACTAGAAAATGTGATAGATTATTTAACTTTTTATTATAATTGTTTAGGTATAGAAGTAGAAATTAATACTTATTGTGCTACAATTAAGACATTATTTTATCAGTTATATGATGAATATCGTAGAATTTATGGTCCATCATTGAATATTAGTGTTCCACAAACTGAAAATGTCTCCCAAACTCGATCTTCTGGAGTGTTAGGGGCAGGGTCTGCACTGTTATCCCAAAAGATCAAAAGATTACAAGGTTCTTCTTCTTCTTCATCAAATCAGTCTCGTATCATGATACTAAAACTTATCACAATACCAATTTTGAGTTTATAGGAGACAGTGATGTGGATCAGTTTGATATTCTACATTTTGGAGAGAACATCAAAAGCACTTCCCAATCTTGTCTATAATAGCCAAACAGATTCTTGCAACACCGATTTCTACAGTGGTTGTGGAACAAGAGTTTAGCGCGGGTGGAAATATTATGGACTCAAGACGGTCGCTTTTAAGTCCAGAATAAATTCAAGTCCAAGTGTATGTTGATGATTGGATAAAGGCTGAATATAGACAACAAGAAATGGAGTCATAAGTGATTTACAATTTATTCGATGATGATCACACCACCGGCACCAGAACGGAAGATAGCGATTAGTTACAGACTTACAGAGTTACAGATGTAAAAGACAATAAAATGTAAAAGAACTACATGGTTTTTGATTCCTCTAAACCCTAAGAGGATACATAGGCAACTTAATTTTTATATAAATTAAGTGCAAGACCAATTTGTTTTTTAGTTTTATACATTTATTTCAATTTATATATTTAGCATTATATTTATTTCAATTTTAATTTCGGCTTAAGGTCTTACGCAATAAAATTCATTTATGATTTCACATTATTACATGTCTTATGTTTTAGTATTTTTTTTTAAATTAGTATAATAGTATAAGTGAAAAAAAAAGAACCAAACCGGCGGAACCGAAACCGCTGGTCTATGGTTCTGGTTTTGGCTCCGTCCGGAACCGGAACCGACGGTTTCGAACGAGACCCAAACCTTGGCCATGTCTAGATCGAGAAGGGAAACTAAAAATGAGATTTTTTTTTCATTTTATATAAACTATGGAATGTACAACTTTGCCCTTACCACCCTAACGGAAATTTGAACGGCATTACAATTTAGGGGAGGTTTTTGAATAAATATATTTCTCTACACATTTAATAATAGTTGAAAGGATAGGGGAGGTTTTTAATATTAATCCTAATAATTATTTGTTAGATGTAGTTTATTATAGTTGTTCTATGGCCACATTCTGGCCTCTGGTTGACCATCTAACTTGCAGCCTTTGTATGTTCTGGAATATAAAAAAAAAAACTTGCAGTCTTTGTTATCTAAACTGCTTTAGTCTAAAAGACACCATGTTTTATGCCTTTTTGGCACCGTTTGGCACACCAGATTAGACTAAGATTGAACAATTTTAGTCTCAATCTGGTGTTTGACACCATTTTGGATTTGAGATTACTAATCCTATAAGCAAATTTAGTCCCATAATTATGGGACTAAATAAACTCAACCCCCAACCCACCTTTATTTGTCTTGAGATTATTTTCACCAACTTATTTCATCATCAGTTTCTCAACATCGTTCAACAAACAAACCCAAATTGAAACCAAACCCAGATCTTCAAAAACATCGATGCCGCCACCACCACCCAACACCATCGACGGCGACACCACAACTAGAAAAAACCCCATAACCTAGAAACACCACCACAACCACCCAGTTTCAAAGAAATTCACAATCAATTCACAAATGAAACTTAATCCATTAAATGCAAACCAAAACAAAATTAATGGAAAAATAAAACATGATAAGAGGAGAGAAAAAGAGGACAAAGAAGATAAGAGATGAGAGAAAGAGAAGATAGAGTTTTTTTAAAAAAAAAAAAAAATCTAGGCACTTGTTTTGAGCATGGTGGTTGCCGACAACCTTGGTGATGGAGGAGAGGAGGTCGGCGGTCCCTTTGATGTCAAGTAGCAATCAACCTTCGCGAAGGCGGTCGGCGATCTCTTTAGAGATTCTAAAAGAAGAAGATCTGAGAGTTGAGAGAAGAAGATTTGGATCAGGGTAGAAGGTGATCTGTAGAAGACCAAGAAAAAGAGAGCAAGAGAACAAGAAAAAGAGAAAGAGAACGAGAAAGAAAAAGAGATCTGGAGAAAAGTAGGGAGAAAAAAAAAGAATTCAGGCCAATTCTAATTTTATATATATATATTATATTTTTATATATTAAAAAAAATTATATTTAATCTAGTCCCATAAATTACCAAACAAAATATAGTATTAATTCAGTTCAATCCTATATTTCTCCAAACATAATATAGTATTAATTTAGTCTAGTCTAGTCCAATCCAGTCCAGTCCAATCCTATATAACCCTATCCTATCTTAATCCAATTCAATCCCATGAAATATTCCAATCCAATCTCAAGCACCAAACGTCGCATTTATGCTTTATTTCTCTATCTAGTCTGGTGTTCTAACTTTTCTATTAACTTGTATTTTGTTCTTGAAAGCATCCGTTAGATGAGATGTTAAGGGTTCGTCCTATAAATTTTTTTCAGTTGATGTTTCTTTAAAAGAAAAATAAAAATTAAAACAGTATTTTTAGTTTCAATTTCGAAATTCAAAATCCAAAAACACGTTTTGTAGCATATATTGAAATCCGTATTTTGAAAATAAAACGGAAAAAAACGTATCTGGTAGGATAAATGAAAATATATTATTATATTGTAATATGGTGAAATCCATTCTAGTCTCTCTAGTTTGACCTATTACACGAACCAGTCCCTCCAGTTTCAGTATTGTCTCCTTTAATCCTTCTGTAACGTTTTCCGTTAATAAAGTGGTTTCTGACAGGGACAGCAAGTAAAATGACCTTATTGCCCCTTAAAGTGGATGAGATTGCTTGCTTGACATTTTTGCCCTTTAAGGAACAATTCTTTTTTAACAAAAAATTAAAAAAAAATGAAAAGCATAAAATCTTGACCCATGCTGATCTGTGAAATATTGAAAATGCCACTGGATTATAATTATTAAAAAAAAGGAAAATTAAACCTTGTAAATTAAATAAAAAAATAGAAGTCAAATTACTTAAATTAAGGCCCCGTCCTGCAGCTGTTTTTCAGTTCGTTTTCGTTTTTATTTTTCAAAAATGATTTCAAAAACACGTTAGTTAACCATTTTTCACTTTATTTTCAAAAAAAAAAAACCAGTGTTAAAAGTGAAAGATTTGAAAAACATAAAATACTTGTTTTTATTTTTGTTTTTGTTTTTAACTCTCTTTTTTTAACTATTAATTGTACTGTTATACGTTTGATATGGTTAGGACAAGACGGGACAATATTTTCAAATGACCAAAGTGCCCCTCTTATATATATATATATATATATATATATATATATATATATATATATATATATTCCAGAATAACTTATTTCCAACTAGAATTAAAAACATTCATATTATAATTATTATTATTATTATATATATATATTATAATAATATTATATAATATATATTATATATATAATATTATATTATATATATTACATATATATATATATATATTAATACAATATATATTATGATATAAATCAGAATCTTGTTGAATATACCCATATCCCAGAATCCGCACAAATCACCGAAACCGCTCTCCCGTTATTAAACCCTTATACTGTGTTTAAGCGCAGTAGATCCCTCTCTAAGAGAGTCACAGCTCTTGTCCAACACCGTTCTCCCCCGATAAAGGAGTACGTCCAATCCACGGCCCTGGACAATTGTCTGATCCTGGCCTCTGCAACTGAACAATATATCGATCTAGAAATTGGTCAACCCTTGATTGACCAGTGGATCAAATAAGGATACTCTCATCTGCACATCGGAGCCATAAGGATAATCCTTACCCTACATGGTAGGAAAGAACTTCCAGTCGCAGCCAGAATTGCTCTTCTCAACACGATCTACAAACAGTACGAACACACAATCATCGGAACGTGCTTATCAACTCTTCATGCGGGAAGCATTTCACGCACCTACTATCCCAATTTCAACATCCCACTCAGGGACCAGAATCTTCAAAATTGTCTCAAGATTTAACTTCAAGTAGTAGAAGCCCCAATGATGCCTAACTCTTACATGGCTACGTTACACCACCAGATTGCCTACAGGTTTCAAGATCATGCCCTTGATCTCCATATCCCTGGACATACCGGAGATACCATCTTCATCAAAGCCAAAAGAGAAGATGAAGTTCCCACTATTATCCAGATTCCTAAGCAACTCCCTAGATAAAAGCTCACAGAAATCATGCCTCTCAAGTGGATCACTAACTATGAGAATGCCTTCCAAAACACTACCCTTATTGTTGCTACCAACACCAAGTTCGCCAAATTAAATTATGGTTCCATTCAGACTACTTATAAACCAATCAACACTTCTGCTACAAAAGCAACATCCAGCACTTCACCACCCAGTGCCCTTTCTGTGTTCCAAGTCCTCTTGATCCGACCGGTTACTCCAGAAAAGGAAATTCCAATCCATTGTTTCTAACATGATTGGACCCCCGTTTATACTGACAAGATCAATGGCCATTTCATATGGGACGTTGACCCAGAAATGTACGATGCAGACTGTGAATGCAGAGTTTGCTCCAAACCCATGAAGTCACCTTGTAAGCCAACTCGCATTACTCGAGATACAAAGGACCCCCACAGTCCTTGGAACAGTTTGCTACCAATAAAAAACAAGTCTCTCTCTATCTATGACAGAGCTATCCAAATCTTGAAAGATGAAGGATTACTTCCAAGTGAGCCAAATGAACCGGAACGAATCCTACCTCCTGTTTCGGCTCTCATTCCTTGTTTCATGGCTTCCGGTTACGATAAGGACTTCCTACATCTGGAATCCTCCTCGAACCCAGAAAGAAATCTATTTTCAAGACCTTTCATCCAGTCTACTGAGGTCCTACCCGATGGATCCCTCAAACAGCCTTCTCAGGCTGAACAAGTCCTTAACTGGCACACCCGAAATGACACAGCCCAAAATAGGGTTCTTCACTCTATTGACCAGAAGATTGACCAGGTCACACACCATGTTTCCCAACACGATCTTCACCTCCAACATCTGGACTCGACTCTCCGTAACATGTATACAGATTTGCAATCAAGAATTGCTCGGTTAGATGTTGACCTCCACCAGTTATTAATCAGGGATATTTTAGCCCTGAATTTGATAAGAAATAAAGGGAAATCAGACAACTCAATGACCAGTTAGACCAAATAACTCGTGATCACTTCACCAGCATGCCTTATATCCCGAGACCACATCCCTCTTCTTCATCCTTGATTTTCCCTACTTAGTCTCCACCTCCTCCTTCCAGGCCCCCTGACCACACCCAGTTTTTCAAATCAACCAGAGATCTTTTCGGAAAATACCCACATTTATCTACACATCATGACCAACCATCCTCAAGTAAGGCAAATAGAACATCTCCCCGAAAAAAGAAGGCTCTAGACCATCATAAGCACACAACACCCGACCACCGTAAGCATGCCTTTTGTGCGGCCTCTCACCAATTCCCCTCTCCAAATGACAACACCTCTTCAGAAGCCTCCTACACTCCTACAGAACCCACAGAATCTTCTTATGAATCCCCCTCATCGTGGAAACGTATTCCCAATATTTCTCGGACTCTCCGGATTCCTCTGATCATGCAAATCACTCAGACCCAGATGCATTACCGGATCTTTCCCATATCTTCTTAGCAACCAGAGCTGACCCTCAGCCATCTACTTAGACAGTTGACACGTCTGAATCCTCAGGAGAAACCTCCAAAGAGCCTGCTCCTATGGTAGATGAACCACCAGACCATAGGCCCGGGGCCCGGGGCCCAGGTCCCACCTCAAAAGCCTACAAATGGCCTGTGGTTTAATTTTGATAACCTATATGCACGCCAATGAAGAAGAAGAATGTCAAAAATGAGCGCCTGGCTCGACCTGCAAACAGCAAAGCGTGAAAATAACACAGAAGTAATCTTGAGAGAATTCGTTTCCAGGTTCACTAGATCTCTCAGAGATTGGTACCAAGCCCTTGGAGAATATAGACAGTTACAATTAGTCAGATGCGGGTCTGTATCTCTAGCAACGGGGATCGTATTCTGAGAATTCCTCGGAGATGCCTCTCAACTTTACAAATAGACCAGGCAAGAATTCTTCGAAATGCGATGTTATTCTCTCGACAAAAGAGACATAGACTATCACTACAGACGCATGTCCTTTAGGTACCATGCTCTTGGTGGGATCAACGATGAAACATTAAGGCATGTGTATTTGAACTCCTTCCCTACAAAACTTCAAGGAGAACTCCAACGATTGATTGAACTCTCTGGAAGGAGCTTACATGATATTTCCTTGGGGAAATACACATGTTCACCCACACCGCTTTAGACAAACTTTACGCCACACAAAGGGTTTTTGCAAAAATGATCAGAGAATGCAGGAAGTATGATAGGTATTGCAAATTTCCTCCTACTTACCACCTAAAATGCAACTCCACGGAACACTGCAACTGTAGAGCCAACAGATTCTACAGGAAGAAACCTTCCAGGAACCAACCTCGGAAGGAAAGAAATTTCTCAAATCCCAAGAGAAATAGAAAGTATAAATATTACATAAAGAAGGCAAGAAGATCCTGGAACAAATCCAACAAGTGTTTTGCCTGTGGACAAGAAGGCCACTATGTCAAACAATGTCCTAACAAAAGGGAAAAATCAGTAAAGCTTATTCAATAGCTCCGGCAGGTTGCCAATGACATCCTCTCTGATGCAGACATCGAATCTATCTTCTCATAACAAGAAGATGTCAACCAACTGGTTTATTTCATGATCCAAGACTCAGACGACTCTGACACACCCTCAGAATCTACAGGATATACAAATCCAGACTCTCTCTCAGAAGCTTACTAGGCCACCAGCAATGAGAGCACAGGCCCCCAGGTCCAGATTCAAATCCTAACAACAAAGTACTCCAAACCCGTCCCTGTCATTGCCTATTTTGACACTGGAGCACATTCCTCAATAATGAATCCCAGAGTCCTACATGCAGAAGCCTGGAAAGAAGAAAAAAATGAGTTCCTAACAGTAGATGGAAAAAAATTTAATACCTATCTGATTTCCAAACACAAGGTTGGGATACAGTTCTTCCCCTCATTCACACTCTGGACTCATGTCATTGGAACACCCCTTCCTGACAAAGATATCCTTATCGGATAGGACATCTACAGTCAATCCAGAGCTATCAGAATCCTCCCTAATGGAATCCGGTACAAACGGGAATTCAAACATTTTATCTACATACCCAAGATCTTCCCTCTCTCGGCCATCAATCCCAACTTCCAACAAATATAAGAAAAACTTATGGAATTTTGTACCAACAATCATACAGAGTTCAAGCACCCAAACCCCCTGTGGAAAAATCCAGAATTTTTCATTAAGCTTCCCTTCAAGCTCAATGAAGATGTCAACCCAACTAAAGTCACCCATTTGAGAATGTCCCCCTCTGACCTCTTACTTGCAACCAAAGAATACGAAGAACTCCTCAAGCAAGGGCTCATAGAGCCTACCTCTTCCCCTTGGGCTTGCCAAGCCTTTTATGTTGAAAAAATGTCAGAACAAATCAGAGGAAAGAAAATCTCGTAATCGATTACAAGCCTCTTAACCTCTTCCTTCTCAACGACAAATTCCCAATCCTCAGAGCCAACACCTTATTTTCCCAGCTCCCTAGCGCCACTATTTTCTCCAAGTTTGACCTAAAATGAGCTTTCTGGTAAATTGGTATCCACCCTGATGAAAGGTACAAAACGGCATTCTGCCTCTCGAATGCCCAGTACCAATGGACGGTTCTGCCTTTTGGTCTGAAAAACAGCCCCTTCGCTCTTCCAAAAGGCCGTTACTAGGATCTTTCGTCCTGTCCTCCACTCTGCCTTGTTATACATCGATGACATCCTGCTCTTCTCATCTGACAAAGGATCCCATAATGATCTCCTGCAACAATTCCACCAAATTATAGACAAACATGGAATCATGCTATCAGACAAGAAGAGCTCAATTGGTGTTACTGAAATTGAGTTCCTTGGCATGAACATCAAAGATGGGTCCTACGTCCCTAGACCTCATCTAGCAAAACAGCTCCTTACTTTCCCAGACTCAAACTTACCCAAAAACAGGTCCAACAATTCCTCGGCATCGTCAATTATATCAGAGATTTTATCCCTCAGGCAAGTCGTTACACTACAGACTTGTCCAAACTCCTCAAAAAGAACCCCCCCAGTGGGATATCTCTCATTCTGAGGCAATAGCCCACCTAAAAATAGTCTCTCAGAAACCACTCTCGTTACATATACCTTCTTCGGGACAACTTATCTTACAGACTGATGTTAGTGACCACTTCTGGGGAACCATCCTCTTTGAAGAATCCAATGGAAAACGTCACTATTGTCGCCATGCCAGTGGATAGTTCAAAGACGCTCAAAAACACTACCACACAATTTACAAAGAAATCCTGACAGTAAAAAATGGGATCTCCAAGTTCGATTTCCATCTCAGGACCAAGAACTTCATCATCGAAATGAATAACTCATCCTTCCCAAAAGT
This sequence comes from Dipteronia dyeriana, assembly GCA_032871835.1. Lineage (NCBI taxonomy): Eukaryota > Viridiplantae > Streptophyta > Magnoliopsida > Sapindales > Sapindaceae > Dipteronia > Dipteronia dyeriana. The sequence continues at coordinate 29,990,221 of CM065299.1, forward strand.
CCTTGAATTCCACAACAAGATCCCTCCAAACCCACAGCTCTTGAGACTCAAAGACTGGTTCTCCCGGTATGACTTTTCAGTCAAACACATTAAAGGGCACCATAACATTATCCCATACATGCTTTCCAAACCTCACCCGATTACCCTAATCTCTCGTACTGGGCCAATCCTTTTACTGTACATGATATCCTCGCAGGCCTCATCCTCATCAACTCCTCTGCTGACCCACCATATGCTCCCTTCCAACCAAAATTTATGGGGTCAACTCCCTTCGGTCCAACAGGTCGAAGGTTTTGCCAAAATATATCTCTCAATATACCTTACCCGGATCAATGATCAAGGTTGCCACCACCAGCTGGTTAATCCCACTAAACCTTTTCTCGATCCTTTTATTTCTCCCCCTTTTTACTATTACTCCAACCAGGTGTTGTGGTTCTTATGGTGTTTATCTGTCCTGCACCATCATGCCATAGTTTTTCCTCTTCAAGCACTATATGGTTTCGTCCAGAACCCACCTCTCTTAGCCTTCAGACCTTTCTCCAATGGTTCAACCCTCTGTCCGTCTGGCGATCGAAAATTATCAGACTCATGGGTCAATACCACCTCTGAAAGATGGACCCAGAACCAGCCTCAAAGGTATGCTGTATTTGGATCTTCCACAGACCCTACAGATACAACCTACATACGTAACTCCTTTGGACTTTCAATACCAGCTACGAATGGGATACTTCGTACGACTACGAAAGACTATACCTGACCAGTATCCATGTCCCTCTCCTCAATTTCCTTTGTGACGTCAACCACGACAGAACGGATGTCTTTTTCATCCTTCCTGATGTCCCACGAGACCCATCAAGGAGTTGGCACCCTTTCCAGAATTCTTACCTTCTAGACTTTCAAGATCAAGCTGACACGTGGCCTTGCTCCATTTGTGGGGCTCTTGACTCTGACGATGAATACCACACCACATGTAACCTCAGCAGCCCGTAGTCTTTAAGCTCATCTTATCTGTTTAATTATTAAAGTGTTTGACAGCTGCCAGACAGCTCTCTTTTTCTTTGTTGAAAACCTGGCATCTACCCGACAGGATTTATCTCTGCTTTTGTAATATTATTGTGTCGGCCATCAGTCTTGGCCTTATCTTTGTAAGATATATGTGCCGGATAGAGGTTTGGGCCTGATCTCTCCTTCTCTTTATAAGGAAGTGATGCTCTCGTCGTAAGATATTCAAAAATCAGAAGAAATAAAAATTTATGTGTTTTGATCTATATGGCTTTCTAAAGTTTCTCTCGTCCCAATCTTCCTAAGGTTTTATCTCTAGATCTATGGTTCTTCAAGATCCTAGTATGCTCTATGTGTGCCTCTCATGAGGACCCTGCATATCAGAACATATTTTGGCTTAAGATCTCCACACATCTCTGATTGTGTTTCGAAAGTAAGTACCCTGTTTAGACCGTTGTGGTAAGGCCGTGTGTGGGAAAAGCAGACGATTAAGCTTTCGTTGAGATGGTCGTTGAGCTCTCTGTCGTCGTCATGTCAAAACGTTTGCACATGTCAAAACAATACCGAAACTAGAGGGATCAGTTCGTGTAATAGGTCAAACTAAAAAGATTAAAATGGATTTCACCCTATCGTAATATCAAAAAAAAAAAAATACATTATAATGTCCTATTTATATAAAGGGTGGATTTCACCCTTATATAAAAAAATACCCTATTAATTTTTATATTGTAATTTATAAATTTGTATAAAAAAAATAGATTAATAATTTATCTTTGTAAAACCAATCACAAATCTAATTGAATTTAAAAGTCAAATCTCCTGAATATGTATGAAATTTAAAATAAATATTATTTTTTATTAAATATAAATTATAAGAAAACAATTAAAAATGTTCAAAGAAAAAATAAATAAATAAACAAAACAAAAAATATAGCAAAGATTGATGGCTCATGGAGGTGTAGATTTTCTCCTACAACACCGGAAGAGCATATCAAAGGCGTAGGAGCAACAGATCAGAGAAGAAGAAGAAAAGAAAGAAGAAAAGAAGAAGAAGAACTGAAGAAGAAGAACTTGAAGAAGAAGAAGATATCGGGCAGAAGAAGAAAAAGAAGAAAAAGAAGAATCAATCAACAGCGAAGACAGCGAAGAATGAATAGATCGAAAGTGGAGGACGAGGAAAAGAAGAAGACTGACGAAGAAGAAAAACAGCAGAGGAAGAAGAAGTGAAGTACAGACGCAAAGGAAGAAGAAAAACGTATATATATATATATATATATATATATATATATATATATATATTGTTACTTTTTTTGAAAAACAAAAACAAGTATTTTATTTTTTGGGATATTATCATTTTAATCCCTATGTATTAATGAAAACTCAACATTTTAAGAGTATTTGTTTTTTTACAACCCGTGGTCCCTTACTTTTCAAATATGCATCATATAGGTCCCTTCGCTAGTTAACCGTTAGTCCAATTTAACAGTTCTAAGGGTATTTTTATCTTTAAATCATAAATACTCCACGTGTCAACACAAAAAAAAAATAGAAAATAAAAATTATAAAAATAAAAAATAAAACCCCTAAAATTAATATATAAATACAAATTTAAAATAAAAAAAATATATAGAAAAAAAAATAAAAAAAAATCCACCATTGAAATCATTTTCTTACAAAAACACATTAATTTAAAAAGAAAAGAAACGAGAGATCTGAAAAGAGAGAACAATTTTTAATTGAGAAAAAATTATAAATATATATATATAAAGAAAAAACTGAGGAAAGGGATCTGGAAAATTCCAGACCTCTTCCAAGATTTACCAGATCTTTCTCTTCTATGATTCAGCACAAACAACAACTCCAAACCCAACATCAATTCATCATCACCCCGAATTATCAATCATCAAACAACACCAAATCCAACACCTATTAATTTAATTTCTTGCTTACAAAAAGGTAACAAATAATCAGCTGCAACTGCATCCAAATTAAAGTATAACAACTTAAAAACTGAAATCTAAATGAATCTAACATCATTCGGTCTATCACCATCATCATCCAAACTTAGAAAATCATCATCAACACACAACCAAACCTCAGAAACACCATAACCCACACCACCAGAAAGCATAATCGAACCTTCATCATCACCATCACACCTAGACTAAACCCCAGACAGCCATCATCACAAACATCAGAACCAAACCCAAAAACCCACCAAATCCTTCACCTCCCAACACCGAAATCAAACCAAGATAACCCAACACAAACACCCAAACCTATCAACCAAACATCCAACACAAGCAAAACCTACCTACCAGGTCACCGCCGCCGCCACCAAACAAGCGAGAAAGTGGCGAAAACAAAAAAAAATGGTGATCAGAACTCGCCATAGGAGGAGAACGGTGGCGGCACGAGTACGTAGCCGGAGATAGAGAGAAAGTGGTGTCGACGAAGGAGGAGCGTGGATGAAGTGGCCGGTGGTGGTGAGGGTTCAGTGGGTAGATATATCAATTTGAGTTTTAATTTCAAATTTTTTGTTGCTTTTTAGAGATTTGTTTGAGTTTTGTGTGTTTTTGTTTAAGAATGAAGAAGAAGATGATGTCGTTGTTGGTAATGGATTTAGTGAAAAAAATGTTGACCACAATTGAAGAAAAAGAAAAATGAGATCTAGATTCTCAAAAAAAAAAAATCATTGTTGAATGAAAGTGGTGATGGAGATCTCAGAATATCAAGACCCAAATCACTTAAAAAGAATTTTTCTTTTTCTTTTTCTTTTCTATATTTTTTATTTTTTAAGTCTTTAATTGATTTGATGATGATATCTAATAAACCCAAATCTTAACTCTCACCGTCAAAATATATGTTTTTTATTCAATTCATGATGATGGTGGTGGTGAGGTTCTAAATTTCCCAAAAAAAATTAATTAATTAATTTATAATTAATAATTAATATAATTTATTTTAAAGTTTTTTTGGTATATTTTTTATTTTCTCTATATATTTTTTTCATTTTATTTATAATGAAATTTAGATTTTCTTTTTATTTAATCATTTTTAAAACTAAACTTTAAAATTTGGGTGACAAGTGTCATATTTTGATTGGATTACAAATCAGATTAAATTGTAAATACAATAAATTTAAAGGGTAAAATCATACTTTTAAATTATTTAATTTAACTAAAGGGTAAAATTGTCAATTTGTATATTTAGTCGCTTTTGACTGTTAAATTTCTAGTCAAACGGACAAATCTGATGTATTTTTAAAAAATAAAGGACCACAGATTGTAAAAAAACAAACACGTTTAAAAAGTTGAGCTTTCACCAATACGTAAGAACTAAAATGATAATACCCTTTATTTAAACAAACGCGAATTCGAAATTGTTTTAAAAAACAAAAAACAAAATCGAAAACGGACTGAAAAACTGACAAGGCCTAAAAAACTCATTTTGTACCATCACTCTCCGCTTAAAATATTACAACTTGATGTTTCATAAGAGTAAAACAAACAATTGTAACCTATCATTAACTACGTATAAATGAGGGTTGAGAATTGAAACTCTCAAAATGATTGAAGTTTTTATATTGTATTCTTTGTATGGTTAAAAGAGTTCGATTGAAGTTTAAATTTATAATATTTTAAATAATTAATAGGGTAAATCGTATTTTAGTCCATATAGTTTATCTTAATCTGCGTTTAGTCCACAGTTTTTTTGAAATGTAACTTTTAGTCCTCCATAACATAATCCATCAAAAATATGCTTTCTGACATGTCAGGCACGTGAAATGACCTTAATACCCCTAATGGATGCTGACCACATTGAGAAGACTATTTTACCCTTATAATTTTATGTGAAATTACAATTAAAAAGTAATAATAATAATTTTAAAAAACTGTTTAATTAATAGAAAATTAAAAAAAAAATTAAAAAAATGACTAACCAATACAAAATTAAATAATAATAATAATAATAATTTTAAAAAAAAATCAAATATATGGTAAGGATCTGGAACACTCCACCATCTGATCCTCACTAGCCACACAAATCACCAATATCCTTACCATCCACCATCACCACCACAACAACCCACATCATCACCATCGCCAACAACCTTTCCATCTCCAACTCCAACCTTAACTGCATCACCAACAACCACCTCACAACAACCGCCGTAACCTCCCGTTGCCGCCATGCCCTCCGACTGCCGTCGAGTGCCGTCCACCAAAGCTCCACTGTCGCTGTAACCTCTTCTTCACCGTCGCTGTAACCTCTCATTCACCGCCACTGCAACTCCTTCACTGTCGTTGCAACCTCTCATTCACCGCCACTGCAACTCCTTCACTGTCGTTGCAACCTCTCATCCACCGTCGCTCTCTCCCACTGCTGTTGCTGGCAGATCATCGGATCTTCTCTTTTCTCTCTTCTCTCTCCCACTGCTGTTGCTGGCAAATCATCGGATCTTCTCTTTTCTCTCTTCTCTCTCCTCCACCATCGCTCTCTCCCTCTGCCATATCGCATCAGATCATCGAATCTTCTCTTCTCTCTCCAACCAAAATCTTCTCTTCTCTCTTTTTCATCGTCCTTCAATCTTCTCCAGATTTTTTTTAAAAATTTTGGAGATCTGCTGCCCTAATAATATAAGATTGATTTGTGTTTCACATTGAAGAATATGGATTTGTGTTTGGATTTATGGAAAATTGATTCACAGAAAAAATCTGAATATTTTTTTTTTGTTTTTATTAAAGATCGTAGAAGTTTGTTTGAATATTTGCAAGTGTCAGATATCCTGAACATTTGCAAGATCTGTTTTGTAGGTTTGTTTTAGATGAATATGAATCAAATATGACGTAGGGTTTCTTTAAATATTTAATTGAAGTGATTTGTGTTGTATTTGGTTTTGATTATACAATGTTATGATCAAAAGCGGGATTTCAATTTAAATTCTTTAATCAATGATGTTTTGGGTTTGTGATTTCAAGAAATTTTGATGATGTTCTTTTTTTACATTTTGTTTTAATTTCTTTTTAATTTTTTAATTTTTGTGTTTAAAAGTTTAATTAAAAAAGTGTAATTTTTTTTTTGTTTTTTTAATTATTTGTAATCTCAATTATTTTAATATATTTAAAAAAAAACTATATTTTTATGTTCTTAAATACCATTTTTACCCTTAATTACGAAAAACATCTAGAAACTGATTTATAAATTTATCTATCTTACCTCATTGACTTAACATAATTCAATGAAACCCTAACGGAATTGAACGGTAAGAACTATAATCCAGATTATCAGAATAAATAAGGATTAAAAATTACAATTAAAAAAAACTACAGATTAAACGTAAATTAAGATAAATTATTAGAACTAAAATACGATTTACCTTAATTAATATTATATAATTTTTATTTATACGGGTGGGGTTTTCCCAAGTTTTTATTTAAGGGTTCATGGCTTCACAGGGTCATAGATTCACTACCCGAACCCAACCCGGCACCCACGGACGCAAGTCAAATAGTCATCCCTGGTATTGAGTCCTCCCCTAGAAAAGGTCCTCCTCCACATGCAAGTACTAATGTAATTATCCCTTTAAAAAAAGAAGTTTATTATATAAGACAAAAAAAAAAGGTTGAATCAATCCCAGGCTGCACTAAATAGAATGCATTGTAAATATCACACTAACAAAATTTAGTCCTGACAATGACACCGAAAGACACCACATATTAGGCGGAAAATACACTGGATCAAACAAGTTTTTTCCAAACAAAATTAAACATAAAGAGACATCGAAAGCCATCACTTTGCAGTGACCGTAAGACGACCTCTATAGCATCACCACCATGCCTTAACTCTGTAACGACAGAACAATACAAAAAAAAACATGATTAGTAAACCAATTTGATCAGTAATCAAACTGATCAAGATACGCAGTCAAAATAGTAATAATCAAGTTGTGGGAAAAAAGCATTAACCTATTTGATCAGTAAACCCAACAATTTTGAGTTTGAAATAGAATAAATAAAAGTAGAAAAAATAGACAAGCTTAGCTATACTTACAGATCTTGTTGAATGCTACAATGTCGCAGCTCTGGACGTACTCGTTAATTGGTTCAACCGTAAGATGATCTTCAATTAAGGTGTCAACAGACACCAAATCATCCACAATGGTAAGCATTATTGTCATTTTCTTAATACCGTATCCAACAGGTACAAGTTTGGCTGTGACATCAAAAATTGATTTTCAGAATTAAACTTTAGCTAGAAACTACTGTATAACTTGAGAAAAACAGAAAACAGAAACTATTGAAAGTGTTTGCATAAAATGTAATAATTTTGAATCCCAGAACCTAAGTAAGAACGCACACGCACAACACTATCTAACAAAAATAAATCTATGTGATCTTGCATTTCTGCTTACTAAAATGTCAGCCAAATCTGCTTTTAAAGCATCTTTTCAGTCTGAAACAAGTCCCATGAAAAATTGTTTCCATTGCAACAAACATGCTTAAATAATAAAAAAAAAAGTACTTGAAGTATTGAACAAAAAAAGAACATACATGCTCCCCATAGCAATCCTTCCATCTGAACACTTCTTACTGCCTCCTCAAGCTTTTTCATGTCAGTTTCATCATCCCATGGCTTCACATCCATCAGAACAGAAGACTTTCCAGCTGCACATGAATAAAAGAACATTCAGATCATATATTGATTAAACGGTACATAGAAAGTCAGTTATGTTAATCAATAAACTACTCACATTCCTTCTTTTTTGTAGATGCCTTGATGGATGCTGCACGTTCTTCAGCAGCCTTCTTTTCCTCTTCTGTTTCTTCGCCAAAAAGATCGACATCATCGTCGTCATCGTCCTCAGCAGCAGCAGCCTGAAAATAAAAACCGAGAGCAAAGAAGACAATATAACAATGGGTTTTATAGATAAAAACCGAACCCTATGATCTGCAAAGTTGAAATTTATAGCAAAAGCTCCACCAGGAATAAGTGAAAAAGCTTGCAAATTCTCTCATAATTTCAATTTAGTAACCATATTATAAAACATACAGAAAGTCACATGCACATGAGCACAAATCACTACTTGCCTTTGAGCCAACTGGAGGAGTTGCAACTGCCTCTGCAGTGATAGGAGCAGATCCCTCCACAACAACACCAGACCCTTCTGCAGAAACACCACTGAAATAGAAAAACTATAAAATTAGTGAAACATATTCACAAGATTAGAGAATCATTACAGTTTTAAAGAGTAAGAACACAGAAGCATGAAAAATCTTGAAAAAATCATCAAATCTAACAATGACAAATTAATAGCAAGACAACAATAAATAAGAAAGGAACTTACGAAATCCTTAGAAGGGAATCGATATGGCTGTACCACCGAGACGCATTCACATAATCAGATGATGGTGATTTTGAAAGAGCTGCATAAACAGTCAAATCATCCTTTGAAGCTTGGTACCTGACAAGAACAAATCAACAGTAGCATTAAAAACAATCACACTAAAAATACAAGCACCCTACTCATCACCACAGAAACTTATCATTATTCTCTCATTCCACACACTATCTAAGCAGCGGAAAAAAACTTACCCGGTGATGTAACTACGGGTAAGAAGGTATTCATCAAGTTTCTTCAAACCTGCAGCCGAGTTGAGATCATCAAACGCCACTGCCATTGCTAATGATGTGTATGATTCCTTTACTGGTGTAAAATTAACAGAAACAGAACGTATAACTTCCTATCAATTGAATGTCTTTAAAAATCTGAAAATTAAACTAAATTCAGAATGCGGAATATCATAGGATATGTAATTATGTATGTGCTTATATACATAAACAGAGATACTTAATTTTTCATCACATCAAATAGTGCCGTTTATTTAACAGAAAAACAAAAAATCTAGATCCAAAATATCAATTACACGACGAAATTCAAAATCTGCAGAAGCAACTCAAAACAAAAAACCTATAAATAGAACAACAACCACACGATAGATATACAAATCAAAAACAATATTTGTGTAGATTGAAGATAGAATAGATCTAACACTTACCCCGTAGAGAGAGAGGTGATGCTGCTCTGTGAGAAGTACGAGTGTGATGTTAGTGGCGAGGTTTAGGGTTAAGGTTAGAGAACATGATTTATACAGGCGTTAAATGATCCGGTGTTTCGCGGCTTATAAAGCCTCGTCGAATCGGGCATTTTTGGACCCGTTGATGTTTGGGCCCAATGCTAGTATTTGACCCGGAAAAAAAATATAAATATTTAATTATTATAAGAGTTGTGATTTTTAAACCCCTCAAAAAATGTATGTACACCCCAATTTAGTATATTTTTAAAATTCAATTGTTAACGGGAAATTTGTTCAAGATGAGAAATTTCAACTAACACCCTCAAGACCACTATCACGGAGGTGGTGGCTGGGTCAGTACCCTAGATATCTGACATGTTAAGATAGAAATGAATAGTCGAATGCTAATGTGATGGCAAATGAGAATTTTATTATTGATCACTCGTGGTATACAGAAACCTCTCAAATACACTCACAATCTCTTTAGGATATAAGAGGGTGGCAACTTCGTACCAGTCGAATAGTAGATAATAATGGCGGCCATGTTCTGATCACAGAATTTAGGCTCTCTTCACTCTCTTTATCTATGTTCTTTCTGTTCTTTTTCTTCTTTCCGTTCTATCTATCCTCATATTTCTCGTATTTATACATGGTCCAATCCATTTGAATGGGTGTATCTCCCGCCACGATTCTCTGAATCTGTTCTCTCCTTATCGGATGGGATCCTCTATTTAAAAGTCGTTGACTTTGAATAAATAACGAACTCAAGAATATCGCTCAAGAATATCGTTGGAGGAGATAAGTTTGTTTCCTCTTTGGAATCAATCTCTTGCCTTACATGTATGCAGAGTTTTAATGTTTGATGGAGTGTAGATGTGATCTTGTGCGCATTCATGACATGATTCTTTATGGAGGTCGTCGAGTCAGGTGCTCGCTGCTTCATAGGGTGAGGTAGACCCATGTTTTAGTTTTGGTCTCAGAAGCTTGGGACGGCCTTGTGGGTACTTATTGGGGGTAATGTAGATTAGGCGAGATTCTTCTTTCATATCCAGGTAGGTTACAGGCGTCCCTTAGCAAATTAGAACATTAGTTATAGCATGAATCTGATCCACTTAGAGGCTCTCTCTTCGTATCTGACGGGGACAGCGGGTTTCTGGCTTAGGCTACGAGTTAAATCTGACATCGGGAAGCCTTGATCTAGAAGGAGCTCACTCTTGTTTATGTCGGGCTTTACTTTGAGTGCTTCCTGAGATCGGTGACCTTTCCTTGCTTTTACGGGGTGGTTATGGAGGTAAGCTCCATAAACCGGGGTTCCTGGATAGGTGATCTCGAGAAGCTCAGATATCCGCGCATCGGACTTTTCCCGAATGCCAGCGTTTGCGTGAGAGTTCGACTTGGTCATGTTGAGCTTCATTCTTGATAGCTCTGAATCCTGATGACCCTTTCTTGTTTCTGTGGGGTATATTTGTGACTCACCCATGGTTCTAATGGTGAATCCGGGCCTTGATTCGAGCTAGGAGAGTGGAAAATTTCTATTTGATCCCCTAGCCAAATTTTGCTATTAACAGAAGTCCCCTCTGACTTGAACACCGGTGGTAGAGTTGGGGTTGGAGTCAGATTCCTTGTTTTTTAATTGGGAAATTTTCCTCTTTTACCGTTACCAAATCTTGGTGGAAATCTTCACATTTAATGTGTGAGTGACGTGGTGTGCTCGGACTAGTACGTCCTTCAAAATAATCCGGTTACGTTACGACCATCCCCGTGTTTCGAGGCGATCTTATCGAAGATTTTATTGACTTCAGCGGCTATTCCACCTCTATTTAATCCCGGCTTCCTCATCCCTTTGGTCACGCTTCACTTTTAAATCTTCAAAACTCCCTCTCTTTAGCAAACTTCTTTAGCTATGCCTTTGTTCTTTTCCTTTTTCTCTCAGCCTCCAAACCCTATTATCTCATGTCGAATATCAGTCATGACTCCATTGACTCCCTCATTGATGGCACCGAGGTTTCCATTCTTTCCTAAGGAAAACAGGCTCGATAAAACCTAGACGGGGAATGACTCGCCTCCTACCCCAAAACGTCGTTGATCGAACAAGAACGTGGCAATCGGGACTGGGTTTTCTAATCGACCAGATAACCCCCTAAGATTGGTTAAAGAGGATTCTGGCGAGGTAAAATAGGGATGACATCGCTGGAAAGAACCAAGTCACGGTTGTCGGTCCTGCTCTGGAGAAGTGTCTCCCCTATGACTTGAAGGTCATTCCAGACTCCATCGTTGACCCGCAATTGATCAGTCGCATGAGGTCTAGATATAGCATTCCTGACAGTGCCTCCCTCACAGTCCCTCATAGGAACTACGACGTCTTTAATCCACCCAAAGGCGTGCTCCTCATCCACGTCGCGGCCTTCGAGAACGGGGTAAGGCTCCCCCTTCATCCTACCCTACAGTGGGCTCTTAACGCCCTACAGCTAGCTCCCCTCCAGTTGACACCCGGCTTCTAGAGGCATCTGATTGGCTTCCTCGTGTTGTGGAGGGAACAATACAAGTTAAGCAAGGTCACCCGGGAGCCAAGAGCCGAGGAGCTAGCTTACCTCTTTCAGATTGGGAGCTTGTCTGGGGTTCCCAAGGTCAATTCTATGTCAAGGCAAAGAACAAACTCAATTTTATCATCCCTGGCGCCTCGAGAAAAGATCATGCGTGGAAGGAGGAGTGGATCCTAGTGGGCAAGGATTGGGGGAGCTCGACTTTTATAGGCGGGCATGAGTTCGCGGTTCCAACCACTTTCAATGATAAGCCCTCGTGGGGCTGAGATTTCTTGCCCGTCAAGTCTGAGGTGGTACTGAAAGCCATCCTTGCGAGGAACTATTTGAACTTGAAGTTCCAGACTGCTGACCCTTTATTCTCGTAAGGTAAACTGGTATCTGTGAATATCCGATGCTACTCCTCGTAAGTACTTTGAACCATGATGTTTTGTGTCGTTGAATGGTTCAGTTCTGATGGCTTTACCTTTTTTTTAACAGTTTTTGTTGTTGCTCTAGCTTCCCATGAAGCCCACCAAGCTCGCACTCATCCATCATCTACCAAATTGAATCGGGAAGTCCCCATGGCTTCCTTAGTATAAGGGGGCCTACCGTCCCAACTGGAGCATCGTCTGCTCTTGCTTCTCCTTATTCCCAGCACAGGTCCAAGTTGTCACTCCTTGCATCTCAGGCTGTCAATGTGTGGGGCAAAGAGGCCTCCGTTTCTCAAGCCGTTGATGTTGTTACGTCAGCTCATGCTCTAGTTACCCTCATAACTGCCACTGTTCATGTCGCCTTTGCTTCAAGCTTGCCAGACACCTCTGCCCTTCCATATACATTCTCAACCTCCCATACATCAAAGGACCCTGAAGCTGGTGTTGAAGGGGTTTCCCCTGTTTTCCCGCTAGATCAATCTGGCTCTGCCTTTCAAGAAGAGGTTATAGGGCAATTCGTTGATTCCTACCCCGGGGGCAGTCTTTCTATGATAGCTTCAATTCCCATAGATATTCTGGTTACCAAAGGTTCTGCTCTCTTTGCCAATGTAGTCATCGTCTTTTATTTTCTCATGTAATAGTTTGATTTGTCGTTTCCTAACTTGAATTTCCTTTGCAGACCTTCAAATTCCAAGTAGCCATGAGCCACCAGGTAGCTTCTCTCTGCGACCAGGCAGCCAGGGCTGAGCTGAAGCTGAGCGGACCATGTAATTGTTGGCACGGGCTCAAGACTTGGTACAAGAGATGGCCTCTAGCCATGGGGGAATGGTGGCAGAGTTAGCCGAACTTCGGTGCGGCCATGAAAGATTGAAGCGATCATTTGACCAAAAAACCCTCCGTTCTCAACATCGAGCCAGTCAGCGAGATTCTTGAAAGGGGGAAGCCAAAGTGCTTGACATTGAAAACCAAGGCCTGCGAGCCCAAATTGCCAAACTTCAGGCTGAGGCGGATGCCTCCTTCAGCGAACGATATTTCTATTCTTCCTATCAGGTTGCTGAAGCCCTCCCTTCTCCCTTCGACCTATCAGTTATTGCCAACTGGGATATGGAGGAGATTATGACGAAGGCCGTAGAGATGTCCTGTCCTGAGGGTGATAGGGCTAGAGTTGGGAAGCAAACAGTTGTAATAGATCATCCTCTTTCTCCTCTAGTCCTTCCAGTCTTGGGTCCCAGGAAAACCTATAGTGGAGTCCGGTCAACACAACTCAAGGGGGACTTTTCAGAAGCCTGAGGTGTGATCAGCAATAGCTCAAACAAAACCCCTAAAGAGGGACTAGATATTGAACCAAGTCGGGTAGAATCTCTAGCAAACCTTCTTGACGCAGCCATCCTTCCTGAGGTGATGACAGTGGTTAATGAGGTCTTGGAGAAGAACCCCGCTGATCATCAAACAGTCGAGAACCCTCAGGTGGTAGGGGTAGCAGAGATGGCTTTCCAAGATGATCCACCACCGGAAGGAGGAGCATGGGGAGAGGTTCACAAGGAAGGGGGAGCAGCAGAAGGGAACCAGGAGAAAGCAGGAACCTGATGCAATTTATTCCAATTTGCTTCGCAGCCCAGAAAGGGGGGTAGACACCCCGCTATAATCATGCCATGTTTAACTAGCTTTTTCTCCTTCATTTTTTTATAGCTTATGTAGCCCGGAACCGGGAGTTGGGCTCCCTGTTTGATAATTGTAGACTTTTAAGGGGATAGGCTCTCATTCCATTAATGAAAACTGACTTTAGATCTCTTTCATGCTTTCTTCAATGAATTTTGACTTGATTGGCATTTACTTGCTTCATTTTTTACCTCGATCTAGGTGCAGCCTCTAAAACAACTTGACTTAACTTAACTTGGGAAAAGCAACAAGATAGAAAAACTGCTTAAGTGTGAAAGTAGGCAGCTAGCTCGAGCTTTCAACTCTCAACAGAAACTTGTAGCTCGGTGACTTTAGTAAATAGTCCCCTTGTGTGATTGCAGACTAGTTCGCACCTGTCACGGCAAGCAACCTTATATACATGGAGAATTAGCAACTAGTAATAACTAGACATTGGAGTTTAAGTAAAAGAGTTTTCCATTCTTGAGCCCCTCCAGAGGGTTATAGCCCGATCGAGGCTTCAAAGAGGGTTATCTAGCCATCTCCTAGTCTTGAGATCGGGATAGCAATCGTGCTCTTAAACTCGAGTTCTTCTTGGGGGCGGTAGCCCGACCTAGGCATCAGAAGGGCTACCTAGTTATTTCCTGGTCTTGTGATCTGGACGATAACTATGCTCTTATACTTAGATCCTTCTTGGCGGTTGTAGCCCGACCAAGGCATCAGGAGGGCTATATAGCTATATCCTGGTCTCGATATCTGAATGGCAACTATGCTTTTATACTCAGACCATTCTTAGGGGTGGTAGCCCCGACCAAGGCATCAGAAGGGCTATCTAGCTATATCCTGGTCTCGAGATCTGGTTGGCAATTATTCTCTTACACTCAGACCCTTCTTGAGGGTGATAGCCCAACCAAGGCATCATGAGGGCTATCTAGCTATATCCTAGTCTCGAGATCTAGATGACAATTATGCTCTTACACTCAGACCCTTCTTGGGGGTGGTAGCCCGACCAAGGCATTAAGGATAGCGAGGGGGCTTCCCCGGCTAAACCCCAGTCTTTAGATTTGGATGGCAATTATGCTCTTATACTCAGACCCTTCTTGGGGGTGGTAGCCCGACCAAGGAATCAAGGATAACAAGGGGGCTTCCCTGGACTAATCCCCGATCTTTGAGGTGTTTATGTCAGACTTACCCATGTAGATCCTGGTCGGATATGGAGAAATCATGGTGGAATAAAATTGAAGATGGAAAAGGCAGACTTTATTAATAAAAAATGGAGTACATTATTGATGAATATTTCATTAAAACCTTAATGGAGGTAGCCTACTCTCGAGTTCCCTGTTTAGGGGTAAAATTTCCTCAGGTGATGTGCATTCCAGGTGTGGTCGATAGGGCGTCCATTCATGTCTTCAAGCTTGTATGCCCCATTTCGGACCACTACCTTTATTAAGTAAGGTCATTTCCAGTTGGGCCACAGGACCCCGTCTGACCTCTTCCTAGTATTCAAGGTTACCTTCCTGAGAACGAGGTCTCCTTCCTTAAAGTTTTGAGCTTTAACGCTTCTGTTAAAGTACCTAGTGATTCTGCTCTGGTAAATCGTTACCTTTTCAGCTACCCGATCTTGTTTCTCTTCCAAGAGATCAACTTATCCCCATTGCTCCCTTGTTCGAAATTTTAGACCCTAGAGAAGGTTTATTTGTGCTTGATGGGAAGAACTACTTCAACCCCAAAGGTTAAAGAATAGGGTGTTTCATCAGTGGTTGTTCTCCTCGTAGTACGATAAGCCCAGAGGACATTGGGAAGCTCATCGGCTCATATACCCTTTCTCTGTTGCAACTTCCTTTTCAACATCTTCTTGATAGTCTTATTGGTGGATTCTACTAACCCGTTAGTCTGATGGTGGGATACTGAAGCAAATCTAAGGTCGATTCCCAAGCCTAGTCAAAAGTCCTTGAATCGGCCATTATCAAACTACTTACCGAGGTTGGTTATAATGATAAGATGGGTCCCGAACCTACAAACTAGTTTGTTTTTTATAAACCTTGTCATATTCTCTTCTGATATTTGGGACAGTGGTCAGGCTTCGACCTACCTCGTGAAAATAGTCGATAGCCACAATAGTATATTTGGCTTGTCTAAGAGCGGTTGCAAGTGGACCAATGAGGTCGACTCCTATATAGCAAAGGGTTAAGGCGAGCTGAGGGATGACAGATGTTCTGCTGGGAGGTGGCTCAAGTTGGAGCTCTTCTGGCATGGTTCACAGGATTGCACAAAGCTCTTCGAATCTTGATGGATAGTTGGCCAGTAACACCCCATGCGGAGTACTTGATATGCTAACGCTTCCTCACCAACGTGGTTTCCACATTCTCCAGAGTGAACCTCCCTTAATGCCTAATTGGCATCATCATGATGCAAGCAAAGAAGCAGGGGAAGGGACTTGCCCCTCATGTAGAGGTGCTCATCCACTAAACAGTATCAGACTGAGAGCCTCTTGATTCTTCTGGCTTGGTTGGGCTCCTCGGGAAGCTTTCCTTATTGGAGATAAACTACTATAGGATCCATCCAGCATCGATGTCGATCCAAGGCATAAATCTCTGCACCCACTACTATGCTTGGTTGGGAGATTACTTGGACAGGAACTCCCTACGGTAAGGCCTGACCACCATTAGCAGTTATCTTGACAAGGACGTCAGCTCGACGGTTCTGTTGCCGAAGGACCTACTCGATCTTAAATCCCTTAAACTTATTTTTAAACAAATGAACTAGCTTCAGATATGCAATCATGTTATCCCCTTTTGCCTGATAATTCCCCAAGACTTGATTGACTATGAGTAATGAGTCACTCATGACCTCCAAGTAATCGATCCCGAGCTCGGCGGCCGTAGTCATTCCGGTTATGAGGGCTTCGTATTCTGCCTCATTGTTAGTGGCCTTAAACTCGAATCTAAAATAGTGGCAGCACTCAGTTCCCTCTGGGTCTATTAAAACTATACCCGTTCCTCCTCCAGCTTGCTCCAACGTTCTGTCCGTGTAGAGGGTCCATGATTTGCAACCTTCCGGCCAGCTGTCGGACTCTGGATTTTTCTCAGAAGCTATATCTGTTGTTGCAGAGGTCACTCACCCCGGAAGAACTGAGAGTTCACCCACAAAGTCCGACAAAGCTTGGGCTTTAATTGGGGTTCTGGGCTTATACCTTAAATCAAACTGAGTGAGCTCTAATGCCCACAAAACCAGTCTTCCGGACACATCCGGCCTTTGCAAGAATTGACGGAAGGGTTGATCCATCACTACTGCTATTGAGTGAGCTTGAAAGTAGGGACGAAGCTTCCTTGCCGAGGTTACCAAGGCATAAACGAGCTTCTCCAAAAGCGTATAATTCTTTTCTGGTTTGGTTAGAGCATGACTTACGTAGTAGATAAGCCGGTGGACCCTATCTCTACATTCATTGACCAATGCCCCACTTACTGCCTCTAAAACGGCCAAGTAGATTTGCAGCTCTTCTCCAGGACTTGGCTTAACTAGTAGCGAAGTGCGTGACAGATATTTCTTCAAGGCTAGAAAATCTTGTTCACTCTCCTGGTCCCATTTCATGTTTCTTCCCTGGTTAATGGCTTTGAAGAATGGGAGTGGGGGACTCTAGATCCAGGATAGCCTTAATCTTTTCTGGGTTAGCCTTTATGCCTCTCTCATGAACTATGAAGCCCAGAAACTTCCCCGCAGTTACCCCAAAGGCACATTTGGAGGGGTTCAATCTCATCCGGTTCTCCCTTAAGATCATGAAAGTTCTGCGAAGGTCGTCTAGATGGCTTTCAGTGGTTGATGACTTGGTGATCATGTCATCGATGTACACCTCCATTGATTTTCCAATTTCGGGCTTGAACAGTCGATTGACCAACCGTTGATATGTAGCTCTCGCGTTCTTAAGCCCGAATGGCATCACTTTGTAGCAATACAGACCACGTCCGGTGATGAAACTGGTATTTTGTTGGTCGGTGGGGTGCATCATAATCTGGTTGTATCTAGAAAACACGTCCATGAAGCTCAGGATCTTATTTCCAGAGGTGGATTCAACCAGCTGATCAATTTTTGGTAGAGGGAAACTATCTTTCGGACATGCCCGGTTGAGGTTGGTATAATCGACGCACATGCGCCACTTTCTATTTATATTCGTGACCATGACCACGTTGGCGATCCATTCGGGGTAGCGTGCTTTTCTGATGAAGCCGACTTGGGTCAATTTGGTCACTTCTTCCTGAACCGCATCATTTCTTTCGACGTTAAAGTGACACCTTTTTTGTTTGACGGGCTTGAAGGTCGGATCCACTGTCAATCGGTGAGCAGCCAAAGACATCAGGATTCTAGGCATCTCGTCGTGACTCCAAGCGAAGATGTCATTGAATTCTCTGAAGAGCCCGATCAAGCCCTCATTCACTCCCGGTTCAAGAGTGGCTATGACTTTGACGACCATCGAGGGATTACCTACCCGGATGGGAATCTTCTCTAGCTTATCCACTGGATGACCGCTAGCCCATTCCCTTCTCTACTTCTCCTGGTCTGGTACCACGGGGTTATCCTCTAGGTGATTTGTGGGTCCTATATCTTCCAAAGTCAATACAGGTGTTGCCCCATGTTGGATCATTATTACTTGTGCAAGTTGCTTTGCTAGAGCTGTTGGGTTGGCAGACACCGCATAGCATCTCCTGGCTGCTTCCTGACACCCCGTACCTCCTCCACCTTGTCTCCTACTGGGAACATCAGAACGTTGTGGTAAATGGATATGACCTCCTTCAAGGATGACAGGAAAGGCCTTCCCAGTATCGCATTATAGGCCGATGGGGTATCTACCACTACGAAGTCCATCATAATATTTTGCCGGAGGGGGGATGTTCCAATAATTACTTGGAGGATCTTCGATCCCTCAGGTATGATTGAGTCCCCAGTGAATCCATAAAGAGGAGTGGTGTAACTATTGTAACACCATTGTTTCAAATTCAGTTTTTCCAAAGTATCATTGAAGAGGATGTCGACGCTACTGCTTGTGTCAACAAGCACGCGATGGACCATGCAGTTGGCAATCTGCACCGTGACCACCATGGGGTCATCATGAGGTTGCACTGTGTTATAGACATCTGTCTCGGTGAAAATAATCTGTGACAACTGGGAAGGGTTGGTCGGGCTCTAGTCGACCTTGAAGATACCTCGTCTTTCATCTACACGAGGGATCTTCCTCGCGTGGTTTTTCCTTGAACTATTGGAGGGACCAGCCAGAGTGGGTTCTCCGCTGATGGTATGTATCGCTTGGATTTGTTACATCAGATCCGCATGTTCCCCCTTTCTCTTCTCAGTATGCTCTCGGATCTCGGCTTGTACCTCCCTTCCAGTCTGAATATTGTACCTAACCTGGTGCAAGAACTCGAACAAGCATCCTCCTCTTATCAGAGTCTCGATCTGATTACGCAGGTTATAACACTCTGAAGTGTTATCCCACATCTTCATGGAAGTCGTAATACTTATATCGATTTCTTCTATCAACCGGAGCTTTCATGGGTGTAGGCTTCTGTAGTAGTCCTCTATCCCGAATGGTAAGATAAATTGTTTCGCGGGATGTGTTTATGGGGGTGTAATGGTCATATTCTCCCTCGTTTCGAGCTATAGGGGCTACCGTCCTGGCAAGAGGAGGCGAAACCTGTGGAGGAGTTCCTCTTGCTGGATACCTCTATGGCCTGGGTTGAGAAATGGGGAAATGGTACGTCGACCTATTGGAGGGATTGTTCTGATTTTTCTGAAATGGCACTGGCTTGGGTGACTCCTTATTCTGTCGTTTTGTTGTTCTCATATCATCATGTTCCATCTTGATCTTAAGTTGTTCGTCAATTTCGACTTGCTCTATAGCCCGATCGTAGGCCTCTTGGTAGGTCTCCGGAGGTCTCTAGGCAAAGGATCAGAAAAGCTTGCTCGCCCACAGGTTCCTCCTGAAATTGGCCAGGGTTTCTTACTCAGTGAGGACCCCCATCTGGATGACTTCCTTATGGAAGCGTTCAACATATGACCAGAGCAATTCATTGCAGTGCTGAATCACATACTATTGGTGTATGGGATTCTTCAGAAATCGGTTGACAGTTTTGTAAATTAATCTACGCTACCAGCATGCAACTTTCTAAACCAAGTCTTGGCGTGATCAGTCAGGGTGGTAGGAAACATCCTGCACATGGCAGCTCTTGTGGTATTTTAGACTTCCATTTGCTGGATGAAGCTCTCTAGGTGGCTCAAGGGGTCTTCCGTTCAAAAGAATTTATCAGTCGGCATCTTGAATTTCGGCGGGAGCTCTACCTCTCTGATCCTTCTGGTGAAGGAGCATTCATCTCGCTCAGCGAATCTTTCTTGTCCTCCTTGTGCTTTCCCGCCTTCATCAGTTGAACCTCTTTCTACCGTCTTTTCAGCTGATCTCTCAAGCGTTCGTTCCAGGTTTCTTTGAGTTGGCCTCGGATTCCTCGCTATCGGACTCCTCCAATGAGCTGGCGACCTCCACCCAATTATTTTTATGAGTGGGGTCTGCTCAGGGGTTTTTTCAACTACCTTCCTCTCCAGCCCGAATTTCTCTCCATGAGGCTACCGAGAAAGGAGCCTTTTGTTGTTCCCATGGCAAGATGTCTACTGCAGATTTAACTCGCTAGGTAATGTGATTGTTTATCCTAAACTGGGGGCATGGGCCCCAATCTATCCTGGATTGATGGTTGAAGTCTGGCCTCCTAGCAGACGGGCTCCAGAGGATAAGGAGGTCCCAGGCGATCGAAGGCAGGTGTCCTGGTTCCGGGCCTGCTCGGTTCTCCATGTGTGTTGGGGTTTGCTGGATGGATCGCAATGCCCTCAATGAGTAGACGAAGGCGAATATTTTCCACAAGAGTCGCCGCCTGTTGATCGAGCATGGCTTGGTTTACCATAGGAGGACCATAAACCCGTGCAAGGGTTGGCTGGACCGGAATTTTGCTACGGTGACCATATATTTTTTCTTTTCTTAAGAGCTTTTCGCGTTAATGTCGCTGAAGGCTGTTCCGAAGCCTCGGGTTGTCCCTGTGAAGAACAGAACCTCATAATTACTGTAAAACGGTAAATTTGTAAGTGCAAAAATAACGGTGTGGTTTGTCCCCACAGACGGCGCCAGAAAGTGTTAACGGAAAATTTGCTCAAGATGAGAAATTCCAACTAACACCCTCAAGACCACTACCACGAAGGTGGTGGCTGGGGTCAGTACCTTAGATATCTAACCTGTTAAGATAGAAATGAATATTCAAATGCTAATGTGATGACAAATGAGAATTTGTTATTGATCACTCGTGGTATATAGAAATCTCTCAAATACACTCACAATCTCTTTAGGATATAGGAGGGTGGCAACTTCGTGCCAGTCGAATAGTAGATACAATGACGGCCGTGTTCTGATCACAAAATTTAGGCTCTCTTCACTCTCTTCATCTATGTTCTTTATGTTCTTTTTCTTCTTTCCGTTCTATCTCTCCTTCTATTTCTCGTATTTATACATGGTCTAAGCCATTTGAACGGGTATATCTCCAGCCACGATTCTCTGAATCTGTTCCCTCCATATTCGGCGGGATTCTCTATTTAAAAGTAGTTGACTTCAAATAAATAACGAACTCAAGAATATCGCTCAAGAATATCGTTAGAGGAGATAAGTTTGTTTCCTCTTTGGAATCAATCTCTTGCCTTACGCGGACACGGAGTTTTAATGTTCGGTGGAGTGTAGATGTGATCTTATGCGTATTCTGGCATGATTTTTTATGGAGGTCGTCGAGTTAGGTGCTCGTTGTTTCATAGGGCGAGGTAGACCATGCTTTAGTTCTAGTCTCAGAAGCTTGGGACGGCCTTGTGGGCACTTACTAGATGTAGTGTAGATTATGCGAGATTCTTCTTTCATGTCCAGGTAGGTTACATGCGTCCCTTATCGAATTGAAACATTAGCTGTAGCATGAATCTGATCCACTTAGAGGCTCTGACGGGGATAGCGGGCTTCTAGCTTAGGCTACGAGTTAAATCTTACATCGGAAAGCCTTGATCTAGAAGGAGCTCACTCTTGTTTGTGTCGGGCTTCATTTCGAGTGCTTTCTGAGCTCGGTGACCTTTCCTTGCTTTCGCGGGGTTGTTCTGGAGGTAGGCCCTGGAAATCGGGGTTCCAGGATAGGTGATCTCAAGAAGCCTGGATATCCTCGCATCGGACTTTTCCCAAATTCCAACGTTTGCGTGAGGGCTCGACATGGTCCTGCCGAGCTTCATTCCTGATAGCTCTGAATCCCGATGACTCTTCCATGCTTCTGCGAGGTAGCTTTGTGACTCGCTTGGGGTTCAAATTGCGAATCCGAACTTTGATTCGAGCTAGGAGAATGGAAAATTTCTCTTTTGTCCCCTAGCCAAATTTTGCTATTAACACCAATATTACCTTTAAGTAAAATTACTTAAATGACTAGATAATTTGTAAATACATGCCAATAATTATTAATTGGTTTTATATCAATCCTTTGAAGAAAAAAAAGAAGAAGTTTCCTATTAATTATTTGATATGATAATAAAAATCTTTCTATTTTATCAAACCCTAACTTCTATTTTAAATACTAATTTCAATTTCTTTTAAGGAACACAAATTGATTGAGTTGACCAACAATTTACTGTTATAATTGAATGAAACAAAAATCAATACAAACAACAAACTTTCTATTGTAAAAAAAAACACAATAAACTTTCTTAGGAACATAGAAATTAAGATACACTTGTGTATGTTGAGAGCTAGTAGTTTTTCAATTCGGTGGAATTGAAAAATTTTAAGCTTAAAAAAATAAAGAAGAAAAAAATGTTATAATTCAATGACAAGAAAAAAAAAATTAAACAATTTTTTTGTGACATCAAATGTTTTTACAGGAGTTAGAATGTTTTTTTATAGAGAAATTATTTATTTGAATAAAAAAATATAAAATAATAAAATTTTAAATAAATCTGATTAGATAACTGTCGTATGTAAATTTTATCATATGTACACGTCATCGATAAAGAGGATAAAATTGTCAGGTGGACTACCAAATAGGCCTTCAGAAAATATCCTGCAAGACATCACCAAAGAAGAGAAGCCCGAGTAAACAAGTATTGAACAAAACCTACTCGGGGTCAGTTAATGATACTCGGGGTCAGTTAATGATACTCGGGACCAGCTGATATCGTGTTTTACTCGGGACGAACATGAAGAAAATTGAATACAAAACCCAGCTCGTAGCTCACACGAATCAAAATATACGAAGATATCCATGTCAAAGAAGAATTCCAAGAAGAACAGAATATCAAGCAGAAAGGGTTCCTAATTAGGCAACGAATTTATTTCTTCAAAAATACTGCGCTATAATAAGGAAATAAGTCCTAACTGGACTACCTTACTAGAGTCTCATCCGATCTCAATACAAGTCTCCGAAACAGGAAAGAAGACAAACTACTTCGAACAAGTAAACAATCATAATTAAATACAAAGATCTTTTATTACTTGTACAAAGAGGATTAGGGTTCTATGAACATATAAATAGACCCATAACCTCGTCACAAAAGGGATACAGATATCGTATAGAAAAATACAGAGAGAAAAAAGAGAGATCGAGAATTGTAATTATTTTATTCATAGTGGATTTTGGCTTGGTTGATCATTCAACCACCCGTGGACGTTTATTCGGTCATCGAAGTTTTACCACGTAAAAACTTGCGTCCGATAACTTTCTCCTTCTTTTTCTCTTTGAAATCACAGCTGAAATCCAAATCTTGTTGGCTTTTCTCATACAACCAGAAATCGACGTCAACAATAACAAAATAGTGAGGTGTGCTAACAGAAATATAATATTATAAAATTAAATAAAAGATATTTTTGGTATTAAGTGAGATTTATTTACGAAACATAGATTTTTAAAATATTTTAAAGGTGTATTTACGAAAGGGGTGTACATACAGTTTTTGAGGGGTGACAATATCGCTACTCTACTACAAAGTTGTCCCTTGGGGCCCATGCCGGCATGTGAAGGAATTATGTCGTACCAATCATGGCCCATTAAGGAAACGGGTGGCACGTAGGCACGACTCCTAAATTAACAGACGAAACACCGAGATACTCTAGCAAGCCCAAATAAAAGGGTGCTAGAGGGTGGATTATCTGTTTGATCAATATCATAATATACGCAAGTTAGAAAGTTCGCGAACAGAGTTCAAAAAAAAAAAAACCTCGTGAAGCAACAACATGGCAAACAACAGAGATGGAAGCCAGTCTCCGAATAATCTTGGCACCCTACGTGTTGGTAACAATTTTGACCCAATAAATGCCAACACCGTTGGCGAAAGCCTGCCCTCCGTGACACCAACTTCAACTGGTCAAATTGTAATAACCTCCGCAAACGCTCTCCCAGGGATTTCCCCAGACGTATTCCAACAAGTCCAATAGTCCCTACGGAGAATCATTAAAGACGCCGCTAGATAGGGAATCAATATAACAACAACTGCAAATCTGATCTCGCCATATCAATTGTAAAATGGTGACACGAGACCCCAATGTGCGTTCTGAAATAGTGGACGTGACCTCAGACGCGTCCCGTAAGACTAGTAAAGAAAGAGCGAATCATCATGGAAAGGTGGAACGTCCCTAAAAGGGAGATGAAGGAATTAATGGACAAGGTAGGCAAGATCGGTATCAAGCGGACTTTGAGTCAGAAGAAATCTGTAGAGGTGTTCATAGGCGGGGATCGATCTAGCTCGTCATATGAAAATGACCAACCACCCTGTAGAACATGCCGAAGAGGCAAGTCACCTCTAAGATTCCAACATGGGCACATCGACCATCAACGATTAAGAATGGATAACGAGCCGGAAGATAAGCGAGATATCCTGATACAGAAATTAACCCAGAAGGTGAAAACAATAGATAGTTGTCAGGGGCTTAAAGATTTACTTGACGATGATTTCGAAAGCCCCTTCGTGAACAACATTCTCCAAACCCAATTCCCGGAAAGATTCAGAATGCCTCAGGTTGAGCAATTTAAAGCAAACTAGAATCCAAAAGAGCACGTGAGACGTTTCCGAAGTGCGATGGCGCAATACACTTATAATGGCTCATTGTTGTGTTTGACATTCCTACAAACGCTCGGGGACTTAGGGTTTAGGTGGTTTGGAAGACTCCCTTAGGGAACAATCAAGAATTAACCCAAAAATGTGATATTGAGTGTGTAATCATTCTATTTATAGTGAATTCTTCTTGTCGTCACTGGTAACAGTTTATATTTTCTCACCTTAGGTTTTACCACATAAACTTATGTATGCATGTTTTTCCCTTTTATATATTTTCTCCATAACATCTTCGACAATTAGCAAAACTTGTTAGATGCATGATCAATCCTATGTGATCCAAAAATCACCATCAAAAACAGAGTTTTTTTATTTAAGATAGTTAGAGAGAGAAGTAGATTTCAGACAACTTCAAAGTATCTTCTAAAAGTTAAAGTAAAAAAAACAATTAAAAAATGTGTACAATAAATGCATTTTTGAAAACCATTTACTTTAATATTTTTTAAGCTTAATCGATTAAAGTTGTGCCTCACGTACAACACCAACTCAAAAAAATGCTAAAACCCCCTATTTCCTCTAATACAAAATTGGCAAAATAAGGTTACATAGTAAGTTCTTTCATGGTGAAATGACCCAAATTAGTTATTAGAATAAATTTGAACACAACTTGTTATGGACATGTAATCTTATTATATATATATATATGCATGATCCCAAAATAATGGCTATTTTATGTAAAATTTAAATATATCTTTTTTTATATTTGAAATCAGGATTTAAAAAATTTCAAACAAATATGTTGCTTTAGAATTTAGTTTATATATATATTTCTTTCCTTTTGTATGGCTTTTAGGGATGATCATTTTCTTTCGGGGCCCTAAATCCCCGCTTCTCCATCCCCATTTTGGAGAATTTTTTTTGAGGGAAAATAGGGAAATGGCCGCGGGGGGATGATTCCCCCCCCCCCCCCCCCCCCCCCCCCCCCCATAAATTTCTAGAAATGGCCTTATTTCCCTCAAATATTAATATATTATATATATTCTAGAAATGGCCTTATTTCCCTCAAATATTAATATATTATATATATTTATTTTTATTATTTATGTTTTACTAACTATATATATCTTTAATATATAATTTTTACTAAAATAGAGAAAATAAGGGAATGAGGAAACGAGGGACATTGAGAAAATGGGAAAATAAAGAAAAACATGGAAAATTAGGGAAATGAGGAAATGGTGAAATGGGGATAAAGATGGGGGACCTCCCAAAACTACCTCATCCCTATTTTCATGGACTTGAAATTTATCATATCTGTATTTTTCTTTTTCTAGCTATAATAAAAAACCTCTCAATTTTTAGTAGCAGAAAATATAGATTTATTAGATTAATCTTGAAATTCCTCCCAATGTACACTAAGGGCCAATTTGATATTGATTTTGAAAAGTTAAAATCAGATTATTTTATAATTTTGACATAAAATGATATTTAGTAAAACTTTAAAAAGTGATTAATTTATACTCTGACAATATTTTGAGAAGTAAGTGGGGTGTTACTTTTTAAAAGTGGTTATGGAATAATCTATTTCAGCATATAATACATATTTTAAAATATCATTTTATCTTTATGAAATCAAGTTAAAATCATTTATATACCGTATTTTATCTTAAAATTAAATATTCTATTTAAATATTGATTTGATTTATAAAATATTTTAAACATATTTTTATTGTTCTTATGGAATTTTTTTCTCCCTATTTAAGTATTCTACTTAAAATGTATATAATTAATGAAAAAGGTGAAATAAGGTCCTAAACTCATGTATGTTCCAGTCATAGTAACTAATTTCAATATTTTTGCAATAAAATTACCAAACATATGTATACTGTTTTTAAACTACAAAGTAGTTTTAAAAATAAAATTAACCAAACATCTGCTGATTAACTTCATAACTGATTATTTCTTCGGTATATCTAATAGTGATTATTATAAAAGTTACAGCGATACCAAACTAGCCATAATTTGTTTACAGATTTTTCATTGACCCTCTTTGATATTGCTTTTGAGAAGTTAAAATCTGATTATTTAATATTTTTGACATAAAAAAATTGTTTGGTAAAGTTTCCAAAAGTGATTATTTGAGAATCTGAGTTGGTTTGACAACAATTTTAAAAAGTATGTGGGGGTTACTTTTGCGAATTGATTATGATAAAATCTGCTGTTTGATTTAATGAATCTTTTTAAATACTAAATTATATTTATTGACTTAACATAAATACAAATATATCTTATGTTTAATTTCATATGATTCAATTTTATTTGTTCATCATTGATTAAATATAAGATTAATTAAAAGAGTTTTAAAAAAAGATTAATTAAAAGATTTTTAAAAATAATTTGTTCATCTTCTCAACCCATTTCCGTAACAAACACCCAAACTTATAACAAAATCCTAATACTCATCTTTTTCCCCGACTACTTCTTCTTCTTTATCATTCTTCTTATTTACCATCACAAACTCACTAAAAAATATGTAAAAAAAAAGTGATAAAGATTAAAGTGTTGTACATATGGATATCTATATATCAAGTAAAAGAAATCAAAAAATATTGTAGTGAAAATAAAATAAAGGAGTAAAGGAAGAAGCAACAATTTTTTTTTCACTTGATAATTCAATTTCATGTTTTTTTTAGTCATTAGATAAAATCAAAGCAATTAAAAGTAAAGTTTACCAAACGTATGAATACTGCTTTTTAGTCCATAACAATTTCAATAGCATCATTAAAACAAACAGTTGTCTGATTAACTTAACAATAAATTATTTATTCAACACAACTAACAGTGATTATTTTAAAAGATACAACAATATCAAACTGACCCTTATGATTATTACGTGAATAATCATGCTATTTCTCTCGTGAATAATCGATAACATGCCTTATGAACAACTAATTATACCACACATTATTCCAAGTTTTTTAAAGGAATAATTTCTCAAAATGAGCTATAATTATTTTAATTAGATTTGGACAAATGGTCTTATAGATCCTTCAAATTCTAAGAACTCGTTTGGCATGCGTTAATGGTAGTCTTTACATTTCCCATTTCTCTCATAATATGGGGAAGAAGTGGACTCGAGAGATATTACAGATTGAGTTGGGGAGTCAAATTGTATCTTTTTATAGATATTTTATAGGATTTTGGACATTCTCCTCGCCGCATGTTCTCAGCACCTTGTCCTTACCTAAATCAATGATCTGGATTAATTCTACCTTTTAGCTGTATAAAACTTAAAACTTAATAGAAATAATTCAGACCATTGATTTGTTATATTAGACACATGTTAATAGATTATAAATGTGAGAATAAAATGATGAGAGAAAATTTAAGAAGAAGATTCAGATCTGTTTTTAATTTAGTATGGATAATAGGAATAAGATATATGTAATCACATGTCATCACTTCCCCTGGTTTAAAATAAAACTCAAAACTCAACCGTTGATAAGCAAGGGAATGTTATCATATTCTTATTCTCATACAAAAATTAATATGAATGAGGTTTTAGTTTCCTCTTTCACAAATAAAGTAGATCTACTTATACCCTTTTAACCGTTTAATTGAAATAACAAAACTTAAAAAAAAAAAACTTTCAAGTACTATCCACGATTTTTTCATTAATTCTAAATTGAATTAAATTATTGAAAACAATATATTAAATAATTAATAAAGATTATTTATACTTTACAAAATGATCTATAAAGTGGATACATATTCTCTTATCATATTTATAATTTATTGATATATGTCTAATATAGTAAATTAATAGTATGAATTATTTTTATTAATTTTTTAATTTTATAAATTTAAAATATAGAACTAATCTAAATTATTGATTTATATAAAAATTCAAATTTATTAAAAATACAATAACGTTATCTATCCCATCTAAAATCTCATAATTTTACTCTCAATATATATAGTATTTGAAATGTCAAATAATTAGTTAATATATATATTAGATAAATCATAATTAATATATATTTTCTAACAATTTGACACTACACGTATCACACGTGTGAGGAAGAAAAAATAAAAAATCGGATGTTTAACATTATATTTTATTTTAAAAAAAAAACACCAAATTTAATCCAGCAGCTCCTTTCTCTCTCCGTCAAACCACAGACTCCATCAAACCCGCCGCCCTCTCTCTCCGTCAACTGGCTGCCTTCGATTTGCTTCACAGGTTCCATATATTAACTTGTTGGTTATTTTTCATTTTTATATCTGTCTTCTTCGTGCTTTCTTCTTTAAGTTGCTTCACAGCTCTGTAAGTTGCTTAAATTAAAGTTTTCTATTTTGTAGCTTCTTTTGATGGAATTTATGATGTTCATTTTGATGGTTCTCTTGTTAATACTCCTAGAGATTCCCCGATTTTTCCCGAGCATTTTTTTTCCTCTTTAGAGTTCTAATGAGCCTACATAAGATTTGAAATTGTTTATCTTTCCTCATATTTAGGTTTAAAGTCATGCTTTTTCTTTTTTAGTATCCTATTTGATTAAAGATCTTCATAGCTAAAACTTGGTAATTGCTTTATTTTCCTTTATGTATGTGTTTTTCTTTATATATTTTGCATCTCCAGCCTCCAGGTCAACCAGCTGAGAGAGATTTGGCTTTTTTTATTCCTCTTCTTCTGGTGTCTATTTTTCTACAATTATTTTAAAGCTTTAATTACTCTGTTTGTGACTTGTAACCTATAACCCTTCATTTTTGGACCCAGATTTGATGCACTCAAGCCATTTTTTTTCTTCCAAGCTTTAGGGAAAATGGTGTGCTTTTCTCAATTCTCTGGCTGAAATGTTCTCTAATGAGACAATTTTTGAGTTAGTTTTGAAGTGACTCTAATCTTGGCACACTGCGCACACACACATGTAATGTTCTTTAATCCTTTGTGCTGCTAAGAATACTGTGATCTGCTGCTATATAAATAGCTTTGGTGAATTGTTGAAGAAACTCTAATTGAGGTCTGCGACATGAAAATTATCCTAACATGAGTGTTTTTTTGTTTGTCCAAAAGCTACATGTCTGGTTTCTTCTAGGCAATTGCAAACTTAAATGAATGTGTGTTCTATGTCTTCTATACGATTTCAGTTTGTAGTTATAGTTATAAAATTAATATTTCAAAAAAAAAAGAAGAAGGTTACTGTTATAAAATCCTTCTATTTATAAGCATTATTGAAATTACTACTTGGTGTAAATAGAAATATGAGTAATGTTAGATATCACAACTAGAATCACAACTAGAATCACAACTATTCCATCACAACACATGTGGCAGCTGATGTGTCAATTGGTTAGTGGATACATAGATAAGTAAGATGTATCCACTAACCAATTGACACATCAGCTGCCATGTGTTGTGATGGAATAGTTGTGATTCTAGTTGTGATATCTAGCATTACTCTAGAAATATTAAACTCTTTAAGAGCTCAAACTATTGGAGAATTTTCATTGGTTTAAACTTGTACGTGCAGATATGGCTCGTCTTCCTTTGGGTGGAAAGAAAAAAATTGTTGAAAATTTGATTCAATACATGGAGATCTTAAATGAGATGAGAATGTTGGTCATTTTTCTAATATGTATTATCATGAGTAGGAGACGTAAAAAGAAAAATTGAGGTGAAACTTCTTTACATAGGTATCACATATGTGAACTAAATTATCACTGAATGATACATGAGAGTGACTTAGCATGCATAGAGAGTACTCATATGGATATACAACTTTTTCCATTTTATGTCATTAGCTTAGAACTGTTGGGGGCTTGAAGGGGACAAAAATATGGATATTGAAGAAATGGTAGCCATATTTTTACATATTATATCTCATGATGTTAAGAATAAAATTATTTGACATCAATTTGCACGTTCCGGTGAAACTGTTAGTAGACAATTCAATGTAGTCTTAAATGCTATATTACGTCTCCATGAGTTATTACTAAAACGGTTAGAGTCAGTTCTTGGTGATTCAATTGTTAATAGGTGGAAATGGTTTAAGAATTGCTTAGGATCACTATGGAACATACATTAAAGTATATGTCTTAGCATTGGATAGACCTAGGTATCAGATAAAAAAGAATGAAATTGCCTCTAATGTGTTAGGGGTGGTCTCACAAGATATGAAGTTTATTTATGTTTTGCTTGGATGGGAGGGTTCAACTGCTAACTCTGGAGTTTAACAAGATGCTATATCTAGGACGAATGGGTTTAAAGTTCCACGTGGTAATTTTTTTTCCTTTTGCATGAATGAATGAATGAATGATAAAGCTTACTATGTGAGTTATTGCTAACAGATTTTTAAATAGTTTGTAGGATACTACTATCTATACGATCCTGGGTATCCTAATGGTGAAGGTTTCTTAACACCGTATAGAGGACAACACTACCATTTGAATGATTGGACACTCCAACCTATTACTCCTAAGAATTTTTTTTAACATGAAACACTCTTTTGATAGGAATGTTATAGAGGGAGCATTTGGATTGTTAGAGGAACAATGGACAATTCTTAAAGGTCAGTCATACTACCTTATCAAAATACAATGTCGTATTATTTTGGCTTGTTACCTTCTTCACAACTTGATTAGAAGAGAAATGCATGTGGATCCTTTAGAACATGTTGTACTTAGGGATAGTGACAGTGATAACGAGGATGAGGATATGAACGGTGATTGTTATACTCACATTGAAACTTCAAAATGCTTGGACCGCTTGGAGGGACAACTTGGCAAGAGAAATGTTTGAGCAATGGTAGAGAAATCGACATTCATAGATGTTATATCTACAGAGTTGCATATTTAACTACTTGTATTATAAAGTTTGAACTTTTTTTTTTCCTTCTATATGCTTAGATTTCAATATTCGACTAGGTTGTATAACATTCACAGTTTATTGCTTACGACAATTCCATGTTTTTTTTTTTACTTTCTATATGTTTCAAATTTTGTTTTCTATGTTTTTTTTGAACTATTTTTTCTTTTATGATCATAATCTGAAATAATTTGTAATTTGTAATTTTTTTTAATTTCAAAATTATTTATTTTATTATATGATAAATCTATTTTTTAAAAATAAATATTATAATCAATATGAATTATTTTTTATTAACAATTAAAAAATTATTTTAAAAAAATTCCATGTGCAACCAAATACAATTATTTGACATTCTTAGGAATCTGATACAATATTCTCGTACACAATCAAACATAAGTTTATATGTTTTTAATTAATCACATTACTTTGTTTAAATTTTCGAGAATCACATTATTTTGTTTGTTCTATACCAAACGGTCCTTAAGTATTATTTTAATTGTCAATACTAGTGTTATTTCATTAACTTATATTGTATTTTAAATATCCAATGATTTTTAAAACCTTCTTTTTGTCTTTCTTGCCAAGTTGTAAAATATATTTTCTAAATTTAGAGATTTATATGTTGTGTATAAACAAATGATCGCAGCATTTTTTTTTCCTAAACCTAATTAAAGAGTGATATTTTTAAAACCAAGCCGAATCTCATGAAATTATTTGTTTGGGAAAATGTGACATTATTTTTTTATGATTTTTTAATCACATGACAAATTCAAATATGCAAGTATTCAATAAAACATGCATCTTATTATGCTGTGTTTTCTCGAGTGAGGGGCAAATACTGCATTTGTCCCACCTATATTTTCCTCGCGAATGAGACGGCCAAGTCATTTGACTTCGAAGTCAACTCACTCAGAGGTCCCTTCATCTATTCCTTTTTTTCACATACACCCGCATGTCAATGAATGAGGACTAGCCACGCTGCATCTTTGTGCATTTCTTCCTTCATTTATGTCACGTAGGTTCGATTCTTACATTTTGAAGACATCTTCCATGCAAGGAAAGAGTATAGTTACATTCCGATAGCACCAACTCTGCGCCAGGATCGGTCCTGCCTTATTAGGGGCTGTTTTGTATGGGTAGTGACAGACCCATGGATTTTAATTAAATAAGACATTTGAATAAATTAAAATCACAATTAAATGAAAAATTATGATAGTAGTAAAATGGTTTTTATTTTTGATAAAATAAAATAAATAAAAGATTTACTCGGGTGAATTAAATATACTTACATTCAAAAAGAAATACAAACAAGAAAAACAACATAAATAATGAAAAAAATTAAAAGCATTGATTACAATCTAGTTTTATAATAAGAAATTTTGTTTTACATTTATAATGAATTCAATTTAAATTTATACAAAATAATTTATTTGTTTTTAATTTTTTATTCTTCAAATTATTGGTAAATTATTGATTTATTGATTATAAATAAATTAAAACTATATAAAAAAAATATTAAGGATAAAATAAAATGAATCATAGTAATAAATTGGCTATTTTAATCCAATAAAGTAAAATATGAGCTTTTAGGGTTTATGATTAGATGTGATAGGTATGTTAAATAGACTAGAATCGAGCACCTTAAGTAGAAAGGGATATCCACTGCCCATTATACTAACAACAATTTGTTGTTATCGATTCTTAATAAATATGTATATATAAAATATATACAAAATCAATTTTTTTTTATAAAAAAAAGTGAAGTATGGTATGGGCTCTACCTGGTCTCCATGTAGGTTCACCCTTGGATATGATGTAATGTTTGTATGAGAATGTAAATCTAAGAGCATCTCTAATGCAAATATGCATTTTTGAGTTTCTAAATAGTGTCACATCAGTATTTTTATTCAATATGAGCTATTTTTGATTTTTTTTTTTTAGAAAAATGCATATTCTCATTTTTAATGCAATTATCTAAAGTCAAATAACGACCAATTATAATAAAACAATTATTACATTCTCTCTCCTATTTTATTTTACAATTAAATGAGTTTTAATATTATTTGTAGAAAGAGTTAGAAATCCTAGTCAGTATTTTACATTATCTCTATATTCAATTTAGATAATTGCATTGGAGATGGTTTTTCTAACTTCTTTAATATCTAGTGGAAATTGTGAGAAATGACACTTTTTTTTGTGAGTTGCAGGGATGACACCTGTTTAATAAGTTAAATTTAAAAGGCACATATTATGGTGAACTACTGAAATTGTCCATAAATAATCGATTCTTTATTCTTTAAAAGACACCTCCTCTCTCTCTCTCCAAAAATCTTGGCTGAAAGTCGATCTACAACTCCTCTCTCTCTCTCTAAAAAACTTACCTCTCTCTAAAAAACTTACCTCTCTCCAGATATTCCACAAGAAGGTATCAAATATTTCTGATCTTCATTTTTATTTTTTCATCCATTTATGTGTGGTTTAACAATGTATGAATATATATGAACATTTTATCTCCAGTTTTTATGATATGTTTACGAGCTGTTATATATGTGTCCGAAATTTTGTTACATTGATCCGAGTTTTTTTTGATATGTTTACGAACTTTTTTGTAATTGGTCTAAGCAATTTTTTTTTATTTTTCCGGGCTTTTTTACATTTGACCGAACTTTTTTTTTATGTGTCCGAGCATTTTTTAACTGGTGCAAATAAGTTTATAATGTTGATCAAAGAAACTCGAAAGCATTTTAAAAAAACTCGAATCCTTAAGAAAAAAGCTCGAGCCCTTAATAATATAAAAGTATGAATGATATAATTTTCGACAACTTTATATCTAACATTCATGTCCTTTCTAATTTTTACAAATTCTTCTGTATCGAAGGAAATGATACGTTTCTCAGATTCAAGCATAGTAGCATATAGTTATGGAATTGTGGATGACACCTGAATTATGCAATAATTAATAATACAATGCATACAAGAATAACATACTACAAGTGTCTAAAATGAAAGTGTAGATGCAACCATACCTTAGATTTTCCATCGGAGAATAGACACTTCTTAGAATAGTGGAATATTCTCTCAAAAATGTGATTTTATCTCTCCCCACAGAACATCCTATCTCCTTCAAATCAAGAGCGTCAATCCCATCATTGTCATTGTCGGTCTGATAATCATCAACTGCATCCTCATAACCAAGGTCTTGCTCCTCTTAACTTGTATGTAGACCAACAACCAATTTCTCACTCTTCTTTTCAGTTAATGACTCACAAACATATTTGAGGTTCAAATATTTGAAGTAATCTGTTCCCTTTTCATATATTTCAACTTCCCAAGGGAATAAAGTCATCTGAATATCAAGAATAAACACTTGTAAGCGAATTTCCACAAATAATTATCTAAAAACAAAGGGTCATTAAGTACACACCGATGCATTGAATTTCAATATCTAAAATCCTTACAGTAAATTCCCATCTACTAAACCGAGGATAACCCATACCAATTCTCTTTCCCACGTTATTATCAAGCTGAATTATCCTCTCCATGACCCAAACCTATACAATTTAAACTAACAAATATCAATCAATGTTTTTCAATTCAACAAAGTATGAAACGAGGAACTCTAAAACAAATTTTGATAACATGTTTAATTTTTCTACAAACTTACATGACTTATTAGAGGGGATTCAGACAAATTGTAGGTGTTGAATATCAAAGATCATCGCAGCGGAATGGATACTAGGATTGTTACATACGATCGTTGTATGATTACAAGAAAAATACACTTGACTCACTGTGCCATTTGCTGTAACTCGGAGATGACAAGCAAAAGGAGAAACTGAGAAACAAAACACTCTGTGTTTTTTTCTCTCTATGAAAGTACGCTCATAATGGAATGAGTTAAATGAATAACACATTTTGCTATTTATAGAAGAACTCAATCTGGATGATATACGTATACTTTAAATTTAAATTACTATTTAAACTTAATATCTCTTTTTATCTCTATCTATCATTTAAATGATGAGTTTGAATATAATTTGAATTATCTCTTTAATTAAAAAACAAACCTATCATGTGGTATCTTATCTGATCAATCAATTCAA
Source organism: Dipteronia dyeriana (assembly GCA_032871835.1). NCBI lineage: Eukaryota > Viridiplantae > Streptophyta > Magnoliopsida > Sapindales > Sapindaceae > Dipteronia > Dipteronia dyeriana. The sequence continues at coordinate 30,025,957 of CM065299.1, forward strand.
TTAATTACCAGTCTTTTTTACCACTTGGACGTAATTTTTCGACATCTCCCACTCGCACAAGTGGAATAATGCAAACTTTACAGAGTCATATTTTCTAACTTTTGGGTCTAATCACAGATCATTCATACAAGCAAATGCACAGTGTGATCGATGAACAATATTCTACAAAAGTATTGGAGCATGCCATTTGAAATTTCTGTTATATGTATATTTTCATCGAATGTACATGTTTCTGACAAGGTGGATAGTCCTTTAAAAATTTACCAGGTAGATATCCGATTAGACATCCAGAAAGTACCCTTCAAGACATCGTAAAGGAATAGGAATCCGAGTAAATAAGAATATAAGTATTCAGAAAACCCATGACCTGCTCAGGACCAAGTGATGACAAGTTCTACTCGGGACAGATACGAGAAACCCGAATAAAGAAATCCAGCACGTGATTTACACGGGAGAACCAAGAGTCATGCTCAATTACGCAAGACATCCATATCAAGAAGAATTTTTAGAAGAATAAAATATCAAACAGGAAACGAGTTCCAAATCAGGCAACAAATCTACTTCGAGAAGACTACGTATTTATAAGGAAATAAGTCCTAAACGGACTATATCACCAGAGTCCCAATCGATCTCCATGTAATCTCCAAAATAGGAAAGAAGTTAAAGACGACTCCAACAAGCAACCAATTGCAACTGAATACGAAATTCTCTCATTACTTGTACAACAAGGATTATGGTTCTATGCAAATATAAATAGACCTGTATTCTCATTGTTGAAAGAGAGATAGAAAATAGACAGGAAATCCATAACAGAGAGAGAACATATCAAGTAGTGTAATTCTTTATTTCAATAGTGGATTTTGGCTCGGTTGTCTATTCAACCATCCGTGAACGTTTCTCCGATCACCAGAGTTTTACCACGTAAACTTGTATCGTTATTCACATTACATTCGCTCTCTTTCACTTTGACATGTCATAATTAAATCCAATCTTGTTGACTCTCATACATCGAGAAATCGACCTCAACAATTGGCGCTAGAGGAAGGGGGAACCTTCGATCTAATTAAACAATGGCTGGTAGCAGAAGCAGAAACAATTATAGGGATGTTCAAAAATCTCCAGATAATGCTCATATAGGCGGGAGTTCACGAGATCTCACCACAACTACCGAGAACCAACCAGCATCCCAAGCTGGTATCCAACAAATCCCTTTAACCAGCGAAGACATAGCACGTCGTTTCCGTGAGGCACTACAACAGCTACTGACAGACACGATAAGAGAAGAAGTATATCTATTAGCTGCGGAAGAGGCACAACCTCTAAATCCTCAACCTACAAGGTTTCGTTCGGTTATAGTTGGGTCAGAACCAGATGTACCGAAAACAGGCAGGAACTCGGGTCAAATCAATCAAGCCGGGGGGTATAACATACAACCAGGACAAGAGACGTGAAACACTCGAGGAATAACGACCACACCAAAGGCGGAGTCACAATCAGATGGCCCATGACAGACACCATAAATATGACCGACGTAGGGAACGATTATCATCATCAGAGGATAATGATCGACACCATCGCAAACGTCGTCATGGAACCATACGCCTGCAAGGGTTGGCCCATGAAACTCGTCAGCGGAGTGAAGAGGGGCTGGAAATAGGCATGACGATCACCCGACAGTTTGACCATCATGGAGAACCGGTAGGGGACAGAGATGTTATGATTCGGAGTTTGACCCGAGAAGTCTAAAACAGCATGCGTCAAATAGATGCGTTGGTTAGATGGATATAACGAGTTGTCTGATGATGATTCTGATAGTCTTTTTACTAGGGACATCTTGTGAACCCAATTCCCAGAAAGGTTCATGATGCCACATGTGAAACAATTCAAGAAGGATACAGATCCTAAAGAACACGTCAGACGGTATAAAAGTGCTATGGATCAATATGCCCACAACAACCCTTTACTTTGTCTCAACTTTCCACAAACTCTGGGAGATACAGACTCAAGATGGTTCGAAAGATTGCCCCCAGCAAGTATTGGCAGTTTTAGTGAATTGAGTAGGAGTTTTTCGAGACAGTTCCTAGGCAATGTGCATAGGAAAAAGTCAGTCGCTTACCTTTCTCAGCTAAAGCAAGAGCAGCTAAAGCAAGGGAATGATGAGTCACTGAAAAAAGTATCTGGAGATTAGAAATCGGCAGTGCAAATGACGAAGCCATAATTGTTGTTTTCATTAACAACCTACAGAATGGACAGTTGTCTTTTGACCTGAGAAGGGCTCGTTTGACCAAGTATGTAGACATGATGGATATGGCTGGATGGTATGCATTAGCCGAGGAAGATGAGTTAGCGATATGAGGTTGCTACATGCATGGAGGCAGGCCCGAACAATAAAATGTTGTGTCAAAGGTACTGAACAACAAAGGAAAACAAAAAGGAAACAGTAAAGAAAAAAGTAAGGACAGGGGAAGTGGGCATAACGCTGACCAGACCACAGAGAAGTTTCGAGTAAAATACACAAACTACACAAACTACACCCCTCTCCATAAAAAACAGAGAGAAATCCTGGCAATATTAGAAGAAAAGAATCTGGTAAATGAGCCACGCCGACAGTCTCAATTTGCTCGGCAAGACATAATAAAATACTGCAGATTCCACAAGGAAACCAGTCATGAGACCTCCAAATGTTACCAACTTAGAGACTATATAGAGACCATCATTCGGGAATGACACCTCCAATATATAATCCTAAGGAAAGATGAGAAGTCATAAGTAAAGAAATAGACTAAGACTGATCATAACTCCGGTCGGAACAAAAAGGCCAATCCCGAGACGAATGAAGTAATACAAACTATCTTCAGTGGACCATCAACTGGGAGAAGTAATCGGGAGCGGATTTAGGAAATCAGAGAAGCGGTAGAAGCAAGGCAGAATTTTGATGTCAACTTCATCGAACCAGACCTGAAAAGAATAAAGGAAGGAAGAGACCCAATAACTTTCACAGGATCGATTCACATGGGGTCGATGTCCGACGAAACGACGCTCTCTTCATAAGTGCCCGAATTGGCCACAGGGAAGTCATGAGGATTTTAGTAGACAATGGCAGTTCAACCGACATTCTCAGTGTGGCTGTCTACGATCAACTTAGGTTGGACCGAAAGGATTTTCAACCTTTCCATACTCTCACTCAGAGGATTCAGGGGAGTCGAGGTCAGATCTCTCGGGACAGTGAAGCTGTCCGTGAAAATCGGAGTAGCACCTTGTCAGAAAACAATGCTACTCGACTTTATAGTGGTATACCTGGACAATTGGCCCTATAATGTGCTGTTAGGTCGACCATTCTTAAATAAAACTAAGGCAGTAACAACTACCTACGCTCTAATGATCAAAATTCCAATTGAACGGGGGGTAATAATAGTTAATGGGTCCCAAGAGATGGCCAGAAGAGCTAATCTCTCGGTTTACAAAGACAATGAAAATAGTGAACAAGTGTGCACCGTAACACGAGCAGATCAGATCAAACAAGAATCACTGTTGTTTGAGTTCGATCCAAGGGAAGAGCCGAATGTGTCTAAAAGTGAACCGATAGAGGAAATAGTCTTAAAAGACGATGAACCATAAAAGAAGATCAAAATTGAGGCCAATCTATAAGAAAAGGTTAAGGAAGACCTTATTAATCTACTTAAAGAATACAAAGATGTATTCGCCTGGAGTCATGAGGATATGGTAGGAATAGATGCCTGAGTTATATCACATCACTTGGCGGTGGATCCAAACGTAAGACCAGTAATACAAAATAGAAGGTCATTCAGTCATGAAAGAAGTCGGACAATAAAACAGGAAGTGGAGAAGTTACTCGCTGTAGGATCAATCAGAGAAATTAGTTGCCCTCAGTGGGTAGCAAATGTGGTCCTGGTCCAGAAGAAAAATAGACAGTGGAGAATGTGTGTGGACTTTACAGATCTGAACAAGGTTTGCCCGAAGGACAGTTTTGCACTCCCAAGAATAGACCAACTGGTCGATGCTATATCAGGCCATGAGTTACTTAGTTTCATAGACGTTTAATCGGGATATAATTAAAAGCGGATGCATAAGGCTGGTGAAGAAAAAACAGCATTCACGATCAATCAAGGCTTATACTGTTACACAGTAATGCCTTTTGGGCTGAAAAACGCTGGAGCAATATACCAGAGATTGGTCAATATGATCTTTGCTCGCCAAATAGGTAAAAACATGGAAGTCTACATCGACGACATGTTAACCAAAAGCATCTCAGCATACAGACATGCTTCAGACCTGTAGGAAACATTCGATGTCTTGAGGAGATATCAGATGAAGTTGAATCCGAACAAATGCCTATTTGGAGTTCCTTCAGAAAGGTTCATAGGTTTCCAAGTTCACCAGAGAGGAATTGAAGTAAACCCTGAGAAGATCCAAGCACTTCAGAAAATGAATTCGCCGAGGACACTAAAAGAAGTACAACGTTTGATAGGATGCTTAGCTTCCTTAGGCAGATTTATTTCAAAGGCCATAGATAGATGTGCACCCTTTTTTAAAGTAATCAAAAAAGGGAAAGAGGTCGAATGGAATGAAGAATGTGAGCAGGCATTCCTGAAAATCAAAGAGTACTTGGGGCAAGCTCTCATTCTTTCAAAACCTAAAATGGGAGAAATACTCCAATTGTACTTATCAATTATGGAATTAGCAGCATACTCGGTTCTAGTCAGAATAGAAGAGAGGGTACATGGGCCAGTATACTATACCAGCAAGGCTCTTCTACCGGCTGAAACCAGGTATTCACATGTAGAAAAATGGCCCTAGCATTAGTTTCAGCAGCAAGAAAACTGAGGCCATACTTTCAGGCTCATACAATCCAGGTTCTCACCGATTGCCCACTTAAGCAAATCTTGTAGAAGCCAAAATTTTTGAGGAGATTAACCAAATAGGCAATCGAGCTGAGTGAGTTCGATATTTAGTATGTCCCCAAGACATCTCTCAAAGGCCAAGCAATGACAGATTCATAGCATAATTCACAGAACCAAACCTAAAAGCGAAAATGATGTTGGGCAAGAATTTCTCGTGGAGGCTAGATGTTGATGGTTTCTCGAACACTCATGGCAGCGGGGCAAGGATCGTAGTATGCACCTCGGAAGGAGATGATGTTGAATGTACCATGAGATTCGACTTCAAAGCAACAAATAACCAAGCCGAGTACGAGGAATTACTAGCTGGACTCAGAGTATGCATAGCCCTCGGAGCAAATGAGGTCGAGATAATCAACGACTCACCGGTAATCATCAACCAAGTCCTGAACGAATACCAAGCTAGAGATGAAGGTACGATAGCTTATCGAGACATAACAAAACAACTCCTTCAAAAATTCAAGGAATATAAGATTGTCAAGATTCCTAGGAAAGAGAATGAAAAGGCAGATGCTTTGTCCAAACTAGCATCAACAACAACCACAATCAGGCCAAAAACTATTCTAGTCACACATCTCCTCAGACCAAGTATAGTTGAGCCAAAAAACTTGGAAATATCATAAATCCGAACACCGTCAGACGGTTGGATGACTCAGCTAAAAAGATACCTAGAAGAAGGCGTGCTACCGGAAGATCCTTTAGAGGCCAAACGCATTAGGTACCGGTCAGCAAGATACACGTTGATTGGAGGAGAATTGTATAGAAGGGAGTTTTCTCGAACACTCCAAATATGTGTATCTGAGGAAGATGCATATCTGATATTACAGGAAATCCACAGCGAAGTATGCGGAAACCATACTGGGGGCAAAATTTTAGCACACAAGGTACTCATGAAAGGTTATTATCGGCCCTCTTTGTTCTCGGATGCACAACAATGTTCAGAACGTTGTAATACATGCCAAAGGATAGCCAACGATATCCGACAGCCCCCTAGACAACTTAGAAGCCTTACATCCCTATGGTCATTTGCCATGTGGGGCCTAGACTTAATTGGCCCAATATCGGCAGGGACTGGGGGTGAAGCAAAACATGTGATAGTAACCGTTGATTATTTCACGAAGTGAGTGGAAACAGAAGCATTAGTACATATCACAGAAGCAAATACCACAAACTTTGTAAAGAAAAACATACTTTATAGGTTTGGAGTTCCGATTACTCTTATTACTGATAATGGCACCCCGTTCGACAATCAAAAATTCAGACAGTTGTGTAACGAGTACCAAATAGCAAATTATTATGCCACACCTGCCCACCCTCAAACCAACGGGCAAGCTGAAGCAGTAAATAAAATCATCAAGCATACACTCAAAGCAAAATTGGATGCTAAGAAAGGCAGTTAGGTTGAAAAACTTCCTGAAGTATTATGGGCATATCGGACAACGGCAAAGACTTCTACAGGAGAGACTGCATTCTCTTTAGCATTTGGAATTGAAGCTGTTATCCCGATAGAAACTTCATACATGTCACCTAGGGTCAGGCTGTATGATGAGAACCAGAATGTTGATATGCTGTTACAAAACTTAGATGAGCTAGAAGAGAAGAGGGAGAAATCCCGAGTACGAAATACATCATATCAACAAAGAGTGGCTCGACACTACAACTCTCATGTTCGGATCAAGAAATTCCAGCTAGGGGACCTGGTGCTCAGAAAAGTGTCACTAAACACAAAAAACAAAGATGCAGGCTCCTTGGCCGACAAATGGGAAGGCCCGTACAAGATTGAATGAGTAGCTGGACATGGAACGTATTGGATTGCCCGACCAGATGGAGGGGTTCTACCCCGGCCATACAATGGCCAATATTTGAAGATTTTTTATACTTGAAATTTGTTTCTTAGTCAGAACAATTTTGTTAGTCAAACTATTTTTTAGTTTTTAAGATTTTGTTAATTTTGTAGTTATAAATAAAGGTCCAACACGAGATTCCAGAAATCTAAGCATATGATAATAACATGAGAGACGAACATGATAATAAGAACATGCAATAAAAAATAATAAAATGTTCGGGACCATTAATTTGGCAAAATCCCCGAATGGGCGGAGAAGCTCGAAGGAGCACGCCAGCCGAGCTAGGTCAATCGACCTTAGCAAAAAGGCAAACCCGATGCACTAGATTCTGGAAAATGGCTCGGTGAGATGCGCAGCTGTGTTAAGTAATTAAAAAGTTAACGATTCGGCAAAACCATACGCAGACAAATTAGGAGACGTCCTCAGTGATCTGCGTAAGGACTTGAATATATGATCATGGTGAACCTTGATGTAATGTTCGAGTAGCAACTGAGTATGAAATACAAGCGTAAATCTGCTTACTTGTTTCAAGATAACTCAGCTATTAGCCAGTTTAATAAGATACTTGACATAAAAAAGTTACATTAGCCAGTTTAATAAGATACTTGGCGTAGATTGTATTAGCCAGTTTAACAAAATACTGGGCGTTAGAAATTATTCGAGTAACGAAACTAAGTTAAAAAAGACACTCGGCGAAATTATTCGGGCAATAGAGTTAGCCGGTCTAAATAATGCTTGGCATTCCGAATAAAGCAGTCGGAGAAAGTAAAGTTTTATTGATAATTCTTTTCTATACAATTAAAAAAAAATAGCTAAGGCTGGGATGAGGACTTGGAACCCTTACAGATACTTGGATCAGACACCATCTTATATTCTTAGAGCAGACTTTTATTTGAAGGCCAAGTAATTGTGTTGACCAAATCATCCATTCACTCACTGTAATATGCTCCAGGGACCGGACCAACATCAGGCGTCAAACCATCCACGCCAAATTCCTGACTGACATAGAAGATCGAGAGAGAATGCTCTGATGGGATCTCCAAGTGCATAGGATGAGGCTCTTTACCTCGGTTACGGCAGTAAGCTCTTCATTATTTCATCTGAGTTCGGAGAGACTCCAGGGACCGGTCCACATTGTTCTTGATCGACAGCTCCCAGTTGGTTCGAGCTTTATCATTTGCCTAATTCTTGACCTTAAAAAATTCGCCAGCTGAAACTAACCCTCGTTGAAATTCCCGAAGGAGAAGGGCGTCATAAGCTGGGGACCTTTTGAAGCGACCAACCCCCTAGACCTCAAGTTCCAGCCTAGCCTTCTTTGAGAGGGATTCAACTGTCAAAGCCTGGCGCTCTAAATCTTCGATTTTCTACTCATAGGACCATTTGGCCTGTTCTGCATTCTGTTCGGTTTTAAACATCGATTCCTGGACAACAGACAGTAAATTTTAAAAGGACACTGCCTTCTCTTCTACCGAAGAAACTCTCTCATCGACCTCCTTTTACTTAGCCAAGCAATGATCGGTGAATTTATGGACAAAGCTCACCTCCCTCTGATAAGCCACCTTAACCCTAGCACGAATATCCTCACTTTCCTTTAGCTGAGCTTCAAGATGCCTTATCTGATCAACGTAATGTTGTTACGTCTAAACCAACTCAGCAAACTCGGCCACCACCTTCAAGGAAGGGACGAGTTAAAAAATCAACAGGCATTAATATACAGATGAGGTAGAAAACTTACGTAAGAAGCTCAGTTGAAAATATTTTGAAGACGATCTGTTGGAGAACCATCCCTGAAGTGGCTCCAATGATCATCCCCAATGAAGGCCCGATCAGAGGACATCGCCCTTAGCATATCCTGAGGAGTGGGATAAGAGGGATCTCCCGAGGACTCCGCCCTGGCGTTTTCGACCTCAGGAGGTGGAGAATCCCTGTTCAGGTTTGAACTTTCCACTTTTTCTACAGACGCTTCAACCTGAACGCTCGGGAAAGCTCTAACCTCGGTATCATCATCACTCAACTCAACGAATGATACCACCCGAGGGACTTTAAGAGGACGAGCATGAGAGTCGACCATCTTCATTTTCTCAGCCCGAGTACGAAGGAAGTTGAGGTCAGCCGAAGGATCTTCATGATCATCAACATCTTGGAGAGATCTGAAAAAACCAGGATCGAGATTTACTTGTTCATCTGAGGGTTTATCTTCATCCCCAACAGCAAATTGCTCGGCAGGAACCTCGTAAACCAGAGAGTTTGGCTCACACAGCCCCTCGCCACCAAGATGATCTTCTTGCCCGCCTTCATCTTCAGACAACTTTTGGGCATTGGCATTTTCAGCAGGGTCATTCGGACCGCTAGATTCCCACACGGTCGGCTGAATGACCTCTTTAGAGACGTATTCAGGAATTCGCTTATCAGCCTCACCAGACTCTTCATCCGATTCGTCAGGCGGAGCAATATCTTCCTTGCTTTGGCGAGCAGCTTCTTTTTGGCTCGCCTGAATGATCGATTTCACCTGGCAAGCTTGGACGTCATAGATGATGTCCGAGTCATATACTGTACAAGTTTAAGAGAAAACCAAGTCAGAAATAATAACGTATAAAAAAAATAGGAATGAGAAGATTTCTACTTGCTTCACTTACGATAATCTGAAATCTGACTAAAGAAGCCGAGGTCTATCATTTTCTTCTCATTAAAAAGATAGAACTTGTTTCTTTTTTTCAAAGTACGTACAGCTGCCTGAGCAAGTCTGGTCAACTCGGTATCAGTGAAAATAAGTTTTTTCTTGTTCCAGGCATTCAGAGAACATAAAAAATGGGGAACCCTTAGCACCTTCTGGTTTTCCCCAGATGAGAGAGTGACCTTAAGACCCATGTTCCCCTCAATAAAGAACCAGTTGTTCTTCCAGTGTTTGTTTGAATAAGGGAATCCCCATATAAAGCTTCTTTTCTTGGCATCAGAAGAGATATCAACTCCTCGGTTCACTTTCGTCCCCTCAGGGACCCCATAATCTGGCGGGTTGGACATAAGGAAATAAGTTCCAGTCCGATTAGATTGCCTTAGTGTGAAAAAATGTCTGATTTCACTAGGTGAGGGTGGCGACAAGTTCATCTAACTCCATATATGCCATATGCATATTAGTATTCTATAACTATTCGGGGCAAGTTGGGCCTGAGCAATCCCTGCCTCGGTAAGGAACGAAGCGACGAACGGCTGGAGAGGAAGAGTCACACCACAGTAGAGCATGGACCCGTAAATCGCCATCATGCCCTGAGGTGGGTTCCATACGGCTATGTCACCAGCAGGAGTCAATATGTCTGAGTCATCTAGGTCAAACCGAGCACGATACTTCCCAATTTCATTTCCCCCGACCACATTTGGCTCGACATCATATCCGCTCAGACGATCAAGAGAAAAGGGGATACGAGACGTGTTGTGTTCCTTCTCAACATCATTTTCGTCAATTGTTTGCCTATTGATTTGGAAACTGCTTGAGCCATGTTTGTGAACTACACGTTTACTCTGATGTTTTCCCATCCTCGATCGTAAATGAACCCTGTGATAATCAGAAACAGAAGATTCAGAGCTAGAACTAAAGTGAGCATCAAGATGAAGCCTAAAAACATCAACATCCAGAAAATGAGGCTCGTCAGAAGGAATGTCCCTCAATAATCTACGAACACAGGAAACCAATTGAAGGTCTCCGCATTCAAGCGTTTTGAAAACTATTACAAAGAGGCGATGACGGGAAACTGGGTTCATCGAAACTAACCTTTAAAGTAAATGTAAAGAAATCTGGAAAAGCTTCAAATGGAATCTCAGCGCAAGAAAATCTGGGTCAAGTGTTTGCTTCTATAAAAATAAACCGGAGCAGCCATTTTCAGTAAAACATTTAAAGTGGTAATCACACGAAACCCTAAGGTCTCAAAAGCGGGAAAAATCAAAATAAGGATTTGATGACGAAAGCAGCGCATCAGTTAACCCACCAGTCGCGTCTCATAAATACTACCAGAGAAACCAAGCGGTTAACGGACACATGTTGTGGAAAGAACTGACCAGGCCGTCAGAATTTTAAAACATCATAATCACTGGGATTTCGTGTGGAGAAACAAATTGCACATTCATGGTAGCCATTAAGACACGTCATTAGTACGAAGCGTCGTTTAAGAAGTAATTATTCCAGTATTAATGAAGACAAAAAGCTAGTCGGGAATTCGATTAAAATACTTTTGCCAATAACTAATTCTTATTCGACAAAAATATTTTAAGGGGGTATTGTTATATGTATACTTTCATCGAATGTACACATCACTGACAATGTGGATAGTCCTTAAAAAATTATCAGGTAAATATCCGATTAGGCATCCAGAAAGTACCCTTCAAGACATCGCAAAGGAATATGAACCCGAGTAAATGAGAATATAAGTATTCGGAAAAGCCATGACCTACTTAGGACCAAGTGATAACAAGTTTTACTCGGGACAGATACGAGAAACCCGAATAAAGAAATCCAGCATGTGATTTACACGGACGCAAGACATCCATATCAAGAAGAATTTTTAGAAGAAAAAATACCAAACAGGAAACGGGTCCCAAATCAGGCAACAACTCTACTTCGAGAAGACTATGTATTTATAAGAAAATTAGTCCTAAACGAACTATATCACCAGAGTCCCAGTCGTTCTCCATGTAATCTCCAAAATAGGAAAGTTAAAGACGACTCCAACAAGCAACCAATTGTAACTGAATACGAAATTCTCTCATTACTTGTACAACAAGGATTAGGGTTCTGTGCAAATATAAATAGACCCGTAATCTCATTGTTGAAAGAGAGAGAAAATAGACAGGAAATCCATAGCAGAGAGAGAACATATCAAGTAGTGTAATTCTTTATTTCAATAGTGGATTTTGGCTCGGTTGTCTATTCAACCGTCCGTGGACGTTTCTCCGATCACCGGAGTTTTACCACGTAAACTTGTGTCGTTATTCACATTACATTCTCTCTATTTCTCTTTGACGGGTCATAATTAAATCCAATCTTGTTGACTCTCATACATCGAGAAATCAACGTCACCAATTTCATATGTAAAAAACATTGTTCATATGTGTCCCATATTTAATTTTCATTCATTAGTCCAAGCATACTTAATCCCTCAGTATACAAAGTCATGCTTGACCATTTGAAATCTTTGTGTATTCACAATTGTATCTATCATCGACAATACAATTGGTCGACAAGAATACCAAAAATTAATGAAGAAACGTTATATCTTCCCATCGAACACTTGTATCTCAATTTCAAAGACAATTGTTATCCTAGTCGTGTTTCATATACCGAATAGTACCATAGCCATAGAAAAACACGCTAATGGTCATAAGGACACTATTTGAGGTTTAATCAAACCTCAAGGGACTTACATAATGAGGAAGCAGGGATTCATTCTCTCATTTTCCTTTTGATCACAAAGTACACATGGTATGAATCACGTGCTACAGTGAATTTCATTCTCATAAAGAATGTGTATGTCTAAACTATTCACTGTACAATCTGAGTCCAGTCGCTATCTACAACGCCTAACCTGAGTTCATAAAGCTCGTCATTTCTTACTTAGACGCCAATTTTGTACGCACATCTAGCTTAATTAGGTTTCATGATAGTGGGGCTGTGTCATGATCAATTCAAAAGAATGCAAGAACCTCATCTTGACATAATTAAGGCGACATATTCATATATATAAGCTTCATGAGAATAAATCCTCTAATTTATTCTCTTCTATATATGTGTCTCATCTCAGCATACTGTCTTAGTATCTGAGGCAACCGCACGTGTAGGAATGCCGGTCTCAACCTGATGACATATTTAAACAACATTTGTGTGAAATATATGCTAGTAAAGGAAAAATGATTTATTCATATAAAATAGTGAAATTCAAACAAATCATCGTAATTACAATCTACGTAGCCCTAAAGACTTAGCATGTGACGAGTAAACATCTCTAGTCACTGCTTTGGTAAATGGATCGGCTACCATTTCATGTGTAGATATGTATTGAATAATCACTTCCTTTTCCCCTATGACATCTCTGATAAAATTATATTTTGTCTATATATGTTTGGATTTATTGTGATATTTTGAATCCTTTGTGTAAGCAATGGATGCTTGATTATCACAGTAAATAGTTACTGGTCTTGAAGCACCGGTAACAATCTCTAGATCCTCAATGAAACTTTTGAGCTAAACACCTTCATGTACTACTGTTGAACACGCCACGAATTCAGCTTCCATTATAGACAATGCAATATATGTCTATTTCTTGCTACACCATGAGATAGCACCTCGACTTAGCAAAAATGCATACCCTGATGTTGATTTTCGCTCATCTAGATCACCTCCCTAGTCGGTATATGTATATCCGACTGTACGTAAATCTCTTCCTTGGTATCATAGAGAATAGTCTGCAGTTCCCTTGAGGTATGCTAAGATCCTCTTGACTGCATGCCAATGTTTCTGCCCAGGGTTGGATTGAAATCTACACAAAAACCCAACTGTAAAACATATATCATGCCTTGTACACATCATTGCGTACATGAGACTCCCAATGGAATTGGAGTGAGAAACTCTGCTCATTTTATCTCGTTCTTCTGGAGTTTTGGGGCACATTTCGAGACTAATATTTTATCCTTTTGTGATAGGAGTATTCATAGGCTTACAGTTAGCCATATTGAATCGTTATAGAATCTTTCTAATGTAAGGCTCTTGTGATAGAGCCAAAAGTTTCTTTGAACGATTTATTGTAATCTTTACTCCCAAAATATAGGCAACTTCGCCCATATCTTTCATCTCAAAATTTGAAGATAACCATTCTTTAATGGCCATGACAAAACTCTTATGATTTCTAACTAACAATATATCGTCCACATATAATGACAATATCACAAAATTACCTTCAAACCTTTTCATATAGGCACAATAGTCTTCTTTAGTCATTGTAAATCCATATGACATTACTGTCTGATGGAACCGAAAATATCACTGTCTGGAGGATTGTTTCAAACCATATATCGATCGTTTGAGCTTGCAAACTTTACGCTCTTGACCTTTGAAACGAAATTTTCAGGCCGTACCATGTAAATTTCTTCATTTGTTTCTCCATTGAGAAATGTTATCTTTACATTCATTTGATGTAATTCTAGGTCCATATGTGTGACGACTACCAGAATAAGGCGTATCGAAGCAAACCTTACTACAACAGAAAAGGTTTTTTCATAGTTTATACCTTCTTGTTGAGTATATCCTCTTGCGACTAGACGCACCTTATACCTCTCAATTGTACCATCCGTCTTTCCTTTGATGCGAAGAACCCATTTGTTCCAATGGCTCGACGATCAGACGATAAATCAACTAAGTCCCAGACATGGTTATTTTTCATCGACTCCATCTCTTCTTCCATGGCTTTCAACCAAAATTTCTTAGCAGGTGAGGTGAGAGCTTCATTTGCATTTTTAGGTTCATCACTGTCATGTGAAGCAACCATAAATGTTTCCTCATCAATCTCAAAACGACGACGTAGGATAGCTCTTCGGTTACTCTTTCAAGTTTGTAAATCTATAAAAGCTGGTTCAACAGCTGTGTTACTCCTACTAGGGATAGAAGTCCAAGCTAAATTTGTATCTACCTCAACTGGAGTGTTCAGATTTATATATTCATTAAGATTATCCAATTCAAAGAATCAAACATCTTTATCAACCTCACCTCACATCTGTTGTTAGCCGAACCAGGCTTTCGACTTCTCAAACCCGAACCACATCTCATATTCTCTCTGTCTTTTCGGGTGAATGATTTCTCTTTTTTAAATAGTGTATCAGTTGCCCGTACAGTGTCAATGGTACTTTCAACTCCAAATATATGCCGAAGGGGCACTCCTTGAATTTTTCCTCCAAACCAAATTTGTTTAGCATCGACTTCAACTCTGTAATCATACATTTGTTACTTTCGCTGTTAACTCTGACGGGAACCTAACTCTCATGGTCTAGGAACCGCCACAAGTCTGCATTCGTATTTTTCGGCATCTAAACAATTAAAACAAAAATAAAACATCAGTCCCAGACTTACAAAAATATCTCTTAGGCTCAAGAACATTCATAGGCTTATGAAAATATTTATATACCCATAGGTTATGAATGCATCAGTCCCAGACTTTTAAGAAAATAAGTTATAGGCTTAAAATTAAAAATGTAACATCATTCCCAGACTCAACATTAATACTAGGCTAAGGAAACACGTTCATAGTCAAAACATTAGTCTCAGCCTGAGAATTATGATTGTATCATCAGTCTTATGCTCAAAATCAGTACTAGGCTTATAAAAAACATTCATATAAACATCAGTCTTACACTCTTACATGCATCATCTATCCCTCTCGGCCCAACAGTTATGATAATCGTTCATAGCCTAAATATATGCATTCACCATTACATGCAGCATCAGTCATTTGCTCTGCAAATATTTTTCTTTCTTCCCTCCAATTATAAATTTATAGTGTAGTTCGCAGCAATCAATCAATCAACGAAAAATTGTTTACCCTTCAAACAAACCACACAACCTCCAAATACACTTACAAACACATAAAAAAACACAAACAATAACAAACTTCACTATTCATTCCCAACACACAAGCAGTAACAAACTCGAATATCATCCAAAAAACACAAAGAATAACAAACAAACTCCAATAAAATACAGAAATTTGAAGAAATTAGTACCTTAAAATTGGTTTGGTTTTGTTTTTCTAGGGTTTGGGTGCTTCGTTAAATGGTGATGGCGACGATGACAACGACGATGACAACTACGACGAGCATGTGTTTCTCCTTCCTCTCTCTATTTCTCATTTGTTGTTGTTGTTGGGTTTGCGTATCGTCTAGGATTTGGTTGCTTGGCTCTATACTGATGGCGACAGCGACAGCGACGACGACGTTGACAATGACGACCACAACAAATACCTTCTGCTTTCTCCTTCTTCTCACTTTCGGCTCTGATTGTTCTTGTTGTAGGTATAGAGCATGGGACCATTTGAATTAAAATGGTTTTGGTGTTGTTAATTGAAGTTTTGTTTGAAATAAGAGGGTAATTTGGTCATTTGTGGGAAGTCAGAATGGAGAGGGTAACGTAGTGAACTTGATCAAGGTTTTTTTGTTCTAAAATTTAAGGATGGTATTTAGTAGTGTGACAGGCCGGTCCGGGTGGTCCGCGAAGCAAAACGGACCGTACAAAGCACGACCCGTGAAGGAGGCAGGCCAGGCCGAAGCCCGGTCCGTGACAGACCGCGTGCCTGGCAGCTGGTACCAGGTCTGGCGGGCCGGGCAGCCACGGCACGCCGGACCAACAATTCGTCCGTTTGTTAATTTTTTGAAAAAAATAATCCCTCCAACGGTTGGAATTCAAAATTCAATCATTAGAGGCTTTAAATTTTACAAAAAAAAACCCCTGAAATCTTTCAAATTAAATTTTGACCCACAAATCAATTTTTTCTATAAATACTTCCATCCATTTCATTTTCCATTATCTCTCTATCAGTTTTTCAATCTCTCATTCTCTCAAATCTCAATCTCTACATTCTCCAATTTTCTACACTTTTTCATTCAATTTCATTATTATTCTCTCTACAAAATTCTTTAAATTTTCCATCAACACACCAAATTTTAAAAGTACAATTTTCTTATTACTTTTGTTCAAACATTTTTTGATAGTGAATTTATATTTTTATGTTTAGACTGTAGTTACTAAATGAAAATATTTTTATTTAGTTAGTTAGTTTATCAATTTTTGTGCTTTAATGTTAATATTATTTGTTTAGTATATTAAGATTTTTAAGTTTAGTAGTAATTTTAATATTTGTTATTAGTAAATTTAGAAATTTAATTTGTATTATTAAATTTAATTTTTTTAATAAGTAAATTATGAATGTTAAGTGTAGTAGTTAAGTTTAATATTTTTTGTTCATAAATTATGAATTTTTAGTGTAGTTGTTTATTTTAATATTTTTTTGTGAGTATATTATGAATTTTAAGTGTAGTGGTTAATTTTAATAAGTTTTATTAGTAAATTAAGATTGTTATGTATAGTATTTAATTTAATATTTATTTTTAGTAAATTTATCAATTTAATTTGTAGTAGTGAATTTAATATTTTTTGTTAGTAGATTATGATTTTTTAGTGTAGTTGTTTATTTTAATATTTTTTGTGAGTATATTATGAATTTTAAGTGTATTGGTTAATTTTAATAAGTTTTATTAGTAAATTAATATTTTTATGTGTAATATTTAATTTAATATTTGTTGTTATTAAATTTATCAATTTAATTTGTAGTAATAAATTTAATATTTTTTTGTTAGTAGATTATGAATTTTTACTGTAGTTGTTTATTTTAATATTTTTTGTGAGTATATTATGAATTTTAAATGTAGTGGTTAATTTTAATAAGTTTTATTAGTAAATTAAGATTTTTATGTGTAGTGTTTAATTTAACATTTGTTGTTAGTAAATTTATCAATTTAATTTGTAGTAGTGAATTTAATATTTTTTGTTAGTAGATTATGAATTTTTACTGTAGTTGTTTATTTTTTTTGAAGTAAAATAATATTTTTAAGTGTCGTATTATTTTTAGTAAATTAAGATTGTTAAGGTTAGTAATTAATTTACAAATATTTTGTTAGTAAATATTGATTTTTAATTTGATTATTAATGACTATAGTGCTCATATTTTTACTTCAGAAAATGGATCATAACCAGCAACCTTATTTTCCGGACGGTTTGAACATGCTCAACAATGAATTTGATATTTCGGAGTCGACCCATACTCAAGCGGGACCTTCTGGTTCCGCCGTTACACAAACATCACGTCCTAGGAAATTAACATCAGATGTGTGGCAGTGTTTCAACATAGTCCGAATGACACTCCCCGACGGGACGTTCAGGCCCAGAGCTAAATGTAAGTTTTGTCATAAGGATTATGCCACAAGTAAGAGGGGAACCAGACATTTGAGAAAGTATATGCACAAATGTATGTCTGCTCATGGACAAGTATACACTACAACCCATACACAACTACAATGACACCCAGACGGGTCCGTTACGACATGACAGTTCGATGCCATTCACGCTAGAGAGTGCTTGGCACGATACACTGCACAAACTGATCAACCGATCAGTGTTGGTAAGAGTCCATTTTATAAAGAATTAATCACATCTGCATATAACCCCTAATTTGAACATGTTTATAGAACCATCACTAGAAATGATTTGATAAGATTGTTTGAAACCCAAAGAGATGACTTGATTGCTGAAATACAACATTTAAGTGTCTTTGTTGCATTAACTTCTGATATTTGGAATGCATGTTCCAAACAGGACTATTTATGTGTCACGAGACACTATTTATATTCTGTCTGAAGGATAACAAAAAGAATGATTGGTTTAAGTCCTATGGATTTTGCACATACCGCATAAAACATTTTTAATGTCATTATTTATGTTTTATAAACTTATAAAATCACGCATCGCATCCTTTCAATCACATTAGATAATGTATATGTAAATACTAGCTCTATTACATTGTTTGTTGCAAGAAATATACTGCAAGATGGAGGTTATTTCTTCCATCAACGGTGTGCATGTCATATATAAATTTAGTTGTACAGGCTGATTTAAAACAGGTAAGCGACCAAATAGATCGCATCAGAGATGCCATTTATTGGATTTACAGTTATAATCCTAGATTCAATGAATTCAAGAGATACTATAAATTAAACGGTCTCAAACCCCGACGATTCCAAACTGATATGCCGGTAAAGTGGAATTCTACTTATTTAATGTTGGGAAATTGTTTGGAATATGATACAATCATTACATGTTTTTATAACATGAAATTGGCCGAAACAGGTCATCCTGAAGCAAAAACACTTACCACAGACGATTGGTATGTGACAAGGGTTTTTGTTCAATTTTTAAAGATTTTTTATAATACCACTGTAACTCTTTCCAGGGTCTATTACCTCACATATTCCCAGGCAATCCATCAGATTTTGGAAATGTCTGAAGTGTTAAACAATTATAGAGTAGATGAACATCTAGACGCTGCAGTTGTTGCCATGGAGACAAAGTTGAAAAAATATTGGGTTAACATTCCTCTACCTTATGCCTTAAGTGTTATAGTAGATCATAGGGTTAAATTATCTGGTTTAGAAGTTTTGCTTGAGTTTATTGGTATTAATTTGTCATTAGATTATTCATAACAAATTATTGACATTCGAACCAAGTTGTTCGATATTTTTCGTATTTATGAGAGTAGGTTTAACAACATTGACACCCCTCAATCAACACAACCAGATACAGAGCCGAAGCAAACAATTTGGAGCTTTCTGAAATGACGAAAAAGGACAAATCAGCAAGTACTTCTTCAAGGCAAAGATCTGGTCCATCTTATTGTGCCGAACTGATTAGGTACCTTGAAGCACAGTTCGATGCTGTTGAAGACAAAGAAGAGTTTAATTTGTTGTTATGGTGGAAGACCTATACGTACAGGTATCCAGTTTTGTCACACTTAGCACGTGACGTACTGGTTATTCCCGTGCCAACTGTGTTTTCGGAACAAGCTTTCAGCACCATTGGATACATAATTGAACCAAGAAGAAGCTGTTTGTCTCCGGAGATGGTAGAGGTATTAACATGTCTTCGGGATTGAGAGCATGCTAAAAAAAGGTTACAAAATCAAACTGTAGATAAATAGCTTATTCTAAATTTCAACAATCTATATATTGATGAACCTGCAGGTAGTGGCCAAGGCCAGAACTATATTATACTTTTACATATGCATTTAGTATTTACTTGTAAGTTGTAATACAGATGCACTCTTTTTCCCTTACCAAGTTTTTGTCCCACTGTGTTTTTCTTGGTAAGGTTTTTAATGAAGCAATCATGTAAATATGTAATATTGAATTCTATAAGTGAAAATTAAATAAATAAATAAATAAATATTGGTTTTCTTTATTCATTTTTGTATTTGAAATCTTAAATCCTAAACCCTAAACCCTAAATCCAAACAAACTTAATTTGAAAAAATCGAATTTAAAAATGATTATAGACCAGGCCCGCTAGGCCCGCCGGAACAAGCCCACTGGACGGCCTGCACGGCCAGCAGGCACGGCCCGCCCGAGGCAGGCAGGCGTGCCGTGCCGTGCCTTCGTTTTCGGAAACAGGCCTAGCCCGTTTCTGAAAACAGACATGGTCAGGCCGTGCCTAATGGGCCGGGCCACTCCATTATTACACCATTAATATTTAGGGGATTTTATCAACAGACCCTCTGAAGGGCATACTAGTAAATGAGATTGCCCAAATGACTATATATGTAATATTTTGGCTATTACCTTTAATTGTCACTAAAATATAATGGCGTTGAACCTCACTTCAACCACCGTAAACACTAACATAGACACGTAGTAACAACCTTGACGCATTTTAGGTAGTAACTAAACAAGTATTTTGCTAATGTGCACCAAAACCAATCATAATCCAAGGGTTCACGATGCTATTTTATGCCGAGTTCACTTTTGCTCACCAACCCTCAAAGGGGTGAGCATTACTCCATTCCGTATGAATGATATGTGTACAAAAAGAGAGAAATTTGATCTCAACATAATTTATCATTCCCTAAACATATATCATTGATACAGGAAGGGATAACCCTCCCCCACCCTCAAGGTGAACGAGCAAAAATAGAATACGTAAAAATAGAATATTTTATACCGGTCTGTGAGGCCAATCCCTTCTATTAAGCTCCAATACAGATGCATCGAAATTGTGTGCACCAACCCGGACACAGATTTTAAAACGGCAACAATAATTTAATATTCATTTCTCTTGTTCTCTAATAAGCATTGAACACAGAGAAATAGAAATAGAAAAATAGAAAAAGAAAAAAAAAAAGAAACAAACCAGGAGAGTCATGGTTTCAACGAGACGAAGTGGATCTCTCTCTGGTAATAATAGCAAAAGATCTTCCTCTTCTGAAGAAAAGCCTCCTTCACCGAAGCGTCAGAAGGTGTCATTTTCTTAATTTTGTGTGTGTGTGTTTGGTGAGTCGAATGTTTGGGATTATATGAGATTATAGCTAGTTGACTTTGGAATTTGTGCAATTTAAGGTGGAAAATGGCGGAGCGGCGGAGAAACCTATGCAGGCGACTGAGAATTCGAAAGAAGCGTGCACTCTGGTGGCGGCGGATCCCGGAGAATGCGGGACCGGCGATGCTCCGATCGCTGAAGAGGATGTGAGTGGCGGAAAGGCCGAGGCCACGTCTGTCGGGGCCGTAGCAGCACCGATCGCCGAAGGTAGTCGTTTCTACTCTTAAAAATTAGTATCCGTTTTTTTTTAACGTTTTGTATTTTATTATTGTTTCAGTGAAAATTCGGATTAGAATGTGAAATATACTAAGTTGGTTGTTCGTTTGGAAGGGTCCACGCCAATTGTGATGGAGAAGCCGAGGAGTTCTTTGTCTTCATTTAGTTTATATCAGAAGCAAAACCCCAGTTTCGAGATGTCAGCACCTTGGGGCAGGCTTTTATCACAATCTGCACAGGTAATTTGAACTCTTCAATGTATATGTGTGAACTGCGAAGTGACTTTTGTTTGGTTTAGATAGAACTCCAATGTAGCTACATGCAAATCAAATCCACAATTGGTTCAAGTAGATAGATCTTTTTTGTTTTGTTTTCAAGTTTAGTCTTGATTGGAGAATTTATCAGTGGGTGAATTATTTGTGGTACTGCAGAATTCAAATGTATCTATCTGCTCATCACAATTCACAATTGGATCAAGCAGAAGCTGCGATTTTTACTTAAAGGATCATACTATTAGCGGAGTTCTATGCAAGATCAAGCATACACAGGTATTGTCTAAATCTATTCTCAGACTCTGTCAATTTTTGCTAGATTGTTAGAGAACTAAACAATTTTGTTTGTAAAAAGGCACATAATAATATGATATAGATTTCTCTTCCTAGTATGGTGGCTGGGCTTTTGGAGTTGTCTATTTTATGCCATTGGATTTAGTATATTGGTCCTCTTTTGTTTCTGTGACGGGTAACTATTGCTCTTATTTTATTTGTGGGGATAAACTCCTTAAATATGTATATGCAGTATGAGTACTCATTATTTGTGGACATGATCAGAGCAAAGGCAGTGCAGTGGCTGTGCTAGAAAGCATGGGAAGCAAAGGTTCAGTACAAGTGAATGGGACAATTGTGAAGAAGAACATAAATTGTGAGCTTAAGTCCGGTGATGAGCTTGTGTTTGGTTCTCTTGGGAATCATGCTTATGTATCCTTTCCTTTAATGCAAGGGCTGTATATTTGCTAGTTCTTTCTTGCTCAGATATTTTCTAGTGCATTTTCCCTTTATCTGCTATCAATCTATCTTGTATTTTATGCATTTTTATCTATGCATATGCAGACAATTTCCTTAATTTTTTTCAACATAGATATTTCAGCAACTCATGACTGAGGTTGCCATTAAAGGTGCAGAGTTTCAAAGTAGTGCTGGAAAATTTCTGCAGCTTGAGAGAAGGACAGGAGATGCTTCAGCTGTGGCTGGGGCTTCCATTTTGGCATCTCTTTCTAGCCTGAGGCAAGATTTATCTCGTTGGAAATCTTCAGCTCAGTCCACCAATAAATTTCACCAAGGGGCCGAGTTGCCTACCCCCTCCGTTGATCTCGATGGTACTGAGGTTAATCTCGATGGCTTGGAAGGTAATTCAACTGCGAATGTAGAGAGTGATAAAGCTGCAGATGTTGGAGCGATCGGCAAGAATGGTTCTCTTGAAAGCAACCAGGATGCTGGCATAGAGGCAGGCAATGTAAAACTCTCTGGGGTTAATGATTTGCTAAGGCCTTTCTTGAGGATGTTAGCTCCGTCAACTAGTTGTAATCTGAAATTGAGCAAAAGTATCTGTAAACAGGTATTGGACGAAAAAAACGAGTGGAGAAGGGATTTGCAGCCGGCATCAACGTTGGGTATGTCTCTACGACGTGCAGTATTCAGAGAAGATATTCATGCTGGAATTGTGGATGGTAAAACCTTGGAAGTTTCATTTGACAACTTCCCATATTATCTAAGGTATGATACTCTGCCATATTCTGCATTTGTAAATTTTATGTGTTATCGTTTTATATCTTTATATTTCATCTGATCATTGTCAGAAGTTTAGAATAATTCCACATTTGATGACTTGTTCTGTTTTTCGTGCCTAATACAGTTGGAGCTACTGGCTGATCATTAATATTGTTCAGTAGGATTGATTGTTTTAATTTGATTTCACTATATGTGCCCGGACCTTACAATTCTCCCGATGCCGACATATGATTCAAGATTGAATATATTGAAAAAAAGAGGAGGGGTATAGCTCCGAGGCTGTATACCCAGTGTTGAGAAATGCAGCCTAGGCAGTGGCCGGCCGTGGCAATTTTGGAAGTCCAAAATCTCCATGCCTGGGCTGCCAGCGCCTGGTCGGGAGCCTGGCGCTGCTTAGGCTGCCAAAAGCGCCCTAGGCGGTCAATTTGTTTTTATTTTTTGTTGGATTTGATTGAGTTGTTTATGAATTTTTGATTGGATTTTGATTTTCAATATTTAAAAATTAAAATATATACAAATAAGGTCTGTACAGTATATTAAAAATACAAAATAAATAAAAAAATTCTGGCCACCTAGGCGGCCTAAGGGTCACTCGACTGGTGCCTGACTTATTCCACAACACTGTGTATACATTGTAAATACTAAAATATATACTTAAAAGAAGTTCCTCTTTGATGTTTTTATTTTTCATTTTTTAATTGCTTTTGTAGATCTTCTTTTAATCTACATATCTATTACCAAATGCGTAGTTATGTCTTTATGTGTAGCTTGATTTTTTGGTGCAAGAATAGTGACTTAGTATATAAATATATTGTGGCGGAATGGAAACGTAAAACAGCTTCTTTCTATTAAGCAATATGGCCTTGAGATATAAGGTATAAGAGTCTGGCTTAAATTATGAAGGTGGTCTGTCATCATGAGGAAATTATGGTTCAGTGTTTTCCAAATTGGGGTATATAGATTAGAGGAATGTTTAATATATGGTTCGAACAAAGATTTGTGTGAATGTTTTCTGTAGAGGTCTAGAGCTGCCCCAGAGTGAGTGATCAGGGAAAGGAAAATGATGGAGAGAAGCACCAAGTAATTAGGGTCTGTGAATGATGCTGCTAAAAATGCACGTCAAATTACAATCTAGCATCTATTGATGTAAATCTGAGTAGTGACCTTTATGCACTGGTATCGGCTCTGGGTTAGGCATTTATTTTTACGACTGGTGGTGACTTGGAGAGTTGGAGTTACTGTATTAAAAGGATTGGTAGGATGGGTTCCAGAAATCTGGTAGCTGTAATTTTTTTTATTTATTTGAATCATATATATTTATGTGTGATAATTTTTATTTCAGCCTTAGAAAAATTTTCAGTTTAATTCTTTGGTAACTCACCTTCCCCCCACCATGTATTTGTCTCTATCGTTGAGTTAGTTTTTAGGAGCGTATGTATAACATATTTTATATTGATTCCTATTAAGGCAGAACTCTTACATGTTTTTTTATAATATGTAAACAAGTTAGCAATTTGTGAGGTTATTTCTTTCTGTTGCAGCAAGAATACAAAACATGTGCTGGTTGCAGCCTCATATATACACTTGAAGCACAAGGAACATGCAAAGTATACATCAGAGCTAACCACTGTAAATCCGCGAATTTTGCTGTCTGGCCCTGCAGGTGTGTGGATATTTTACTATCATAATCCTAAATACATATGTTTTGTTGGTTGAATCATTTCACATCAATGATTTTGAACTTCACATTTAAGCTTCTTCCGGTGAATTTCTTTTCAGGGTCTGAGATCTACCAGGAGATGTTAGCGAAGGCACTTGCCCAATACTTTGGGGCTAAATTACTCATATTCGATAGTCATTCAATTTTGGGGGTAAGATAAAAATCGCCTACTTGATACTAATAAGTGGGTCTATGATTAATTTGACAATGTTATAAATTTTTTTGTTGTTGTTGTTTATTTACTTATTGTTATGATTATCACATTGTTATTTCGTCTTTGCTGGTACTGCTTTACCCTTAAGAAATGATGTAGACCTATAAGTGGATGAATCATCTGATTTTAAATGTGTAACAGTGTTTATCTTCCAAGGAAGCTGAGCTGCTAAAGGATGGATTGGGTGGAGAAAAATCGACCAACAGCATCGTTAAACAGTGCCCTCTACCCACTGATTTGGCTAAGAATGTGAATCTATCTGCTAGTGAAGCAGACACACCTAGTTCTTCAAATCCTCCCTCAAGTGGTCTTGAATCTCAAACAAAGACAGAAACTGATGTTGCACCTACTTCTGGCACATCTAAGAATCACATGTTTAAAATAGGTAGGGCATTGGAGGGGGAGATGGTATGCCCTTTGCCATTTGGCATTTTTGCTCGAGACTCCTTTCATACTTGGTTTTTCAGTGTCTTTTTACAGGTCGAACTGACCAAGTTATCTTGGATTTGGTGATAACTCTCTAAAATTGAAACATGCAGGTGACCGGGTAAGATTCATGGGTTCGACTTCTGGTAGCTTGTATCCTACAGCATCTCATACAAGGTGCAATATATGCTGACAATAGCCTAGGGATAACAACCCCTTCTTATTCTAGATTATTTTTATTCTTTTGTCCGTTTCTATGTGATGGGTCCTGCTTTTCATGGCAGTAATTATTCTATCTTGTGCTACATCTTGATCTCAAGATTCTCAACACACCTTATGTCTGTCTGCATTTGTGCTGATTATATGCCATTAGTTTTTAATTGCAAAGATAATTATAAAAAATAGTGAATAATGTAGTTTTTTTTTTCTTTTTGGAATTAAGAGAGAGCTTGTAGCTCATAAAGTGTTCCATTTAGATAACAATACTTGTTTCTAGTGGTGTTTAAAGTAGAAAGTTTCGTATAATATATTTTTGTTGTCGGAATGGTGTTTAAAGTAGAAAGTTTTGTGTAACATAATTTCATTGTTGGAAGATTAAGAATCGTAGTTGAGTTTTCTTTCAGATTGATGTATTGGAGATGTCTACTTGTGGCCATTTTGAGGCAGTTTAAGTTTGATCATTTGAGGATATTGGATATCTTGAAAACATTTTATTTAATTCATGAGAGCTAGGGGTGAGCGACTAGTTTGCCAGAAATTTGGGTGGGTAATATAATGTTCTCTTTGGAGATGCTATGTTAGTGCTGTTGAACAATCTAAGGAGCTACTTGCATATATCAGGCATAGGAAGAAGATTTGATTTTAATTAGCATTTTGCGTTTTCCATTTTTGTTTTATTTTAATTTCCATGTTTGAATAAGTTCTTTATAAGTTTGGAAGGTAAATCTTTACCTTCTTTCGTTTGAGTTCTTGAATCTCTAGGATTCTCTTTTGGCTACTATATATAGTGGCCTGGGTTCTTTGTGTTGGGCAGACTTGATGAATAAGAAATAAATAGAAACTTCTTCCTCATTTTATTTTTCAAATGTTTTCCCCTTCCTCGTTAGTTCCTTTTCTCTTCTGGTTCTCCACCTGCTACTCTCTTATATGAGTGAAATAGTCTCTCATGCAGACTACACTAGAAGATTTCTGAATAATTCTTGACAAAGCAAATTATTAACAGATGAACACACTAGAAGTATCATGCAGATTCTGAAACTTCAAAAGAACTGTTTACATAACAAATTACTATTACATCTTTAGCGTTGCAACCCAGAGGAAGTTCATCGAAAACTTATTATGAATTAAGATTGTATTCTGATTGAAATAAGGCTTGAACTTGAGGTTTATAATTTTATGCTGATGGCAGGGCCAGAAAGCCTGATTATATGATGTTTAAAGAGGGGATGGTTGAGCAACAAATTGAAGACGTTTGTAAAATAAACATTAATGGGAGATATAGAACCTTGTACTGTCACTGAAAAACAGCCTACAAAGGGATAGAATAGAGATTCTTGTTGGAGATCACCTATTGATGTGGTTAGTGGCTGTCAAGGATGAACATAATGTGCAATGCTTTTTACACTGCAGTGTTAAGAGTGGATCCATTGATTTTTCTTGTCATATATGGCCCTATAGGACAGCCAATCTCAAATATTCAGATTTATTTCTCTTTCTGTTACATGTTGCATCTTGATGTTCCTGTTTGATTCTTTTGTGATTTATGCCTTTTCAATTTAATTTGTAGGGGCCCATCTTATGGAATTCGGGGAAAGGTTGCATTAATTTTTGAGGACAATCCTTTGTCAAAAATCGGTATAAAATTTGATAAACATATATCAGATGGTGTTGACCTCGGTGGTCTCTGTGAATCAGGTCATGGATTCTTCTGCCATGGTAATATTGGGTTCTGCCATCAACATTTCATCTGTTAGTCCATGTAAAATTCCTATATTTTTCAGCCTTTTGCCTTAAATTATTGAAGCTCTCTCATTCTCTCTCTAGTTACTGATCTTCGATTGGAGAGCACGGGTGTGGAGGATTTGGACAAGTTACTCATTAGCACTCTCTTTGAGGTAGTATTTCTTTACTAGAAAAGTGAGTTTATATCTGTGTATATTTGTGTTTTGCTTCTATTCTGTTAGTTTCTCATTCTTTGCAATTGGTCTTATCTATCACAGGTTGTATACAGTGAAAGCCGGGGTTCTCCTTTCATTTTATTTATGAAAGATGCTGAGAAGTCGATTGCAGGCAATCAAGAATCTTATGCCATATTTAAGAGCAGACTTGAAAAACTTCCTGATAAAGTTATTGTAATTGGTTCACATAGTCATACTGATAATCGCAAAGAGAAGGTAATGATTGATTGATTTCATGCATTTAATCATGGCAGGAATCTTCTGAAGCATTATGCCATATGAGCGTTCTGAATCAGTTTATGCTTTTAAAATTCTTGATAGAAAGAGTAAGTAAAAACTTTTGACTAAATTTAGAGAAGTTACAAAACAGGTTACTCACATAGTTACATGTATGTCTGTATTTGCGGACATACATGTGATTTGACGATTGTATTGGAGAAAATATCTTAGGAGTTAACTAAATGATGCAATATGTTTTGCTTCTTGGTTAATGTAAATGGAGATATAAAAGGAATGATCACGTCATCGTAGGTTTTTATGGTACTTTTTAATGCAAATTTATGGAAAATTTGTACAACAATTATTCTGCACAACTGTTCCTCTGCAACATGTACTCTTACTTGCATAGGTGAGGCTAATCTTACCATAATTGACTGCAAAGCTAGTGCTAATCCAAATTTGGTGTTTTTCATTTCAACATATCAAGTGCAGTGGTCATATAATTCTTTGTTATTTATAACATGAAGAGTTTCCCTTTTTCACAAAGCAGCATTATAATTATGTTTTGCAATTTTGTTAGATGTAAACTTTTGGACAGAAAGGGGAGCTTAGAACTGTCTTGCAAAATGATTAAGGAAGAAGTTAGTAGAGTTTAGTTTTGACATGGAAAGAAAAGCCTTCCTGCATGTAGTAATTAATAGAGTATGAAACCACTTCAAGCTTTGATGGAGTAGAAACTTAAAAATAAAATAAAATTATGATAAGTAATTGGAAATGTTATCTTAGTCGAGTAGGTTAGGCAAGTCTTTTGTGTATCCTCTGTAACTAAATGATGACGAGTTCTTTATACTATAGCATTTTCCTCTTGCAGTCGCATCCTGGTGGCCTACTTTTCACAAAATTTGGCAGCAATCAGACTGCACTGCTTGACCTGGCTTTTCCGGTAATTATTATAATTTTTAAAAGATACGTTTTGTTACATTTTAATGTTACTGTATTATGATTGCATATCTTCTTTATTTCTTCTTTTAAGTTTGTAAGTGTTAAGATTTGGAGGTGTTTCATTATGTGGAGAAACAAGTTGTCCGTCATTTCCTGTGTGCCATACGGATTGTTTGTAAAAAAGTTTATTAACTGTCTTCCTCTCATATCCTTCCACCCCATCCGACATAATAGGCACACCTGTTTTACTCCATGTTTTCTTAACTTCATCAACAACTGTTTGGGTTTTGCCTTCTACCTTCAACAATAGTGATGTGCTCAACTCATGTGCTGTAGGTGGTTTTAGACCACGCCCGTAAGTCCCAACCGAACGGAGCATTTTGACGAACGATGGACTACTAGCAATATGAAAGGTGAGTCCATTCTCGTAGAAGAAGTCGTCTATGTCCGAACATGTGTTTTCACGTGCCTCCTCCTCGAGTCCTTTGACTCCTTTATCGCTTCCCCCCAAATCCTCCACCGTATCATTTTCAACATTCACTACAAATCTATCCATTGGTCCTCTGATCCCTCTTTCAAAAACGCTACTTGAGGTTGAACCTTTTTTGGATAGACCGTTTACGGTGACACAATTGTTGATCCTTTCTTCACGCATCAATTGTGCCTTTTTTTTGCATTTTCATTTGACAACATATAAGTTTTGATTTCTTCTCTCACTTCTGGGGTGACCTTTGTACACGGGACAACATTATCCTGAACACCCGCAAGGTTTCTTTCATCTGAAACACTTCACCTTTCAATACTCTAATCACAAAATTTGCATTGGAGGTACTTATATCCTATTTGTTCGTCCATTTCAACCTCAATCCCATACTTCCAAGTCGTATCTTTTCGATTCGACATCTAAAAATCTACAACAAAATAATCAAGTAAAGCTAAGAGCAAATTACAAAATAATACGTTATTATAATCAAACACTTATATAATTTATAATTTATAATTTATAATTTCTATCATGTATATGATATACTTATATAGTTATATAAGTGTTGACTTATATACCAACACGTCAACTGTTAACTGTTGATAACAAATAAAAATATATATATAATCAAACACTTATATAATTTGTAATTTATAATTTCTATCATGTTCCATGTATATGATATACTTTTATAAGTGTTGGGTTATCTGTTTACTTATATACCAACACAGCAACACTGTTATCTGTTGATAACAAATAAAAAAAGAGAGAAGGAAATCGAAGACTAGAAGAAAATTGAAGAAGCTGAACGAACAAGAAGAAAATCGAAGAAAAACAGAGCAAAGGAAGAAGAAGAGCAAAGCTGAAGCACATGCAATCGATGAAGAACAAAAACAAAGGAAGAAGAAGAAAAACAACGAAAGAACAAGAAGATGCAGACAAACAGAGGAAGAAGAACTCACCGTAGAGGAAGGAAGATTTCGACGTCGCCAGAAAGGAGAAGTAGACGCCGGTGTTGCCGATCGATCGATTTGAAAAAGAGAAAAGAAAGAACTGATGTCCTTGAAGTGTGGAAGAGATTGTTGAAGATTTGAGGATTTAGGACTTGGCTTTCCTAAACGCAGCTTTTTGGAACCTCTTCTTTTTTCTTCTTCAAAAACGCTGCGTTTGGGTTTTTTTTTTTTTTTTTTTTTAAATTCCAATTTTTGAGTCAGTGATGAGGCACCCGCATTTGGAAGATGCGCCACATATCCGGTCGCCTCATGCGGCGGAGGCGGACGTCCCAACTTGATCCCTTGGTGCGGCCGCACCAGGGCGTTTTCGCGGAGAGGCAGGCGAGGCCGCCTCAAACCGCATTTTAAAACATAGGATTTTACTCCTAGATTCACTCCTGGTCAACACTTTCTTAAATAAACTCATTCTTATTTCACTTAACTAAAACTGAGAGCAGCTGCTCCAATTAAATACATTAACAGTAGTTTCAACTTACCTAGAAATAAGGAAACTAAGCTAGTTTGAATATAGAGGTAAGAGAGAAAAAGAGAACCTACTCTACAGATAAGAATCAAGTAGTAACTTGACGCTCTTTTATTTCAACTAACCAACTAACTAAAAAACCAGAAACCTGTTACGTTAACAAACAGAGACATCAGATTACAGATTTTTCTACCCTTTGCTCTCTGTCTCTCCATCATCTAACAAGAATTCCATGTCACCGTCTTTCATTTTATGAGTATTTGTCAGCTGTACTTGTACTATAGGGGTGCGTTTGGTACGGAAATGGGATAGGACAAGGTGGGACTGGATTGGACTGGACATGACTGGACATGTTGTTCTATGTTGTGTTTGGAAGGTCTGGATAGAACTACAAACTGTACTGTTATGCGTTTGGTATAGCTAGGACAGGACGGAACAAGAAATTCAAATGACCAGAGTATCCCTCTTATATATATAACAACATAGACTATAATATTATGTATTAATTAATATATAATAATATTAAATAATATTATATGAAAATATATATTATTTGATATTATTATATATTAATATAGAATATTACATGTATTATATATAATAATATGATATATAATATTAAATATTAGTAAATATAGAAAATATAATATTTATATGCAGATTACTGCATGTACAATAAATTATATATATATATATATATTATTACCCATACAATAATATTTAATATATTATATTATAATAATATATTATAAAATAATATTATTATAATATATATTTATATATATAATAAATAACAAATTTTATATTATATTTTATTATTATATAAAATATAGTAATAATACATATTAATATATATATATATATATAAATATATATATATATATATATTTATATTATATATGTTATATTATATATATGTATATATATTATATTTATATTAAATATATTATATTATATTATATATATTATGATATATAATAATAATGTTTAATATATCATATATATTTATTATATTATTATGTTTTAATATATAATATAATATATAATTTATTGGACATGATTGTAATTGTTTGAAAATTTAAAGGGTAAATTGGTCTTTTTGACATCTGTCCCATGTCATGGGACAAGTTGTCCTAAGGTTTTGGGTAGGACAAGTTTTTGTGATTTTTGTCCCACCTTGTCCTGTCCTGTCCTGTCCCACGCTAAGGACGCGTCAAACGTGGAACAAGAACAAACTGTCCCATGTTGTTCTGTCATATCCCGCGTACCAAACACACTCTCGATGTTCTATGATAACCACATTCCGATCTCTGGTAGCTCAACTAACTTGCATCCTTTGTCTTCTAAACTGCTTCTAGTTACCATCCTACCCCTAAGTTTTATGCTTTATTTCTCTATCTGTTGTTCTAATTTTTATTCTGTACATGGTTTTATAGGTGTATAGATATGGGTTTCGCTTCTTTTGGTTGTAAGGTCTCCTTAGTGGATACGTATTTTCTTTTATTAGTGAAGTTCTTTTGTTTGGTTGTAAAAACAAAAGCAAATAAGATAGATGGGGTTTCCGTTTCTCAGATCTGTGTATATGATCACTCTGGTTCTGAAGATAACTTGTCTTAGTTGTTTTTGTATTTGTATGCTAGTCTGTGTATTAACCTATAATTTTTTGTATAAATATGCTTCTTGTTACTGTTTTTGTCTGTCAAGCTTACTTTTATTGGCTATTATGAGTGCCAAATGAAAATTGTTACTCTTTTTGAAATTGTTGATTTCTGAAGGCATGATCTCTCTCCCTCTCTCTCTCTCTCTCTCTCTCTCTCTCTTTTCAGGATAGTTTTGGAAGACTGCATGACCGGGGTAAGGAAGTTCCAAGGGCAACAAAACTTATGACTAAGCTTTTTCCTAATAAAGTAGCCATTCACATGCCACAGGTCTGTACACTAGATATCAGATTATAAGCGTTTTTAGTGGCAGAGTTTCACGTAAGTCCCACTTTTTTGGCGATTTGTCACCTTTATAAATGTCTTTCCATATTCATCACTCTAGTTTTACTTTTTCCAAAACTCATCACTTTAGTCCATTTGACCAAATATTTGAAAGTCAACTATTTTACCTATGAAAGTACACTTTCCCCTTATTACTATTTAATTTAGCTAAAATGATTATCTTAGCTTTAAATTAAAATGAAAAACAATAAATTCTCAATAATAAAATCTTAAATAAATATATTATAAAAAAAAATCTTAAATAAGTAATAATAATAAAATCCATTAATTTTTTCTTATTTTGTATTTTTGTCGTAATGGATATGTATTTAGCTAAAATGATTATCTTAGCTTTAAATGATTTTTTGTTATAATTTTTTTTTATCAATTTATTTAAGATTTTATTTTTGAGATTTTTATTGTTTTTCATTTTAATTTAAATATAAGATAATCATTTTAGCTAAATACATATTCATTATGAAAAAAAATACAAAATAAGAAAAAAATAATGGATTTTTTTTTCAATTATTTATTTAAGATTTTTTTTGTAATATATTTATTTAAGATTTTATTATTGAGAATTTTATTGTTTTTCATTTTAATTTCAAGTTAAGATAATCATTTTAGCTAAATTAATTAGTAACATGGGTAAAAGTGTACTTTCATAGGTTTTAAAATAGTTGACTTTCAAATATTTGGTCAAATGAATTAAAGTGATAAGTTTTGGAAAAGTAAAGACTAAAGTGATGAATATGGAAAGACATTTATAAAGGTGACAAATCGCCAAAAAAATGGGATTCATGTGAAATTCTGCCCTTTTTTATTTGATTATTAGTTTATGTACTGTCATAATATTTTATGAAAGCTTGTACAATACTGTAGGATGAAGCACTTCTTGTATCTTGGAAGCATCAGTTGGATAGAGATGCTGAAACCCTGAAGATGAAGGGAAATCTAAATCAGCTGCGTACAGTGAGTAATTTTTCGGTGTACTTCAATTATTGGGCATCATCACTATAAGTTGGATTATATTGCTTATTTTGGCTCCGACGGGTAATGAAATTGAAAACATAATATTACTTTCTGTTTGTAATAACTGGGGAATGATGTCTGTAGTTGTAACTTGTAACCATGGCGGTCAACTGCATTAATGTTACAGATCAGAATTGCCCTTAGAAAATATATGGAGGATCATATTTTGCTGAGAGTCAATATCAGTGCCGTGGAAATTTGATGCTGCTGCTGGCATTTAGGAAATTTTATATCTAGATAAACAACAATGTTTCTAATTTTACATTGTCTTTCATTTTTGTAGTTAATTTTGCTAGACCATTTTCGGAGTTACTTCAAGCTATAACAATTCCAAAATAGCCTTTAACTAATCCCCAAACAGATACTTCTGAAATAACATATGAAGTTGGACAAGTTACATTTTAAATCTGATGGTTCCATTTTTCTGTTTCGTTTTTCAATTTGGGAATGGAGATGACCGTTTACTGTAGTGAGTTGTGAGAACACTTGATTACTTTAATGACTTAATCTATTGGAATTGTCTCATGCCATATGTGCTGAGATCATAAGTTGTTTTGCTTGAATGAATTATAGTTGGTACCCAAATGTTAGAAAAAGTAAAGGAAAAGAGTAGTATGTAGAGCAGTATGTAGTCAAAAGGATAGAAACACTTCTCAACTGAACTGTTTTAATTGTACATCAGATTTGATCACTCTAGAATCAGTGTAAGATTTAGAGTTAGAACCAGTGGATGCACATTTTCAGAATTTGTATGAAAAGCAGGGAGATGCTGGGAGTGTTGATGACTTTGGTTGGAGGCTGAGTTGTTAAGATGGTTGAAGTTCAATAATTCTAGGTGCTAGGTAGAGTTATTTCTCAGGGAAATTATTTTTGTACCAGGGTATTCCCATCAAGGCTGCTGTATTCTTACTGCAAACAACTCGTTGAAGAGAATACTATTTGGTACTCATTTGCTTGTTTTTGGTTGCAATAATGATGATGAAAGAAATGGTCACTTGCATGTATGATGTCCAGTGGCTGTGTAACCTATATGGTTTATTATGTCATGCCTAAATTCCTTGTTTAACTGCTGGTGTTTTGATGACACAAATATGCAGAATGAGGATTTGAATTGCTTGGAGAGTCCTAAAGTTCTAGATACCTTTTCCTTTTCTCTTTGGGAAATTCATCTGTGGCTTAGACTATAGGTTTATGCTGTTTCTCTTTTTTCATGCTGTTTCTCTTTTTTCTTTTTCTCTAATCTCTCTCTTTTTCCCCTTTTGATCGTTGGTTTTTAGCAAGTGTTACTGAAAAACTATTGGAATGAATTTTGATTCTGTTTTTACCCACAGTTTCTTCGTATTCAGAAAAGTTATGACTGATTTACCTTTTTTGTGATGGTCAAACTCACAAAGTTCTATGGCACTGCTTAGATTATATGATTATGCTGTTCTTGATTTTCTCTTTCTCCAACTCTCTCTCTCTCTCCCCTCCCCCCCCTCTTGATCGTTGGTTTTTAGCAATTGTTATTGATAAAATAGATCAGAATAAAATTTGATTCTGTATTTAGTCATAGTTTCTCAGTCGTAAGAAAAGTCAGTCTAATTACCTTTTTTGTCACGTCTTTCAAAGTTCGATGGTTCTGTGCTCGCATATACTCTATACAGAAATATCTAATTGATGTACTGTTTAAGATGATATTTTGAGGAACTAATTAGTTATATTATAATTATTAATTTTTCATATATAGGTTCTGGCTCGGAGTGGGATGGAATGTGAGGGACTTGAGACATTGTGCACCAAGGACCAATCACTTACAAATGAAAGTATGCCTACTATGATATATCTTGCGTGAAAGAATTACCATATAAAACTTCATGTTCCTCTCTTTACCTGCAAGATGTTGACATCTACAATGCAGGCGCTGAAAAGGTAATTGGATGGGCTTTAAGCAACCATCTGATGCAGAAACCTGAAGCTGATCCTAAAGCAAAACTTGTTTTATCTTGTGAGAGGTAACTAATAGCCCATCTTCAAAAATCTTTCTCAACAATTGTTGGCTGAATTATTGGCTTTCGGATGGAAATTACACAGTTGTAATGCGATGTTGCAATTCTGGCAGCATCCAGTATGGGATTGGTATCCTACAGGCTATCCATAATGAATCTAAAAGCCTGAAGAAGTCGCTTAAGGTGATTATTGTATTTTCTCATGCATAGATGATATTTAAACATTCTTTAAGCAAAGTTATGCTTTCATTGTGACTGTTTTGTTCAATGCAGGATGTTGTTACAGAAAATGAATTCGAGAAAAGACTTTTAGGTGATGTTATTCCACCCAGTGATATTGGAGTTACATTTGATGATATTGGAGCTCTTGAAAATGTCAAGGATACATTGAAGGAGTTGGTGATGCTTCCTTTACAGAGGCCTGAACTATTCTGCAAGGGGCAACTGACCAAGGTAATCACATTTCTTTACATTTAGGAAAATTGCTGCTCCATTGAAGTACTGATAATCTGATGTTATATTTAGCTCTTATAGGCAATGATGTCTTTGTTGTCTCTGGTCTTTCTAGTACCTTTGTTAGATTATATTATGGGAACCGTTCTTAGTATTTTCCAACCGTGCTGTTGGTAATATGATTTGAAGGATCATGCAACGGGTTATTCATTTGAACAACACGTTGCAGTCTTACTCTGGATTCTTTTAGATAAAGACAATTACCCTCTGTACTGTAGATATGATAATTAAAGCTATGCGTTCCAATGTTGTCCTCTTGTTTTATTATTGACCAATTTCGTATCACATTTAAAGTTGCAAGTTTTTAATTTCCATGGATTTTGGGTATGGACTAAATAGCAATATTGATACACATAATAGGCTAATGCCTGCATATCCATAAAATGTTCTTCACACTTACCTCTTGGTAGAATGGATGGTGGTTCACAGAAATAAATACGCTCGATATACAACTCAATTTAAAATCCAGCAGTGGCTTTAAGTTTTGGACAATAATGTGCCTATTCAAAGTTCTAAGCAAGCCTAGTAGCACAGTAAGCATATGAGGTCTGTTATTTTACTTGATGCTTTTTAGATGTATAATGTAAGACACATTTTGTATAACTAAATATCTTTCTTAGAGTGTAGTTGAATTCTGCTCTGTTGCTTGATTGCATTCCTATTTTGTTATTTAATTTAGCTGTAACCAATACTCATACTTGTGTCAGTTTTTGACTTGTAACCACCAATTCAACAGATCAATTTAGTATCAATTTTATAAAATTTTGGAATTTAGGTTGTAGTTTTATGAGGTTTTTAAGGTAATCTCACTGCAATTTCTTGGTGAAGCCTTGCAAGGGAATACTTTTGTTTGGACCTCCTGGAACCGGGAAGACCATGCTTGCAAAGGCAGTTGCAACAGAAGCAGGTGCAAACTTCATCAACATCTCCATGTCAAGCATCACATCTAAGGTCAAAGATCGTCAGAACCTTCTATAACAGTTAATTTCACAATGATTTTATGTCAAAATGTAAAACTTGTAAGTTCATCTTTTACTGCAGTGGTTTGGTGAGGGTGAGAAGTATGTGAAAGCCGTCTTCTCACTAGCCAGTAAAATTGCCCCTAGTGTTGTATTTGTTGATGAGGTAAGGTTCTCATAGCACTTCTTTAGTACTTTGAATTAGGGTTTATATCATACACTGATTCACTGCACACCCACTTGTTGTCGTACTGCTTATAGGTTGACAGCATGTTGGGTCGTAGGGAAAATCCAGGGGAGCATGAGGCCATGCGCAAGATGAAAAATGAATTTATGGTGAACTGGGATGGCCTAAGAACAAAGGACACAGAACGAGTACTGGTGCTTGCAGCCACAAATAGGCCCTTTGACCTTGACGAGGCTGTCATTAGAAGGCTTCCGCGTAGGTAAAGTATTACTTTAAAAAAGTCTCATTACATACAGCTATAGATTTACATCTGCAAAGCACACTCTGATATCTTTCCCTAGTTTAGTTTATTTTGACATACAAGTAAATTTTGATTTTAGTGTTCCGATGATTTGTTGTTTCCCCCAGATTGATGGTAAATTTGCCAGATTCTCCAAATAGAGCGAAGATATTACAAGTTATTTTGGCAAAAGAGGATTTGTCTCCTGGTGTTGATTTTGATGCAATTGCAAGTATGACCGATGGATATTCTGGAAGTGACCTTAAGGTAATATTTGCTATACTCTCTATTATGTAATTGTATTTTTTTGTTGAGTTTCTGTAGTGAGTTGTCTTCATGTTTGCTTTGATTGTATCACAGAATCTGTGTGTGACTGCTGCACACTGTCCAATTAAAGAGATATTGGAAAAAGAAAAAAAGGTATGTTTCTTTCATCTGTTTATTGTGTGGTTTCCATTTATATATATATATATATATATATATATATATATATATTTATATAACCTGTTGTGTTGGGTGGAATACTGGTTCACTTTTGTACTCTCTTCTTTTTTAATAAAGTTTTTTCTTTCCTATCTATCTATCTATATATATATATATATATATAAAGGAGAGAGTACAAAAGTAAACCAGTAGTCCACCCAACACAACAGGCTACACAAAAATAAAAATTACAATGAACTTGATCAAAAAACAACAACTTTCCATCCAACATGATGAAAAATAGAGAATTGTCTCTAAAATCTTCAGAGATGGATGCCCCATCTTTTACTTCCTCAAAAATCATTTTTTTTTCTGTCTAACCAAATAACCCATAAAATAGCAAAAAATCCACAATACCAAAGATTCGTAGCTTTCTATCCTCCTCTAAAAGCTTTAGAATCGTCCAACAAGAAAGTATCCACCGACCAAGGAGCAACCCATTTTAATCCCCCACTGAAGACAACTTACTCCATAACTTTATGGCCACCAAACGATGGAGAAAAAAATGATTCAAATTTTCTTCAGAATTATGACGCATAACACGTTAGGGTATAACTTCCGAATAATATCACTAGTATTAACTTTGCCATAAGCTATCAACCATCCCAAAAATTTGATCTTGTTAGGAACCCTTGACTTCCAAACTACATTAGCATGCTCAAACAATGGATGAGACTCATTATTCACCAAACACTTAATCTTACAAGAGAAGATTCCTTTAGAATACATAGACCATACCCTCCTATCTTCTCCTTCCATATTTAAAGAGACCGTCCAAGAAGAGAGAAGAGAAAACAATTCCTCAATCTCCCTATCATTCAAGTTTCTACTAAAATCGAAACCCCACACTATATTCCCATCTATTTTGAATCAAGGCACTTTGCGAAAAGCAAAGCTATATAATCTTGGAAATCTCAAGCATAGTGGTGTAGGATCAATCCATCAATCCAACAAGTTACATTTTGTCTGAGATTTGACCAAGTAAAATCTGTATGATTCAGCACAAGGTCGATCAAATTAGTTTCTCTTATAAATCGATTATAAATCGATTGAAGTCTTTCATGCTTCTAGTTTCCCTACCCCCATGAGACTGTTCTGATGGAAATCAGACCATTAACCGATTTTGATTACTTAAAATCTCTACCCACACACCATCTTGGTGCACATAAACCGAACAGGCCAGCCAAATCAACTCCTGAAAGCCACCAATCTCTTCCATTGGATCCCTGAATATTAATTAAAATAGAAAACACTCCTAGCACCGAACCCACTACCTTAATTGACTTAGAATTCCATATCATCATAATTCCTCCAGAACTGCCTCTGCAGGTAAATAAACCCACTCCCTGAACAGGAAATATTTCGGTTTTTCCAAACTTTATATACCAAAGAAAGGGTGATTAGACCTAGAATTCAAGGTCTAAATTGGGGTTGCATAAGTTCGCACAAGTAGAAATAGAGCTTATTGGTTGGAGAGACCTTTTGAAATAGAAGAAATTAAGTAAGCTGTGTTTGAGTATAGTAAAGATAAATCCCCGGGACCGGATGGGTATCACTAATACATTTCACACGATCATTTTTATCCAAAATATAATGGGCCTTATCACAAAGAGGCCCAGTTTCATCCAGGCCTGCTCCAATATCCGAATTGTCATTTGTTTATAACACAACATTTATGATTCGCAGTAATCATTACAGCTCCTTGGGAGACTGCATTTACCACAGCCACCACCTCTTCGTTACTCCTGCAGTTGTCACCATCCTTCTCCAAGTAACATTAGATTGCTTTTTGAAACTCACCCCATTTTGGAATGTTGGCACATCTTTTCTTCCTCTACTGCCTCGTGTCACTTTCAATCTTGCAGAATCATCTTCAACCTGTGACCTGAGTAATGGATTTTTGGTGCTACCTGAACCAGAAAAAAACCTGGACAATGGCCTGAGTTTAAGATTGAAAAACCTATCACCGTCTTCAATTTAAACCTCAGGAGGAATAAACAAATTTTCATTTTCCCCCACTTTAATCCTTGCCTCAAAAAGAGATTGAAGATTTTCTGCTCCTCTGTCAAATTTCAATGAGACCCCCACAAAATTCTGAAATTTTGCACATCATCTTCTTATTCCATAAATGAAAAGGCAGACCTTCTATAGCAATCCATCCACCACCAAAAGCAAACAATTCTTTGGATTTATTAATATCCAGTTTCCATCTCTGCAAAGTTACAGTTAAAGACCCTTCTAAAAAACATCTTCCTTTCTTTCCAACTTAACAGTTTACATCACATTTAGACAGAAAAAAACTGCTTTATCATCCTGGATTGGCTCTAAATAAATCTTGCACTATAGGCTTTTTGACAGGGCACTCTGAACTGAACTCCAATCGTCATACCCTCTCTTCCTGGAACAAATTGAAGCTCTCTTCCATTTACCAAAGGCAAAACATTCAGCATAGCTATCTTCACCAACCTTCTTAGTTTCTTCACTGGCTTCATAACCCCTCTCATCTTTTCCTATATCTTCTGCTCCTTTCTTTGCCACCCTTTCTTCTCATCGTTCTTTGTTTTAACTCCAAATGAGATTTTGTTTGAATGGAAAATGCTGAATATCATCATTCCAATACTCCTCCATCCATCACACTTAACAACTTTAGGAATAATAATATTCACCAAACCTTTGCTGCCTTCATTTAAGGAAATTTTAAAGAAAGTTCTCTATTATTCTGAAATCTATCCATCCATAGCTGACAATAGTTAAATCTGCGGATACGAAAGAACTTTCTTTCACTGCTATCTTCAGCAGCTTCTAACAAGCACTTCCCCAACCAATGAGCACGTTCA
This sequence comes from Dipteronia dyeriana, assembly GCA_032871835.1. Taxonomy (NCBI): domain Eukaryota; kingdom Viridiplantae; phylum Streptophyta; class Magnoliopsida; order Sapindales; family Sapindaceae; genus Dipteronia; species Dipteronia dyeriana. Next base: position 30,066,815 of record CM065299.1, read on the forward strand.
ACTACCATCTTCATATCATAACTTCTGTTTCTACTTCTTTCTGTAGTCTTGACCATGCTTCCTCCAGATTGCTCATCAATTTCCAAAGTAAAGATCTTACGTTCAATCCTACAAAGTCTATCAAAATGTTTGTATCACCTTTCTCTCCTCATTGTTAGGTAGCTTGAAGTATTATGGTGCTACCAATTCATGAAACTAGAAGAATATATTAGGTTAACATTGATCTGGATGATTCCAAATCTAGCTTTCCAGAACCAATACTAGGTAAACCTTCCTTGTTGAAATATTCACACACGCACACACATTTTTGATACACAGAACTCCCTCACTTTTTTTTTTGTTCCTTCGATTCTAAACTGGGGGCTACTGCTTGTAATTTTGGACCTTTTGGTAGCTTTGAAACTTGTAGGATTTTTAATATCATTGGTAGGAACCCTTGACTTTTTGGCTGAAAGCCCCATCCCTCAATCACTAGTTCAATGCGTTAGGATTGAGGGAAAGCACCATGCAATTAATTGATGAAGATATTATAATTACTTCGAAACTTGATTTCTACGTGCTATTTTCATATCATCATCATTAATAAGCACTTGCATTCATTCCTTGCCTGTTCAATCATATAATTTATGATGAATTTATTATGGATTTGAAACACATCTGACCAGTATAACATATATTATATTTATATATTAACTTCTGTAATTACTGGAATTAAACAATGTAAAATATTAAGTGCAAAAATCCTTCTATATATTTCAGTCTATTATTTGCATATGAAGGCATCACATATTAATTTAAACCATTTCCTGTATTTAAAAAGAAAAAAGAAAATAATACTGAGCTGATGACAGGAATGTTATAATCTGCAAACCAGAAATTTCTGAATCGAAGCATATCTACTGTAATCTAATATGATGAGCTGATTACAGGAATGTGCTGCTGCTCTAGCAGAAGGGAAACCTGCACCGGCTTTGAGTGTGTGTGCTGATATACGGCCTCTAAACATTGACGACTTTAAATATGCTCACGAGCGGGTAATGCAAAAAATGATCATAATTGTTTTGATTTTTCTTCATAGTTTTTATTGCTTTTTAATTTACTGTTCTTGTTGTGTGGAACTAGGTATGCGCAAGTGTTTCATCGGAGTCTGTGAACATGACTGAGCTTTTACAATGGAATGAACTCTACGGCGAAGGCGGATCAAGAAAAAAAATGTCACTCAGCTATTTCATGTGAAGTCTGTACAAAAGGTTATTTTCTTTTATAAATTATAAATCTAGTGGCCCGAGTAATTCGAGCCACTTTCTTACGGGAGAGCCATTTTGTACAATATAGGGTGTTAAAATTAAATTTGTTATAATTATATGATAGTTTGGCCTTCCAAAGTTTTGATGGTTGCACTGCATCCAACATGAGGAGGAAATGTTTCTAAATATGTAAGTTAATAGACAATGGGAAGGAAAAATTGTGTAGATACATTTGTTGTAATTATTTATGTCCGTGGAATCCAAAAACAATAATAGCATTATTGATAGTTTCTTTCTGCATTCCTTCAAACAAATAGAGCCATGTGTGCCTGTGCTCGTGTCTAAATGATATTACGACATTGAGAGCATTATTTAGTAGTAACTAGTAAGAAAATGACATGTAAAAGCAAATTTTACTCTTTCAATTTGCTTGCATTTCACTTCTTCCAATCTCATATGTGGCTTACTGTTACCGGTGAAGAGTAAAGATCAACCAAAAAGCACAATCTTTTTTTTTTCTTGCGTTGCAATAACACCATCCAAACTTGAAAGATATAAAAGATTTTTTATATTATTTCATGAAGAGGAAAGTCAATTCAATCTTATCTACCAATAACCGATTTTAAGTCCAATCCATTTTGACCATCATAAGCATTTCTTTATTTATTTTTGTGCAATTTTTACATTATCATTCTTATGAACATTAAGATGTAGTTGAAATTGGATTAACAAGATATGTCAATAATTAGTGTGGTATTCTCACATAATAAATTTATTGTAAAAACCTCAAAAGAAAAAAAGGTGAATCTTTGATTTATTTTTTAACTTCAACATCCCATCTAATTAAACTTCAACATCCCATCTAATTAAGTTAGAAATTTAAGTTATAGACTCATTTATATATTGATATACTCAGTCTAAAAAAAGTATCGAGTAATATTAGACCATTTTAACTAATAATGTATCAATTTGTGAACGTGTGTATATATATATATAGTAAGTTAAATAATCAATCATGTACAATGAGTAATATATTGACACCTCATAGGTTAAGATGTGATGTCTATATTAGTGGGAAAAAAAATAGTAATTAGTGACAGATCAATTTTGGACGGTGAAATTCAAGGTTTTTGTTGCTATATTGTATTTGTATAGCTATGGATTAATTACCAAAGAAATCACAATTGTTTTTTAATACTTTAAGTTACTACTTGATTACTCGATTAATATTAATTATATAAATGACCGAATTTAGTTTTTTCTTTATAACTTTTTATCAAGTAAAAATATTCTTATCAAGAACTCAAATTAGACTTATCAATTTATTCTTTTGAATTATTACAAATTTTACTTCCAAACAAAAAAACTAATAGAAATTTGAGTTTTTTTTCTAAAAAAAAGTCCTTTTTTTGAAGTAAAATTTGTAATAATTAAAAAGAAAAAATTGATTTTCTCAAAAAAAAGAAAAATGGAAAAAAAATTAATTATCAGGATATTATTTTCGAGGATTACTGTTTCGAAGAAAATACTGTCAAACGACAGCGTTTAGTTATTTAACAAAAGCAGTCGTCGTTCCTTGTAAACTAAGTAACAACACAGTCTTGGTCTTACTAATCTCTAAAATCTAACCTCTTCCATTCGACGAAATTCAGAATTTTCTCACCGGCCAAACACTCAACATCGAAAATGCTGGAGTCGATCCCGACAGCGCCGCACAGATCCACCACCGACTTCTTCTCGGACCCGGTGGACAGTCACCCGGTCTGGTTCAAATCAAATCTCTTCCTCTCCCCAACTTTCGACTCCGAGTCCTACATCTCGGAGCTCCGAACTTTCGTACCATTCGAAACGCTCCGATCCGAGCTCCAGGCTCACTTGTCCTCCCTCAACCACGAACTCATCGACTTAATCAACCGCGACTACGCCGATTTCGTCAACTTGAGCACCAAGCTCGTCGATGTCGATGCCGCCGTCGTACGGATGCGAGCGCCGTTACTGGATTTGAGAGAGAAGATTGAAGGCTTCAGAGGCAGCGTGGAAGGGTCTCTTGTTGCGTTACAGAGTGGTTTAAAGCAAAGATCGGAAGCCGCTGCGGCCAGAGAGGTTCTCCAACTGTTGCTCGACACGTTCCACGTTGTGTCGAAGGTAAGGACTGGTGTTGTTGTCTATAATTCGATATCTAGATAATGCTACATTGGGAATTGGAACAAGTATTTGGAGGATATAACGAATCTGTGAACTAACTTAGTACTTTTCGATTTTCATAGGACCAAGATCTGAGATTTTTTGCGGAGTTAGTGTTTATATTCTGAATTCAATTAGGCAAGTTGATTTTAGCTTCGCATGTGGTCCATAAGTTGTTTAATTTTGGATAATTGTGTGGTTTAGTTGGTGGGTTTGTATAGAAAGAGAAAAGAAGCTTGTATCTAGCGGTTGTAACATTTGGCATCCAGAAATTCGAATTTTTTGCTCATATGCGTTAATAAAAAATTACATTGTCAAGCTAATGTATTGGGTTATTTTGTTTATTGGAATCTTATCTGTCTATGTAGTTCTGCACAGGTTTGATGATTTGATCTGTTTAGATTTTGGGAAAGTTGGTTATTAATTGATTATTGCTTTGAATTATCAATTGTGGAGGATTGATCTATAGGGAATGCAACTTTCATTTTATTCATCAGAAATGCTCAAAAGGATTTCCGAAAGAATCCATTATGTTAAGTTTCTATGTCAAGTCTAATTTTGGCAATTTAGTTTCATTGTACATAATTTGGGTGAAACTCTAGATGCATAATCTTTTCTGGATTTGAGATCTGTTGCGATGGGAAAATGTAATTCTAAATAAATGTATTTATGTATAAACATCAATTGAGTCTGTGATTTCTTTTCTTCTTTTGATCTTTTCTCTTTACTTTACATTGTCAGTCTACCAGAGTGAGAGTATGGCCGTTTGCAGTATCAGAAGTCCTTTGTTTTTAATGTGTATAAATCTCTGATGGTTTTATTGTACTGTAATTGTAAGTGTCGTGATCATTTTTTTTATATATATGTATCTCAATGAGTGCAGGTTGAAAAACTTATCAAAGAGTTGCCCAGTATGCCCTCTGATTGGTCAAATGGAGATGTGAATTTGGCAGAGAGGAATTCTGTGAGTCATGCTGCCACCTTACAAAATGTTGAGAATGGTACGAATCTCAGAGAGACTCAGAGCATGCTTTTGGAGAGAATTGCCAGTGAGATGAATCGGTTAAAGTTTTATATTGCTCATGCACAGGTCACTTTCTCTCTCAAATTATGATTTTCTGCTGTTACTTCTTCTTGCTCTCTCTCTCTCTCTCTATATATATATATATGTGGATGCTTTAGTCAGATTTGTCTCAGAAGTTTATTGTGAATGTAGCTGAAACTTCACTTCGACTTCGGTCAATTTCTCATTTCTTTGATTTTCCAACATTAACTAGAACATGTGAATGAATAAGGTTTGTCTTGAGAAGCTTGGCAATAACTATCCTATTAGTTTTTGCTAAATGGGCTGTAGCACCAGGATGCACCTGCAATTTATGCCATCTGCATATTCAGTATTTTCTTTTACTTACACTTGCCTTTTTTCTATCGTATTCTTCTGTGATAATTTTGAAACTGAGGTAATTTTTGACATTAATGTCTTCGTGAGAGGTCACTAGAGGGTAATTGTGCTCTTAGGCTACTTAAAAAATGTCTGTTGTGAAATGAAAGTTTTTTGCAAATGTAGATATCTTTAATATGAGTTCTTAAATTTTAATTTTGTTGTGAAGCAGGAATTTAAAATTTGCATGCCTTAAATTTCCAGATGTAATTATTGCAAGATAAAATATAAATGGGGCATGCTTAAAGAATGTAACAAGGAATCACTGAGCTCAAAATCAATTATTTGGCACCCTTACATTCTGTGCTTATTTCCTTTCTCGATTATGCTAGTACAGAACCTGCCTTTCATAGAGAACATGGAGAAGAGGTTTCAGAGCGCTAGCTTATTACTGGATGCAAGCTTGGGTCATTGTTTTGTAGATGGGCTAGAACACCAGGATGCAAATGTAATTTACAACTGCTTGCGTGCATATGCTGCTATCGATAACAACTGGAATGCAGAGGAGATTTTTCGCACAACTATTGTGGCACCACTGATACAGAAAATTATCCCACATGTGTCGACAGAAGTTGTTGCTGGCGCTTCTGGAGATGAACTTGAAAATGATTATAATCAAATCAAGCAATGTGTTGAGAAAGACTGTAAATTCTTATTGGAAATTTCTTCTGCAGGTATGCTAATGCCATACACCACTTTCTACTGTACTTCTAACCACGCGAAAAGGCATCAATTTTTGAGTTGCTGGGAAAGTACTCCGTTATCCCAGTCTATTTTGGACCATTAGTGGAAATATTGGGCATTACATTCTCATAGCCTTGAGATACATTCAAATAATCTTCACTTGAACCACATCACTCGTTGTTTTAGTCATTTGCTTTTGCTGCTTAATAATCAGAAAATATCACCCAGTTTTGTATATAATTATAATTGATGTATTTGTATGTTTCTAGTGCCATCTTGATCTTTCCATCATCAATGTTTTACTTTTGCATTTTAATTGACAGTTTTTCTTTACTCTATAATTTTGTACCAAAACATGGCTATTCTTTTTTCTTGAAATGTATGCATTTCTTGAAACAGCCATTGATGGTGTACAATTCTCTCTGATCACCTTGCACTCGTTCTATTATCTATTCTTTTTAGTCTCGGCATGTGTATAGTTGATCCATTAAATTAGTGAATACTATTTATAGCATCTTTAGCATTAATCAGTCTTATTTGCTTTTTCCAGAGAATTCTGGTTTGCATGTTTTTGACTTCTTGGCGAATTCAATCCTAAAGGAGGTTCTTTCAGCAATTCAAAAGGGGAAACCAGGGGCTTTTTCTCCAGGAAGACCTTCAGAATTCTTGAAAAATTACAAATCAAGCCTTGATTTCTTGGCTCATCTTGAAGGTAGGTTCTAGTAGTCAAAATATTTTCACATCCCCACAAGATTGAAAAGACAGCTAATCCAGTGTTTACTATGGATTTTTTTGTGACTGTTTAGGACTATATTGCCTTTTTATATACGAGTGTATACTGTTCATTATAGTTATAACATCCAATCGTCATGCAAGGCTATTGTCCATCCAGATCTGCTGTTGCTAAATTCCGAGCCGAAGCTGTTTACGTTGAGTTCATGAAGCAATGGAATGTTGGAGTTTATTTCTCTTTGAGGTATTCAGTGCAACTCTTAAATGGCCATGCTACTTAAAATAGGTTCTTATTTTTAAATAATGTTTGCTGATGTTTAAAACTTCAATTTGTTCAGGTTTCAGGAAATAGCGGGGGCTTTACATTCTGCTCTTATTGCAGCTAGTCTTGAACCTATTCATAATTTACATTCTGATGAAGGAAAGTCTCCTTTGTTAACATTAAAACAAAGTGAGACTCTTTTGGAGAGCTTGAGATTGTGCTGGAGGGAAGATGTTTTCGTACTTTTTTGCTCTGACAAGTTTCTTCGCCTGTCCTTGCAGCTTCTCTCAAGGTCAGTTTAGATGAGAGGTTATGTTTTATTCAGCTTATATCTATTTATGTTGATTGCCTAATGATAATTTTTTCATAGATACTCAAATTGGTTGTCATCTGGACTAGCTGCTCGGAAAGTGGGTAATTCTGGTGCTAATCCTGTAAATGAATGGGCTATATCAGCTGCCCCGGATGACTTTATTTATGTACCCTTCTGCCCTTATTTCACTATTTCTCTTTCTCCTATATCAGACATGTTAATAAGCAATCAACTTACGTTTGACTTTTCAATCTATGTGCATTCCATTGAAGACTTGAAGTCATGTTTGGTCATATACATATTTGAAAAAAGATTTGTTCAAACTTTTTTGGTACCGTAATTCGATCCTTATAGGTTATCAATGTTAGATCTGCTACTGCTAGGCAACATCATAGCATTTGAAATTATCTTGTAATGCTCCCAGCCTCCCATGTAAACTGTAGATTAGAAGTCAACTTTTATTGATACACGTAAATCATCCTGGCTAACTGGCATATATATATATATATATATATATATATGTATATATATATATATTGGCTTTTGATTTGCAGATTCTCCATGATACAAATTGTCTGGTGTCAGAGGTGTGCGGTGACTATCTGGCTCATGTACTTCAGCTTCTGTCTTCATGCCCCGCTGAAGTTCTTGATCTAGTAAAACAGAGCATTATACAAGGTGGAATGGTTTTGAATGCTTTACAACCTTCAGTTATCAACACAATAGTAGAGACACTAGTTGAAAAGGCTGTTGAGGTAAGTTGCATCTTTTCAAGGTTTTGTGTCGGTTAATTCGCAAGAGTCAGGGGATGCATTTTTCTTTTAATTTGTTTCTTTAACCTTTTCCTAATAGAGGAATTATTGTTATATAATGTATTAATGTATGATGCAATGATGGGTTATTGTGCTAGATGCATGACCCAGCATTCAGAATCTTAATTCATTCAAAGTTTTGTTTATTTAATGTAGGACTTGAGACAGCTCAAGGGAATAACTGCAACTTTCAGATTGACTAATAAACCTCTTCCTGTGCGGCATTCCCCCTATGTGTCCGGGTTATTACGTCCCCTAAAGGTATGCAGTCTTCTTTGTTTTCAGTTCTTGCTGTACACTTCTCATGTATGCCACTACGCCTAATAATTCCTTGCATCTGTTGTTTGCATCTCATGTTTTTTGGTTGTGATTTACATTAGTATAGTCTTGATCAAAGACCATTCACAATCACATTTTTTTTTTAAAACATTCACGATCACATCTTGATGGTTGGTAAAAAAATAAAAAAAGAGGCAGAAATCTGCACTAGAGGCCTCAATTGTTATGTATTTATATTTATTATGATTAGTGTTTAATTTCCAAAGTTTATAGAAACATTTTAATCTCATGCTAATAGGAGTGTAGCAGACTATATCTTATCAAAAAGCTGTACAATTCTGATTTTGAATAATATCCACATGATAATACAATTGTAACTTGGATATACCCTTCCCACTGTTTGCAGTCTTTATTGGAGGGACAGCAAGCTATGACGTATTTGACGAGGGAGACTAAGAGTAAATTATTAGTCGGTGCTGTAAATGAGATAACTAATCGTTATTATGAAATAGCTGCTGATCTCATTGAAATGGTTAGTGTCTTGAGTAAAATTTAGTTCTCTCATATCTCTTTGACAAATATTCGCGAAATTTAACTCTTTGATGATCATACCTAGGCTAAGAAAACAGAGTCTTCACTCCAGAGACTACGAATGGGTGCACAAAAGCGAGCTGGAGCAAGCATGGATGTCACAGACCACAATGTATCCGAAAATGCCAAGTTTAGTATGCAATTGTTCCTTGATATTCAGGTAAGCATTGTTCTGTGTGTGTGTTTATTAGTTGGTCCATGTATTTAAATGCAAGTGAATCTGATCTCAAGCATATAACACTTTACATGATTTAATCAGGAGTATGGGAGAAACCTCGCTGCCCTTGGGGTTGTAGCGGCTGATATTCCGGCATACTGTTCTCTGTGGCGATGTGTGGCCCCATCGGATAGGCAAAATGTCATTGAATTCTAAGAGTGATTTTTGGCTGCCGGCAGCATGTAGAGGTTTGGTGATGTGTCATTGTGAATTATAAAATGATGTGATTGTGAAGTACATTTTTTAAGTTCGTTTGGTAGTTTTTAGGCACTCAGACTATTATTGCAGGTCAATATATAGTATAATGAGGAAAAAATTTGTTCACGAAATTTACTAGTGCAGTTTATAGCAATAAAATTAAGATTATATTTGGATTCGCTGCAAAATAAATTACGTGGGGATCGATTACTCTTCTCGACTAATAAGTAAGAACATGATTTAACTTCTTTTTACTCGTAAAACTGAGCTTTAGAAAACTTATTGGAATGCAAATGCATGGAGAGTTAATATTTTGATGATCATCACTCTCAGCGCATCCTTTTGAGTTTTGTCTGCACACATTTTCGTTGCTGCTATGGATTACGCCTGGAGGAGAACAAGGAAGAGCGTTATGATAGGCAACTAAAACTTGATGGATCCACAAGCTATCCTGGAAGAAATCAACTAGTTCTATCGCCTTACCGTTGTTAATTGTGACAACTTGGTCACTCCAAAACGGATCATCAAACAGTTGATAGAGTTTCTTATCTTGTTTTACAGGGAAATGTCCCTGCTGATAATTATTATTATCAGCTTCGTTTCTGGTAATTGTTTTGTTGAGAGGAGGACATGTGCAGCTGAACCGATGCCTCGGAGAGCTCCTATAAGAGCGGGAAAACTCTGCCAAAACAAGACTTGATCAATTTTCTTACTAATAATTGGGTATTGTAAGATCAAATTAAAGCTAATGTTGCTAGTCATGATGATGAGTTAGTTTAGAATTACCGCTATTGACACTACGAAAATCATCTTCAGAATCTGAGGCTGAGGGGAGGCAAGGATGACAATCAAAGAAGGTCTCCTGATCTCCACTGTTAAGTGTATCTGCATATATACAAAGACTTGCCTCCTTCATTTCAAGTCAATTGTGGAATGATAGTCAGTTTCTCTTACTATTCTGTAACAGTAGTACTAAAAAGCTAGTCAAAATTTCAGCGTCAACCATTGCGCCATAATTGGCTGCTTGTTGGGGCGTGCTTTAGGGTGTGTCAAAAGTATTTTGGTCAAGGTGTGCGTTACAGGACTTTTAATATAATTAGTCGCATATAATACCTGAGTAGTCGTCACGATAACTTGGTGTGGCATGCCGTCTATATCGCAAAGCTGATCAAGAATCAAGATCAACCCTTTAAATATTGAATTAGCCAATATATATTCCTTCGAAACTGAGAAGCTTGAACTCAAATATAACTATGAAGGTGTCTCACAGCTCTTCAAAATCCATCCTGGTGTGCATGTACAATTAAGGACACCACAGAAGAAGAAACACAAAGAAGAAAGAGGATTGCATTTCCAACTTCATATATATAAACCAAAAAGAAACCACAAAAACAAAAGCTAGATATTAATTATCATAATTTTAAAATAATAAAAATACAACATTGAGAGATTTACCTTGAAAGCAAAATCATGATTTTAATGAATTTAAATTTCACAATTGCTTATCGGGATAATCGGAACACTTTGGCCGCCGGCATCTCTTCTAGAGATGACAAGTTTCATGGACTTTACAAGAGAACCTTTATATATTCAATTACCGACATGTGCTTCAACAGCAATAATCTGCAAATTTTCATTTATATAATTAATTCTCTTTATATTTATAATAATTTTTTGTTGATATAATAACAACAGCTATCAATTTGATAGGTGAAAAAAACGCTTGGGACAAAAGCCTATCTAGAGTCTAGACAACTGCTTTCTGCTCTCATTGCAACTAAAACATTATAAATCAGTGGAAATGATGAGATATATAAAATTTTATGTGTGTTGTAATGATGTCACTGTTTTAATAATTTAAGTTTAAAAGACACCTATTACGGTGAACTATCCAAATTACCCTTAAATAATCTATTTTTATTCTCATTGTGCTTCTATCTACACTTTGAAAACGATAACTCCTCTCTCTCCAAAATAGTTGTTTGAAAATCGATCTACAACTCATCTCTTTCCAAAAAACTTGTCTCTCTCCAGATTCTGTTCAAAAAAATAATATATGTTTGTGATCTTCTTTTATACATTATCATATATTTCTGTGTGGTTTAACAATGTATCCATTCGTTATGATTTGTTGTCTCAATCTTTGTATGAACATGTATGAACATTTAGTCTCCAGATTCTGTTCGGGACTTTTTTAAAATATTTCGAACCTTTTTTATTAGTGTCCGAGCTATTTTGATATGATTCTGAGTTTTTTTATACTCTTCCGAGTTTTTTTTATTTGTCTTCGAGTTGTTTTGTCAGAAAAACTCGAATTAAGTAAAAAAAAGCTCAGGCATTTGGCAAAAAAGCTCGAATCGAGCTTTTTTGCCAAGTGCCCGAGCTTTTTTTTTAACTTGGCAAAAAGGCTCGAATCAAGTAAAAAAAAGCTCGGGCACTTGGTAAAAAAGCTCAATTTTTACTTGATTCGAGACTTTTTACCAAGTTAAAAAAAAAGCTCGGGCACTTGGTAAAAAAACTCGAATCGAGTTTTTTTACCAAGTGTCCGAGCTTTTTTTAATGGGTTCGAGCTTTTTTACCAAGTGTCCGAGCTTTTTTTTTAACTTGGTAAAAAGGCTCGAATCAAGTAAAAAAAAGCTCGGACACTTGGCAAAAAAGCTCGAATCGAGCTTTTTTACCAAGTGCCCGAGCTTTTTTTTAACTTGGTAAAAGTCTCGAACCAAGTAAAAATCAAGCTTTTTTGCCAAGTGCCAAAGCTTTTTTTTACTTGATTCGAGCCTTTTTGCCAAGTTAAAAAAAAAACTCGGGCACTTGGTAAAAAAGCTCGGACACTTGGCAAAAAAGCTCGGACCCTTACCAAAAAGGCTCGAGACTTTTACTAAAGGCTAATGAAACTTTCTCTCTCTATTTCATAACTCTCACTGTAAAATAATGAATGAAAGATTCTGATGAAACAACTATTATGGACATTTTTACCCGTTTACCATAATAGATGTCTTTTAAACATAAGTCATAAAAGCAGTGATAGTGTTGAAACGTCGCCTCCAAAAAATGCTATTTATTTTTTGAGCCCTTATAAATTATTACTTCAAGAATATTATTAGTAGTCTATTAGACACCTTCAATTTTATATAGTTGTTATAATAGTGTGATAACTGAAGGATCATAGTACACCACTCTAACGGGAGTTTAGCTTTGTATGTTGGGACTGTTACACATTCATCGATGAATATGTTAAAAGTTAAAAACTTTAAACGTTAGAATTGTTTCTTTCATATGTTGTAATGACAGTTTTAGGAGTTTTTTCAAAAAGGTTCTTTTGAAAATGCATTCTTGTACCTATATTGGAAATTGTGAGAAATATCACGTTTTTTTTATAAGTTGCAGTCATGTCACAAATTTAATAAGCTAAAGTTTGAAAGATACCTATGGTGAACTATCCATATTACCCTTAAATAATCAATTTTTAATTCTCTTTATACTTACATCTCCACACTTTGATCACCGAAAGCAATAACTCTTGTTTCTCTCTCCAAAAAATTTGTCTGAAATCAATCTATAATTTTTTTAAAAGTCGACGTGTTTCAGCAAAGTATACTGTAAAAGGTTCGGAAAGTAAATAAAAAGTTTCGGACATTACAAGAAAAAGGTTTGGCCACTGAGTTAAAAAGCACGAACCATTGAAAAGAAGTCTTGGACACAGTTTTAAAAAGCTTGGGGTTTTGAAAAAAAAAACTTTGAGATTTGAAAAAAAAAACTCGGAGCTTTGAATCCGGAACTTAAAAAAGAGCTCAGAATTTTGAAAAAAAAAATAGCTCAGAGCTTTGAAAAAAGCTTGAACGTGTTTCAAAAAAACTCGGAAATATTTCAAAAAGTATCGAAAACTCAGATATTTAGGCCCCGTCATGCAGCTATTTTTCAGTCTGTTTTCGTTTTTATTTTTCAAAAATGCGTTCGTTAACCGTTTTTCATTTTATTTTCGAAAAAAAAAAAAACCAGTGATAAAAGTGAAAGATTTGAAAAACACAAAATACTTATTTTTTGTTTTTGTTTTTGTTTTTCATTTTGTTATTCACTTTTTTATATATAATTTTTTTATATACTATTAATTGTACTGTTATGCGTTTGATATGCTTAGCATAAGACAAGACAAGATTTTCAATTGACCAAAGTGTCTCTCTTATATATATATATATATATATATATATATTCCATAATAATTTATTTTCAATTAAAACTAAAAACATTCATGTAATCATATATATTTATAATAATATTATATATTATATTATAATATATTTTATGTATATTATATTATAATATATATATATATATATATATATATATATATAATGGGGATTCCTTCTCTTCTTTTCCGTATCATATGCTAATCAATATAGTTCTACTCTTCTGAAAAACAGAAGAGGCTCTAATACCATATATATAGAATATTATATATAATATATATTATAGAATATTAATAAATATAATATTATAGAATATTGATATAATATATATATATATATTATTATAATATGTATATATATTTATTTTTATTATATAATAATATATATATATATAATTATTTATTTATAATATAAAAGTTTAGTTTTGATTAATTCATTTTTTTGATATGTTTTTTTGAATTAATTTTTGATGTGCTACTTTTGTTTAATTTAAAAATTACAATATAAAAATTATATTGGTTAATTATTTAATCAATTTGTTTATAGTTGTAATAATATCAAACAAAATTTTAAAATTGATATTTCAATTTTTGACAGTTTTCGGTTATCCTACCAGACGCGTTTTTTTCCGTTTTCATTTTCAAAATACATCTTCCAGTATATGCTACCAGACGGGTTTTTCAGAGTTCGAAATTGAAACAAAAAATATTGTTTTCATTTTCATTTTTATTTTCGAAAAACAACAACTGAAAAATGCTTACAGGAAAGACTCTTATCTTCATCAACACACAACAGATCAAATAAAAAAAAAAGCTCTCGGGGAGCTCCTCCTGCCCCCCGCGAGCTGACCGAGCAGCTCGACCACCGCGAGTTCGGTGGGGAGCTCGACCCCCGAATGCGTCTGTGTAGCGCTACTCTGTCACCGTTCGAATGATTGTCTTGGTTTCAACAGGATTTTCTTTCTCTACTTCATAACTATGTCACTATAAAATGAATAAAAGAAATCTGATGTGGAACAACTATTAGAGTTATTTTTATTCGTTCATTATAATATACGTCTTTTAAACATAAGTTATTAAAACAGTGACAGTGTCGAAATGCTACCTCCAAAAAATGTTATTTAATTTCCGAACAATTCTTGTACATGAACATCCAAAATGAAAGGCACACATCACTAAAAGAGTAAAAGGTAATGAAGATTTTGATGAGAAAGAATTGAACTATCGAATAGATCATCACATTCGTTAAAGAAATAAAAAAGAATTACAGGACCATTAATTTACACACAAAGAATACATAAATGGATTGTATATTAAAAAAAAATAAAAAAAGCAAGAATCACTTCATCATAACTCTGAATTCTTCAAAGCTGAGAACTCCATCCCCATTAAGATCAAAATGTTTAATCATCAACTTACATTCATCAATGGACTTGGACTCACCAAGTCGGCTGAGCATTCTCTTCAAGTCCTTAGGTCTAATAAAGCCACAGTCATCAACATCATACATGCAAAATGCTTCTCTCAAGTCCTGCAACTTATCTTCTTCACTCCCTCCTTCCATCAACCCAACAAAATCTTCCACATCCAACAACCCATCTCCGTCTTTGTCCAACCACTCCACCGCCTCCTCTACTTCTGTCAACAGCATCTCTCCGCCCATCAAACCCACCCGGTTCTTCAACTCCGACGCAGAAATTTTCCCATCTCCGTTCTCATCAAAGTAGATAAAAACACGTTCCAACTGATCAATATCTCCATTCTTCAACATGATAGAAAGTCGAAACGAAATAACAGTTGACAGATATTTAGCTTAGCTGCTGCTAATTAATTGCCTCTGTTGTTGTTGATATAACAGAGAGGCACTCTTTATACATATGTCCTATGTGGGTAAGTGTGAGTTGGCTGTTTCAGAGAGTGTTCCATGTTGTTTGGAAGAAGCTTCAGAATTAATATAGGATCAAACAAGTGTTCAACAGGGAAGAGAAGAAAATGATAAAAAAGAGGATCCATACTCTTTACTTGGAAAACGAAAGGAGGAGGAAGAAACCAGATTTGTGTTAACGGTCAACAATGACCATATTCTTTAATTATCACCATTGTTTGTTTATTTATTTTTACTGTATTTTTTTCCTCTTAGACGACGGGTGGGGAGTGGGGACGAGGGTGTGCCGTGCGTGTAAATTTTTTAGGGTACACCGTACACGTTGCGTTGGTACGACTTTTGACTTGTTATAATTTTTCGTTGAATTGTTTTTTTATTATTATTATTTATTAAAAATATTACAATAATTTAAAATTTAAAAGAGGAACCCATAACCACAACCTTATAGTATGATATAGGTTATGTCTACTCGTTATAATTTTTTGGAAAGAAAGATATGGGCTAAAGTTGTTCTACGGAAAATATATCATATATATTTATTTGATCGTTTTAATTGGAACTTGAAAATTTGACCTAGATTATGTTATTGAAACTAAATAATGGATGAAGGTTGAAATTATATAATTTAAATAAAAAATTTAATCTAATATAATCTAATCCTATACATATATGAAAAATGTCAGGCTTCCAAAATAATATGCTAAGTCAATTGTAACCACCATATTAATCATGAGATTACATAGTGGATTCATATAGGATATAAGTTATAACCACCTTATTAATTATCTTAGCTATCATTATAAAACAACTTTCTAATTTCAAATTTACATCGATTTACACAATGATGTTCTCAAACGAACATTTTAGATAGTGTAACACTACTCATTTTAAACTTGAATGTTGTTTATGAAAAAAGATCAAATCTAAGGAGACTTTGCAAATCTCCCTATATTTTATTTACTAAATAGGCTTATAACATACATAATATATATGTTAATCAAATCAAAGACTTTCTCGTTGTACAAATTTGAATTTTCTTCTAAATTGATTTCATCTTAACATTAAAAAATTTATATTCTATTCTCTTTTATTTCAAATTAATAATTGTAAATTTAGTATAAAGATATAAATATAAAGAGAATCTATAGTTGAAAGGTCCAACCAGGAGGATCATGTTGGATACAATATAATAGTCAAAGCATTTGGCTTCCTTCACAACATGACATTTCTTTGAATCTTATTGGAAACTAATTAACAGAGGTGACCAACCGACTTTGTCATGATTTTTGTCACAAATCATATTTTACACTTGGGAATTGGTGAAGTTTGTCTCATATATATATAATCTCTCTTTCTTTTATTTTGTTAAAAAAAAAAATTAAAGAAGAAACATCAAAACTCCTATCCTAAGACACAATAGAAAGATGTATCGAAAGTTAAAAGTGCATCGACCTGGAAATCAGACTTATTATTTTCTTTTTCTATGGATAAATCATTTGTTGACCTTTTTGGAAGAGATGAAGTAGAGCCACAAATTAGTAACAAATGCAGTTCAACTGTAATAATATTAATGATTTAATTTATTATGCATCAATAATGACCTCTATAACAAACTAAAATGCTGCAATTTTCAAAATATATGAAGAAAAATAATATAAAAGGAAAAAGGAAAAATCACCTGTCCTGGATTTTTCATTTTGTTCTCAAAGATTTGTCATTGCGCTCTTGCTGGTCTCTAGACTCTAATGATTAATTTACAGAGGCTCTATAACTACAAAAGCTAACCTCTCTTGATCGTTTGTCGTTGCAGGTATATCTGTCTGGACGCAGCCAATCATGAAGGCCTTCCAGCTTAGACGCTAAATATAAGTTGCCAAACAACAAAGCTTGCACATGATGAAATCCATGATACAGTAAACTATGTTGCCAAAGCCAAGCTGAATTCTAGGTAATGTTGTCGGACGTTCTTCCAAAAAAAAAATCAATTGGTGCTGCTTTTACTCTTCCAATCATTTTGTCGCTGCCATCTCAGAATCAGATAAAATGTTATCCAAGTCCTCATAGTATGGCCAACTGTTTCGGCTTTTCTCATTGCTCTTGCTTTCCTGTGTTAAATAAACCATTATTGTTAAATAAGCAATATTAATAAACTGGTTAGTTAATGGTTGCATTCATGATTCATCTAATACATATTTAAGCAGGATAATATGAAGGCTGATAGGGAATAAGACCGAAAATCTAGATGACCCCAATATCCAAATTCGTCAGACATTCCTATTGACCCCTAAAACTTTTCCAACATGTTATGAAAATGCTTAATAGATTGGAAAAGCTAGATAGATTGATACATGTGTGTGCAGGTTTCAATTTGAGTTCGGAAAATCCAAACCTCATATTTCTGAAGCAAAGATGCCCATAGGGATTTGCACTGGCCTGGACTTCGAATAATCCCCTCAGACATAAAATGTGTAGATATTTCTCTCCATAGGGCCATTCTCCCCTTCACTACCTGAAATCTGCTATGCAATTCCCCACGCATTTTAATGAGTTTCTTCACCTCCTCAGGCTTCCATTTGTTCCGCTTCACAGTCTTGGAAGACTTCGGTTGAGAACTTTTTTCTGATTGTAAGGAGTCATCTTCAATGCTTTCATTATCATCTGTATCAACCTCTGACCTCTGTTTTTCTTTTGCAGCCAAAGCATTGTTATCTTTGACCGAATTGTCAATCGGTGAAGACGATGCGATGAATGATTTCCAGAAATCATCTGAATCCTCAGAATTATGAGAAGGCCTTTCACCAAAGTTGGAACTTGAACTGGTGGTGTCTTCCTCTGGTAGTAGTTCTTCAGCTTTAATACAGCCAGCTGCACGAATGAATGATGATGGGAAGAGGATATGTAATTAACACACTTTCACAAACAAGCTCAAGGACATAAAATATCAATAAGGAAAAGTTGGATACTGGTCAAACAACACAACAACAAAACAATGAATCCTACATGAAGACATGCTAGTAGCTTAAACATTCGAAGCACAATTGACAGTTCTCCTTATAGCAGCTGTGAATACTAGGTTCCTTACTTTCTTATTTTGCATTCCTTCACTTCATAATTTTGTAGGATCTCAACTTATTTTATTGTCCAGTTAAATTGGTTTTGGCATAAGAGCAATGTAACAGTACCAATGGGCAGAAATAAGGACTCCTCAATAAGAAACCCTCAAAGAGAGAATTCTGTTGAAAGATGAGAAGAGAGAGAATGAGAGATGAGGACCTTCCAAATTCTGTTGATAGCCACTTCCTTCTGCTTGCATTTGGTTCAACTTACTTCTTTTGGGATATGAATCAGCCACTTTTCTAAGTGCTGGCATCCCAAAACCAACATTAGAATTGCCAGCCAGCTTTGCATTGATCTCATCAGAGATAACTCCGGCTGGGTTTTCTGTAGCAATAGCAATAACTTCAGGCCTTTTACCACTGTACTTTCTCACCATCTTTCTCAAAACTTCAGAGACAGTCTTTTCCATGTGGGATAAAGGACATTTCACAGGGCAGCTTGAAAGTGCAGCATGTGCAGCTTTGTGCAGGGCATCTAAAAGCTTCCCTTTGTCAAGCCATAGACAACGAGTAGTGATTCTTATCTTCCCTTTTAAGCTAGTTTCACTTAGACTGTCTATATTTTTAGGGCGTAAAATTTCCATACTGCAATAGTAGAATGTCAAGATGCCATTATAAATATAATATGGATGTACTTAATTTTAGACTTTACTTAATTTACTGATAAAAATATCTACCTGATCACAATAATACCATCCGATGCAATTCTTAGTCTCTCATCAATGCAGAGTTCAGTTGATGTGCCAAATGCTTTATCACCATCACTAAACATCAACTGCAATATAAGATTAAATTATTAGCAGATTTAGCATCTCTGAGATAGAAGACTTCAAAGGATCACCAACCTGCAAATTCTCCTTCCCAAGAGAAATAAAACCATTAGAAAGAACTCTTCTATTCCGCAAGTGAGAAACCCCAAGCATCTCTCCATTTTTTATAACCTGGTATAATTACAAGAGTTACACTCTAAGTTCCATGACATCGTAATAAAATCGGTAAGACTATAACCTAAACATTTAAAATGCCAATGTAAAAATAGAATCTAAACAAGGTCATAAACATACTAATATACTATATAAATCCTTGTATAAATGTCAAGCACGGGCTGGAAACAACAGAAACATATAACAAGATAAATGCTGACTCACAGTACTATGTCGAATGCCAGTTGATTTTCCAAGCAATTCGTGCTCTTTCAGAAACAACAGTTCTCCGTGAATGGGTAGAAAATGCTGTGGTTTCACAATTTTCAGAACTTCCTCCTTTAAGAAGAAACTGTGATTAGATAATATCATCAAAAGCATATTATGACTACAGCACTAAAGAAGTATGCAGTCTGAACATACATCAAGATTAGGAGACAACATGTCAGAAAAAGATATCATTCAATTATCCTTTAACCAATAAAGGTGGGATCTAAGCAAAGAGACTGAAAAGAAAATGAAAGTTCTAATAAGATTTTATTTTCTTTTAGGTATAACATTTATAGAAGTTGCATCTAATTATTATATTGACTATTTAATTAAAAATTCAGACAACAGTTTATTCATAGTTTTGGGCTTACTTTAGTAATGTAATTAGAGCAATTTCACATGACTCTAGGCCTCATTATGATTAAATATTAGATTTGGGTTATTTTTATGCATTTATAATTAAGATGTAAGTTCTCTTATCATCAAAAAAAAAAAAGATGCAAGCTCATATAAAGATTCGAATCATGGCAGTATGAAGAGTAAAGGATTTTGACTGACATTAGATTATTGATAAGCATCAAATCTCCTTCTCTTTATCTCTTTTTTCCAAATACTGGTTTGTTTATCCATTTTTTCACAGTATCTCTGATTCCACTGATCCTCTCACCCACATTCTCAGTTTAATATCTTGATCTCATGAATCGTAGTTTCAAGATACATAAGATTGGTATTAAAAAGGAATAACTTGTTTGACCTCAGAAAATGATGACAGTGACGTTTCAAATAACTTGTTAATGAAGGCAGTGAAGTTTCACCTTCTAGCTTTCTTGTTATAAAATAATCCTCACAACATCAATTTCAATTATTCTTCAAAGTGATTATTTTAATACAAAAGGGCAAAAGAATGACACAATAAGACATAATTATGTCTACTTTATTCCAAAACCAAAAATCCCCTTAGTCTCCATGAATATATATGGTGATGCCATAACACTAGTATGGTAGATAGGTTGACCATATGAAAATACGACAAAGAAAGATAAATATTAAGTATGATTGAGAGGAACATTTATAAATCTTACCAATTCTCCTCGATAAGCATGACCAGATGTGTGCAACCCCTCATTCCTACCCATCACAATAGTTGATCCAACCTCTGATATGCGGTTTAGCATTTTCATTACACGAGATTCATTACCAGGTATTACCTGCAGGTAAAATATAGGACTAATCATCATGTTTCAACATTGAACAGATTTCGGCAAGAAACTGCACATACTACTATAATAGCAATATTCCTGAACATCAACACTTCTTACAGCCAGCAAGTTGGAAATGTTCCCAATAAATCAGTTGCAGTGGTTATCAATAAAACAAATAGAAATCAACAAATTCTTGAGCCTAAAATAGAAAGAACAAAAATGGAGCAGCATCATGCATGTAACATATTTAAAAGAAATTTGTTGGGATTCGGTTAGATATGTATATATTTGGATTAGGGTTGCACATTTTCCCTAGATCCCCATTTCCCATCCCCATTCCCATTTGGGGAAATTTTTTTGGGGAAAAATGGAGAAATGGGTGGGGGATGGGGATGAAAATCATCCCCAAATTGAAATGGGGATAGGGATGGGGAGACCCATCCCTATCCCCATTTCCCCATTTTCCCCACAAATATATTGAAATGGGGATGGGGATGGGCGATTTCCCCATTTCCCCAAAAACATTATAATATAATTTATTTATATATATATATATATTAATTTTTTTATTATTTGAAAACCTAACTATATAAACAACATATGTGAAGTTTTTTTAAATACTTTATTTTGTAATGGATATGGATTTTATTTTGTGTTTGTAATGAAATGTTTTTTTTTTAATATGTAATTTTAAGTCAAACAGGGAAATGGGGAAACGGGGAAAATGGGAAACTGGGGTTGGGGATGGAGATACCTCCCCCCAAAATTCCCTATCCCCATCCCCATTTCAATATATTTGAGGGGTGATAGGGAAGGGTTTGGGAAGTGGGGATGGGGATGGGGATGGGGATAGGGGGTCCTATATTCATCCCCATTTCCCCAATGTACAACCCTAATTTGGATAGCTTTGTTTTAGGATAGAAATTATAGCATAATTTCTCTCCTTTAAACGAGGAAAGAAATATCTAATTTCCGGTAGTAATTATTGCCTTGTATGATGTGTTGTATATATATTTCCTCCTTCAGTAATACAAAATAAGGTCATTTACCTAATATTTTTTACATGGATCATAGCCCTCTCTGTACCAAGCAAAACCCTAGCCGCTTCTCATGGAGAAATCCAGCAGTACCTCTGATTCCGTTTTAGAGGTGACATCTGCCATGAATCTTACTGGTCCCAACGGCAATGGTTTGACCTACGCCACTTCCTGCATCTCTCTATAGCCACAAACTCAAAGGTAAAAATTACCTACAGTGGACACAATCAGTATTTACGTACGCCAGGGGCAAAGGTAAGGCGGACTATCTTCTCATTAATGCTGCAAAACTGGAAGAAAAGGATCTTGGATACATGACATGGATGACCGAGAATAACATGATCATGTCATGGCTGGTCAATTCCATAACAACCGAGATAGGAAAAAACTTTCTTCTGTATAGCATAGCAAAAGAAATTTGGAAAGCAACGAAGGAGACCTACTCAAACAAAGACAATTCAAGTGAGTTGGTGGCAATCAAAGGGATTCTTCATGATCTTCGGCAAGGCGACTCAACTGTCACACGGTACTTTAATGTTCTTCATAAGAATTGGCAGCAATTACATGTGTTCAAAAAATACAATTGGGCAGGTCCTACAGATGCAGTCTTGTACAGGAAGATCATTGAGCAGAAGCGAGTGTTTAAGTTCCTCTTGGACCTCAACAATGATCTTGATGAGGTGAAAGGACATATTCTAGGTATGAAGCCTATCCCAGGCCTATGTGAGGCTCTCTCGAAAGTCAGAAGGGAGGAAAGCCGCGAGAAGCTCATGCTCGACCCTAAAACTAATGCACCATTTGGTTCCGCAACTGAAGCTTCTGCTCTTGCAGTAAAAAACACCCAATTTTCAACCCAACACGGAAATGGCATGCCTTGGTGCGATCACTGCAGGTGTCCGGGGCCACACAAAGGAAACGTGCTATTCATGGCAAACCAGCTTATTGGAAGCCAAAGAAAGCCATTAAAGAGAAGGAAAGTCGGGGAAATATGGCTACAAACACTAATTCAAGGTTGTCTTTTAACAGAGAGGAACTTGATGCCTTCCGCAAATTGTTGCAACAACCACAAACCTGGGTAATTGGGTTTGGTTCCCTTGCCCATTCAGATAATTTTCTACATGCTTTCTTGTCAAACAAGAGCAAAAGAAGGTGTGGATTGTCGATTTCGGAGCTACTAATCATATGACAAGGATAGGAGTGTTCTTCATACTTTTATTTCTTGTTCACATAATCTAAATGTAAGGATTGTAGATGGCTCCTTGTCTAAAGTGGCAGGAACCGAGTCTGTTGTGTTGAAAGGCGGTTTAACTCTTTATAATGTCCTTTTTGTCTCAAAGCTAAATTATAGTCTCCTATCTGTCAGCAAGACTGTATGTTTAAATTTTTTCCTTCCATGTGTGAATTTCAGGATTTGAATTCGGGGATGATGATTGGCAGTGCTAAAAGGCAGGCTGGACTTTATTCTCTTCCCATTCAATCCTCTTCGTCAAAATCATCGTCAATGGCAGTGGGTGGAACTTCCTTGCCTGAGATCAATTCCTATGTTACAAATACATGCCATAGTGAAACTAGTATGGATAGTGTATTAGTGATAGAGCCGTTATGATGTGGCACTATAGATTAGGTCACCCAAATTTCATGTACTTATCAAAAATGTTTCCATCTTTATTCATAAAGTCCTATGTTATATCAATGTGAAATGTATCGATTTTCAAAGCATACTCGTTTTTCTTATCCAAGTCAAGCATATAAAAGTTCAAACTATTTTCAATGATCCACATTGATGTATGGGGTTCTTATACGACTCCAACTATTACTGGAACTCGGTGGTTTGTCACTTTCATTGATGACCACAGTAGGTTCACCTAGATTGTTCTCATGAAAAGCAAAGCAGAGGTGTCTCAAATTTTTAAAACTTTTAACACCATGATTCAGACCCAATTTAATGCAAAAATCCAAATGTTTAGAACTGACAACGGGAAGGAGTTCTTTAATTCAACCCTTGACAATTACCTATCTAGTGAGGGTATCATACACCAAAGTTCATGTGTTGATAGTTGATACTCCACAACAAAATAGGATAGTCGAGAGGAAGAATAGACATCTCATTGATGTTACCCGAGCTTTACTGTTTTCTACAAACGCACCTCATCATTTTTTAGGGTGAAGCTGTCTTGACTGCAGCTTATCTCATCAATAGACTTCCTTCAAAAGTGTTGAAATTTTTACCTCCCAATTAATTTCTTCTTAAATATTTCTCACAGTGTCGTCTTGTGTCAAATCCTTCTCCAAAGATTTTTGGATGCACTGCATTTGTCCATATTCACACACATCAAAGGACCAAGTTCGATCCTAGGTCAATCAAGTGCATGTTGGTTACTCACCATCTCAAATGGGTTATAAATGTTTTTGTCCTCAAACTAACAAATTTTATCATACTATGGATATAACATTTTTTGAAACCCAACTTTTTTTCACAAAACTGCTATTCAGGGGGAGAAAATCAATCCAAATGAGTTAGAATATCAGTTTTTGAGTGACACAAGTGTTTAGCATCCTAGTCAAAGTGCCCATCATGAGTCTAGTTACTATCAACCTCAAGTTTTCACATTTCAGCCCACTGGAACCCCCTCAATGGAAGCTGACTCACTGCAAAACTTAGACAACTCATCAAATGTGTCAAGCTCACTCACAAATCAGCCCAGCTCACGAAAATAAAACTCTGTCAAACACCCTAAATCAGTCCAATTCAACACTGCCTAGTTCAATTAAAGCAGCAGAAAAATCACCTCATAATTTCCAAACAACAAAATCATACCATCTTTCTCCTACTACAAATAAAGAAGTCCTTGTTTATCAAAGAATAAAGGAGAAAGAAAAGGAGAATGAAACACCGGTGCCCAAAACAGTTCAATCAGCTGAACCAGAAATTCAAATGCCTGAATCAAACCCGGAGAGTGGAAAAATCAATAGTCTAGCAAAAACAATGAGGTGACCTTCCAATTGCTGTTTGGAAAGGTATGAGAGAGTGTAGAAGCCGACCCCTCTATCCTATCAGCAAATATGTAAGTAATAAAGGTTTGTCTCCTAAGTTCTGCTAGAATTTCTGCAATTTCAGTTCCTAGTAATGTTCATGAAGCATTGGAACATCCAAAGTGGAAAGAAGCAGTGGAAGCAGAAATTTCAACCCTTATGAAGAACCAAACCTGGGAGATAGCTAAGCTACCTAAAGGGAAGTCACCAATAGGATGTAAGTGGATTTTCACTATAAAAACCAAGGTTGATTGGAGCATTGACAGGTACAAGGCATGACTGGTTGCAAAGGTTGATGGGAGCATTGACAGGTACAAGGCATGACCGGTTGCAAAGGGTTTTACCCAGTCATATTGGATAGATTATCAAGAGACTTTTGCACCAGTTGCAAAACTCAATACTATTAGAGTGTTTTTGTCTCTTGCAACAAACCTTGACTGGCCACTCTACCAACTTGATGTCAAGAATGCATTCCTGAATGGGAGCTTGGATGAGGAAGTGTACATGGAAATTCTCAAGGCTTGGAAGATACAACTAATAGTAATAAGGTTTGCAAGTTGAAGAAATCCTTATATGGCCTCAAGAAGTCTCCAAATGTATGGTTTGAGAGATTCATAAAGGAACTGAAGAAACATGGGTATGTGCAGGGACAGGCAGATCATACCATGTTTGTGAAACAATCAGTTCATGGACAGCTAGCTGTTATAATTTATGTTGATGACATTGTCCTTACAAGTGATTATGCAGAGGAGATACCCGGGATTAAGCAGTTTTTGGCTTAAAAGTTTGAGATTAAGGATCTGGGAGAACTCAAATACTTTCTTGGCATGGAAGTGCCTAGATTTAAAAAGGGGATTGTTGTTTCTCAAAGGAAGTATGTATTGGACCATCTCAAAGAAACTGCAATGCTGAATTGCAAGCCAACTGAAACTCCAATGGATTATACAACAAATATTGGTTTAGTTCAAGAGAGTGCTCCAGTTGAAAAAAGAAGATATCAGAGACTTGTTGGTAAGTTGATATATCTCTCTCATACAAGACCAAACATAGCTTTCCCAGTTAGTGTTGTAAGTCAGTTCATGACCGACCCAACTAAGGAACACGATTGTTGTTCATAGAATTTTGAGGTATCTTAAGATGACACCTGGTAAGGGATTGTTCTTTCAGAAGACAACAAAATGTATAAGTTTTTTCAGATGCAGATTAGGCTGGTTCAATCACTGACCGTGGGTTTACCTCTAGGTACTGTACTTATGTTTGTGGGAACTTGACAACATGGCGAAGTAAAAAGCAAGCCATAGTTGCAAGAAGTACTACAGAGGCAGAGTTTAGAGCCATGACTCAAGGCATATGTGAAGGAATCTGGTTGAAAAGGCTTCTAGCAGAGTTGAAGGTTCCTTCTGATGGTCCTATCAAGCTACGGAGTGACAAACAAGCTGCAATTAGCATAGCAAAGAACCTTGTTCACCATGATCGTACTAAACACATTTTATCAAAGAGAAAGAAAAGGGAGTTGTGTTGCTTATCTATATTCCATCAGCTTTGCAAACTACAGATGTTTTGACAAAGGCACTTCCTAGAGCTAACTTTGAAGATTGTGTTGCAAGTAGGGTTTAGTGAATGTCTACAACCCAACTTGAGGGAGAGTGTTAGGATTTGGTTGGATATGTGTATAATTAGATATATATATATATTTGGATAGCTTTGTTTACCACCACCAAAACCAAATATCCCTACCAGTCAAATCACCAACAAAACCCAAAATGAAATCAACGAAATCGGCACCACCACCAACCCAAAATCCAAACCAAAGCATCACCCAAATCCAAACACACCAACCACCATCCACTAACCCAACACAAATCAACGAAATCGGCACCACAATCAAGGAAATCAGAACAACCACCAACCCAAAATCCAAACCAATCAAAGCATCACTCAAATCCAAACACACCAACCACCATCCGCTGCCATCCCTAATCCAAACCATCACCCAAATCTCTACCACCGAACACTACACCTACTTTCATAAATATCGACGCCAACCACCACACAAAAACCCAGCCACCACAGATTGAGAGAAACGGTGTTGAGGGAGAGAGGTCGACACTATTGAGGGAGAAAAAGATGATGATCACGATGAAGATGATGAGTTGAGGGAGAAGCAGACGATGATCACGATGAAGATGAAGGATTTTGTCTATGATGATCACGATGAAGATGATAGGTTGAGGGAGAAACGGATGATGATCATGATGAAGATGATTAATTTGGTGTTTTTAGTTTATTATTTTTTTGTGAAAGTATGGCAAAATTTCTCTCCTCCTTTAAACGAGGAAAGAAATCTCTAATTTCCAGCAGTAATTACTGCTTTGTATGATGTATATATATATTTCCTCATTCAGTGATAAAAAATACGATCATTTACCTAATATTTTTTACAAAATTCTTCTAATAAATTATTATCAAATTAATATAGAAAAATTAGGATCTTCAAATACAACATAAATGTTAAGAGTACTTAAATACTATTGTTGGACTCATTCCTATCAGCTTCAGTTTTAAGTTCTGTTGGTTACTAACATAGTATCAAGGCCTAGTTATTCCAATGAATCTTGGGTTTGAATCCCCCCATGTAATTATATTTGAATTTGTTATGTGTTTGTGTTTAGGCTCAAGCCACATGGCAAGCCTGTTGGTCTTGCACGTGAGGGGGTGTGTTAGAGTGCTTGAATACTATTGTTGGGCATTTTCCTATTAGCTTAAGCTTTTAGGTTGTTAGTTGCTAACAATAACCATGTCCACAACCACACTAGATAGAAAGAAACCGCATAGAGAACCTCAAATTACTTCTTGAAAACCTAATTTGCCTAAAATAAAATTTAAAATAAAAAAATTATAGAAGGGGAACATTACATCAAGTTATCACCAACACATTCAGTTAAAAAAAAAAAGGAAATCAGTAATTAAACAATGTGGTGGCCAGTATAAACTATAATATCTTATTACCTTAGCTGAATACAGAATTACATCTTCCTTGGTAAGCTTGAGAGCATGACTACCTCCATATGATGCGAGATTGAGGGCAGCACGTGGTTCTGCCTGACACAATAAAGTACACGATCACATGCCAGCAAGGTGGTCCAATAAAACTACTTTAGTTAATGTGGCTAAGCAGTCACCGGAGTCATCAAGATTAACTTACTTGTGAACCTGTCGTAACGATTAGCAAATCTTTTGGAGCATACGCATCAATATCTTCTACTTTGACCTATATAATGTTGAAATTATCAAAGAGTAGAAGATATCATGGGAATAACGGGTTTTTAACAGGAGCAAGAAGATTATAAGAGTCCATAACAAATTTGAAAGTCTTAATTATGATGAACCAACACAGATGATTATGTCAGACAAAAAGCGAGTTTAAAGCATGGAGAAGTTCTGAGCTAGAAAGTCCATAGAGGACAGCTCCAAGCAATTTTTTCTTTTCAGGAGACAATCAACCTGCATATGCTAAAGATAGTATCAAGATGCTAACAACACGATATTTAAGAGTTCAGGGGAACTGTCCTAGGCAACCCCTTGCCAAAACTTGGATATCACCGTCCACTGGGGGCCCAAGCAAGTAAAACAGAACCCTTGCCCATAGAATTATTGTGACAAAAAATTGTGCTTTAGCAGCACTGCAGGATAAAGGTAAACACTCACTAATTACAAAGAAACAAAAATAAAGACGACAAGCACAACAAAGAAAATGCTACATACTGCAAAGTGCCAAATTGTCAAAACTCAAAAGCATGTTTGAAGAAACACATGGCTAAGATTATAATGTTCAGATAGTTTGGGGTTGACGGAGCAAATAATGTAAGCTCTTACCGGAAAATAAAGTTTTAAAATGAAATATTAACAGATATACTGCATGCCAATATGAATAATCAGTAGTGCCAACCAATATGTACAGGGCTGGGTCAATGGGTAAATAGACCTCAATTTGTTAAATTTTCTACATTTTAGGCTTCATTTATTAGGACCTCTTCACTATCTTAATTAAATATTTTCACTAAAATTTTAAAAGTTCAATTTCCATATATGAAATCAATACACCATCTTATTTTTTGGAAAATAAATATTCTACTTAAAAATTAAAATGAGCAATTGTCTGAAAGAATGATTTATTTACAAATATGTGGATATAGAGAATTATTTTACGGTTGTGTGTACACAATCACATTAATTGTCTTTATTTATAGAATATTTAGTAACAATACTACTTTTATCTAAATATATAAGAAAAATCAATTTTAAATAAAAAATAATTAACATATGTTTGCATTAAACATAACGATGTCTAATTTGAAATTTCACCTAAGCCTCAGCTTCTTGAGCTGGCCCTGAATATGTAGTATCAAAAATATGTGCTCAGTTAGTCAGTTATATGAGCATCAACAAGAAGCTACACATCACACTAATTACGAACAGGAAGAATAAGTAGGTTAAAATGGTTCAGTCATGTTAATGGAAGACCAAAGAATACATAAAAGTAAAAAAAAAAAAAAAGAATGTGTACCGAAGGGATGAGCAAGAAATTCTGACATAAAAGAAGGATTCACATACCAAACCAAAAAGAATGGGTTTTAAAAGTAACTGATCCGAGATAAATTAAGTCAACATTTTCTCTAACATGTACAGCATATTGCAAAACGCAAGTCTCTGAACCCAATAGCAGGCTCAAAATAACAAAAAGCAAGTCTCTGAACCCAATAGCAGGCTCAAAATAACAGACTTTTTTGTTGAGACTTGAGACAGAGAGAACACGGGTAAAACGTAAAAGGACAAACAAGTCTTAAAATGTTATTACCAGAGTTGATGGATCAATTGGCGCCTTTCCATCCTTCCAAGCAGCATCTAGATATGTCCTTAAGGACATGCCAACAAATACCAACTTTCTACCAGTTAAATCAGCAGCAGCTTTTACACTTCCAAGGCGATGTATATTTGATGCGAACTGAGTAGTTATAACCCTTCCTTTGGCAGCTAAAACATGCTTTATTAATGCATCCTTTACAACGCTTTCACTAATTGTCCTTCCAGGTGACAGTATATTTGTTGAGTCACTCATCATCTGAAAATCCCAAAATTCCACGAGTATTTTAACTATTAAGGAAAAACCCTAGGACTTCATGAATATACTTAAGCAGAATCTTTTTCCCAATAGAAAGCTGATAACAAAAACCTTCAGTTCCCAACAGTTTCACTGATACCATAATGAGGATAGTACATTATCATGAAAAACCTCAGCCAAAATCATGACATTTCCAACTTCAATTCAATTTTGCAGCATAAATAAACAGATTCCACAATTTTAATTCTTAAGTTCTCAATGAAATGCTTTCTATCCCCCAGAACTAGACAGAACAATTTTCTTATGTATTGTATTGTGTCAACATAAAGATTTGATACATGAATCTAGGAGGCTTACCAAAGTTACTCCTTCTTTCGAGAGTTGCTCCAATGTTTCACGGTCAAAAACTTTCCCATCCAATGGTGATTCATCAATCTGTTGAATGAAAAAATCTTATGCAGCTGTAAAGTGTTAACTATGCTAAAAGGGAAGATGAGAAAAAATATTAGGAAAGTTACCTTCCAGTCCCCAGTATGAAGAATCGTGCCATCAGCACAACGAAGAATTAATCCACAACAGTCGGGAATAGAATGAGTCACCCTGATTGGCTCTATTTCAAATGGCCCAGCTGTAAATTTCTTCCTTGTTTTAAATTCTTTAAGTCTAGATGGAACAAAAATCCCATTCTCCTTCAAACGTTTTTTGATAAGCTGACAAAACAAGAAAAAGAATTAAATTTCTAGACCATGATAGACAAGCAGAATCATGATAAAATCAAACACAGCAACAGCAAGGCATTGTGATCACAAATATGTTGATACATGATCATAAGAAAATGTTTGGTGATATGAGATGTTATTCCATGATAAAGAAAGAAATAGTCTTAAGAGCTACCCAGCTAGGGTTGACAATTTTAGACAAGTACTTCAACCTAGGTGTGATTTTGAAATCTTCAGACTAATATTCATATGGATTCATGAAATAAAAATTTGTATAACAGCTATAGGCCATCCATATTCCATAGCAAGTTTGTGGAGGATTAATGTGCCAAGTGCATATTGCATGTTTGTGGAAATAATAGCCATGAGAAGTACCTCCATTGTAAATGAAGACGCATA
The DNA here is from genome assembly GCA_032871835.1 of Dipteronia dyeriana. Lineage (NCBI taxonomy): Eukaryota > Viridiplantae > Streptophyta > Magnoliopsida > Sapindales > Sapindaceae > Dipteronia > Dipteronia dyeriana. Next base: position 30,097,667 of record CM065299.1, read on the forward strand.
TATCGGTGTATGAGAATCCAAAGCTGGGATCACCTGATAGTCAGCAAAAAAAAAAAAAAAAAAATTACCAATGTGGCAATATCTAACATGACAAGTTATATCCAAGTATCCAACAATTCTTTACTTTCAAATCAATGGTGCAGCCAAGATTGCTGCATACACTTATATGGTTCCTACATTTCTCCATGAGAATCATCCTAACAAAAATGGTAGTCACATCCTCAGCTTAAAGGCGATACCATTTGCCGTGTTATATACTTATACATGTATTTCAGAAAATTTCCAACCTTCATGATTTCTTTAAAAACCCTAGACCAACTGAAAGCAATTACTAAAAGTTCAAAACTTGAAAAGCTTCATTTTTATCAATAAATTTTCATTACTTAATCTAGATCCTATTTAGATCTACAAGTTGCTTACCCAAAAACCAAGAAGGTCAATTCTCCAGTAGTATCTTGACTAAAAATCCTTCACAAAGGTTATGTTGCTCTTAAAAAAAATCAAACTTTTATCTTGTTCTTGACCAAAAGAACTTGGCATCCATAGAAGCACCATGCATGCTAGGGTTTGTTGCAAAAGATTTCCATGTCTCTTGCATGCATGTTTAGCATGTCAAATCTCTGCCCGAACCACAACACAACAAAAAACTACAGACGGAAATGGGGAATTTCAAGAAATTTTGCGAACACTTCACTCTGCAATGGGACAAACAGGAAGAAGCCAAGTAATTTGGGCATATGTATATATGGTATATGCAAGTAGAACCCCTTGAACAAGGCTTATTGCTGCTCAGCTCATTTTTCCCTAAACCACTAGTAATTTAAAAAAAAAAATGCAACTAATCTCTGAAAAGTAACTTTTACTACCATTTTATAATTTGTGGCTTCATTTTTGGTTTTGAAATTATTTAAGAGCCGAAGAATCATTTCTTAACAAAAGAAAGAAGCACTGAATTATTGTGACATGGTGGAAAGAACTTAACAGTTAACATGTAAGCGTCCAATTAAATGAAATTTACAAGTAGTAGTAGTAGGAAACTTTACCCAGGGTAACGCACCAATGTGATCTTCATGGCCATGAGTTATGACAACTGCTTCAATTTTGTGGCTCCATTTTTTAATAAATGTGGTATCAGGTATAATTTTTTGGACTCCAAGCTCATCATAGCTGAATGGATGTCAAACAGTATGAGGTCAGAACATGAAAAGAGGAAGGTAGAAATGATAAGAGTACTACAAAACAATGATTTTCAAGTAAAAGTTTCCTCTTCACCATCTGTGAGAGTATAATGGGTCTTAGTTCTAGCCATCATACTCACAACTGAAATGGGAAAAGTCAATGACAATCAACCATCGTTTATAAATTATTCTCCACTTGGCAGAATGACATGCAAAGATAACCAAGATACAATCTTTCAAGAGTATGAACTGTAGTCAAAGAATTACTCTGGAAACATGACACCAGCGTCAATTAGAATATAGCGATCATAATTCCCAACAAGCATGCAATTCATCCCAATTTCACCAAGACCACCTATTGGAAGCACACGCAATGGCGGCCCACTCAAACCTTCATAAAACTGTTCCATCTTGCGTTGAACAGAATCCTCCATACTTTTTCTTGGCCCTTCCATTCTTCCTGATCTTTTGCGTGGAATTTTAGCTGCATCTTTTCCTAGAATGACATAGAACAGTTCAACAAGACAACAACCATCACAATATCACATATAAATTTCCTTTACTTTACTTACACATTTTATGATACAATGGTGACAAAATAAGAACAAAAAGCAGGCCATATTCGTGATAACTGATAAGTATACATTCTGCATGCCAAAAAGTTCATCCCAAAGATTGATGAGACACAAAATTAATAATTGCATCAGCCGAAGTATGACTACATAACAATTTTCTTTTAACATAACTGCCCATTGATTATGGAGAAAAGCATGTAAAAGAAAAGGAAAAAGATATAAAACCCTATACCTATGAATTATTTTGATTAGCAGATATATAAATTCTGACTGAATGAACGAAAAATACTTATATCAGTTTTAGTTCCATTAAAAAGATCAGAATCCACGTCAAGCTGAATTCATTAAATATAAAAAATTAAAAACTAAACCCAAATTCACATTTCTTACAAACAAATAAATAATATGGAAACAGCTTATGATACAAAAGTTTCAAATGATTGATATAATTCATTAAATATAAAAAATTAAAAACTAAACCCAAATTCAAAATTTTTACAAACAAATAAATAATATGGAAACAGTTTATGATACAGAAGTTTCAAATGATTGATATCATCAGCACAAATGCCTAAATAATGTATCAAAAATAAACATAACCAATACAAACCCGTTACCTGAAATCTGGAGTATATAAACCATACAAATAACATCAAACTACAATCATTCTACTAACAACTTGACACTTAACAGAAGATTAAAAAATTCAATGAAAAATAAAAATAAAAAACCACAGCCTCAAAGTGCACATACATCCTATGATATTGCTACTTCCTAATTAGCTGTACTATGCTCTGTTTGTTTTAAATTAATATGAAAAATCCACTATAAAGAAAAAAAAATATGTATATGATTTTTGAGGCACATAATGCTTCCAAGATGTGCGTCTAGTTCAATATCCGATCATTTTCTCGGCAGACAGACGGAACACGAAACAAGACAGAATAAAAAAATGACAAATATGGTACCTATGGTTGTAGGAGAGGCAGTAGAGCAGGAAATGTAATGCTTTCTGTGGGTTGGTTTGCAAGAGAAAATGTAGGGAGAGTGGGTTAGAGCAGTGAAAGCAGCCATTTTTGGAGGTAATATATTGGGCTTACAAGAAACTAAGTAGAGTGAATAGGAGAAGCTCCCCACGAAACCTAACTGCATATGTTTGAGATAAAATTACGCGGAAATGGGGACTCAAAGTCAATATACTGCTCAATTAAACCCTAGAAATTTGAGTAGGGTTTTAGAGAGAGAGAGAGAGAGAGAGAGAGAGAGAGAGAGAGACTGAATGAAGTTGGAGCGGGAAATTGAGTGAGTGAGTGTGTAATGTATATCATTTTTATGAGAGGTTGAGAAATAAATATCTTTCTTATCATTTTGGAGCTCCAGAAGTTCGGATAAACTCTCGCACGTGCCTCCCCTCCCACGCGTATAACAAATTATGGTCGCTTTACCATTTTTTTTTTAAAGAAAATGATATATTGCTGAATTTAATATAGGGTTAATAGCACTGATGCCCTCTAAACTTATAGCGCAGTTGTATAGTGCCTTTTGAAATTTTTTTCTTAGCACTTAACCTCCTGAACTTCCATTAATTTGTAAAATTAGACAGAACACTGACTTCCGTCCATTATTTGGTCAGCTGCTCTGCATATGATTGCACACATAGGGGTAAATCTGGAATTGAAATAAATACACTTTGGGGGGCAAAAACGTAACTACCCAATAAAATCCCCAAATCCTCGATTCATCGTCAACCTTGTTCGAAATTGCGATTAGGGTTCTGAAAATCAACCTCAATTCATTTAATCAACGCCATTGAAGTCGAAAAAACTTGGCATCTTGTATAAATCGCATATTTTCTGCATCGACGTCGTCTATGATGTGTTCTTCAGCTTGAATTGAATTAATTGAACAATTGAGTGATGGTAGGAGTAAGGAAAGACGACGACGGGCAACCAAAATATGGTAAGTTTATTTATGCATTCAGTTTGTGTCTTGTGTCTTGTGTCTTGCATTATATAGAAATTTAGAAGAAAAAAAATTATTGGAGTTGTGGGGTTCACTGCATTTTATTAAAGAGAATGGGACCACAATGTTTGACGACAACTGTGTAGTAATTTTTTTTTTTGGAATCAGACCAACTTTTTGTTGCTTTGTCTGATTCTGCTTATTGCTTTATCTGCATCTGCTTATTCTGATAATTGAAATCAGAACCACATTGTCCTTTTGTTATATTGAACCACATTTTGTTTAAGTTGTAAGGTCCACTACATTGATTCTGTTTCCAATTTGTACATTCTTTAATTGTTAACTGAATTGTGTTGTGCTTTGTCTTCATTTGTTATGTAGATCCACATGACCCGGACCATTTTTTTAGTTTTAGGGTGTATCACGGTGGGGAGTTCAATGGAGACATGGATGAGTACATTGGGGGGCAGTGAGTTTTTACGACTATGTTAGTTTAGATGAGTTGTCCTTGCTTGATCTATATGATATTGCAATGGAACTGGGTTATAAATTATCAATTGGCTACTGGGTTCAAGTGGATGGCTATGGAAAGTCATATAACATATCCAGTGATCAACAACTGATGTGGTTTGCAGGAAAAATACCTACTAGTAAAGTTGTAAATCTTTATCTTGAGGCAATAATACCATTGCAAGAAGTCCTATTAGAAGAAATCTCTTTAGAAGTGGTTAAGGGGAATGAATTGGTGGCATACCAGGAACATGGCCCATATGATGTTTATCAACAAGGGCCTGATACTGTTGATGGGGGAAATTGGGCTGAAAAGCATGGGCCTGCTACAGTTGATGGGTCACCTGATGTAAATTACATGGGTCACCAGCCTCTTATGATAATGTGGCTGGTAAGGTTCATGCTAGGGTTAGTAAAGAGGCTGGTAAAAAAGATAAGGGAAAACAAGTACTAGAAAATACTGGTGACCAAGAAGCAGAAGGTCAAGGTCAATGAGAATATGAAGTTGAAAGTGGAGATGAGGATGATGCAGATTTTGTAATTGATTCTTATTATGAGCAAGAGGCAGATGATATTGCAGCTGAGACTTGTGTGGATCCAACCAAGATTTGGGATAATTTAAATGTCCCAAATAGACCACAAGAAGAACTAGGGGCATCCGGATCTGAGTTTGAAGATGTATCTGATGAATTGTGTAGCTTAGAAGGGTCAGATGGTGAGAAAGGGTCAGATGTACGAGTTCAAAAGTTCATGCACAGAACATACCATGAATTTCATCCAGAAAGGGACATGCATGACCTAAATTTTAAGGTTGGTATGTTGTTTGGAACAACTGATATATTTTGGAAAGCCATTAGGGCACATGCTGTGAAGCATAGACATGATGTGAAGTTTCAAAAGAATGATAAGCATAGGGTTAGGGTAGTATGCAAATCAGAAGCTTGCAATTGGTTTGTGTATGTATCTTGGTTGAGTGATCACAAGACCTTCCAGATTAAAACTCCATGCAATGAACACATGTGTGCTATGAGTTTTAAGAACAAGTTTGTGAATTCAAAACTAATAACATAGAAGTATGTAGACCAATGGAGGGTAAATCCTGATTGGAGTTTCGCTGGAATGTCAGCATAATTAAGGATTGACAATAACATGGATGCTTCGAATTGGCAGTTCTACCATGCTAGGCATGCTGCAAAATGGATGATTGATGGTGATGTAAATGAGCAGTACTCCAAACTTCGGGAGTATGCTGCAGAGGTGATGAGGATGAACCCTGATACAACAATTCTGTTGAAATGTGATGGCAGTAGAAGGTTTCAGAGGATGTACATATGTCTGGGGGCATTAAAGCAGGGGTGGAAACAGGGATGTATGCCCCTTTTAGGTTTGGATGGGTGTTTTACAAAAGGATATCATATTGGGCAGCTTCTAACAGCTATTGGGGTTGATGCAAATAACCAGATGTACCCAGTAGCTTATGATGTGATAGAGGCTGAGACTAAAGACACATGGGGATGGTTTTTAGACCAGTTAGCTCCTAATTTGGAATTGAACAATTCTTTTTGTATTGTTTGGATTAGTGACAAGCAGAAGGGATTAATATATGCTATTGTGGAAAGGTTTCCAAATTCAAAACACATGTTATGTGTGAAGCATCTGTATAATAATTTTAAAGCTCAGTATAAAGGATTGCTACTGAAACACATTTTATGGGGTGCTGCTAAAGCTATTACTGAACAAGAGTAAGTATTGTATATTATGTTTTGTTTCAATTAGTTAATATTTATGGTTTCTAACTTGAAATGTTTTTTTGGTTACCTTGGTTTCATAGGTTTAATCAATGGATGGAGAAGATGAAGACTGAGAGTCTACCGGCATATATTTGGTTAGCTGGAAAGGATGCAAAGCACTGGTCAATAGCCTTCTTTAAGGACACAGCTTTGTGTGACATGGTGTGTAACAACATGTGTGAGGCCTTCAATGCAGCAATCCTAGCAGCTCGAGACAAGCCAATAATCATTATACTGGAGATGATCAAAAACTACCTGATGACAAGACTAGTGAGGAAAATGGTAGAAGTGGAGAAGTGGAGTCATGAAATTGGGCCAAAGGTTTTCAGGTTTGTTTTGTAACCCTTTATTTTTTTATGTCATGGTTCATGTTTTTTCATATGGCATGATTACTGGTTATTTGTTATCAGGTTTGTTGAGAAGGTTAAGCTAGAGAGTGTCTACTGCTATTCTGAGTACAGTGGAAACTCCACTTACCAAGTAAGGGCTCGTGGAGATGAACAATTTATGGTTGACATCAACGACAAAACTTGTGGTTGCAATAAGTGACAACTGATAGGAATACCATGTGTGCATGGAATGGCTGCGCTATTGAGTATCAACCACAACCCTATGGACTTCATACACTTAAGGTATAAGAAGGAAAGTTTCTCACTGGCATACACTCCAGTAATTTATGGGATCAATGGGCCAAAAATGTGGACAAAATATAATGAAGCATCAATACAATGTCCAGATTTCAGAAATCAGAGTGGAAAACGAAAGAAGACGAGAACATTACAATCAGATGAGGTTAGAATAGGGAATACAACCAAGTTGAGAAGGAATTATATAGTTGTTAGGTGCAGAAAATGTGGCAATGAGGGACACAACAGAGTAACTTGTGAACGAATGGGTGGAGGTACTGACAGTGTTAGAGGGAGTGTAGCTGATGAAGGTGAGAGTGAATCTGTTGAAGGGAGTCAACTTATTGGCGGGAGTCGATCTATTTCAGTTTTGCAAGATGGTCGACCAAAGGGTGGGAAAAGGAGGAAGACAAAGAAGTAGATGGTTTTGTGTTTGATGCTTGTCTGCTTTTGTACTCTGACCAACCTTTAATGCTTTTATGCTTTTGTATTTGAACATATATGTATATGTAATGCTTTTGGTGGTTGTATTTATGTTCAACCTTTATGGTTGGTGAACCTTAATGGTAGAAGAACTTATGCGCAACCTTAATGGTTGGTGAAGTTAGTAATGACAAAACATTTGAGTTGATAAGTAATGTGAATGTTGTTTGGTTTTTCTTTTGGTTTTTATAGAATGAGTTTGATGTTAATGTGTTTTGGAATATGTAAAAATGAGTTTCATGTAAATGCCTTAGTCATGAATGAGTTGGATGTGAATGTGATTGTCATTGTCTTCTTAAATTTGTTTACTTTGATGATAAACAACAGAAAATTTAAACAATAGCAAAGTTGGCAAGTAGAAAATTGAACCAAACATTTTTCATTCATAAAAACATATCATACATTTTGTTCTAATACAAGCAACAAAGTGTTACTATCATTTTGTTCTTTCAGACCCCTACAAATAAACTTTACATGTTTTCCAATAACTTTTTCCATACACACATTACAATCTCTACTGCAACAACCACAACATATAACCAATTCCTTCTGATTTGTCCTCTAGAATTGACTTCTTCATTACTAACAACTGGGGCTACAGATGTATCGTTGCCTTCAACACCTTCAAAACCATTATTTTCCAACGATCTCATCTCAAGGTCTCTAATTCTTCTAAGCAATCCAGGAATGATGACTTTCGACATTGCACACATCGGGGGATCAGACCATCTGAAAAATCCACAATTCCCATATCACTGCTATGAAAAAATGAAATCCACAACATTCAGGAAAACAAACAAACAAACAATTAACTAAATATACAAACCACATACCCGATAATTATAGCAACCTCAAAAACATCGTCCCGGATTCGAATCCGTCCAATATATGAAACGTCTAGCTGATATTCCACACAAACACTTTGGGTTGAAAGATCCAACATCGGTGGCATCATTCATTTTTGCTAAAGACAATGCAGACAAAAGATGAATGAATAAGAATGAAGAAGAATGAAGAATGAAGAATGAAGAAGAAAGAACTAGAACGAAGAAAAATGAAAAACAAATAATTAGAAGGAAAATGAAAGAAGAAGACGAAGAATTGGGGATTTAGGGATTTCGTTCTTGTGTTTTTATTTCAATTAAGGATTTAGGGATTTTGTTCAAATACCCAATTTGTATTTATTTCAATTCCAGATTTACCTCCATGTGTGCAATCACGTGCAGAGCAGCTGACCAAATAATGGACGGAAGTTAGTGTTCCGTCTGATTTTACAAATTAATGGAAGTTCAGGGGGTTAAGTGGCAAGAATAAAAAATTATGGGCACTATGCAACTGCGCTATAAGTTTATGGGGCATCAGTGTTATTAACCCTTTAATATATATTAGGTTTTGGAGCATATTCGTTGAAAGACCTATAAATTTGAATCATTTTCTTCAACTCTTCAACAACGCAGTTCATATATTTGAGTAACAATTTAGTTGTCAATCACACAATCGAAGTAATTCAGTACTTAAAAATTCATAGAAAACAAAATTATTTCACTTTCAAACGACCTAAAATTTAACAAATATTAATTTATATCTAAAAACTCACCTGTAAAAGCCGAAGCAAAATCGAGTTTTGTTTGGTAAGCTTATGATGTCTCTTTTTCACTTTATTGCACCATTGTATCTCCTCTAATTTTTTAATTTTATTTAAATAAATGTTAGAAATTACTATACAATCTCTATTGTGTTACTATTACTAAAATATGTCTATTAAGTAATTTTACAAATTCGAAGACTTGTATTTTTCATTTGACTTTTAAAGAAAATATAAGGGATGCTATAATTAAAATTTTACAAAAACCGATATATTATGTAATTATATAAATTTTAAGGGTTGTATTTATAATTTTACTTCAAAGTATATATGATTAATAAAAAAAGAGTTAAAGAAATTAAATGAAAAAAAGGGAACTGTAATTTTACTTTCACTTCACCTTTTAATTTTTAATTATAAAGTAAATGATAAATTTACAAACAGTCTCTATTGTGATCATTCAATTAATTATATAAACTCTAAGGGTTGTATCTATAATTTTACTTTCAAATAAAAAATGGACTGCTATAATTCACCGACTAACTCCCTCTTTTTATATAGTTAATAGAAAATAGATAAATTTATCCTTATTTTTTTATCTCCGAAAATCTAGTGTGTTACAATTTTGAATTAGAGTCCCTATCGTGTTACTATTACTAAGACCTATCTATTAAGCAATATACAAACTCGAATTGTCGTATTTGTCATTCGACGTTCAACGCAAATATAATGGATGTTATATAAACTTTAAGTGTTATATCTGTAATTTTACGTTACAAGATATTAAAAAGTGAAAATTATATAAATTTAAAGGGTTATAACGGTAATTTTATATTCAAAAAAATTCAAAGAAAATAAAAGGGGGCTATAATTATAGTCGACACTCGCTCTTTTATATATAGTATAATATAGGGAGAACTTTAAAAGTAACCAAAAGATTAGTGTGTTTATTGTTTTTACTCAAGATTAGTAAATTTATTGTTTTTACTCAAGATTAGTAAATTTATTGTTTGTACCAATTTTTCCACTTTTGGGACAAAATTACCCTTCGGTTATAATGACTTGAAAAAACAAAACTGAATAAATGAAAAATAGAAATTCAAAATCAATTAGTTAAGAATTAAAATAAAATAACAAATTGAAAACATAAAAAGCCCAAAACTGAGACTTGAGATTCATTCTTAATGTTACTGTCAAACCAGAAAAATGACATCAGACTCGACGACTTACGGTGACCAGACCCGACGACTTGCGAGAGACAACCCGACTACCACCACCACCATGACGAGATGACGACAACGACGACGTGCATATGAGAGAAACCAGAACCGATGACGAGACGCGGCAGATGAGTGGCGACGAGAGCCGACGACTTCGAGAGACCAGCGGTGCCGACGACGACCACCATGAAGAGCCACCGATGACGAGTCGACAACAACGTGGAGATGGAGACGACGACGACGACGCACAGTCACCAACGGTTTGCACCTCCTCTTCACATTTGACTTTAGGGTTTCAATCTTTTTTTGTATTTTTGGTTGATAGAATCCGAAATTGATTTTGATTTATACATTATCAAATTGATTTTGCTAAGTTGTGATAGTTTTCGAAATTTGAACAAAGATTTTAACAAATCAATTTTGTTCACTCAAATAGATTTCGAAATTTGAGCAGGGATTTTAAGAAATTGATTTTGTTCACTTGTGAATGATTTCGAAGTCTGAACAAGGATTTGAAAAAAATGATTTGAACTGGTGATTTCATAGATACATTAAGAAAGCTTGAAGCCTTTGAGTGTTTTTTATATATGGTGTTAGCTTTGCATGTTAAAATAGTTAACATGATTTGTGGGTCCAAATTCAAACAACACAAAAGTATATAAGTATATAAGTATATCTCAGTAGATGATGGCCAGACCCTAGTTGTTTTTTTTTTGTTTGGATATCTCATTCTTTGAAAGAAGTTGTGTTGACAATGAGTGTGTCTTTTGTTTCTTTCTTTGACTGTGTATGTGTGTTTTTTGTGGTTTAATTATTGACAGAGATAGACTTTGGAAGCAACATGAATGTTAAAATATTGGCCCAGTAAATGACTTGTTGTGAACTGGTGTGTATTAATCATGTGAAATTGTGTATTTTTTTATGGTTTAATTAATGATGTGAAATAGGGTATGAACTGGTGTGTTTATTTAGGTATGAATTGGTGTGTTTAATTGGATATGACCGGTGTGTTTAATTGGTGTGACTGGTGTGTTTAATTGTGTATGAATTGGTGTGTTTAAGTGGTTGTGAACGGGTGTGTTTAATTGGATATGACCTGGTGTGTTTGATTGGGTATGACCGGTGTGTTTGATTGGGTATGAGTGGTGTGTGTAGTTGGTTATTACTGATGTGTTTAATTGTTGTATGAATTGGTGTGTTTAATTGGGTATGATTGATGTGTTTAATTGGTTATTACTAGTGTGTTTAATTGGGTATGAAGTGATGTGTTTAATTAGACATGACTGGTTTGTTTAATTGGGAATATGTGAGTTTACTTAAGTGAAGCCACGTTTTTTATATTTTACAAAAGGAGAACATCGATTATGATCAGTTTATGAAGATCCAAATGAATAAATGGACTCAAGAAGCATTAATCAACGTTGGGTGTCGGTTGAAGTACATATGCAATATAGAGGACATACTACGCAAGGAGAGGAAGCATGTTGATTTTATAGCGAGTTGTTTCAAGCAATTCGGTCAGTTCCCTACAAATTGGTTGTTCTCAGCTCAGATCGTACACATCTTATTGTTGAGGGAAATTCAGATAGATGGTGCATCGGAGAACGAGTTGTGGTTTTTGGTTGGTGGGAAAAAGGTAATATTTTGACAGAGAGAATTTTGTTTGGTGACCGGTCTACGGTTTGGGAAAATCTCTGAAATTATTAACACGCCTTATGTGGCCAATGAAAACGACATCCACAAAAGATAATGGCCTGACGAAGAAACCGAAGATTTGAAGTTGTCCACTGTGTATAATCGATTTGTAGCAGGAATTTCTTGGAGGCCGATGATTCGTTTAAGATTTCACTGTTCTTGATTGCAAACAATGTATTGTTTGGTCAACCATTTGATAAAAAAGTCACCCCTTGGCTTTTTAATTTGGTTGATGATTTGGAGGCATTCAATGGTTTTGCATGGGGACACTATGTGTTCAAGATGACGCTGCATTACTTGATGCATGGTTTTAAGTCGAGAAACTCAAAGAAAGGGTATGACAAGGTCAGGTACCGGTTATACGGTTTCCCGTGTGCTGTTGAGGTTAGTTCTTATTATTATTCTATTCTTTCTGTCTCTATAGCTTTAAAAAGCTTAAATTAATTATATGTAACAAAATTAGGAACATATAAAGTAATATATATATTAATCAACAAAAAGGGAGGCTACTGCATGCATTAATATATATTAACTATTGAGGTTTCTTTTCAGGTATGAGCGATGGAGGTTGTGGACAACTTGATCGATGGGTTTGACATGAGATTACAAGACACCCTGGCTAGGATGAGGCATTGGACGATGCATAAGAGGACGCGAAATTTTGTGCAAACAATTTTAGATCTAGAAGCTAATATTTGTAGTGAAAAAGTGGGTTATTCGCATACACACTATTTATTTATTAAATTGGTTACTACATTTTAAACCACAAAATATTATCACATTATTATAGACTGATGTAAAGGAGGCTTTGGAGGCAACAGATGATGAGGCGCGAACAGAATATTGGGTTGGAGTTGACTACAATATGACAGAGGGTCTGCAATTTATACCTTTGGTGGAAATGGAAATGAAGGAAAAACATGAGTTGTTGGACGAGGAGGATGATGGTAACGATGGAGTTGTTGGTGATGGTGATGGTGATGGTGATGGTGATGATGGTGCAACCACTAGTAAAAGGGCATTGAAGAGGAAGGCACGAAAGAAGAAGAAAAAGACATCGGGGAAGAAAAAGCAAAGAAAAGCAGTCTCAGTCACCAGGTTTGATCAGGATGAAGACTATACACCTGAATATACATATACCCCCTCATGTAGACTATACAACGGGATATACACCTACCCTCTCCTACCGCATCCCAATATGTCATCCCGACAGGAGCCTCAATCTAAGGTAAGTGGACTAGAATGATAGTCGTATAATTTAATTTAATTTAATTTTTATTTTTCCTAAGAAACGTGCATATTTTAAATGTACACTTTAGGGTGGTGATAGAATAACCGAATTGTTGGAGGCAGTGAGGGCACTTCCAGATGTGTTGGATGCTGTGGTAAAACGAGAGGTGTCAAACCTTCCAGGTGTGCTTAGAAGTCTGGTGCAGGAGATATAGTCTTCCCGAGGTCAAAGCAACCAAGAGGTATATTTGTGCATATATGTTATTTATGTATTATTTGTGTGGATATATGTGAATACGATTGTTGGGTGTCGTAGGCACTGGTGACCGTTGTTAGAGATCCGAGCTTGGTTATGGAGGAGGTACATACAATTGTTAGAGATTAGGAGGTGGTGGATCCCGTAACGGAGAAGGTGGTGGGTAGCTCAGGGTTGGTAAGTCGAGATATTATGATGGGTTACAATTACGCAGCGGAGGAGGATCGATCAATCCGAGTTAGGTTCCGATCTGCGTATTGCATGTCTCTATTTATTGACCTGACCCGGGCATCTGCAAAGAAACTACAACAAGACAAGAGCAAATATGACCAATACAAGAGGAAAGCTAAACCAGCAAGGTATGTAATTGTAAACCTATCATTTGTAAATCTTACTTTTGTAATAAACAATATTACAACGGTTTTTTTGTTTACCTTGATTTCAGTCGGAACGGAGGAATCCGTTGACAAGTCTTTTTTATGGAATTGGAAGATCCTACGAAGTGGTTGTCCACTGACGTAAGTGTACATTTTTTTGATTTCATAGTTTGTCTATGTATTCGTTATGTATACATTTTTTTTATATTGTATACATTTACTATATTTTTATTCATTCATTGGTTTTTGTGAATCAACAAATGGATGCATGCATGAGCTACTTGGCAAAAATGCGGGAATCGGACCCCGATAACTACAGACATAGCTTAGTTCTACTGTCCTCTGAATTTTATATAAGTATAGTACATGCATGTCTAGTTGGCAAAAATATGAGTGCAATTTGCATCAACTTATAATTAACGTTTGTTGTAGACAAAACTGAATTTGGCATGGAAAAAATATACTTGAGACTGACAACGAAGCCGAATCTTCTTTCGATGCACTCGTTTTTGAATGTCCGCATGATTGGATTGATTATGGTTTTGGCAACAGACCGGGATGGGGACAGCCTTGGTGGTTGTATACACAAGTGAGTTATATTAGTTTTTGTATTCTATAATCTTGTCAAAAAAGACCAACTATTGTATGTGCTATTTTTTAGAGTATTCAAATGTTGTTTTCTGTGGTTGTATCAAACACAACCCACACAGTTGTGGTTCTATTTTGTTTTTTTAACGAATGTTTATGTTGGTTGTTTTTTAATGCAGTTGTGTGTTTCCTGCTGTGTTGGGGAACCAGATGGTCACTGGTATTATGCAAGGTTGATTTGCTTGACCATCACATTACCATATTTGACCCAACCGGAGCAAAGAAAAAATCAATTCAAGTCGAGCATTTCAAGCAACTAATGCCCCTAAGGCGACTGCCACCAAGTATCATGAACAAGTGTGGTTTTTTTTCAAATAGGAGCGAAAAACCACGAGGAGCTGTGTTCACTGTTTCGGTGTCTAGTAATCAAATGATCCCTCAGCAGGTTGACAAATGTAGTTGTGGAGTTTTTATTTGCAAGTATGCAGAGACTTCAATCTTTAAGAAGGGTAATTGGAAGTGGGGACAGAAGAAAATGAGCGACTTTTGTAAAGAAATGACATTTTAGATATATAACAATAGTGTACCATACAAGTCTCCTATAGTTTTGTAGACGAATTTACAGGTTCGAATAACCCACTGTATTTTTCCATGATATGATCTTTAGTTTGTTGACAAGTAATTGTTTCATTGTTTATTTGTTTTGTTTAGTGTACACAGGTGGATTATGCAAGGTTGGAGTTTTTTTTTATAAATGAGATGGACAACAAAGGGTTCAAAGGCTGATGGACAACAAATGGAGTACCAGTGGATTTATTTAGTTTGGCTGTTTTTTTTTAATGAATGTTAATGATGTCTTTAATTTTGTATATGGATGTTATGGAGTCCTAGCGAAATACTGATGTGTTATGGATATCTTTATGTATAAATTTTATGCCACCAGTCTTTTTCATTTCTTACCACTGGCGTGTTTAATTTTGAATACACTGGTGTGTTTAATTGTTGAATAGAACTGGTTGAATAGAACTGATGTGTTTAATTGTTGAATAGCACAAGTGTGTTTAATTTGCGACAACTGGTGTGTTTTATTTTTAGGGCACTGGTGTGTTTAATTGTTGAATAGCATTGGTGTGTTTAATTTGCGACAACTAGTGTGTTTAGTTTTTAGGTCACTGGTGTGTTTAATTTGTGACAACTGATGTGTTTAATTTGTAACACCAGTGTGTTTAATTTTTAGGGCACTGGTGTGTTTAAATGTTGAATAGCACCAGTGTGTTTAATTTGTGACAACTGGTGTGTTTCATTCGTAGCACCAGTGTGTTTAATTTGTGACAACTGGAATGTTTAATTTTTAGGGCATTGGTGTGTTTAAATGTTGAATAACACTAGTGTGTTTAATTTGTAACAACTTTTGTGTTTCATTTTGTAGCACCAGTGTGTTTAATTTGTGACAACTAGCGTGTTGAATTTTTAGGGCTCTGGTGTGTTTAATTGTTGAATAGCACCGGTGTGTTTAATTTGTGACAACTGATGTGTTTAATTTTTAAGGCACTGGTGTGTTTAACTGTTGAATAGCACCGGTGTGTTTAATTTGTGACAATTGATGTGTTTAATTTTGAATGAACTAGTGTGTTTAAGTTTTAGGGCACTGGTGTGTTTAATTCGTGACAACTGGGGTGTTTTATTTTTAGGACACTGATGTGTTTAATTATTTAAAAACATTGACGTGTTTAATTAATTTGTTTGTTTGTTCAAATAACCCATTATGTTCAAATATATGTTTTGATCAACTTTTGAATGTTCATTTCTGTAAAAAAAAAATTAACTTAATTGAATAATCATCACATTGCATGTACTTTTAAAAAAAATATATGCTAACTAATGAAATTCATTTCGTAAAATAAAACTACATGAACACAAAATAAGTTGAAAGCAACACAACATTTTCCAATTGATAGCAGTATACAACCACCAAATTACAAGTCTTGCACAGTAAAACGTAATTGTAGTTTCCAATCCAATTACAAGTACACAAACATCCATTTGATAGAAGCAACCATCCATTTGATTTATTTGCGCTCTTTAACATGACTGTAAACAAAGAACCAGTTTATTTCAATGGACATTAATATATAAAGTTTAGTAAAAAGAACCAAAAAGTTGTTTAATGATATGAAAATTTTATGGGGATATACCTCATTCAACATCATTGTCTGGATTCGTAGGGTTATCATATGGCCGTGTTGGACACATCCTTATGTTGTGTCCCTCTTATCCACACGACTTGCACTTAAGACGTTGGCGCGGTCATGGATTTGTTTGTGGGTTGGGAACATTGCATTGCTGATCGACCTGAGGGTTTGCACAATTTTGTCGGTTGTGCCCATATTTCTTACATATGGTACAATATCTACTCCTACGATTATGCTCGCCTGCAGACGGAACCCTATTCTTTCTCGGTCTACCGACTTGAGGTCGCCAGTCTGGTGGAAGAACAACTTATTCACGTATTTCCTCTAGATTATTCCATTATCTTGGGTGTCCAACCGGAAATATGAGACCAAAATAGCTTTCCAACCAGGTGTTTTTTTTGTAGAAATCCGAACAAAAGTCACCAAATTTTTTTACAATGCCTACAACGACAATCATTAGAAAATAATTAAATGTATTCATTAACAAAGAGTGCATATAAGTATTTGTAGAATATATACCGTATAGTAGCTAATGCATGACTACAAGGCATTTGGTCATTCTGAAATTCTTTACAAGTACAAGTTTTCTCATAAAGGTTTACTAAGTCATCTTTCTCACCTTCTTTCACATTGAAATTAACATGATATATTGGGCACATCGTGTACTTATGTGATGTTTCATTTTTTTTGGTTAATTTCTCAGTAGCCCACCGGGACAGTTGTGTTGTATTTCTGGATGCGGCATCACGACGTTCATGAAACCATTTATGCATCATATCTCTAACGTACTCAACCAACGTTGTTATTGGCAACTAACGGGTATACCGTAAACAATTGTTCATGCACTCCACAATATTGAAAGTCATCCCCTCATAACGCCTAACCGGACAGTACGCACGAGACCATCTATGAGGGTCAACTCTCATCAGATATTCATAAGCTCGCATGTTTACACGGCTTAACTCTCGCATATTTTCCAAGAACTCTGTTTGTCCATGTGCCCTAGAAGCTTTATGGAACAAATTGCATACAACATGGCTTTTGAATCTGTTCTTTAGGTTCATGTTCATATGAAAACCACAAAGGCCATGTGGTATTTCAGGGTACTCTTTAGCCATATATACCTTGATTGCAATGTGGTATTTCAGGGTACTCTTTAGCCATAGCTACCTTGATTGCAGGACTGCGATCGGGAATGATGATACAATTCGTAGGACATCCTATTGCCTTTTTCAACTCCTTTAAAAACCAAGTCCATAAATCCTTGCATTCAACATCACCCCAACCATAAGCAAGAGGGAACACTTGATTGTTTGCATCTTGGCACGCTACAATAAACATGACACCGCCAAACCTACCCTTCAAATTAGTTGCATCAATGCAAATTGCAGGACATATGGTCGTTTGAAACCCGACAAGTGAAGCACTAAAAGAAATAAACAAATATTCGAATTTTTTATCAACGTCCGTCTTTATTGTTGTTACAGTACCAGGATTGACGCGTTTCAATTCGTGGCAGTATGCAGGCAACAACTGATATGAAAGATCAGGAGAACCAAAAATGTTTTGTTCAACAAGTCTTTTTGCCCTCAATGCATTTGTATACAGCAAACTAAGTCCGTATTCCACTTGCATATCAGTCATGATTTCTTTGGGTTTTAAAGATCAACCACTAACTACAAGTTTCGGTGACAGTATTTCACCAATAAGCCATGCGCTTACTTGCCGATGACGTTTGTGCAAGTCATCAATTGTACAACTATGTTCTTCCTCAAATTTTTGGACTGTCCAATAATTATCACTTTCTATCTTAACCGCACGGAATTGAAATTTACAGTCGGGATCCTTGCAACCAACTTCATATCTACCCGTGCATGACCTTGTAACATGGATTTCAAAAATCTCATTTAGTGTGTACTCCTGCAAAGCTAGCTTCAAAGATTTTTTGCTTTCGAACGTCCCACATTTGGATAAACGATTACAGGAACTAGATTCCTCTGTTCTAACTAGTTCAAAACTGTAGTTTGAAGCTCCAGGAATAATCTAAGGTTGGGAGACTGGAGTTCCGGATCTATCACCAATATTAATGCCATCATCTTTAAATGTATCTCGACTTAGACCAGTAAAAACTGGTGGAACAGGCCCCCTGCGACCACCATCTGTTGAATCTGAACCCATTCCATGATGATATGTTGCCTCATCATTCACACCCTCACGACATCCACCATCACCAATGTAATCTTTATCAAAATCCTCTAATTCATACTCACTATGGGAATTGTACTCTGGAATCGAACTCTCATCCTCGTTAATTGTTGGGTCCTCAAAAATAACAGGGTTTCCAGACGAGGTTTGAAAAACATTATCAGTTGTTGGTATATAACCCAAGACGTTGTTGCTTCCATCGCCGAATTGAAACTGTGCCGTCAATTGTTGTACAAAACTTTGATAAACGGACTGAATGGTAGGAACATCCAAATGACCGGGTTGTACACTAATTTTCTCAACAACACTAACATACACCTTCAGAACATGTCCACCATTGCACAACAACATTTCCACATCGCTATCATCTTTAATTTTTGGTCAGGCTGGCCTAAGCCTAACCCCGGTATCAACCAAATTTCTTAACTCGATACTAAACATTGTTAAGTCAACATTCGCAACACCTTGTACAACCCTGGACAACTCACTGTACGTCAAATTCCTACAAACTTTCACAAACTCTGTTTCATCACCCTCATAAAAGTTTCCCACCCATTTGCCACCATAAGTGATTCTCAATTTCGTTGGGTCCATTCATGCATTTCAACAAATCAAAATCTCACATTTAGAATACAATTTATTAAACAAGTCACAGATTATACAATGTGCAACCTATTAAACACAGCATGACAACCCAATTAACACACAAGGGTAAACCAGTTTAAACACACCAGGCCATACCGATTGAAACACACCAGACCATACCACATTAAGCAAACCACGACAAACCAATTACACACATCATGACACACTAAATTAAACACACCAGAGCATAACACATTAAACATACCATGCCAAACCAATTAAACACACTATACAAACAACATTACAAATACAATGGAACACCATATTCAACAACCCATGAAAAACAAGTTAAACACACGAGGAAAAACCAATTAAACACACTACGTCAATAAATTAAACACACCATGACATAACAATTAAACACAACATGCCAAACCAATTAAACATACTATACAAACAACATTACTAATACAATAGAACACCACATTCAACAAACCATGAAAAACAAATTAAACATGCGAGGAAAAACCAATTAAACACACTATGGCAATAAATTAAACACACCATGACATAACAATTAAACACACCATGTCAAACCAATTAAACACACTATACAAATAACATTACAAATACAATGGAACATCACATTCAACAAACCATGAAAAACAAATTAAACACACGAGGGAAAACCAATTAAACACACTACGTCAATAAATTAAACACTATTAAACACACCAGAGCAAAACAATTAAACACACCATGCCAAATCAGTTAAACACACTATACAAACAACATTACAAATACAATGGAACACCACATTAAACAAACCATGAAAAACAAATTAAACACACGAGGGAAAACCAATTAAACACACCAGGGATAATAAATTAAACACACCAAGCGATTTCAATTAAACACACCACAGTTTAACAATAAAACACACCAAAGTTAACTATCTCTTTCAATCTTTATTCATTGTAATCTGCATATGAAAAAAAATAGGGTTTCTAATACATACCTCTAGAAGAAGGGCCTTCAGAATTTGGATTCATCATAACAACCTCACCCAAAATCCGTGAATTACAAAACCCTATCCCTAAATTTCGAACCAAATCTATATGATATATATATAGATTTTTAATGAATTATAAAGACATATCAAATGTCTTTGCAGACAATGGCAGCAGTTTCAACAACAAATGGAACAGATGATAACTTTAAAAAAAATCGAAGAGAGAGAGATGAGGCAGAAACTGAAGAGAGAGGAGACAATTTTTTTTTTTAAAAATACTATAGTGTGAGAGAGCAGTCGCGGAAATTGAAGAGAGAGAGATAAAATTTCAGACAAAAAAAAAGGACATTTGTATGTGTGTGACAGTAGAAGAAAGAAGAGACAGTAGAAGAGAGAAGATGATTTTTCAGACAAACATGTAGAAGAGAGAGCAGTAGGGCGTGAGATGTAGAAGGCGTGAGATGTAGAAAAGAAAGAAGAGAGAGCAATAATGAGTGAGATGTAGAAGAGAGAGAAGATAAAAAAAATATATATAAATAAATAATTAAACAATTATTGAATAAATAAGGGGTATTTCAGTTTTCACAACCAAATATTAGATAAAAACAATAAATTTATTAATGTTGAATAAAAACAATATAATATCTTAATTTTAGATTAGAAAATGGTATTTCCTCATATATATATAAAAATTATCGATTACGGAACAATTCGTACAAAAATTCGTGCTGGATCCCACTTGTTATTGCACGAAAATTACACGTGAAATCCAACATATGAAACTTCTGATATATAAAAAAAATTAAAATAATTCTCTCAATTGAACTGAGATGCATCATTTATAATTATGTGCAAATCTACAAGATATCAAGCATACCAGTAGACCAATTTTATTTAGTCAAGGTCCAAAAGTTTGTGTTATTTAATAGAAAAATATAAGATCCCTGTGAACCAATGAAATCTGAATAGATTCTTCGAAATAGTCGACTTTCCAGAAGTACAATGATCATCAAATAAGAAGGGTTTTCAATATTTTTGAGTGAACAATCGGATGAGAGATAATCATAAATCAATAATCTGATTAAATCCAACCACAAATTATATCGAATTTATGCTCATAATAAAAAAAAATCTCAGATATAGTTTAGGCCATGCAATCTAACCGAATTAGAGCAATCAATCACAACATATAAACTACAGGTATAACTGTCGATAAGTTTCTGCTTATATCCATTTGATTGGATAAACAAAATGATCTAATAAAGTACAGCTACTAGTACAGCGTCAATTAGACGAAATCCAGATCATGTTTTCTTTAGCGAGAGGAACCTCTTGCTCTTCATATGCAAGTTTCAAGTTTGATTGGTATGACCTGGAAACCATGCAAGTCCTGGTTGGAGGCATTGATTTGTATATGAGACTGGAACAATAGGTCCTAGAAAGATTCGCCACAAATCAAGTATTATCGTGACAAGCATAGCAGCACCCAGAGAATCAACAGCCACTCGTGGTAAGTCCCATAGATCCCCAGGTTTCTCATCAATTCTGAGCATATGAATGAAATTGTCATCAAGAAAATATGAACGGAATCGATAGATGAGAAGAATTGCACTTACACCGAAAGATTTCACTTATGGCCTCTTAAACTTTACACTAATTGAATAAGCACAGAACTAAAAAGCATAGCCTAGAAAATGTACAATGAATGTTATAGCATCTTATGAACTATTGAATTCTTGTACACATATGCTTCAAGTTGACCGGTCGAATTGAGTTCTCACCTTACGAACATAGGGAAGCTCACTAAGAAGTAGATGGCATAAAACAAAGAGCCAACTTTGTACATGGATGCTCGGTCTACGAATTCGTAATATGGGAACTGCACATGTTCCAAACAGAACATCAGAGACAAAACCTAATTTGACATGTTAGTGGTCCATCCATTGTAAAGGCATACAGATAAGAGAAGCATTTCAAAGAAAACACAAACAATCTACTTTGCAATCATTCTACAGAACTTTCAATTTTATTTAACTTTAGTAAGACACATGTTTTCACTCAAAAACAAAAAGTGAAATATATGACATCTGAATTTTGAAGTGATTGTCTATTATAATTTATAAATATGTTCTCTAGATATATAGGAACCACTTTTTTTTTTTTTTTTTTTTGAGAATAAAAAATAACATGATTGAGAAATGGGCTTCAAAAACAGTACAAAAACATAAATCTGTTTTTTTTTTCTTTTGTGTTTTCACCAAAAAATTACGGGTTTTATTAACATTATTTAGATTGTGTAAAAAATGCAGAAACTGGGATGAGAGCCATATATATACAACAGACCTAGCCAACCTAATAAAACAGTTCCCAGCTAAGTCCATACATCATAGGCTTATATGGCAGTAATGTAGGGGTTTAATCGGGTATCAAAACAGTGATACACTGAAACCAACATTCCTTTTCCTGTGTAGGAAATGACCTATTAGAGTATCATATATGAGTTAAGTTGTCCTGATCACACTTTTCGATAAGAAAGGTCTAAACTCCATAAAATCCTCGACAAAATAAACGGCATGATTCTACCTTATCAAGGGTTAATCTACTGATTGCCACCATTGCATATTTCGGAAGTCTACATAAGGTTAGCTAAGGGTCCTAGATTAGAAAAAATGAACAAATGACCCGGTTACCACTTACATTGGAAATGGCTATCGTCTCCAGGTAAGCTATAAAATAAGAAAGAGCCAAAATCCATGCAGCCTCAATAGCCCACCGAACTTTATCCGGCAAGTCAGCAATGGAATGCCTCAATCTGCGAAGTGTTAAATTTGATGCGACGTGGTAAAATAGGAAGCAGACATGTGTGAGAAGGAAAGTTGTATGTGGTACCTGCAGAGAATAACAGAAATCAGTTGGCATCTAAACAGTTGGCGTGATTATCTAAAAGAAACTTGGATTTGGACGCGTACGAATTTTATTTTTTTGTGTCTTACATTATTCATCTTCCATGATGGAAATGTATAAGACGCTCCCAGAACTGTGAAGAAATAGTGGGTCCAAAAGTAATTGCCAACATAGCTAAAGATTATTATCCAGAGATTTGCCTGCAACAATAATGAAAATACATCTCAAAACAGGAATGAACTTCCATAGAAGACATGTTTTTTTATAAAAATCATATCAAAATGTTACCCTGGGAAAACACTTGCCTTGACCCAATAGCGATCCTTCCAGCACAAGCTGCTGTCAGCCTGCAAAATTGAGGGTGAGAGAAAACTTTAGAACATAAATATTTGACGAGGTAACTACGGGGATTATCCTCCTATTGGGCACCCAATACTGTAATAAATTATAAGTATTAATTAACAACTAGTTGCCCCATTAAACCTTAAACGAGCTTCCAAACTGATGAGACTACTGAAATTGATATGCTAGTTTACAAGAGGAATCGGTTTTGGTTGTTAGTAATCAACGGACCTAAAAACTTAAACCGATAGGAAATAGCCCAACAATATTAGTTAAACACTCTAACACACCTCCTCACGTGCAAACTTGCCACGAGGTTCGAGCCCCAATACAAACACAACAAATTTTGATAACAAATAACAAATTCAAAAATAATCACGTGGAGGTTTCGAACGTAGGACTTCCGGCTATAACTAAGCTCAGATACTATGTTAGTAACCATCCAAACCAAAAACATAAGCTTATAGGAAAGAGTCCAACAATAGTATTTTTTTTTGTTGAAGGGAACCAACAACGGTATTTAAGCACTCAAATTAAAAGAGCAAGATGATTTGGCCTTCCCACGTGTGACAGATACTCCAATTTTAGTATGACTGTACATGACACTAATAGAACGATATACACGGACAGGACTGCTCTACCACAAGGACCCGAGGATCTGGGTTAAAAGAGAATTATATAGAACAAGAGGAACAAAATTTAAGAATTTACCTTCCCAGCAAATAGCATTGGTATCAGAAAAGAAGGGACCGCTGAAACCAAACCCAGAAGCAAATACTCCAGTTCTGTAAATCTCTGTCAATTACAGAAATTACACTTTCAGTGTCAAGTTTACCTATATGAGAGTACAAAATCAATGAATAAAGTCTCTTTCAGGGGCTATCTAGCCTTAATTAATCCTTGTAGCATTTGATCATTCCATTCTCTTGACAAGTTAAAATAAAACAAAAATTCAATCTAAAATCTAAAGTCTTTAAAATTGAAAACATGTAATTTCTACTTTAACAAATCATTCATTGCACGAGTAATTTTGGTTATTTTTACCTCGTAGAGCTTGTACGGAACAATAATTCCCAAACAAAGAGTAAGCCAAAAAGGTGTATAACCAAGGAAGAAAAGCTCGCCCCATCTCTTGCTCGGGTTGGGAGCCAACCATAAACTGGAACTAGAAGAATCCGATCCCGCACCTGCACAATTGCTCAAAAACCCATTAATCTGCATCCAAAAATAAATCAAAATAAAAATGTTTGAATGTGAAGAGAGAGGTGTGTGGAAGTACCCATCTCGGTGTTTTCGGATCTCGGGCGGATTGTGTTGAGAGACTGGTTTCACTGAGTCGAAAGAGTGAGTGAGCCGTGAGCGTAATCGATAGAGTTGACTGCAGGATGATGCGCGATGATGTTGGAGCATGAACACCGAACGGTGGTCACTACTAAGTACTAACACTGACGGGTAACTGAGAGGTATGGATTGTCTTCTTGGTTGCCTGTCACGTGATACTGCCAAATAATTTTTTTTTTTGAATAGGTAGAAGCCAGGGACGACAATTATATCCGGACCCGTGAGTATCGAACCGAACCAAACCCGAATTATGTGGGTCGGGTCTGGATCCTCACATTTGGATCACGGGTCGGGTCCGGATCTAAAATAAT
Source organism: Dipteronia dyeriana (assembly GCA_032871835.1). Classification (NCBI taxonomy): domain Eukaryota; kingdom Viridiplantae; phylum Streptophyta; class Magnoliopsida; order Sapindales; family Sapindaceae; genus Dipteronia; species Dipteronia dyeriana. Next base: position 30,122,634 of record CM065299.1, read on the forward strand.
GAACTCGATTTGGGTTCGGATCGGGTCTGGGTCTGAGTCAAAAATACGGATCCGGATCCATGAACCCGATTAGTATAAAACATCTCTATTATTTCAATTTATATGGTTATTTCAATTCTCAATCAAATAGTCAATTATCTTTGTTATTTTATTTTATTTCAATCCAAATTAATTATTCATTTATTAAACAAGTTTTACCGGTTAAAAATTGAATATGTAAAAATAAAAATTGAAAGAAAAAAATGAAAAATATGAGTTTTATTAAAGGTTTTACGGGTCCGTGGGTCCAGACCCGGACCCATGAATTTTTGTGGATCCTCGGGGTGGGTTTGGGTTTGCTGAAGACCCACGGGTCCAAACCCGAACCCGAACCCGAACCCGACCCGAAAATTTACATAGATCTGGATCTACTTTTTTTTATAGGTCTGGGTTCCGGTCGGATGGGTTCGGATAGACCCGACCCGAACCCGGACCCATTGCCATCCTAGTAGCAATTCCCTACATTTGTCTAACAACCGAAGAAAATGTCTACATAAGGACAAAAACTCAGGTAGGGATACACCATGCATCCCCCACCCAGATGTTACCACGTAAGCAAAGTTGCTTAAGTGGCAACATTTGGTTGGGAGATGCATGGTGTATGGGTCGCACCCAAGAACTTCTCATACAAAAGAGTGGTAATTCGCACCTATAACACTTCATGTTTTATTTATGGTGTGACTTTCACCTTTTGTGTGTTTAATTATATATACACCCACAGCCTCCGTTTTTCATTTATGGTGTGATTTTCAACTCTTCTGTCCCATTTTCATTCATGGTGTGATTTTCAACTTGTTTCTGTTTTTAATTATATATTTAATTATCCCTCCATTTTTCATTCATTGTGTGATTTTCAACTTGTTTGTGTCTTTAATTATATGGACACATTTGCCCTAAGTTTGACCGCGGTTAAAGTTAATCGTTGACTTTCAAAAGTTGAAATTGCTCTGGGTTATTTATTATCAAAATAAAAAATTAAGAAAAAAAAATTACCCATGCATTGGTTGACCCGTCTTACAAAGCAACAAGTGTTAGTAAAGATAGTAATAGAGGGGAAAATTAAGGGAACATCTACAACCATGCAAATGAAAATGGAAATAAGCATGGACTATCAGAAATTGGCTACAAGAATGACGAAAATGACAAGAAGATGAATAATCATCTACAATCTCTTGCTATACCTGATGCAATGCCGAATACAATGGCGTAAACAAATTCATTCAGTCTCGGGAAACGGAAAGAAGCTCAAGATTGGAAGTGTATAATTAGTTGTATGAGAATACATAAACACAAAACTTAGCTTAATTTCCATAAAGTTGCAAATAAGAATTATCATATAATTCAAAGCTCTCTTCCATTGTTTTCTACCTATAAGGTATATTAAATTATACATTTGAAGGTTCAGTGATAATGTAAAGGAACTCTTACCATTCATATATCCGGTCATTTAAAATTTTAAATTAATGAAATTGTTGTTATAGAGTGATTCTCATTGTACACGTGTGGTACATATGTCTGTTTGAAAATACAACTGTGATACATGAAAGACGACTAAACATACATATTAAATTACATTATAATCCCCATATCCACTTGCCTATAAATAGGTTTATTCTGTTATAATTTTATACTAACACTAGAAGTCAATAAAAGGGCATATATACATTGATATGTATATCTCGCCTCTCCCTCTACTTTTTGCTTTAATTTTAATTATTTTATTATTTAATACTTTATATGTTATTTTAATTTAATTTATACGATGTTCTTATTTTCATAATCTGAAGTTTCTGAATTTTATTTCTATTGGAACCTATAGTTCCTAAATTTATTTTCGGAACCTAAAGTTTCTAAATTTCATTTCTATTGGAACCTGAAGTTCCTAATTTATTTCTAGAACCTGAAGTTTATAAATTTATTTTCAGAACCCGGAGCTTCTGAATTTATTACCATTAGAAAATGAAGTTTCTAAATTTATTTTCAGAACGCGAAGCTTCTGAATTTATTATCTAGAACCTAAAGCTTCTAGATTGTTATTTATCAATACCAGAACTTGTAGTTCTGGATTTCGTTTCTCACATTTTATTTACTTTTACGCAATTAACTTTCTCGTAATTTTTATTTAAACAGTTTGGTCACTCATCCAAAAACCTGAGGTTTATGGATTTATTTATCATTACTCATTACTGGAACTAGAGCCGGTAAAACTGACCTGTAACCCGCCAACCCGACACGAACCCGAGGTCAATAAATGGGTTGGGTTGGCTTCAAAACGGGTTCGAATTGTAATCGGGTCAACCCGTTTGTTATATGGGTTGTGTTGGGTTTGGATAAACGGGTTCGCGAGTGACCCGTTTAATCCGTATAGTCTTGTAGATACATTTATAATAATTATTATTACAGGGGTTAAAAATAAATTTTAGCATACTATATAATCATTCTTTTAATTCTCTCACAAACCCTAAATACTCTCAAATAAGATTTCAGATTTCTCATTGCTCACAAACCCTAACTATTCTCAGTTGCCGTCTATCACTCATTCCTAAACCCATATCTACTCTCAAACCCTCATCAACAGGTCGCCTACCTCCTCTTCGGCCCTTCCACGTCGTCGTCGCCATCGTTAGTCCTTGCTTTGTTGCTCGTCTCCCTCACTGGTTTTGCCTGCTGCTTGGTTGCTCGTCCGTCGTCTCTCTCACCGGCTCACCCTTTGCTTGGTTGCGGCTCTCTCTTACCTGCTACTCCGTTACTGAAATTTTGAAGCGGTAATTAAAGTTTTACCCTTTGTTTGGTTTATTTTTTTTTATTAAAAAAATAGTATATTTAATCTGGCAGTGGGGGTCTGATGTCTCTGTGTGACAGTTTGTGATTTGTTTCATTTCTTATAGTGTATGGCCGGATGGGTTTAGTGCTCGGTTTGTTTACTGCTTTGTTAATATTTTATGAATAAACTTGATACATTTTATTCATAAAATATTAAATTCATAAATCATAATATCCATTTTATTTTGTCTGTATTCGTTTGTGATTCTCACAAAACTGAAAAAAATAGTCTTGCAAGCTTGCAGCCGAGGACCACCAGATCCTGATAAAACTGATATTATTTGTTGTGAAATTGTGATTTTACCAAAAGGGAATCCTATTATATAGGACTGAATATGCTATGATTCTATACAGTTGCTATAGTAATTAAACTAAACTGTTATATGAGGATTTCGTGGAATGGGGAGATATTTGATTGTTTTCTGGTGTGCAGGGGTGTTTTGTTTGGTTTATGGGTTGTGTGGGTGTATAATGGTTGAAATTAAGCTTGTTACTATAACATCGAGAAACAGCCACCTATTTGCGACATATGTTGCCAACTTGTTGCATCTTGTGAATTTGATAAAGAGGCAGAAGGATGGAAATGGTTCACGTGTTGTCATTAGTGTCTTTAGAAGAGAAACTGATGTTATTACCAACCTTGATCAGCAGTTTAGCAGCTTTAAATCCTGTGGTTATGTGGGTTGATAAGCTGAATGGTAGGTTGGATTCCACCTCTTGTTGAGTTTGCTTGAATTTTCTAATTCAAATGTGCAAAAAGTAGCTGCTGGAGCAAGGGTCCTTGGTATATGAAAACGTTGAAATTATGATTCAAGATGGTTCTCTTGTAGTGTTTGGTCATCAAGTTTTTGCCTATGGGTTCTAATTCGTTCGCATTCAGTTTATCATAAAGTGGCTCGAGTTGCAGTGGGGATCGTTTAGTTTGGGGAGTTTGTAGTTTGGCAAGTTAGCGTTGTTTCCGTCTCCTGCAGCAGTTGTTTCGTTCTTTCTGTCTTCTGCTTTGTTTGTTGTTTGGGCATCACATTGCCCACGGTTCTCTTTGTTAGCTCTCTTGCTTATCTTTCAGGCTTTTTTAATAAACTGCAGTTTAAAAAAAAAACTGTTATGAAATATGTCACACATCATTCGATATCAAACGGTTTTCATAAGATATAAGTCATTATTTGATTTGGCACCATGAAACTCCTTTTCTTTTTGTTGTTTTACAACTTTGAAATATCAAGTCAATGAAGGCTAGTCATAACTTTGCTCAGTGAATCTGATATCTAAATCATTTTTCTTGTTCCTAATTAGTAAATTGTAGAGTAAGGAACTTTCAATTTACTGATTTGTGTTTTGACACCTTTTTGTCTTAGAATATTTACGTAAAATGTACTGATTTGATTTATTGGGATTGCATTTTTTTAGAAGTCTTGAATTGTGTTGACTGTTGAATAAATATTTATAGAGCTATCTTCTTATCAGCCTATCAATTCTTTTTTTTGTCAGTGAGTCTGTATTGTATACTCGTGTCCTTCACTGAATTATTAAATTTATATGTTGTTTTGCAGTAAAATATATGGATTCAAGTTCAAACAATGACGTTATTACAAGCTTGGAAGAGGAAGAGGAAGAGGAAGAGGAAGATAATGACACTATGGAGCCAATGAAGGCAAATAGCAGGTCTAATACCCCAACTGAGAGTGGTCAAGGTCGAAAAAGAAAGCTCACTTCCGCTGTGTGGTCTTCGTTTGTGATTGTAGGAAAAAATACACATGGAAAAGAACAATGTAAGTGCAAATATTGTGGAAAGCAGTACATTTGTGAAGGCACTCATGGTATAAGTAACATGAAACGTCATATAGAGTTTCAATGTCCTAAGATAATAATGCATGACCCTCGTCAAATGTTATTGAAAAATAATAAATCTGCCAACATGACAGTTTCCAATCCGAAATGTCAAAATGAATTTAGAACAATAGTAACTGAAACTATTGTTTCACATGATTTGCCTTTTTCATTTGTTGAGTGGTCGGGTGTTATAAAAATGATTGGATATTGCACAGATGAGTTCCATATGGTGTATAGGAATATCATGAAAGCGGATGTATTGAGCTTGTATGGTATTGAAAAAACTTGAGTCAAGACATTGCTAGAAGAAGCTCCTGGTATAATATGTCTAACATCTGATTTATGGACTTTCATAGCCACTGATGGTTACATGTGTCTCACAACACATTTTATTGATAAAAATTGGTTCTTCAAAAAAAAAAAGTATCGAGCTTTTGCTTTCTGCCACCTCCATAAGATGGGGTTTCTTTAGCGGATAAAATGAAGACATTGTTGTGTGAGTGGAAAATTGAGAACAATTTTTTTTCAATTACTTTGGACAATGCTTCATCTAATAATTCATTAGTGCATAAATTGAAAAGTTATTTGAACATAAACAAAGCACTTTTATGTGATGGAGAATTCTAGCATATTCGTTGTTGTGCTCATATCATTAATTTGATTGTTCAAGATGGATTAAAGGGAATAGATGGTGTTGCCCATAAGGTTCGTGAGAGTGTGAAATATGCGAGAGCTTCGCAAACTAGGGAGCAAAAGTTTATAGAGTGTATCAAGCGAGTTCATTTAGATTCCAAAAGGGGTTTAAGGAAAGATGTTCCTACTAGATGGAATTCCACTTACCTTATGCTTGATAGTGTTATTTATTATCGACTTGCTTGGACTGCATTAGAGTTGGCTGATCGTAATTACAAGCATTGCCCTTCTAAAAGTGAGTGGGAAAATGTTGAGAAACTTTGCAAGTTTTTACGTCATTTTTATGACACTACTAATCTTTTTTTGGGAACGAAATATCTCACTTCAAATTTGTACATGCCTAAGGTGTTTACCACTTATTTGACTTTGATGCAAAACTTGGCAAGTGATGATCCGTTCTTCAAAGCGATATCAAACATATGTATACCAAGTTCCACAAGTATTGGTCTGATTTTTCTACTATTTTAGCAATAACTATTATTTTAGATCCTCGTTACAAAATAGAGTTTGTGATGTTTGTTTATGAGAGATTGTATGGTGCTGAATCAAAGCAATTGGAAGAAGTTACGGGAAAATTATTTGCTTTGTTTAATGAGTATATGACTAGCTCGACTAGACGATCTACCATTAGGTCATCTCTACCATCTCATCCTAGTACTTATAGCGGACGACAAATAGTAGATGACCTTGATCTTGTTTTATTGGTAATAAATTCTTATTTAATCAGTATTTGTTTATAGTGATAACTTTATTGTTTTAATGTTTTAATTACACATGTGTAGCTTTTTGATAATAATATCAATGGTGATATCGTTGACATTCAAAGAACACAATTGGATTTGTATTTGGAGGAGAGAAGACTTGAAAGATCAATTGATTTAAACATTTTAGACTTTTGGAAGGGCAATGATCCTTGTTATCCTGAACTTGTTGCCATGACTTGTGATGTTTTAAGCGTTCCAATAACTACAGTGGCATTTGAATCAACATTTAGCATAAGTGGTAGGGTTCTTGATCAATTACGGAGTTCACTTCTTCCAAATGTAACAGAAGCCATAGTTTGCAGTCGTGATTGGTTACTTGGAAATGGAGGTAATAATTTTACTGTGACTTTGATAATTGTACTGTTGATTTCATTTTTAATAATTGATATTTATATTTAATTTTATATCACCTGATCATTATTGTAGAGAGTGCAATTTTGAAATGTGAAGAAATTACTAAGATTTATGGGAAATGGAGAACGACAGTACTCCTGCCAGTACTCAAACGATGCACCAGCAAAGTTTAATTCAAGGCTATTAAATACATATCCATCAATTTCTTTGGACGACAATATGGATCAATTTGTGACTATGGATGACTGTATGTATTATTTATGGATTCATTTGTTTTTAACTTTCTATGGACTATGGATGACTGTATTTAATTATATATTTATTGCATTATTTGATGGTATTGGATTGGATTGGATTGGATTATTAAAAACTATTACTTTTTAAGGTTGGATGTATTTGTGGTAGATTAATATGTTTTTTTTGTAAATGTTAGGCAAACGTGTTAAATAGGTTCGGGTTAAACGGGTCAAACCCGACCCAGTATGACCCGATCAGATTATTAAACGTGTTACGGGTCAACCTGTTTGACCCATGTATTTATTCGTGTCGTGTTGGGTTTCAGAAAGTTAACTCGTTTATTAAACGGGTCGTGTCGGGTTAATGGTTATTTCTATTCGGGTCGTGTCGGGTTGAGGTCAACCCGACCCATGAACCCGAATTGTCAGCCCTAACTGGAACCTGAAACTTCTGGATTTATTTATTTATAAATATTTCTCTATATATCTAAAGATTTAAAATCATCGGGTTTTTATCAGACCAGAAGTTCTGACCCCGATTGTAATTTTCAGATAACCAGAAGGTATAAAAATGTCAAAACTTGCAAGCTTGAAATTTGTTACACTAGAAGTGTCCGGGGACAATTACATGTCCTGGGTGATTGACGCCAAATTATTATTAAAATCAGAAGGCTTGTATTACACCATTGAAGAAAGGGCTGAGGCAAATGAACAAGACAAGTTTACTGCTATGGTAATTATCCGTTGCCATCTACATGAAGATCAAAAAGTCAATACCTGACTGTCATAGAACCGGAAGTTCTATGGCAAGAATTAAAATATCGATTTGATAACCAACTCGACATTGCATTACCAAATACCAGGTATCAGTGGCAACATTTACGTTCTCAAGACTATAGGTCAGTCTCTGAATATAACTCTGTTTTATTCAAAATTTCTACACAGGTGAAATTGTGTGGTCAAGAGGTAATAGAAAATGATATGTTAGAAAAAAAACATTTACAACATTTCATACCTCAAACATGATATTACAATATCAGTATCGAAAATGTCGATTCTTAAAATATTCAGAGTTAATCTCATGTCTCTTGGTTGCAGAGAAAAATAATGAGCTTTTAATTAAAAAAATCATGAATCACGTCCGACCGGCTCTACAGCATTCCCATAAGTGAATGCTATTACTATTAGGGGACATAATCACGGCTGTGGTCATGGTTGTGGTCCTTACCGTGGTCGTGGCCGTGGTCGTGGCCGTGGTCGGGGTCACGGAAGAACATATGATTATTCTAATCCGGGTGGTTATAATCAAAACATTCCTCATAAGCAGAATGTTAATAAGGTCATATCAGATAAAGGAAAGGGTATCCAAATGGGGCCTAAGAAAGATGATGGTGCATGTTTCAGATGTGGCTGTCATAATCATTGGTCACGTACATGCTGTACACCCAAACATTTGGTTGAGCTTTATCAAGCATTGATCAAAGGAAAGGAAAATGAGAAGAATTTTGAAACCAACTTTATGGAGGATTCAGATTTTATGGATATTACTCAATTTAATATTTCTGATTTTCTAAATGATCCAAATGACAATGTGCCACTTCAATTGGTTATGGAAATATCCATACCAATTAAATACTATTTGTAATATTTTTGTCATCATGTCAAATGCTTCTGTAAATATTCATTGTATAATATATACTTTTGATCACTCCATCTAATATGCATTCTATTTTTTCTTTGTGAAACATAATAAATATGTCTCTAAACGATAAATTGAATTTATTGAAAAGCAAGGTACATGAGATATATGTCTAGCCGATAGTGCAACGACACATACGATTTTACGGAATCATAAATACTTTCTGAATTTAACTTTGCTTAAGGCAAATGTTAATACAATATCAGGTCCAACAAATCTGATAGAAGGCTCCAGTAGAGCCATGATATTGTTACCAAACAATACTAAAATATGTATCAATGATACTTTATATTCAAGTAGATCAAGAAGAAATTTACTAAGTTTAAAGGATATACGGTATAATGGATTTCACATAGAAACCATAAATGATGAGAATATCGAATATCGAATATCTGTGCATTACTTCCCATAATTTAGGCTAGAAACTCATTCTGGAAAAACTACGTGCTTTATCATCTGGGGTATTACATTCTTATAAGAGGTGTAGAAGTTTATGCAGTTATGAACTAAAAGTTCTCAAACCCAAAAATATTTATGCTTTTGCATGGCCGTCTTGGTCACCCAGGATCCACAATGATGCGAAGAATCATTGAAAATTCTCATGGGCATCCATTAAAGAACCAGAAGATTATTTTATCCCATGAAAATTTATATACTACATGTTCATAAGGAAAATTAGTAATAAAACCATCCCAATTTAAGGCTGGTTTTGAATCCCCTTCATTCCTACAAAGGATTCAAGAGGATATACGTGGACCTATTCATCCATCAAGTGGACCATTATGATATTTTATGGTCATAGTTGATGCATCCATCAGATGGGCACACGTTTGCTTATTATCAACACGTAATGTTGCTTTTGCAAGATTACTTGCATATATTATTTGGCTTCGGGCACATTTTCTTGATCATCCGATTAAGTCAATACGTCTTGATAATGCTGATGAATTTACTTCCAAGAGATTTGATGAATATTGCAGATCAGTTGGGATTGATATTGAACATTCAGTTCCACATGTTCATACTCAATAGATTAACAGTATCACTTATCAAGCGTCATCAGGTAATTGCAAGAACTTTATTGTTGCGAACACAATTACCAATTTCTGTTTGAGGACATGTTATTTTACATGATGCTGTATTAATTCGTCTTCGTCCCACTTCTTATCATCAATATTCACCGGTACAACTTGTATTTGGCCATCAACCAGATATTTCTCATATGCGTACTTTTGGTTGTGCAGTATATGTCTCAATTGCACATACACATAGAATTAAAATGGGACCCTAACGGCGTTTGAGAATATATGTTAGTCTAGATTTACCATCAATTATAGGGGTGGGCACTAAGTTCAGAACCGAATCGAACCGATCCGAACCGAACCTAAAAAAGGGTGTTCGGTTCGGTTCGGTTCTTATGATTTATTCAGTTTAAACCGGTTCAAAAAGTTGAAAACCGAAAACTATTCGGTTCAAACCGGTTTTGGTTTTTCAAAACCGGTTTGAACCGATTTAAACCGCCTATATATATAAGTAAAAAAAAACTAGTGTTCTTTACTTTTTCTCTTTACCGACTTGAGGGTGAGGCTGTTCTCTCATCTCTGCCTCTCACTCTCTCATCCCTTCCTCAGTTATATTCTCTCATCTCTTACACAACTCCATATCTGTTCTACTCGTGAGCTTGTCCCAGATTTGTCACCTCGTCTATACATCTCTAACCAATTGCTCTCCCATCTCAACATCCGATCTGCTTGTGAACTGGTTTAAGGTTTGTCTTCTCATCATCACTTTCTCTTGTCTTCTTGTCTTCTTTCACTTCTCCGATGATGGACTGGTGGTTGTCTTCTTGTTTTTCTAATTTCTTCTTGTCTTTTTTTTTTGTTTCACAACCGATCTGCTCTTCGTCATCTCCAATCAAAGCTTCAACAAGACAAACCTTCAGCTCATCCGACCTGCTCGTCTTCAGATCGTCTGATCTGCTCATCCGTGGTTGTTGATTTAGCTTTATTTGTTTTCTTTCTTTGTTTGAGTTTGTTTTTCATTCTTTTTTGGTTTGATGTATCAATCTGCGATTATTTGTGTCTAATTTGAATCTGCGATTGTATGTGTCTAATTACTTATTGACTTGTTGTAACAATCTGTGGATGCTTGTGTCTAATCCATGATTCAAATATATGTTGTAACTTTATTTATATTTTGTTTATGTACATATACTTGTTGTAACAATCTGTGAATGCTTGTGTCTAATCCATGATTCAAATATATGTTGTAACTTTATTTATATTTTGTTTGTGTGTGTGTGTGTGTGTGTGTATATATATATATATATATATATATATATATATATATATATATATATATGTTTATAGATAGTAGTCACGGTACTTTTTGTTTTCAATTTTTCATTTACAGCTTTGATTGAATTGAATGGAATAAGATAGAGAGATGGGTTCAGTGGTATGTTTCCACTTTCTATAGAGTTTTGGGAATAAAACTAAAACTGGTAAAAAAAATATCAAAAGGCCCAAAACATATTACAAAGTGTCACTAAGCCTATCAGACCAATTGGGCAGTAAACCGAAATGAACCGAACCAAACCAAACCGAACCGATTAAAATCAGTTCGGTTCAGTTCGGTTACTATAGCTTATTCGGTTTAAACCGGTTCAATTTTGGATGAACCGAAATATTTTCGGTTCAGTTCAGTTTTGTTCAAAACCGAACCAAACTGAACCGTACCCACTCCTAATCAATTATTAGATATTTGGAACCATTAAATGGTGATTTTTTTACTGTATGATTTGTTGATTGTCATTTTGATAAGGAAAATTTCCCATCATTAGGAAAAACATCTCCTGAAGAGAAGCGTGAACTTTCTTGGAAAGTCCCAAGTCTAATTCATCTTGACCAATACACATCTCAACGTGAGAATGAAGTCCGCAAGATAATCAATCTTCAAACAATAGAAAATCAATTACCAGATGCGTTTACTGATGCTATTAGGGTAACAAAATCATACATGCCAGCCGTTAATGTACCGGCACGGGTGATTATTCAAGAAGAGCGATCTAAACAAATGATAGTAAAAGATCCATCTACTTCACACCAGAAGCGTGGTAGGCCACTTGGTTCAAAAGATATTGTTCATCGGAAAAGAAAAAAAAGATTACCAGGATCATGTTCCTGAAATTACAAATAAATCCACTTTCTCAAAATCAACTCCACAAGAGTTAGATGTCCCTGAAAGGACACAAGTAACTAAAGTGACAGACCCCTGCAGGGGAATGAATCCCTAAAGAGATTAAAGAACATAGAAATGAGAAAATTTCTATAAATTATACAAGAGAAATGTGGAATCGTGAGGAAACAATCATCGATGATATATTTTCATATACTGTGGCTACTGAAATTATAAATGATGATTATGAGCCTCATAGTGTTGGTGATTGTAGGCAAATGTGTGATTGACCTAAATGGAAAGAAGCAATTCAAACTAAATTGAATTCATTAGCCAAGCGTAAAGTATTTGGATCAATAATCCAGACGCCTGAAGACGTCAAACCTGTTGGATACAAATGGGTCTTTGTACGAAAACGTAATGAGAAAATGAGGTTGTACAATATAAAACACGACTCGTAGCACAATGTTTCTCACAGAGACCGGGTATTGATTTTGATGAGACATATTCACCAGTGATGAATACAATTACGTTTCGTTTTCTGATAAGGTTGGCTGTCTTGGAAAAACTTGAAATGCGTCATATGGACGTTGTAACTGTTTATCTACATGGCTCACTCGACTCAAATATTTATATGAGAATCCCTGAAGGATTTAGAATACCGGAAGCATACAACTCGAGACCTCACAATTTATACTCAATTAAATTACAAAGATCTTTGTATGAATTAAAGCAATCTTGGCACATGTGGTATAACCGCCTCAGTGACTTATTAAAGAAGGATATATTAATAATCTTATATGCCCATGTGTCTTCATAAAGAAATCAGAATCTGGATTTGCTATCATAGCAGTTTATGTTGATGATATGAATTTGATCGGAACTCCTAGAGAGCTCCTGAAAACTGCTGAATATTTGAAAAAGAAATTTGAAATGAAAGACATGGGAAAGACAAAATATTGTCTCGGTCTAGAGATTTAACATAAATCAAATGGAATACTGATCCATCAATCAGCATATTTCGAAAAGATCCTGAAAAAAATCCATATGGATAATGCTTATCCATTGAGTACTCTTAGGGTTGTTAGAACTCCACTTGGTCCTGAAGTACCATATCATAATGCAATTGACGCTTTGTTATATCTGGCTCAATGTACTAAACCAGACATTGCATTTTTCATGAATTTGCTTGCCAGATTTAGTTCAACATCAACTCGAAGGCATTGGAATGGGGTTAAACATCTTTTTCGTTACCTTCGTGACACGAGAGATTTACGATTATTTTATTCAAAATCTAACAATTTTTTAGGTTTACTTGGTTATGCTGATGCTGGATATCTGTCTGATCCCCATAAAGCTTGTTCACAAACGAGATACGTTTTTATATATAATGGCACAACAATCTCCTAGCGCTCCACAAAGCAAACTATTGTTGCTACATCCTCTAATCATTTAGAGATCCTTGCACTTCATGAAACAAGTCGAGAATGTGTTTGGCTAAGGTCAATTATTCATCATATTCAAAAGACATGTGGAATTTCATTATATACAGAAATGGCGACACCGATATTTGAAGATAATACGACCTGTATTGCTCAAGTTAGAGGAGGATATATCAAAGGAGATAGAACCAAACATATTTCTCCCAAATTCTTCTATACTCATGAACTACAACAAAACCGACAAATTGATGTTAAACAAATACCGTCTTCAGATATTCTTACAGATTTGTTTACCAAAACATTACCTACATCAACTTTTGAAAAAATGGTATATGGAATTAGCATGCGTAGGCTTAGTAAATTACATTATTGATATTAAAGTTTTGATTAAGGGGGGCGCTCAAACAGGGGGAGCAAAATTTGAATGTATATACTGTACTCTTTTTCATTTACCGGATTTTGTCCCATTGGATTTTACCAGAAAGGTTTTAATGAGGTAGCTCTGAATACGTCTAATATAACTCAATCCAGAAGATCATTGTATATATTTTGCTAAGGTTTTTATCCCATTAGGTAATATTAAAATACAAATAGTGGAAATCCAAGGGGGGTGTTGTAATCGTGACTTTCCATAAATGTGCCAAAATAGAGTGATTCTCATTGTACACGTGTGGTACACATGTCTATTTGAGAATAAAACTGCCATGCATGAAAGAAAACTAAACATACATATTAAATTACATTATAATCCCCATATCCACTTGCCTATAAATAGGTTTATTCTGTTGTAATTTTATACTGCACTAGAAGTCAATAAAAAGGTAGATATACACTGATATGTATATCTCACCTCTCTCTACTTCTTGCTTTACTTCTAATTATTTTATTATTTAATACATTATATGTTATTTTAATTTAATTTATATCAGAAATCATGTTGTTGCTTACAATTATAGTTTTTAGTAAAAATATTTGTACATAGGCGGAAAGAAGGATGTGAAGTTGTGAACACCAATTTTTTTTTTTGGTGGACACATAACTTATAGTTTACTTATAGTATAAGTGCCACCTAATCCCTTTTTAAATTATGGTTCAAAAAGTTAATAACACCTTTTTGGAGGGCTGTTGTGTAAATAGCATCACATTAATAATATATGTTTAAAAGAAACCAATTTATGTGTGGAGACCAAAAGACCCCGTTTGAACATGTGACTGTTTGAGAGAAAAAGTAGAGAGAGAAAAGTAAAATTATTGAGACCTATCGGAAGTGCGTCGACGCTTTGGATTTCGACAGCGAGCATTGACATTTGGAGACTTGAAAATATTATTTGCAATCGTTTGAGGTAAGTTGTTCTACATTTGGTATCGTTTTTGTTTTAGATAAGTTACTGTGCATGTTTGAATGTTGAATGAAATGGTTGATTAGGTTTTGATTTGTCGATCTGATAATGAATGTGGATTAGGAATATGAGTTTTTGGTGGTTTTTCGAGATTTTTTGTCTCAGATCCGAGCTTTTTTAAAGAAGCCTGAGCTTTTAAGAAAGGGGGCCGAGCTTTTTTTTTTATATAAAAAAATTAGGTTTAGTTTGAGGAAGATGAGTGATCTGGGTTTCCAAGACTTTTTGGTGGAGACCCGAACTTTTTGAAAAGGAAGCCTGTGCTTTTTTAAAATTTAGTTTTAGTTTTAGGAAGATGCGTGTTCTGGGTTTTCGAAACTTTTTAATAGATATCCGAGCCTTTTTTAAAGAACCCCGAGCTTTTCTTAAAGGATCCCGAGCTTTTTTAAAAATATGTACGTTTTGTTGTATCAAGCTTTTTTTCCCTGTAATTGAGTTTCTTTTTTACACGTTCAAGATTTTTATATTGAATTTCGAGTTTTTTTGTATGTTATGACTTTTTTCAGTTTTTATGAGACTTTTTAGTGAATGTTCGAGCTTTTTAATTGTAGGTTTAGTTCGTATCGAGTTTTTTTCCTCTCCTACCGAGTTTTTTCTGTACACGTTCGGGCTTTTTGTATTGAATTTCAAGTTCTTTTGTATATTGTGACTTTTTCCATTTTTACAAGACTTTTTATTGAATGCCAGAGCTTTTTAATTGTAGGTTTCGTTCGTACCGAGTTTTTTTCCCTCTTACTGAGCTTTTTTATGTACACATTCGAGCTTTTTGTATTGAGTTTCAAGTTTTTTTGTTGTTGTTGTAAATTGTGATTTTTTTTTCCATTTTTTACGAGACTTTTTATTGAAGACCCGAGCTTTTTAATTGTATGTTTAGCTCATATCGAGTTTTTTTCCCCTGTAACCGAGCTTTTTATGTACACTTTCGAGATTTTTGTATTGAATTTCGAGTTTTTTTGTGTATATTGTGATTTTTTTTTCAGATTTTACGAGATTTTTTATTAAAGGCCCGAGAATTTTATGTATATATTTGAGTTTTTGTTTCATCCAATCGTGCTTTTGTTGTATATATTCAAGCTTTTTATTCTTACATTCGAAGTATCACAAAGATTAAACGATATCCGAGATATTTTATAAAGATTAAACGATAATTTATAAAGATTCATCATCTAGAAAATCACAAAAATTACAATATTTATGTTATTTATCGTTTAATAAATTACGATTTTTTAATGTACTTGTATTTTATGTAGATTTTTGCTTTTGAGGTGATCCCCCAGCTTGGCACTGCACCCAGTTCGGGAGGAGGAAGGATACCAACTTGTATTCTCAAGTGGGAGTTACACAAACAGCTGAGGGCAGATAAGTTGTCAAAGTTATTCACAACGCGATTAAGTTTCTTAATTGTTAATGTTAATACTTGTTACGTTTACAACGTTCTAACAACGGTTTCAGATGTTTACGATGACGAAATTGGTACCCACAGAAGCTGAGAGGGGTGAACCGTATTATGCGGGTATAGATGAGGCGATACTGGATCCATTGAGTGTCGGACATGAGGCTATACCAGATGCAGTGAGTGCTAGACCGAGTGATACAGAGGGTTCGGACCCGAAGCATCATCGTGGGGGTGAACAAGTGCATTAAGACCCAAAGTTAGCTTGTCGGAGCCACCGGAGGCAGAGGCGGGTACTATTTAGGATGCATGCACATACTGTTGGAGATACTAGATCACGAGGAGACGTTTTAGGAGAGCTCGAGGTATGTTCAAAATTTAGTTCAACATTTATTTGTTTCAAACGCATTTACATGTGCATGACTGACAATGTGTAATTGTTTTCAGGGCCGTTTGGAGCGTAGAACCGAACAATTAGAGGCTTTGGTCAGTGGTTTATGGGATGATCTCCAGAGAAGTGAGACGGAATGAATCAGGCAACATCAGGAGTTGATGGACTTGGTCCGAGGGCGGTGGGGTTCGACATCACAGACAACAGGAGAGGGTCCATCGTCCCATGATTAAGACTTTAGTCCCAGAGACGGGAGACGGGTGACGGGCGACGGGCGACGTAGCCATGTCAAGAGGACAGACCTTGAGAGCGTAAGTCAGAAGCAGGGTACAAGACCCGAGACACAAGGTATTGGTCTCGGACCCCAGACAAAGGGTGCTGGGACTGGAGTTACATGACGACAGTAAAAGACTCGTATTGAAGGTATACCTAACTTTCCCTTGCTTATGGAAGTCCAGGAGACTTCATCCGAACGATCATGTCGTATGAGTGTTTCCTCTACCGGAGTTGACTCTACGGTTCGATCTTGTGGCACCCCTCCTCACAGGGATAACTTCGGCCTATCCGATCAGACCCTTCTGCCAAGGGACATCTTCGGACCATCCCGTAGGGCCCAACCTCATCCTATGGATAAATCCAAATCTTCACGTCGGTCCCCTCCTCCTAAGGACAGGGTTCATTCGATCGTATGGGACCACGACTCCTCATAGGGACAGGTCTAGTCGATCACGTCTGTTCCTTGCACCTATCAGACCACACCATCATGTGGGACCCGTTCACCTCTCAGGGATAGGTCCAGGCCATTCCGTGGGACCCCTCTTTCTCCCACCGACACATCCAAAGGATCCCATAAGATCTATCACACCCTCAGTATCCCCCGTGTTTGTAAGTGCGGGTGGCAGCTGTTGAGCCCATGCACGGACCCGACTCGCCCAACGAGGCCAAATACAACGTCGATAACATCAGAGCATGTATTCACTCCTAGTGCTTTGGTAGATGCTATCCAGCTGGATGCCTACAGAGTATAGAAGAGGAACAAGATAGGGGAATTGTAAGGATAAAACTTTTTACTTTAATTAAGCACCTTTAGTTTATTTTACATTCATTGTTATGATGTTCTAAAAAAATTATTACAGACGCGATGTTGATCTCATGGAGCCCGTAGACGTGGGTCGGTTCCAGCGGCTCCAAGAGAACTACATGGAGTTGTTTGACACGGTACACATCTAACTTTAACAGGGTTTCACTTTCATCACACTCTAATTCTAACGTTGTTTTCTAATTATGTTTCAGCATATGGACGTGTACTTGAACATCTTATGGAAGCGTCATCGAGCATACCCCACTATGTACAACCAGAGGATGAACATTCTGGACACCCAGTTCTATTTGGGGGCAAAATTTACCCCCAAATGTTGGTGGGCCCCATATTTGGCTTGACTTTCAACCCATATGCGTCGGACTCTGAAAACACTATAGGATCCTAACCTTGCTTGAGCTTTTTCTGGTCGAGGCACAATGATTTTACTTCCAGACTTTTTTATCCTTCGATTGCTTCCCTGACTTCAGTCATCCTTTCCCGACTACTCTTTCCAGTGTGTGGTCCACCAAAGATAATATTGATTGTTCTGCTATTCGAACCTCTTATAGGGCTAGGGTCACTTTTAGAGGGATCCTTTTAACGATTACCCCCTTCTTTTAGGATCACATCCTTAAGGTGCCATTATCTGATCAATTTTTATTTTTTAAAAGAAAAATGAAATGGTGGTCAGGTGGGGAAAAAGAACAATCGAAGATGATGGTGGTCGTAGGAAGGGGAAGATTCAAAGATGATGATATTATTACTATTATTACTATTATTATTATTAAATGACGGTGGATTTGAGAACACAGGTTCCATTTAATTTGGGGGACAGGGAGTTTTTTTATTATTATTTAATTATAGTCATTTACTATTTTACCCTCTCGATTTTAACTGTCAACACAAATGTGGACGAAAACATTAACAAAAGCGGTGATTTTTTACATTATTTCGATTTCGGTGGGAATAACGGCCAATATGGACAAACTCTTTCCTAATCTTTTTAATAGTGTAAAGGTTAGGGCAAAACGATCTTTTCTTTAATAATAGGATATTAAGATTTTAGTCCCTCTAGTTTGTGTTTATCTGGGTTTAGTCCATTAGTTTTTGGAATTACTAAGTTCAGTCCACTAGTTCTCTGACAATATAGATTTCAGTTCTTACCGTCCAATTCTGTTAGAATTTGGTTGACTTCTGTTAAGTCAACAAGGACAAAACGGAAAATGTCACTAAGACATCTAGAAGCTTTTCAGAATCAAGGATAAAAATGGTATTTAATAATATAACAATTTTAAAACAAAAATTAATTAAAAAAAATTAAAAAATTAAAAAATTAAAAAATTAAAAAAATTAAAAAATTAAAAAAATTAAAAAAAATTAAAAAAAAAATTAAAAAAATTAAAAAACAAAAATTAAAAAATTAAAAATAAATTAAAACAAAAAACCCCAATCACCATCCCAAATTGAACAAATATCTGGAATTGTTTCCTAAATTCATTTCAAACCAAATCAACATTCAAACCACACCACCAAAAACCCAGAAAATAAAAAACACACCATCGCCCCCAGCCGGAATCAAAAAATCAACATTCAACAAAATACCAAAATCTCTCTCACGAAACCAAAATACCGATCTCTTCAACCCCAAACAAACGCCCACCCCCATCTCTGGCCACACCACCTCCATCACCACCCAAACCCAAACAGAAATCCAAACCCAAAAGAAACTTACTTACCAGGCCGCCACCACCGCTATCACCGTCACCACACCCACCAAACCGAAAACCACCGACCAGGCCACCACCCCACCAAAACCCAAACCGCTATCGCCCAGAAGAAGAGAAAAGGAAAGAGGAAGAGAAAAAGTGATCAACGACGAGAAGAGAAGATGTTGACTTCGATTTGGATTTGGGTTTCGTTCGGCGACGATTTGGGTTTCGATCGGCGGCGATTGGGGGTTGGTGGTTGATTTTAACTCGAACCCAGATCCAGTTTGAACCTAGCTGTGTGAGGGAAAGAAATGGTGGTGTGTGCGTGAAAGTATGAAGTGGGCCGCCGTGGGAGAGAGAGAGAGAGAGAGAGAGAGAGAGAGAGAGAGAGAGAGAGAGATGTGGTGGTGACTGGTGTGTGAGAGATGTTGATGATGGTGGTGGAGAAGGTTGAAGGTTGAAGGTTGATGAAGACGATGGTTGAAGGCTGTAATTTTTTTTCCTTTTTCTGGGTTGAAGGCTGTTTTTGATGATAATGAAGATGGAGGCGTTGAAGGTTGAAGGCGGTTTTTGATGATGATGAAGGTGGTTGATGGCTGATGGTGATTAATTTGTTTGTTTTTTATATTTTTTATTTATTTATTTCTTTTGTTTTTTTATTTAATTAAATATAAAATTACTGTACAGTCCTTTATCAAAAATCTTCGTTAAAGTTAGTAATTTTAAAATTTAGTTGACTAAACCTAAATTAATGCTAACTAGAGGGACTAAAATCAGAATAACCCTTAATAATACCCCTACTTATTAAAACAGCAAAACCCTAACGTTAGCTTGTCTTTCTCTCTTCAATAAACAAAGCAAAAAATAGTGTGTTATCAAAATAAAAGAGACATGGCTCAACTTAAGGCCGTGTCGCCATCTTCATCGATCAATCTCGCTTTTCATAGCCCCAAAAGTGGTTAATTTTCTCTCTTCTTACATTCATTTCTGCCGATGAACATACATTGAGCTTCAAATTTTTTTTTTTTTTTTTTTTTTTAAGTTTGGTTTTGTTTTATTTTGACAAAAAAAATTTAAGAGCAGTGAAACAAAGAAAAAATGAAATTGATATAAAAAGTGCAGTTGTGTATTGATCTATTGACATTTATATTTTCTATTCGAGTTTATGGGATTGATATTATTTGCAGGCTCTTTGCTATATCATGATAAAGTTTCTTGCCCAACAAAGTTCCAAAAGGTAGTAATTCTGTTTTTTTTTTTTTGCGCTATTATCACCTGTAGTGTTTGCTTTGAACAGTTAGATTTATGCTTCTACTTAATATTTTGTGCGTGAATAAGCGGGACATTTTTTAATATCTGTTTGCAGTTCGGGGCAAGAACAAGTGAGCTTCAAGGTCATGTAGTTGCTGGTAATAATTGCAATGTTGTTCGAACCCGCAACAGGCAAGGTATGATTTGGTTAGAGAATAATTCTTTGCTATCCTCATTATTTGAAGATGATTTTGATTTACTTTTGTTTTATTCAGAAAGTATCACAATGTAGACTTCAATATGAGTCCACTGCTTTTCTTTTAATTGACCTGCAACCAAGATCCTCAAGAAAATGATTTAATGCACATTGTCTTCTTAAATGAACAGATGAAAAGCAAGTTAATTTTGTCAAGTACACAAGTTTGATCTTATTGTAGATTTGTAGATTATGTCGTTGACTCGTTGTATACCTTAAAGTAGAGACGTGTGAAAAGATGCTAATCTTGGATAGTTTTTTTTCATGGCTCCTCATAATGAGAAGTGTCTAACCTCACTGACTTTTCGGCCATTTTGATTATTCTCTGGCTCCTACTTTTTTTTTTTTATTTACTCCTTTTATGTATGCTGATATTCTGTCCTTCATTTGCAGCCATTAAAGCGGTTCTGTCAAGTGAGAAAGAGGGGAAAGTTTCCCCAGCTACGAATGGAGGGCTACGAGGAAAATTGAAAAAAGTCGTTTTAGCATATAGTGGGGGATTAGACACTTCGGTCATTGTCCCATGGTTAAGGTGTGGCCCTGATTTTATGTTTTAGAATATTTCTTGTTCATGGCCGATCAATCATAAATTGCTGTTTTTGCTTTGAATAGGAGGCTCTGGAATGTGGATACAGTATGAGATTGCTATGACATTTTCTTTTCTTCTTTTAAATACCCTAATTCTGGAAATTTTGCAAATATTTGTTTAACAAGCAGCGGTAGCAGCATAGTGGTTTAGAGTATTTGGGAAGCAATGTGCATGTGCTATGTGATAAGTATAGAGCTGCCTTCAAACTAGGGTATTCTGGTAATTGATGTAGTGCCAATGAAGAACTGTATGTTTCTCTTTGTCAACCAAACATTACTACAATTTCTCGCTTGAGCACATCTCCTTCAAAAAGTGCTTGCTATTAACTTTTAAGCTCTGCCAGCAGCATTCCTTTGCACCTTATTTTCGTAAAGTGAATTGAAACTTATGTTTGGTTTCGGGATGGGATCCTTTCACCTGCTCATTTTTTGGAATTATTTGTATTTCTATTCATATAAGTTATGTTTTTTAGATGTGAATTGAACTTACCTTTTGGTTGTTTCACGGTGCGATCCATTCACCCTTCTCATTTTTTGGAATCATTTATATTTTTATTCATATATGTTATCTATTTTTTTTTTTTTTTTTTGCAGGGAGAATTATGGTTGCGAGGTTGTTTGCTTCACTGCCAACGTTGGCCAAGTACGTCAAACGCATCAATGTATACTTAGTACATTGTTGGACCTATTTTTGTGCTCTTATTCCCCCCCTTTCCCAATTGAATGGTGATTATATAATAATTCAGTGTGCTTAATACCAAGTGCTAATTTTTAGGGTATCAAGGAGTTGGAAGGTTTGGAAGAAAAGGCCAAGGCTAGTGGAGCTTGTCAGTTAGTGGTGAAGGATTTGCAGGAGGAATTTGTGAGGGACTTCATATTTCCTTGCTTGCGAGCTGGTGCAATTTTTGAACGGAAATACTTGTTGGGAACCTCAATGGCCCGCCCTGTTATTGCAAAGGTGATATCCTAGTTTGGGATTTGTAGCAAGTAGCTGTTTTGAATTCCAGGGGTCTGCCCTAGGCTCTGATTTCTGTATGTTTATCAGAGAGATGGAATTTTAGCCTTTCTTTCGGTCATTTTTGCTCTTCTTGGTTAATTATCTATACAAATTATAGCCCATAATTTTTTATTGGTTATCCCTGCACTGATTGAGTTTCTCTTTTATTATAATCTTATTGTTATATTGATGTATTATGATGACAGGCCATGGTGGATGTCGCCAAAGAAGTTGGAGCTGATGCTGTCTCACATGGATGTACTGGGAAAGGAAATGATCAGGCATGTTTAAAAATTTACTCTTTGATATAACGAGACTTTGTGTATTTTTTATTCTGACAGTCTGACTTAACCTTGCTTGCCTTGTTCTACAGGTTCGCTTTGAGCTGACATTCTTTGCTTTAAATCCAGAACTGAATGTTGTGGCTCCATGGAGGGAATGGGATATTCAGGGTAGAGAAGATGCTATTGAATATGCTAAGAAGCATAATGTGCCTGTCCCTGTGACAAAAAAATCCATATACAGCAGAGACCGGAACTTATGGCACTTGAGCCATGAGGTAAATGTCACTGTTATGATATCCTTTTTGGCTTTCAGTATTTAATATGATATGAATCTCAAGTCATGGTTTTCAGTGTGTATAAAAATAGATGTTGAAAATCTATATATTTATTATTGGGCACTTATTGTTCTGCCACTTTTATGATGCTTGGATGCATCAAAACTTGTAAATTTGTTCATGCAAATAGGGATGCATGTACAGATATGTCCAAGACTCCGAGGCCCCTGTTTTAGATGCAACATATGGCATATTTGATGAAAGAAGCATGAAAGACTTTTTAATAGATGTTTTTGTTATTGTTATAGGTATAGAAGATCTTTCTCTTGGATTGCATGGTCCCTATAGTGGAACTCTGGCTCTCTTTAGTTAATACAATTTTTGTTTCTCATATATATATATTTTTTAAATTAAGTCAGGCAAAAAGGGAAGACACACTGTTATGGGGACGTGACATCTTTTTTATTGCATTATATGAGGAATTGGGTACCGTATCCACTTGTATACCCTTCTCCTAGGATATGAGAAGTAGGTGGAATTACGTGCTTGTTCTCAATATGCTTACCTGTAGTAAGCTTTTTAAGTATGTATGATCTATGATTTTGTTAATCTAATATTAAGCATTCTGTTCATGATGCTGGAAGGAATTACATAAACTAATTTGGTTCTAGAATTGGTGATTTTATCCCAATTATCCAATGGTTTGTAAAACTTGCATCATTGCTCGGATTTTGTGTAGAAATATTTAGTTTAAATCATTATTATCTTGCATGGGATGTCTCAGAAATTATACATTTTTTTTTTCTTTCTATTTTGATTTTGCTCCTCTGAAATTTTTATACCTGTGACATTAAAGGGGGACATCTTGGAAGACCCAGCCAATGAGCCAAAGAAAGATATGTATATGATGTCTGTTGATCCTGAAGATGCACCCAACAAACCCGAGTAGGTTTTCTTGTTTCATCTTTTATTCCACATTTCTAATTCATTGAGTAGTATGAATTTCAATTTCCATTTAGTCTCTTTCATACATCTTCTGCAGATACATAGAAATTGGAATAGTTTCAGGCCTCCCTGTCTCAGTTAATGGAAAAGAGCTTTCTCCGGCATCCCTTCTTGCTGAACTCAATGAGATCGGAGGGAGACATGGAATTGGCCGTATTGACATGGTTGAAAACCGGCTTGTCGGAATGAAAAGCCGCGGAGTCTATGAAACTCCTGGTGGCACTATCCTCTTCGCTGCTGCACGCGAACTTGAGTCCTTAACACTTGACCGAGAAACAATGCAAGTTAAAGATTCTATTGCCCTCAAGTATGCAGAGCTTGTTTATGCAGGAAGGTGGTTCGATCCACTTCGTGAGTCGATGGATGCATTTATGGAGAAGATCACGGAGACAACAACCGGTTCGGTGACTCTTAAGTTGTACAAAGGATCTGTTTCCGTAACAGGGCGGAAGAGCCCGTACAGTCTGTACAGGGAGGACATCTCTTCATTTGAGAGTGGACATATATACAATCAGGCTGATGCTGCCGGATTCATAAAGCTTTATGGTCTTCCAATGAGGGTTAGGGCAATGCTTGAGAAGGGTATCTGACGACATTTCAGTTTGTTCTGTATTGTTAGATTTAGCTTCTGGAGTTAAAAAGTTTTAGTATTATCATTATTGGCGTGTTAGAATTAGCTTTCATCATGTATTCCAGGGAAGAAGAAACTGATAATAGCAGATGCCCAGATGGAAAGCACATTTATGAGTTGAAATGTCTTCAAATGTATGCTATATATCTGCTACTTATTAGAAAAACATTTCCAGGATCCTGAATATGGAATGAATAAGTTTCGAATCATGGATTGCAGACGTAGAGAACTGATTAAAGTGTTACGTTTCCTATTCGCTGTTCGTTATCTGCTGTTGCCTGGACTTGAGCTGCATACTGTAAGTTCCAAAGGACGTCTTCCAACGATGGCCTACTCCATGATTCAGTGCAAAGGCATTTGTTTGAAATGGAGATAACAATTGAGAGGGATTCTTGTGAGCTAGTCGCCAGTACGACTGGATCCACCATCTTTCTGCGACCATCTTGGCTGTTTAATGTTGCCTGTAAAATGCAGTATCTAGTTTCAAAACTTCTCCCATGTTAAATCAACAATCTCAAACTGTCAAGAAAGACTTTCGATATTTACCAACTCATCTCTCAGAAATGCTCCCTTACGAGCCGATACTGAAGGTCCAACAATTGCCTCAATCAACATGAACCCGAAACTAAAAACATCATCCTCTAATATTGTCATTTGCCTGGAAAAAGAATTTGATTTTGTTAAAGTACATAATATGATCATCCTGCAACATGAATACATAACTGCAACTTCTGCATTACTTAATGCTAACATAAATTTTAACAGGAAATGTCAGTGGATCACAACACAATATTGCTTTTGATAAAATGAAATCCTTACCATGATTTATTGTCTTCTTGTTTTCTCTACAAACAATGAAAACAAGTCATTATCACTGGAGATCAAAAAGTAAGTTACATCGAGGGCATAAAATTCATCCTCAAATGTAGCTAATTTCTTACCCCATTATTGCTAATTTCTTCTGAGATGATAGACAGCCCATAGTCACCCAACTTTGCAATCCTGTGCTCATCCAGCAAGATGTTGTTCATCTTCAACCGGTTGTTGAAGAAACCTGGAATAACTCCAGTATGCAGGAATTGCACAGCTTTTGCAACTCCAATTAGAACTGCTAATCTCTCTGACCAATTTAGAGACTTTCCAGGAGTATTCTCTACACATACATATAATGCAGCTCTAGTTAGAATGCAAAGCAAAGGTCATTAGCTAACAACATTTTTGTGCTTGTTTAGATCAGTCACATATAACCCTTATTTGGCTTAAACAACAGCAGCTATTATCTTACAAGATGTTTCGAAATTACCTGAGAGATGAGTATGAAAATTTCCGTTTGACACATATTCGTAAATAAGAAAGACTTTGTTCACACTGTAATTGTCTAGTCCACCACAATCTATGCAGTGTCCCAGAAGGCAAACCAAATGTGGGTGCCGAAGCTTTGCAAGCAAATCTAGCCTGAGTTTAAGGTTTCGATTCGTATATTTCTTCGATGAAGGCAAGCACCTTACAGCAACTTGGGTTCCATTCTCTAATTTTCCTTTGTAAAGCTAGGAAAACAAAGGACATAAATAATCAGTTCAAGAAGAAATGTTTTTTGTTCATAAAACATTTTTATAGAATGCTTGATGTTAATGACAGTACCTTCCCATATGAACCTTCACCCATAAATGAAGAGTTATCAAAGTTGTTTGTAACTTCCTTCAACTCTTCGAATGTAAATGACCGACACACTGGGGGATTTTGTGAGCCTAACTTTACAGCTTCAGAAATATACCCTGAAGAGTAGAGAAGAAAAAGTTAAGGCTATGAATATATATTCGAAATTTGAAGCAAATTGATTCAAATGCAGCCATTACTTGTTCATTAATAGTGGAACTGGAAAATGATACCTACTTGCATTTGTTAAGATATCAGAGCTGAACCCTCTTGCTGAGTGATCTTGCACTGCTTTATGCAGCAAATGCTGCTCCGTTATCCCTCGTGGGCAATATCGTCTGCACAGAGTGAGAAATCCGACAACCAGAAGCACCATAATAACTAGCATACCTACAATTAGACCAACTAATATTCCTGCATTTTTCCCTCCATATTCTTTCCTCTTCATGTGGACTGCTTCTAAGCAATATGATTCTGCATGCTGACCATGAGGGCCGGTGGATAGGCAATTTCCATCGAACTTAACTACCCTTTTATCCGATTCATTGCTCAAACAAGACGGTAATGCTCCCATTAATCTGTTGTTTGATATATCAACAAAACTCAGTTTGGCTCCACATTGTAGATGGGTTGGAAGTGAGCCACTCAACGTATTTGATGCGAAATTCAAGTAACTGATGTTTGGCAATGAGAAAAGTGCAGCAGGAGGAATTCCTGTTAGTGAATTGAATGACAAATCTAGATGTTGTAGCAGGTCTAGCCGGCTGTAATGCATCGGAATCTCACTTGAGAAGGAGTTTTTGCTAAGAAAAACCATGGCCAACCCTCTTGGCAAAGAAGGTAGATCAGAGTCTAATTTGTTTCCACTCAAGTCCAACACATTTAGGCTACTTAAACTACTAAGATCTGGTAATCTCCCGGATATTTCATTCTTCGACAAAATTAGATTCGAGAGAGTGGAAATTCTTCGTATGGAAGATGGAAATGGACCCTTTAGCTTGTTGTTTCTGAAGCTTAGAAATATCAAATTAGATAGTGAATCAAACTGATCCGGGAGTGTTTCATTGAAGAAATTATCATCTAGTTTGATAGTTTGAAGCTTCACCATTGTAGAAATCTTAGGAGGAACCGAACCAAAGAGAAAATTGGAACTCAAATCCAAGTATTCAAGTGAAGACAGACGATGAATCTTGTCCGGAAGTGCACCCCAAATTCCCAAAGACACTAAGTTAAGAACTCTCAAGCTTGTCAGCCTTGCCAAAGTAACAAAAAAAGAATCCATGGAGAAGTTTTCTGATAAAGTTTGATTTGCAATTGCAAACCCATCAAAATCACTAACCTTGGCTGACTTATCACCCAAAAGTTTGAGCTCACTGATAAAGTTGTCTTGGCATGTGATATTTACTTGGGTGGGTGAAGATTCATTGCAAAAATCAGTGCCATGATCAGTCCAAATATCAAGCTGTTTTGGGTACTCCAGGTGCTTCCTCAGTTGTAGAAGCACTTGTGTTTGTGAGGATTGTAGTTGATAGGTTCTCAAAATAAACAAACTCCATGTAATATATAACAGATAATACAAAATCAAATACCCCATCAAAAGCTGAAATTCTCTCTGTTGTTACTTTATGAGCAATCAAGTAGAAGTGTAGAACCTGTATTAAAACAGAGTTGAAACAGAGAATATTAATAATTTACAAGAGATGAAACAAGTTGTTAAATTAAAAATGCAGAGTTTGATTGATTTTGGTAAAAGGCAGTTAGGAAAAAATACATGTACTAGGAATAAAGAACTTTACCTCAGAAGCTCCTCAAAAGTTGAATTTTCGTCAGACGTAAATCTTTTAAGTCCGACACAACACAATAAACAGAAACAGAGAAAGTGCAGAGACTTGAGTGATAAATGATCGGCTCAAAAAAGGCTTGTAGCTTGTTAAACCCATGAAGGAGAAACAAAGGGGTTTATTTTTTTAAAAAGTAAAGTGTTTTCCATTCATATATTTTCTCTTAATCCAACCAGTGAAAAACATCATTTTGCTGGAAATATTATGAAGTGGAGTGATAGGTGGGGTACCTAGAGTTACATGCATTTAGTGCTTCCACATGTTTTTTTTTTCTCTTACAGAACTCTGTGAGCCTTGAATATAATAGTATCACAGTTGGAAGTTGAAACTCTCTGTAATCTCTATGGTTTGAGCACAGTGACAATGACAATGAAGAGAAGTAGAAGATGTGAAGGAATCCGTTAAACTTGTGCGGTATTTTACTTCTTCGAACTATTACAATTAATTCGGATTTTGACACAGACTTGATCTCAACCCATTTTGTCTGTGCAGTATTCTACTTGGTAACTGTTTTTTTTTTTTTTCTTTTGTCATTTATTATCCTCTTAGCTAGTCTTATCTTATTATGTACATTTCTGCTGGAGATTCTTTCTTTTAGCCCCAAGACTGAGACCTCTCATCTTTTGTCACAGAAAAATCCAAGTGGGTATCAATCAAAATTTGACAGGGAGACATTTCTTTTCCCTTGCTTCCTTTTCCATTTTTCTGGGTAATGGAGATAAGTCCAACCAATATCAGCTTGATTTTTTTTTCCTTTGTTAGTGTCTTAATGAAACAGAGTCCCTATTTTCATGTAATTATAACCAAATGAAGGGATGGTGAGAACAATAGTGCATGGTTTTGGAACTTGCGAGCTGCTGATATGAGATGTAAAGACAGACAGTCTGTCCCCAGTATGAAAAAAATAACAATAAAAATATTAATGATAATGAACAAATTGCAATGCCCATACATTTGTGCTTGGCAGTACAGATCATTGCAATTATTTATGAAGAAGATCCATCCATCCATCAATCATCTTCTGTGGCTTCACACTAAGAGCATCAATATGGGCAGGCTTTCAACCTGTGAAATTATGTGAGGCATCAAGATGTAAACAATGAACTTAGGAGAGCTCTTAACTTGGAAATCTAGGTTGACAGTAAAGAAAGAATTTGCTCTCATGTTTATTAATAGTCATTTATTAGCAAGGTCTAAATATAATCCTTATAAAAAGATCATGAAAATCACAACAGTGTGGTATATAATCGCAAGACATTCATTCTGCCACTATAATTATTGAAGGACCAACCAACCTTGTTTCAATTGCACCCCCCTCTATAAGAATTTCCCATTCTAAATGGAAGTAATCAAAATTATACGACTTTATATGATTGGATTTTGTTTACTTTATAAAATTAGATGTCATTCTCTTTCATCTGCAAAGACTCCAGCTTTAAAGGTAAAAGTCCCCACATCCATGAAGGAATTAATTGGGAGCAGCAATCAGTGGACACAGACTATTCCATTTTCCATTTACTACTCGGTCAATGCTACCATCCCAGCTCCTTGATGTGTAACCCCAAATTCAGGGCAATTAAATTGCAGCACATAAGTTAGGTTCCTGTCATAAAGAACATTTATTCGGTTATATCCAAGATAAACAATCTTATATGTTAAATTGACTAGTATTCCTATATTTTATGACTTTTTATGTATATGAATATTTTATTAAAATGATTAAATACTATTATTAGGTTCTTTTCTATCTGTACATACATTTGAGTTTGATGATTTTACTATAGAGTTCTGACCTTCTGGGAGGACTAAAATTACTTGGTAACCAGATGAGAGATATTTGAAACTGACCGGTTTACGTACTAAGCAAAGTAGCACAGAAATGCTAGGTTGTCATGACAAAATGGCGGTGACATCTAAATGCCCTACTCTTGGGTGCAAAGAAGGGCGGTCTTAATCAAATAATTCAATCAGAAGAGACATCATAACCACATAATTAATATTTGAATGAAAACAATCTGCCATATCATTTTTACATGAAAATAATGAATAAAATCCACCATTGTATTCAATTGTCAAACTATAAAATCTCTCAGGGACCCATCAGCGTCATTCTGGCAAAATTGCACCTCTCATAGCAATGATTATTAATTCACATCTCTGAAATTACTGAAAAATGAAAATTGAATGTTATTTTTTGGTACACAAACAGAAAGCTAGACTGGGCTTACGGGTATTGTCCAAATGACCCCAAAATCACCAATGGGAGTTGCTCAGGCCTTGTTAAACTCAGGCCTCCGGGCCGGGTATGTAATTTTAGCCTTGTGACCCAAGCCCGTAATGTTGGTCCGGGTCAACCCATTTGCAGCGGAGAAGAGCTATAAATCTCTTAAACCCTAATTCTTCCTCAACTCTACAAAACTCAACCATAGTCACTCCCACTTCACCTCCACAGAGAAAGGAGAGAGCTGCGGTGGCCTGCAACATATATTTTTATATACATATATAGTTGTGTTGCTTATCTCGCGTGTCTGCGTATAGAGCCTGTTCAATGGCTCTGTATTTGTTGTACGAAACCGCTTCTGGTTATTCTCTGTTTGAGGCTCATGGTCTCGACCAAATCGGCCAGGACACTGAGGCCGTTCGAAGCTCCATTTCGGACATGAACCGCTTCGGGAAAGTCGTTCAGCTCACGGCTTTTCACCCTTTCGAGTCGGCTCTCGATGCTCTCAATCAGTGCAACTCTGTCTCTGAAGGTCACCATCTTTAACTCTTCTTCTTTTATTTATTTTGCCTTTTTAATTGGTTGAGTATTGTTTCTTATTTGGGTTTTTTTGATTCTTTGTTGTTGAAGTCAGTGTTAGTGGATTTCTCATTTATGCAATATTGCGTGTTTTTCTTGGGCTGTTTTTAGTTTGTGTTGTGTCTATTATATTGAAATCATTACTTCTTCCTAGAATTGGAATAAAATATATGTTTAGCGGTTGTGTAATTCATTTGTTTGATGTAATGTCGTGCTTCAACATCTAGAAAATAAATGAAATAGAGTAAAATTATGAAGGTTCAACTAAGCCAGTTTGTTTTATGCTCAATCAAACGCGGAAGTTCTAATTTTTTTTTTAATCCTTTTCATCTAAATTTGTGATCTCTTGGTCTAGCTATCAAGATTAGCTTGATTTTATTTTTAGTTTGATTGAACTGGCTTGTTCAAGCTTAGTCAAGTATAGTATTTGATTCCGTTCGACTGTAGGGCTTATGACTGATGAGCTGAGGAATTTTTTGGAGCTGAATCTCCCTAAAGTGAAGGAAGGAAAGAAGGCAAAGTTTAGTTTAGGAGTATCAGAGCCTAAGATTGGATCACATATCCTTGAGGAAACAAAGATTCCTTGTCAAAGTAATGAGTTTGTTCTTGAAATTCTTCGTGGTGTGAGGTTGCATTTTGATAGGTTCCTTAAGGACTTGAAGGTTTGCATTATCTCTGATTTTATTTTTTTTTGTTATGGATTTGTTTTCCTTATGTCATAAAGATGGTTTTCTCATAAAATATCTCTTCAATCTTTCAACTTCGGTAGCCTGGCGACATAGAAAAAGCTCAACTTGGTCTGGGGCACAGTTACAGCAGAGCAAAGGTGAAGTTCAATGTCAATAGAGTTGACAATATGGTTATTCAAGCAATTTTCCTTCTCGATACCCTTGACAAGGACATCAATTCCTTCTCCATGAGAGTCAGGTTTGTCACTCCATCTATTTATGTATATTTTTATGCTTATGGGATTGTTATATGGAAACAAAAAGATCCTGGTTTTTGTTATTTTTTTTTATTGAAAACTTGTACCCTGGTTCTTCTGCAGAGAATGGTACTCTTGGCATTTCCCTGAATTGGTAAAGATTGTCAATGACAACTATCTCTATGCCAGAGTTGTAAAACTTGTTGAGGACAAGTCAAAGTTAGTTGATGATTCTCTCTCGGCTTTAACAGACATACTTGGAGATGAAGATAAGGCAAAGGAGGTTATAGAAGCTGGCAAAGCATCAATGGGTAAAATTTTCTCCCTGTTATCAGTGCATATGAATGTTGCTATGTTCTGTATTCACTTTTCCTTTTCCTTTTCCTTTTCCTCTTGCAGGGCAGGATTTGTCTGCTGTTGACTTGATTAATGTTCAGATGTTTGCCCAGAGGGTCATGGACCTATCTGAGTACAGGAAGAAGCTTTATGAGTATCTGGTTACTAAAATGAACGACATTGCGCCTAATTTGGCTTCCTTGATTGGTGAAGTTGTTGGCGCTCGCTTGATTTCTCATGCTGGTAGTCTGACAAATCTGGCTAAATGCCCATCTTCTACCCTTCAGATTCTTGGTGCAGAGAAAGCACTCTTCAGGTATTCTTCTTTGTCAATACTCAATAGAGCTGCTTGTAAATCTTGTGTAAAAGTTAAAGTAGCAAACTTGAAATGTATTTGTATTTTTTTTACTGGTTTGAACTCCTAGAACCTGTTTGCAAGTGGTATTTCCTTGTTCTAAGCTGTTTTGTTTTTCTTACTTTTATGTGTTATTTTTTGTCACTTGGAGATATTTTCTCATTAGTTGTAAGTTCTCACTTTTCCTTTCTTGTCTTCAGGGCCTTAAAAACCAAAGGAAACACACCAAAGTATGGTCTAATTTTCCACTCATCTTTCATTGGTCGAGCGTCTGCACGGAACAAGGGTCGAATGGCTCGTTATCTTGCAAATAAGTGTTCTATTGCTTCTCGCATTGATTGTTTTGCAGGTAATTTTTCAACTTATGACAATGAGTTGCTTTGTCTAATATCGTTTTCTTAACTACTATCAACCCATTAATTTAACTTTGTGCCATCATCTTGTATT
This sequence comes from Dipteronia dyeriana, assembly GCA_032871835.1. Classification (NCBI taxonomy): domain Eukaryota; kingdom Viridiplantae; phylum Streptophyta; class Magnoliopsida; order Sapindales; family Sapindaceae; genus Dipteronia; species Dipteronia dyeriana. The sequence continues at coordinate 30,155,309 of CM065299.1, forward strand.
GCAGACAACAACACTACCGTTTTTGGAGAGAAACTCCGTGAGCAAGTTGAAGAGCGATTGGACTTTTATGATAAGGGTGTTGCACCTCGTAAAAACATTGATGTGATGAAATCCGCAATTGAAAGCACTCAAAATGACGGTGGGCAAACTCTTGAATATGTTAATTTTTTTCGTACATTAATAAAATTCAATTTTTGGTGGTTTGGTTGGTTGCTACATCCTTTGCATATTGGCAATCGTGTCTCTGCTTGCATTTGGCTTTAATAACATGGTTTGACTTTGCTTCAGCTGGAAATTTCCTAGAGTTTATAGATTACTCTGATTACAGCCAGTTTGTGATATGTTAGCAAGCATATGTTGGCATTTTCAACTAGTTTCATCTTCAGTTTTGTTGTATTTAATTTTGTGTTTTGGTATAGTTACAATTGTTTTTGCTTGTGCAGATATGAATATTTATGAAGCTCCTACTGAGGCTTCAGCAAAGAAAAGCAAGAAAAAGAAGTCAAACGGTGAACCTATGGCTGAAGATAAACCAACTGCTGCTACAAATGGAGATGCTTCTGAGGGAACCAAATCAGAGAAGAAGAAGAAGAAGGAGAAAAGAAAATTGGATGGAGTGACAAAGACAGTGACCAACGGGGGCGCTGAAGAAGACGGCACAGCTAAGAAGAAGAAAAAGAAGAAGAGCAAGGATGAAGGAGAGGATTTGCAGGCCACCACCACTGAGAAAAAGAAGAAGAAGTCAAGAAGTGAAGACGAGGAGTGAAATTTTGACAAGTGTTGATATCTGTAGTGTTCCGACTTTATATTTTGGTTTTGATATCTACATGTTGTAGCAATAGCTTTTCTGTTTGCAGCCACTCTACTCACTCGTCGGAATTATATTTAATTAGGTATTTAAGAACTTGTGTTAAATGTTCAAGTCTCTTGTTGGTTTCTGTTTGTTACCATCTCCTATCATGTTTTTGTGACCTTGTTTGGTAAGAAATTTAGTTCGACTGTGTGGTAGCCAAATCAGCAGACAACTGTTGTATTTGGTAGAGGTACTTTTTCCTGCAAAGATACTTGATGCAGCTTTCAAGCATTTCGCAGAGACGGCCAACACTGATATTTTTGGGCTCTTTTCGCTGTTGGCAATTTATTTATTTATTTATTATGTTATTAAGCACATAAGATTTCAGTTTGCTTTCTTGAATTTTGGATTATTATTTCCATATCCTATGGGTATAGTACAATATCATGATGATCCAATAGTTTGATAAAAATATTTAAAATCTTAAAGCACGATCCAATTATTTTTTATAGAAATATTTAGAAATCGTATTTATTAAATAAGTGCAAAACTAGAAAGGTACGTTTTTGTAAAACTCTGTATATGATATTTATTTTTTAACTTTTTTTTATTGACTAATGTGTGCAATTTGTAATGTTACACTTGGCTCGGTCATAGATGACCAATTGATTTTCGTTCTAAGGATATTTTGGTATATTAAATTGATGGGTTAGGAACCTCTCCCAATAAACAAATAAGTGAAATCATTTTTTTTTTTTTTTGAAATTGAGACTTTAGTGAACATGATTCGGAATTAAAAAAGAGAAATAAGACTTAAACTTTTAATTTTAATTATAAAAGATATATTACAATTAATTCGAAATTTGATAGAGAAAAATAAGGTTCAAACTCACAACCTTAAATGTGAAATATATATCATTAAACCAATCTCATCTTAACAATATACATTTAGTATTTTTAACATTAATTACACTTACATCAACATAATTATATAAGAATAATATTAGATTTTTTAAATTTCTTTCTAAATAGTTTTGATATATGAGACTTTAACATCATGTCACTTGTAATATAATCCTATGATGAAATTTTGTTAGAAGCGTAGCATTACTTATTATATAATTATAAAGGATTAAAAAAAAACTCTCGAAGCGGCTTAAATCTAAGAAAGAACTTTTCGAAAAAAAAAAATCAAAGGGCAAAACAGTAAAAAGAGAAAAAGACAGAAGCCGGTGTAAGACCGCAGCTTGCGAATGAAGCATTGTAAGGTCCGAAGACAACATTGAGAAGCATAGAATAGAGTAGAACCTAACTTTCCCTTTTCACTCAAAATTCTCCATTGTCTGCTTCATTTATCTAACCAGAAAAACCTAACAACAACAACAACCAACAATGGCGACTAGTTCAACACTCAACTTGGAAGATGTTCCCTCCACGGATCTCATGTCTGAGCTTCTCCGTCGCATGAAGTGCTCCTCCAAACCCGACAAGCGTCTCATTCTCATTGGTATTTCATGTTTGCATTTTTTTAATTTCTATCTCTCTTTTTTTTCTTATAAAAACCTTCGGATCCGATAATATATTCTGGTTTTTATGCAAAAGTTTGGATTTTTATTTTTTTGGGTTGAGTGTAGATTCTGTGTTCATGCCATTTTTTTTTTATGATTTAGTTCATAATGTTTGAAAATTGAGAGCCTGGAGTTTGGATTGTGTAAGTGAATTTATAAATGGGTTGATTAAAACAAAAAATATTATTGTTTTTTGTGTGATTTTGTACGCATAATATAGTCTCAAGCTAGTATATTGCGCTTCTCACTATGGAGGCAGTTGAATAAAAAAAAATGAAGATGGTATTTTTTTTTTCAAATGCACAAGCATTATATATTATTAATATGGTGTTGGTGCTTAAATGACTTAATTTGAAGGTAGAGACATATTATTACCTGTTCAAATGGGCTCAATTTACATTAATTTTTTTTCTGTATTTTAGCAATTTATGTTTAGCTCCAATGTAATTAATGGAGAAAAAGTAGAAAATTATATTATTTTACAACAGGTTTTCAAGTCACGGTTTTGCTACTCTTCTTTGTGCTTCTTATTGCTTAGCACTCTTGTTGGATATATGTAAACATTGCAATATTGTATAATTGGCAGGCCCACCGGGATCTGGAAAAGGTACTCAATCACCAATCATTAAGGATGAGTTTTGCTTGTGCCACTTGGCTACTGGTGATATGTTAAGAGCTGCTGTTGCTGCTAAAACTCCACTTGGGATTAAGGCTAAGGAGGCTATGGACAAGGTCATAGTCTTTTGTTTTGTATGCCTTGTGTTATCTTCGCGGTTCTAATGGTGGGTTGCTAATGGGATATTTTGTAATGGTGTGTCAGGGAGAACTTGTGTCTGATGACTTGGTTATTGGCATTATAGATGAAGCAATGAAGAAACCTTCATGTCAGAAGGGTTTCATTCTTGACGGGTTTCCTAGAACTGTGGTCCAAGCACAGAAGGTGTCACCTTCTTCAACATCTTGATTATGCATGTGCATGTTTGTGTGTATGTGTGCATGTGTATGTGTGTGTTTCAATATCTTGAACAGTTTGAGCATATTCAGTTTAGTTATATAAGCTTCTAAATGTCCTGTTGTTTACATTTTATGTGCAGCTTGATGAGATGCTCGCAAAGCAAGGAGTTAAAGTTGATAAGGTGCTGAACTTTGCAATTGATGATGCCATATTGGAGGAGAGGATTACTGGTCGCTGGATCCATCCTTCTAGTGGGAGGACCTACCACACAAAATTTGCACCTCCCAAGGTTCCTGGTGCTGATGATGTAAGCTGACATGGATATCCTCATTATGCTTCTTTAGTTTTCATCATCAACATATAGCTCATTTACATGGCATTTCGTGCTACATTATGGGAAAATGTTGAGGAATAATGAAAATGGTTAAATATTTTTATTTCAAGAGTAAATTATGATAGGTATAGATGTCTAATGCCAATTACTAAATTTAATTATTTTAGGTGCAGCTCCATTGGTAATGTATGTGGAGGCTATATAGGTTGGCCATAGTTCATATAACTCAATATTTTGGCGGATATAAAGCAAATTCTTAAAGTCAGATTCTTACTCAGTTTGTGTTGGGCAGAAAAAAGAGCTTATGAAGATTTATGCTTTAATGATTGTATTGACAGACATGGATATCACATGAAATATATGATATTTGATTGCACACTTTAAAATAAAGAAAATCTGTCCATTGAAATGAATGGTGTTGCATATGTTGCCTTGATGATCTCTAAGTTTTGATGATCAATTTTTATTATATCAAAGGTAACTGGAGAGCCTTTGATTCAACGTAAAGATGATACTGCCGCTGTTCTCAAGTCAAGACTGGAGGCTTTTCACAGGCAAACTGAACCGGTATGCTTCTTATATCTTTTTCATTTGCTTTTTGTAGTCTTTTCCACATTTTGTTTTCTTGTGTTATTCTTACGTTGTGGTTGGTATTGAATTTTAAATCAAACTAATATATCTGGAAACTTATCAGACTGGGTTTATTGTGCTATTGTTACTTTAGTCCTGCTAGAATGTAACAAATTCATTTCATTTTTATACAAGTTGAGGACAGTTATGGATATCAAAATTTAGTTCACTAAAAATCATGAGTTGTTACAGACTTTCAGTTGTCCACTTATCTCATTATCTGCACTAAAATGGATTTTAATGGTTTTATTAATCATCGGTGTTCTAAAACACGTTTTCAGTATTGAGGCGAGGCGTAAGCCTCATTAGGAAGAGATAAAAACTTAAAATACATAAAACAATCAATAAGTTTATAATTCATCATTCATAAAACAAGTAAACAACCAATAAGATCATAATTTCATATTCTATAAAACAACAATTAAGGTAATAAGTTCATAATTCAAATGGTAACCAACTAACTAATAAAATAACAAGTTCATAACTTTTTTTGGGATTTCGTTATTGAGGCGGGCTTATGAGGCGTATCGAGACGTGAATTGAGGTGTAAACCTCATTGACCAATTATGAGGCGTAAGCCTCATAACATTTTTTTCATATTTCGAGGCGATCACGGTTTTTTGAACAATGTTAATCATGAATAATAATTACCTTCTTATTACTGCCAAATGCCAATGCCTGTACAAGTTACTTCACATGTTCTGATTATGTGCAGTGGTTTATAAACATATGCCCTCCTTTAGATTTAAATCCTTGATATCTTTTCACTAGATTGTTATCTATTGCTCATTAGCTTTTCTGATGGAACTCGCATTTTTCTCTTGGTTTAACTTTCAAATTGTAGGTCATTGATTACTATTCAAATAAAAGCATTGTTGCACAACTTCCTGCTGAGAAACCTCCCAAAGAAGTCACCGCAGAGGTGCAGAAAGTACTTTCCTCATGAAAGTTGGCCACCGTATAGGTTCATTAAGCTATAAGCAGATGAATTATCTGAGAACAATTTTTTTTTTTTTGGGTTTTTGCTCACATGTACTTGACGTACTGTCAAACATGCTGATCCATTGGTGTTCATCGTTGTTTTGACTGCAATGCAGCCTGTTTTTTGCGTAACTGATTTACATTGAAATAAAAACTTCACAGGTTTAGACGAATTTCAAGATTTTTTTTTCCTTTTTTTTTGGTTATCAAGCTGCAGGTGTTTGTGTTATGGCACTTTTTTTTTTTGACATTAATTGCACTTTGTTATATTGCAGTAACTGAGTGGTGATTTTTAAATACCTGATCCTGCTGCAGGATTTTTTTTTTTTTATCCATTTCCAAAGGTTAGATTAGAGTACCATAATCCTAAATCTATCTCCAAAGTTTGATTGTATTAATGAATGATTAGTCTTTATTAGATGAAATTTCACCAAAATACAACCATTCTAGAAGAATATTATAACTGCAGAGAAACGGATGCAAATTTATTGAAATAGAGTTTTTCAGCTTTCTCATCTAGCCAATTAAAACATCCACTAATACAATAATTTTCCGATACTCCGTGAGTTATGTCTTACATTAAAACCATGCTCATGCTAGGCCTTGGGTAGCATAATCAGAAACAAGGAACAGTGACTTACATGTCAACTGTGATCTTGCCATCAAGACGAGAGAACTCCTGGAAAAAGGCCTTGAAATGATCATATGAATGTTTAACGTCGTCGCCAGCACACATTTCACGAATACTGTGCATTGATAATTGTGGAGCACCCACATCAACAGTGCGAATCCCTACTCCACTTGCTAAGATAGGACCAATTGTCGAACCACAAGGCATGTCATTGCGGACCACAAAATCCTGCATTCGTAAAAGGTTCTCCAACATGATTAGTTTGTCCAGTCGGAGATGGAAGGCAATTTATTATTTATGGGCCTTCATGCTAAGTTCGATTCTTTCAATAGCAATCGTACAAGTGTTGGCAACCATAAAATTCTTAGAAAGTCGAAAACCAACCTGGACAGGAAGGTTATGCTTCCTGGCAATCTCCCTGAATATGAAGGAGGTGACGGAATTGGTTGCATAGCGTTGATTTGCATTGTGCTTGATAACTAGCCCACCATGCATCTTCGGCTGATGATTTTCTTCATGTTTGTCCTGAGAAATAACCCCATATTACCACAGTGCAATGAAATAATTATATGAATTTGCAAATACGGAATACATGCATCGGCATTTACATACCATATAATTGGGGTGTAGGGCATGAGCCATGTCAGCAGAAACAAGGAAACTCTTCTGGATTGCTTTCTCAATCAGCTGAATAGGAAAAAATAAATTTGAATGCACTAAAACAATAAGGATTCCAGATAGAAAGGATATCACTGAGAAATAATAGGTAGGGGTTAACGTGTGTAAATAATCTCATTTCGATCTCAAGTCTGTATATTTGTTGATCTCAACATCACGAAAACAAGACAATCTCTAAATAATCTCTTCATGGTCACAAACATAAATAGTTAAGTAACAATCAGAAAAGCAGCTTTACATTTTCATATAATAGTTTTGAACCAAAAAAGTATATTATGACAAGCCAATAACTACTTTTGAAGCCTCATGACACGGTGATTTAAACAAAATCAGAAACGGAAAACAAGCATGGAGCAGTAGTTATCACCTTAGAATTAGGGCTGAAGGAATCTGTGATTCGTGATAGAGCATCAAACATGACAGGAGACCCAGCTCCTTGAGCTGAATCTGATCCAACCTCTTCATGATCAAACAATGCCACCATTCTGACACCAGTCTCATCCTCAAGGTTGCTTGCAGAAGACGTAGTATCGATCAATGCCTGAAATTTAATTTATGAAGCAAAATATGAGAAATTGTGTAGTACACTGATAAGAATGAACACTTGAAGAAAAACAACAATATAAGAGCATAAAAAGACCACTTGATATCAAAGTGGATAGCTGACATGTTTTATTCACGAACATGGAGTAGGCTGTCAAGATGAGTTATAAATAATAGAAATACTTTGAATAATTAAGCCTTCTCAAGTTCCTGGTTATAACTTATAAGGAAATATCTGTCATGACCTCCCAACTTGAATTCAAACTTATGATGCAAGAAGTATCAAAGAATTTGAAGGAGACCACCAAAGCAAGAGCTACAGCATACGTGTTTGATAATTTCCAAACAGTCACTTCGCTTATAATTAAGCAAGTACTACTTAGAATAATCAGAGACATTTAGCTCAGATGTAAGAGAACAAACACATAACAAAATACATTTCTATTTTATTTACTATCTATGAATTTAAAAGAATAAAAGCCAAACCTCATAGTTTGGAGACAGAAATGCAAGACGGACATAACCTAATTAGGGCAAGGCCTTTAGCTAAATCCAAGCTAGTATCCTGAATCAACACATTATATACGATAAGGCTAGCCAAATGACATCACAAAGAAAATTCCAAATAATCTAATAAATGATGATCGATGACAACTGAACTTCATAACAACCTAGAGAAACCAAAAACAAAAGCTAAGGAATTGATACAACTGAAAGCCTAAACTCCCCAGCCAAGCAAAGAAACATATCCCAATCACAACACTACTGTACCTCGGGAAAATACAGAAAATTAAATGATAGATCATTACAGTGTCATCAGAAAGGCTCGACTTATACTGTTTACATCTCCCAATGCAATATCAATTAAGCATCAAACAGAACAAGCGCTTCTCAGGTGAAAACTGCATGACTCCAAGGAATTGCGGATTTAACATGAGAATAATGCACTATTTTATTAAAAAAAAAAATGAAAACTCAAACATGCAACTTTTACTTTTATCTTAACAAAAGAATACACAGTCTATGAAACAACTTGTACCTTTAGAGAGCAAAATGACATGCAGAGATTATCAAGCCTTCCCGAGTAAATGAATTCCTTCTTAATACCGGCTACTATACTCGGTTGCGTGTCACATGCTTGCAATTCAAAATCACATATATCATCTGGTACACAGCCAACCTGACTTGCGACCATCTAAAAACAAAAAGAAAAAAAATACAGTAATCACCATTATTGTCAAATTGGTGAACCCAGTCCACTTATAGGGTTGCAATTATGGGTATCTGGATAACTCATTTATCCACCTACTATATAAATAATGGTGAAAGAAGGAGAACTTGAGGTTCAAAAGTAGTTAACCTGCATTAGAAGTGAGTGGTGCTTTGAGCTGTAAGTGTTTGTTTTTTCAGTAGAGCTATCTGCAATTAGTTTATTAAGCTCCTCCTGTGACAAACAATTTGTTGGATAAAGAAAAATTAAATTGAATCACTAAATAGCAAGCTTAATAGTAGACAACATTAAATAAAAGCATTCCCAACAAGTTACTTCAGTTCAGAAAAATTTAGCATTCACACGCCATAAAGAAAGTATATCATAATCTCCATTCTGAGCCTCCTCTAGCTTGTAATATAAATTGGTGATTTTGTGCCCGGATTGCAAAAAGTATATTTTCAGATTACAATAAAATCAACCAAGTAAACTTCAGTATATTCTGTTCCTTTCAGAAAAATTTCTCAGGATTTTGTACAGGGAACATATCCGCAACTTATATTGTCCCCTTTTATAATTGAATAAGAGGATTTCTTGCAAAAGTTCCAGGCTTGTCATTTCTATATGTATTAATGTATGTAGTAAGCCAGTCACAATGAAAACTAAGGTCATTAGTCAAGGCAATCCACATATCATTTTAGTTAATTTTCAGATCCAACTGCATATGCACTAAGACACAACTAAAGGTTTTCAGTTCAACAAAATAACTACAATGTCACTCTCATTTCACGTAAGTGTATCAAGATACTTGCTGTATACTTGTTTTAATATCAGACCCAGTAGAACGTGCAATCTCTGTAAATCAGAACTTAAAAGATTATTGCAGCTTCTAATCGATTGCATTATCATATATCAGAAGTACCTTAAAACCATAAAATGAACCTACAAAAAATAATCAGAGAGTCACGAAATGGATTTGTGCAGGACTGAGCCTGTTCATAGAGACCCATATTCTAGTTTTACTTAATTTGTTTCACAAGTAGTAATAATTAAAGGATACAACTCTTAACCTTTGAGCCTCTGCCAGCTGTGTTTTTCCACCTCCTCGTATTTTTTTTTTTCTATAATAAATTGGTGTTTCTCATAAAAAAAGAGAGATATATCTTAACAGAAAGCAAATGATGCAAATTATGAATTGAATATATTTACCCTTTAAATGACTGTGGCCTATAAAGATTACCTTTATTGAGGTTGCCAAGACGGGGAGCAGATGACTCTGGGTGTTCACCTTAAATCCATCACTATTAACATTCCTGTTCAATAGCCACACACAAAAAAAAAACGTTAATTTATTTACCTGAAATCCATCACTATTAACATTCCTGTTCACAAGACACAAAACATTTTAGTTTATTTACCACAAATTGAATTGTAGGTTAGAAAGAACAATACAAAACCAGTATCATATAGACAAGCTACATTACAAAGTACAAACAAATATGTCAATCCCAAGGACGAAAGCTCAGTAACAAGGCAATTCATTTAGTAAGAGAACCTGTCTAAGTGAATTGCTAGTGTAGGAATTCGCATTATTGGCTCCTCAATTCTAACCAGCCTGTGAGAATAGGAAGTACAACCATCTTTCTCTTCCCTAATTATCACTCTACCTGCAACTGTCAAGTCACGATCAAACCATGTATACCACAAACCGCCTCCATATGTTTGGACACCAACTTCCAAAAACCCGCCTTTTGTTACCTGACAAATCCACCCATGTCCAGAAACAAAGTTCAATTATTTTCCAAGGAAGCACACGTTTTATTTTTGGATAAATCAATGATTGTTCAATCTTGATAAAAGGATAAAAAGAAAATCAGACCAATACAATTCTATAAAAATCACCTTAGAAACAGGCTTCAGCTTTAGGCAGGGACTGTCAGTATGAGCACCAACTATATGGAATCCATTTCCAGCATCATATCTAGATGTAAATTTAAAACTATTAGCAACTAAAAGAAAAACAAAAAAAGAAATGAAAATTACAGTAACTTTAAATATTAAGGGTGTTTTTAAGCTACTTATATTTTGAAACAAACAATAAACCCGAAAATGAATCAATGATCTTAAAGCCAAAGGAAAAAATGGAAAGCCAATATAGAGATATTAAAATTAGATTGAAAACTGAGAAAAAAAAAACTTACTTTTTGCCGATTGCGAAAGCAACAATTGTGGAGTGATTTCTGGTGAAGAAATATCTCTTGCCAGCTTCCAACTTCCAATTTTCTCTCTCTGAAATCTGCTCATACCCAGCTTTTCGCAGACGCTTTTTCGCTTCATCTGAAACATTAAAAAAATTTCAGTTTTAAGCAATCACTTGATTACTCAAGAACAAAAATGATTTTTTTTTAATTAATTAAATCGAATATTGATTTCTCGGTAACCAAACAGGAAAATAAACAAGAAAAGTTGAAGGAAGTTAGTTACCAACGGCGTGAAAGGCAGTAGGAGAAGCGTTTAAGAAATCGAGAAAATCGGACACGACGGAGCTCACTTCACCGTTAGCTTCTGTCTTCGCCATTGCCTTGTTGGTTTCGCTTTCTTTGAGTCAGCTTCTTCAGGATCTCTTCAGTCTCTTTGTATATATAAACTGGACTCGCGTCAGATTTGAGGAAACTACAGCAGAGAGGATTTATGATTCTTTGCTCGCGTCAGATTTGAGGAATCTACAGCAGTCAGCAGAGAGAGTTTATCATTTATGCTTCTTTTGGGCCACGGCCCATATTCGCAAAATATAGGGAAAAGACCCGTTCGAAACTCGAAACGTTTCCATTTCAATATCTATCAAAGAAACCTCAGGCGTAATTTCGGTATTTTGTCGCTGTTCAGATCGGTTAAGCACGTAACCGATTTTTGCCGGGAAAATGAAACGATACTGTGTGTGCTGTGCAGTGTGTTTATGACCTAAACACCCTTTTCTTTTTCATCAATCATTTTGATAAACCGTGGGTATTTTAGACTATTAATCACACAAACAACAATAACAGAAATCTCCATTACTGGAGACAAGCACAGTTTCAAGATTCACAAAAAGAGAACTCACATTTCAGAGAAGAACAAGAAAAGATTTAATGGCGAGAGCAAGGAACATGAAGAACTCGTTCATGACGATGACCCCATCACCATTTTTTCATCTTTTCTCAGTTTCTCCATTCGCTTCTATGCTATTTTCTCCCAAAAGAAGCCCCAGAAACCACCACAAGAATTTGACCACAAAAACGATCGCTCTCTTCTTCATCTCTCTGTTAGTCACTTTTACTTTCTTGGGGATTTCAATTCTTAACTTGATTACCACTTATCAAGATCCACCACTACCATGCTCTGTCGTCTCACCATCTTCACCATTCTCACAGCTCCCTCTACACTACTCTCAAGTACTCCTGGCTTCACTTGCTTCGACGGATTCTAACAACGGGGATGGTGATGATCATGATGAGCCGAGACTTGGAAGTAGTGTGTTGGTGCCATTGCCGGCTCATGCTGTGGTGGGGAATTTGTCCGAGGAGGAGAGAGAGTTTTGGGAGCAGCCGGACGGAGAAGGTTACAAGCCATGCTTGGATTCCAGTATCGGATATAGAAGAAAGTCGGCGAAGATTTCCAAGGAGAAGAGGAGGTTCTTGGTGGTGGTGGCTTCAGGTGGATTGAACCAGCAGAGGAATCAGATTGTTGATGCTGTTGTTATTGCTAGGATTCTTGAAGCAGCCTTGGTTGTGCCAGTTTTGCAGGTTAATTTGATCTGGGGAGATGAGAGGTACAGAGAACTAGCATTGAATTTTGTGTGTTTTAGTCCATTGAACTTGTGATCTTGTGAATTTCAATTGATCGACTTGTTTTATGATATATAATTACAGTGAATTTGAGGACATTTTCGATGTCAAATACTTCAAGAGGACATTGCAAGCTGATGTAAGAGTTGTATCATCACTTCCCTCCACACATTTGATGTCAAGACAGACCATTGAAAACCAGCTTCCTTACAATGTGTCTCCACTTTGGATTCGCGCTAGGTTCCTCAAACAAGTATGTCACAGACACCCTTCTCTGATCTGCTTGCTCAGTCAATAAATGCTCTTCTTGCTTCAATTTTTTATGTTTCAGTTTTGCTCAAGTTTGGCATTCTATCATAAAATAACATCTTAAATGTGTCACTTCAAATAGCAAAATGGCAGTAGCAAAAATCTCCCTTTTATTTTTTTTTTCTTTCATGGTGAGTATCATCAAACACCTTTTGAACAATAAAAAAGAAACACAGTTGTTACTCAAACTCTTTTTCACTTTGCTGGTTCATGCAGCTGAATGAAGAAGGTGTTCTTGTACTAAAAGGGTTAGATTCTAAGCTCTCCAAGAATCTTCCACCTGACCTGCAGAAGCTTCGGTGTAAGGTACACTCAAAAGTTTAAAGTTTTCCGAGTAAGATAAGGAAGTTATTATGACTGCTAACGAATCAACGAATGTGATCCTGAAATTTGTATTGCAGGTAGCCTTTCATGCACTAAGATTTGCAGCCCCGATTCATGAACTTGGGAATCGGCTTGCAAGAAGGATGTGGATCGAAGGCCCATACGTTGCCCTTCATCTCCGACTGGAGAAGGACGTGTGGGTCAGAACTGGATGTCTCACTGGATTAGGCCCTGAATATGATGAAACTATCATAAAGGTCCGGGAATCGCAAACTGAATACCTCACAGGAAAGTTGAACATGAGCCACGTTCAGCGAAGATTTGCTGGGTTGTGTCCCCTCACTGCATTAGAGATGGCCAGGTAAATCAAAAACCAAAATTTAAAATCTGGAGCCAATTTCTTAGGTTAGAGTTGTTAGGATTTTGTTTGAGAGAGGCACATTGAATATGGTATTGGTACAGGTTTTTGAAGGCTTTGGGGGCACCGGGAAATGCAAGAGTATACATTGCCGGAGGACAGCCATTTGGGGGTCACTTGGGACTGCAGCCGTTTGCTGCAGCGTTTCCCAATTTAGTGACGAAGGAGATGTTGGCGCGGGAAGGTGAACTCTCACCTTACATCAACAGGTCCTCTGCCATGGCTGCAATTGACTACATTGTCTCATTGAACAGTGATGTCTTTGTTCCTTCCCATGGCGGAAACATGGGCCGAGCCATGCAGGTGAGGGTGATACAATTTAACGTTGTGATTGAATACTAGGCACTTTCCATGAAGATCTTGTAATCCTGATTCTACACTGTGTTCTGTTGACAGGGTCACCGAGCCTATGTGGGTCACAGGAAGCACATAAGGCCAAACAAACGAGCGATGCTTCCTTTCTTTGAAGACTCGTCAATTTTTGATACAGAATTCGGAAGCATCATGAGAAAGCTGCACAAGAAATCTCATGGGCAGCCTGAGCCAAGGTATAACAAGAGAGACCGGGATGTTACTGCATATCCAGTGCCCGACTGCATGTGTAAACACCGGTAGCAGTTGCGTTCTTCGATCGAGCAACTCTATTAGTGTACTTGATTTGATTCCATCTGAACCAATTTGTAAATTTGTTCCTGTAACTGAGATCACGTATAGCAGTTTGTCCATATTACATTTTTCCTGCGGTGAATTACTTTGAATTTTTTATGTTGCTATGATAGGATCACACTAGAACCATTTTTGTATTTTAAATTGTCTAGAACCATTTTTGTATTTTAAATTGTCAGTTAAAAACGGTTGAATAATAATAAACAAGTAATAAAAAAAAAGTATCCGGATTAATACCTTTCACCGTTGGAAATCCGAATCATGCTACAGAAGCAGGATCGTAAGCCGGTTGTATTACTTGTCGGAGAACGATCACGGATCAGAATTCAGAAAGTTCCCTCAATTCATCTTGCAATTTGCAGTCATCAGAAAAGACCAAAAAAATATAAACTTTCTATAATAAACTCACTATTTGTACTTCTAGAATGAAAATAATAAACGAATAGCACACATTGCTATTTATAGGGTCCAAACTTTTATCCTGATGGATTCTGATATTCAAATTTAAATAATAATTAAATTTAATATCAAATTTAATATCATATTTATCCATTTAACCATTTACTTGATCCGTTTGAATTCAACTCAATTATCACTATCTTTAATAATTGAAATTCAAATTATCACGTGGTTTCTTTATCTGGTCAATTAATAATTAATTACCAGAGTCATTTTATCACTTGAACATACATTTCCAACATCTCCCACTAGCACAAGTGGAACAGTGAAAACTCTACAGAGTCATGTTTCTCAAACTTTTAGATCTATTCATAGATCATTCATACAAGCAAATGCATAGTGTGACCGATGGACAATTTTTAATCCGTCTTGGAGCATGCAACTTGATATCTCATATTTCAAAATTATTGTTCATATGTGTCCCAAATTTAATTTTCATTTATTAGTCTAAGCATACTTATCCCCTCTGTATACAAAGCTATGTTTGACTATTTTAATTTTCTTTGTACTCACAATTGTATTCTTGTCTATCATAGACAGTACAATTGGTCGACCAGTGAATAAAAAAAAATTGTGAAGAAACATTAAATCTTTCCATCAAACACTTGTATCTCAGTTTCAAAACAACTGCTATCCTAGTCGTGTCTCATAGATTGAATATTGCCGTAGCAATAGAAAAAACATGCTAAAGAAAATAACATTATTCTGTTACCTTGATACAAAGTCAATGGTCATAAGGACACCAGGGTTTATCGATCTTTGAGGAACTTACACAACGAGGAAGCGAGAATTTATTCACTCATTTTACTTAATGGTTACATAACACACGTTGTATGAGACACCTGCTACAGTGAATTTCATTCTTTACAAAGAGTGCACATGTCTAAAATAATATTCATTTTACAGATCTTAGTTCATTCGCTATCGAGCACGTAACCTGAGTCCTCAAAATCTCGCTTACTATAAGCGCCAATTAAGATCTCACATATGTCTTAATCAGGTTTCATGAATATGGGGTATATCATGACCGGTTCTGAAATTATGAAAATTTTAAAACTAACTTCATCTTTACCCGGTCAAGGCGATATACTCATATATATAAGATCCATGAGAATAAAATATTCAATTTATTCTCTTCTATATATGTGTCTCATCTTAGCATCTAAGACGACCACACGTATAAGAATATCGGTCTTAACCTGACGACATATTTTCATCACCTTATGTGTGTAATTATGCTAGCATAACATGTAGTTTTCCGTACTTTTAAAGTATGTCATAATCCTCTTGACAACATTTCGATATTTCAGTCTAGGATTATATTGATATCCACTCACCAATCTTACGACATAACTAATATTGGCCTTTGTACACATCACAATGTACATGAGACTTTGTATGGTACTAATATGAAGAACTTGTCATCAATTTCTTGATCTTATGGAGTTTTAGGGCACATATCGAGGCTATGAGCTTGTGATTTTGGGAGTATCTATGAGCTTAAAATTGCTCATTTCATATCACTTGAGAATATTTCTAATATATAACTCTAGTGACAGAGGTAGAAATTTTCTTAAGTAATTTTAATCAACTTTCACTTCTAATATATAAACGAATTTACTCATATATCAAATTTCAATGAAATTTGAGAATAACCATTTCATTATGGTTTTATAAACTCTTAATTATTTCTAGCCAAAACATATTGTCAACATATAAAGTTAATATCAAAAATTATCTACAAACCATTTGATGTACATATGGCTTTCTTAAGTCATCATGAATCTGTACAACAACTCAATGAAATCAAAGATAACATTTCTAGAGGATTGTTTCAAACCATATATTAACCGTTTAAGTAAGCATACTTATGCGTTTTTGGCCGTTTGAAACAAAAATTTACAGGCTGTTCCATGCAAATTTTTTCCTCTTGTTCTCCACTGAGAAATACAATCATTACATCCATCCGATGTAATTTTAGGTTTATATGTGCGAGGAGTGCTAGAATAAAGCATATGAAAGAAAAATTTACTTCAAGAGAAAAAGTGTCTTTGTTTGCAACTAATTGCACTTTATACCTCTCAATAGTGCTATCCGCCTTACGTATGGTATGTGAAACCTATTAGTTCATAATGGTTTGACGACCATGCGGTAAGTCAATCAAGTCCCAGACATGATTACTTTTTCTATACTCTATCTCTTCTTCTATTGCTTTCATTCATAATTTCTTAGTAGATGAAGTGATAACCTAATTCAAAAAACATTGGTTTATCACTATCAAGTTTATAAATCATAAAATCGTCCCTTTCAATCTCCAAAAGATGCCATGGGATAACTTTATGATTATTTCCATAAGTTCGTAAATTATCAAGGTCGATGATTCAACAGTCGTTGCACTCTCACTAGAGATGGAAGATCCATGTAGACCACACCCGCTAGGGATGGAGGATTCAATTAGATCCCAATTTACCGCCACTAGTGTATTAACACAGATCATCTAATTTATAAAACTAGATATCTATATCAATTCCATCTCCACTAAGAAATTCATTCTCTAAAATAATGACATCTTGTGATTCTAATTTAGTCACACTTTCATCTGATGGTACACCAGTGTTTATATGTCCTTTGGAATGTATACAGTATACAATAAAGATAAAATTTCTCTTCTTGCATCCATTTTCTCATTTCTATGAGATGGATTATAAACATAATTTGCATATCCCTAGGGTCGCAGATTAATCAGACCAGGTTATATACCTGTCCAAAGCTCATAAGCTGTGGAAGTGTTTAATGAAACAAGATTAAGCATTTAGGTAGCAATCAATTAACATATCTTCTAGTAAGATACTGGAAGGTTTACTTGCGTCATCATAAACCTAACAATTTTCAACAATGTTTTATTCATTCTTTCCACCCCACCATTTTGTTGCGGAGTCCTAGGAATAATTAAATATCTTTCTATACATTTCTTGTTAAACAATTCCTTGAACCGTTCAGAAAGATATTTACGTTATTGATTTATTCTTAAGATTCAACTCTATCGTCTAATTGATTCTCAACCAAACTCAAAGCAATCTAAAGCAATCTGATGCTTTTGATTTATGGGATATTATTTAGACACAACCGAGACGTCTAAAGATATTAATAAATGTTTCTAGATATGATGTTTCATGTCTAGGCTTTACATTCTTTAGATCACAAATGCCATATGGAATTAATTTACAATGGAATTTCAGATCTAGTTCCTTTACTAAATGGTTATCAAGTTGTTTTTCTTTCTAGATAATTTGCATGACTTTTAGACTAATGAGCTTAAATAGCCCTCTCTGACTAATCTACTCATTCTATTTAGTCCAATTTGACTTAGTCTAGCATGCTAAAATACCAGTATCATCATCATCATAAGATGAAATGATTGAAAAACAAACATAATTATAATCGTCCAAACTGACGTATAATAAAATCGTTCATCAACTATCAAGTACCTTATGAATATAATTAGTTAGAATAATCATCATGATTATTAATGATAACCTGAATCATTCATATAATCATCATGATTATTAATGATAACCTGAATCAAGGATGACAATCGTTAAGACAATACTAAGTTAGATCTCAAATGTATGTTAGAACATTATGGGGTAAAAAATTAAGCTACCATGCAAACCCAGTTTATAGATACTTAATTTCAAAAAAAGGTCCCCACACATATACACCTTGTTTATGTTAATCTAACTTTACTCCATATATGCTTTGTAGTTTTTTGCTAAATGATCTATTTTCACTTGTCAACAGTCCACAAAGGACGAGATTCGGAAAGAAAATACCTAGCTGGAAACTTAAACATAACTTAAGAGATTCAGGAGTTTGGGTTTTACTCTTTTTGACTAAATGTATTAACGAGCGAAAATGACCCAACTTGTCACCGATTGTATCAAGTTATTTTAGTCTTGTCCTTCCTCAATTCGGAACTCACATTCTTCTCGCATATTCCGATCTAAGATTTATTATGGCTATGACTAGATCCTCTTCCCATTTTGAAAATATCTATTTCTACTAATTCACTCAAAACTAAAAATTTTATGCAAGTTGGAATATGTCATATAAAATTGGCTTGAAGTCTAAGCCACTTCAAAGCGCTCATAATATGCCATTAAGATTGGCTAGAAGCCTACGCTGCCTCAAAACGCTCAGAATATGTCATATAAAATTAGCTTGAAGCCTAATCCGCCTCAAAGTGCTCATAATATGTCATATAAAACTAGCTAGAAACCTAAGTCGCCTTTAGGCGCTCATCTTCCACCGTTAAAGTGACGCGATACATTTATATTGACATGTGTCAAATTAATTTCTATATGTTCCAACTATCTAAAAGAGATCAGATCATTTAGTTCACGCATCATATTTTATATCTTTATTAGAGGCTGCCACCCATTGTGATTTTGGTGCTTCATATAAGTGTTCTGAACTTGATACTGAACTTGATACTGAACCTACTATAATTTTGGTATTAAAAAAAATACCAGAATTGCCCTTTAAGGAGAACCCTTGAAGGAAAACCACATCACTTAAACCCATATATACTTCTCAAATACACATGAGATCACTATTCAAGCTACTCAGCAACATAATGCAAGTAATTTAATTTCTATCTTAGTAAACCTTCACAGCTTGTATGTCAAGCAAAAAAGTATTATGCTAAGGTTCAATCATGGTTTGTGTTATAGTCTCAAGAGCATGTTGCTCTTTAAAGATATACTGAATCATATTGTGTCAAATCTCATAGATTACACAATTCAGTTTATCACTTTCAATTTAGCCACAATATTTTATATCTTATACTAATCTATATAGAGATATACAATCTACTATGTAAGCATATTAATTTCCAAAAAGTACACACATTTAATTATGTTGTAAACACAAACCGAAAATATGATAAAATAATTTAAGGAGTATAATCGAAGAGTCGTCGAGACTTCTAATCATCATCTGTTTCCAAAATGTAATTATCATAAATTTAGTACTTTACGTAAAATTCTAATTCTAACATTGTACTTAACAATTTAGAGTTCCCATTGTTTAGTGATCATACAAAAGAAGAATACGAAGCACAAGTACTAAAAATATTTTAAGGATCAAACCGATTTTTCCAAAAATATTTATTAAAGAACGGTTTTAAAAATATTTTCTAAAATATGGGACTTTGCTTGTTGTTCTTTCTTCTATCTCAGATTCATATGGATCACCACCAAGTAAGACATTCTCGGTGTTCATAACTCATCTAACTGCCGCTTTCTCGAGCCTAAGTTCTTTTTCGTGTGTGTAACTATTCAAGTGACAAACACCATGGATATTGAATGTGAATGCTTAATGTAGTAGATTACTTCTTATTCATGATAATATGGTGCTCCTCTGTAATTTCAAGCTATGCGCTATTTGCTAAAAATATCGCGGTATCCTACTATAAATTTTCCAACCTTATATATCTAGTTAGAATTAACTCTTTGAGAAATTTTATTAAAAGACTATTCATTGCATCTCTCCACATAAAAAGTACAAGTCCAATTTGACCACGGCTATATGTTATTAATAAGATTCATAAAATCTTCTATATTAAGACATATGAGACGATGCAGATTTATTTCAAAATTTCTAAGTCACTTAGAAATATTATCTTCAATGACCTCATACATTTACAAGTTACATGAAATCTTTTCTTCCTGATCGCATAATTGATTAGACAAAGAGATTCCTAGTCGAAGGCATTTTAATTTAGCTCACACTGAAGCTAAAATTTCATTGAATTCCTAGCACTTAATTTAAAATATATTTTCAAACTCAAAATAGTTCAACAATATTTTTATTGTTTTTCAAAATTTTATTTTTAAATAAAAGAAGTGATAATTAAAAAATTTGTTGAAAAATAATTTTTATAAAAAACAATTATGGATTGGCTGCCGCAAAAAGCGTCGGTAGGTGGTTGGACAATGGCTCACGTAAACAACAAAAAAAAATTTGTTATTTTTCTGAAAAATAAAATAACTTTACTTTTCCATAAAAAAATCACTTTATTTAATAAAAAATGAATTTAAAAAAGGGCTAATAACCCTAATGCCCTCTGTGTAAGCCCTAGATATTGATCGAAAATGCTACTCCAATCTCACCCATGATAAATCAAAAGACATGATCTAACCTGAAAGAGTTAGTAAGATACTCATGATTAACATCACTCATATACAACCATCATTTTTCAATATATATGAATCTTCCCATGTAACGAATATTGATGAGAGATTCATATAGATCGTGGATATGATCACATCATATAAGGTGTCTCTGTTCTCATATCACCATTTGAGTAGTATAGGATAAGATTACCGTACATTACGAAGTGGACCGCAACTGTAGATTAACCACAAATAAAGTACCCAACTTTATTTGCTCTCTACGGACTCTTCAGATTGCACGTCTCAAATTGAATTCCTCTGTATATGACACTCATATACTCAGTTTGAGATTACATCCAGCAATCTTGAATGTCAAACACATATGGTATAAAAGTATCAGACATATTAATATAATGAAAATACTACTTCTTTTATTTATATCATCATTAATTACAAGATACAAGCTTTGGGGCAAAAACCCCAACACCTTGAATTAAACGCGAAGTCGCAAGTTGCCCTTTATACATTTGAAAAATTATATCCCTTAAACTTTCATTTATTGATAGAAACTGATAGAAGGAGGATGGATGTTAAGAGAAAATTACACTTATATACTCTGATTATATGTATAATTGCAGTAAAACTGGAAAGATAAAATAATAACACCCACACAGCCTTTGACCGATTGACTAATGTCTAAAAAAAATAATATTAATAGTATTAATAAATTTGAAAAATTATATTATAAAAAAACTAATTATTCAATTAAAAACTAATTATTAAAAAAATTAAAAACTAACATGAAAAAAAATAAAAAAAATAAAATACTCTAAAAAATACAAGTGAAGATCAAAAGTTTTTTTGAAATACTCAAAGACTAATTTGTATTCCTTTTTTTATTTTAAAAAACAAATTTAATGGACAATTGCTTTAAAACTGGAAAAATATAATACCCTGATTTTTATATGCATAATTGCACTAAGAATGGAAAAATATAATAATAATACCCACATACCCTTTGACCCGGTTTATTAATGTCCAAAAAATTAATAATAATAATAAATTTTAAAAATTATAAGATAATAATAATAATAACAAAGAAAAATTAAATTAAAAAAACATATGAAACCCATATTTCTAAATTCCAATTAAACAATTAAACTACCCATATTTTCAATTTAAAAAAATTATTTTAACAAAATATTTTATATTATTATTAAATAAATGATATTTTGTTGAGGAGAGAGAAAGCTAATTATTTTAAAGAAAGTAGTGGTATCAATTTTTTTTAGTCCATAAAAAAATTTAAATGTTATTATCATAGTATGTATCACTCTTCAATCCAATCACAATGATTGAAAAAGTTATATTTATTTTACCAAAACACATAAAAAAAAAACTAGGTGTTGAATTTGGGGTTATCTTTTGGGTTTGATGGTGTTGATGATGAATTTTGATATGATGTTCTGGGTTTGGTGGTGTTGATGATGAATTTATGGATTTAGTGTGGTGGTGTTGATGATAGAAAGAATTTAGAGATGATGTGAGAAAATGATACAAAAATTACAATTTTTATGTGTAATTTTTTAAAATAAATTTAACGTTTGAATTTGATGAGGACGAATCAGAATAATAATAATGGTTTTTTTAATATATAATTTAATTTAAGAAATTAGTCCGTTAAATTTTATCCTTTTTTTTAAAGAGATCTAGATTTCCATATCTCATCAAAACTTTTTTTTTTAAAAATAAAAAAGGAATAAAAACTAATCTTTGAGTATTAAAAAAAAGGAAATAGTTTTGATCTCCATTTGTATTTTTTTAAAAGTATTTTATTTTTATTTTCCTTTTCATTTTTTCAATAACTAGTTTTTTATTTAATAATTATTTTTTTATAATTTAATTTCTAGTTTTAATACAATTAAGCATATAATCAGGGTGTGTAAGTATAATTTTTTTTTAATGTTTGTCACCCTTCTATCTGTTTTTATTAATAAATGAAAATTCAAAGACTTTAATAAAAAAAAATAAAAATTTAAAAGATAACATAACACTTCAAATATACTTCAAATATAATTAAGAGACATAAGTGCTATTAAACCCTTTAAAAATTGGCGGTCATCGGTGTCTACAAGCATCACAACTGACATGCATATAAAAGGTATGCATTGAAAAATGTGTACCACATGTCTCCAATGCAACGCGTGCGTATCACGCACCATGCGGTCTTTGTTAGGCACGCGTACTGTATGCGTCTAGCATGCACATGTATTTGTCAAGGCGTTTCGCGTCACGCTCGCAATAGTGGAGTGTCGCACTCACGCTCTGTCTTCCGATCTATCACTGATGACGAGACTGCCGCTGTTCGATTCAATTTCTCATGCTGAATCCGATGATGCAATCGGTTACTATTTTTTGATTAGGAGTGAACTACACTCGCCTTTCTTAGGCGTTTGTGTATTGTTCATTATGTTCGTCATCCCAAACTCAAACCTTGACAGAAAAACTCCAAACAGTTTTCTCTTTCTACATTAATCAGAATTATACGTATGATCTATCGTCAGAAAGTTTTCAAAAAATCCTTTCTAATGGTACCACAATCGCAGAAAGCAAAAATGGACAGTGAACTATGACTCGATAAAGTTATGGGTTCCATATTAAGATTTCAAAAAAAAAAAACCTTTCATGTATGGTGTTGAATCGTAATCATAATATACAGAACATATAATATAATTTAATATATATACACAAACATACATTCCAAAAAATAGATTCAACTTGCCTCTGTGATATGCCATTTTCTTTTTGTTCATTTTTGTACGAAAAATAAAAAATAAACAAACAATACTAAACATGGCATATATATAACACCATGATATAAGGGAAAGTATCATCCCCCCACCCCCGACGTTTATCCTATTATTAAGATGATG
The DNA here is from genome assembly GCA_032871835.1 of Dipteronia dyeriana. NCBI lineage: Eukaryota > Viridiplantae > Streptophyta > Magnoliopsida > Sapindales > Sapindaceae > Dipteronia > Dipteronia dyeriana. The sequence continues at coordinate 30,178,741 of CM065299.1, forward strand.
ACAGAATTTGATTATATTGATCGTTTTTCCTTCTAAAATCAAATAAACGTTAAAAACGCTCATTCTATTACCTTTTCCATCCATTTGAGTTGTTGACCGTTAAATGGGAAGACCATTAACGTCGTTGACAATCTTAACTTTTTAAGAAGATAAAATACAATTAAAATAAAAAACAATTTAAAAAAGATGGATCTCCACTGTCCATCTAAAAAATGAATGGTGGAGTTATCTTTTAATTTTTAATTTTTTATTTAATAATAATAATAATAATAATAATAATAATAATAATAATAATAAAAATCTTTATTCAATATATAATATATATATTTATTACCCCACAAAAAAGATTTATTAAAAAAAGAGATTAATGAATAAAAAATAAAAAAATAAAAAAATTGCAATTTCTTCGACCTAAATTCATCTCTTCCAAATCATACCAAATCATTCATAATCAAACCCCTTCCAAATCATTCATAACCATTATCTCCCAAATCAGATTAAACATTCCACCATTCCCAATCATCATCTTCCAAATCATTCCCAAATCTCTTCAACCTAAATTCATCTCTTCAATTTAAATCTAGAAACCACCACACAAACACACCATCAACCACCACCCTCAAACCAAACAAAACACCCACTGTTAAATGAATAGAGAGAAAGAGAGAGAGAGAAAGAGAGAGAGAGAGAGAAGGCATGGGTGGTCATCGTCGACGCCGCGACTGTTCGTGCTGGTGAGTTCGAGCGCCGATAGGGCTTCCGGTCGTCTTCGCGTAACACTACCACCACCATCATCTTCATCATATCACCACCACCACCATTCATTCAAACCCATCCAAACTTCAACACTACAACCACCATTATCATCATCGTCATATCACCACCACCACTATTCATCCAAACATATTGTCATCATCAAAACTACCACCACCAGAGCCGCCTTCGAAACCCAACACCTAGATCAAACCCACCAAACACACCACTGTCAAGCCACGACAGCCGAATCAAAGACACGAGATAGAGAGAAAGCTGATATGGATCAAGAGAGAGATGAGATCAGAGTGGCTAGGGGTAGTGGTTATTATGATTTCGGCGGCTTAGGTGTAGTGGTGTCGACAGTGGCTAGGGTCAGAGTTTGTGTTTGAATTGGAGTTGTGGTGGCTGTTGTGATAGATACGAAACAAATCGGTGTTGGACTTGGAGTGGAGTTGAGTTGAGTTTGAGTTTGAGTTGCAGTTGTTTGAGATCTGAATTTGAAAGTTGAATGAGAGAGAGATCCAGAATGAAACAAATATTATGGTGTGTTTAATATTAATCTACAGGGGGGTGAATAGATTTTAATCAATTTTTACCCAATTTTTGTTAATGGTCAATTAGACGAAAATACCCCTAACTAGTCATAATAATATCACAATTGTAATAAGTGCAGAAATAATAAAGACACTTGAGATATACGTGGAAACCCTCCAAATGGGAAAAACCACGGGCTGTTAAGTGCGCCACACTCGAACAACGAATCCACTGATGATAGAGGCGTTACAACCTACTCCTGGTATATAACCCACTACCACTACGTAATCCCGGTATTAAGTGGACCTAGTCCAATTTGCTTACGCTTGAAGCAACCTACTCCCGGATGCAGCGTAAGACTTACTTCTCTTCAATGAAGAGATAAACACCCTATGTGAATATATGATGATATTCAAACAACAAACAAGGCTAGGGTACCTTATATGTTTATCTAGGATTATGAGATGACAATAAATGCAATCCTAGATATCAAGAGCTAAATGACATGTCATAAAGCTTAGCTAAACATAGAACAAGCAATCCTATGAAGCTATCATAAAAGCCATATCAACACATGTCATCAAGCATGGCAAGGACTATAATGCACTCACAAAATGCAATCAATAAGTCCTAAATAATATCTAAATGCAAAGCATAGAGATTTAGCTATAAGTTATGAATAACAACAATCATAATTATCACAAACAATCACAATGAATCAACAAATATGCTTACAATGTATTCAACATATACTTAGTATATATTCATGTGACTGAGACAAAACATTTAGCCACACAATAAATGCAAGTCTTAGACCATTGTCTATCAATAACAAACTCAATTAGTTGTGTAGAGATTTTCTAACAAACTAATTGTCACAAAAACATCACATAAACATTCAAAAACTTAACAAGTTAATTAATGAACAATCTATCAACCTAGTCAACAATGAATCACACAAGAATGTTTATGACCTAGCTTTTAGGCAAAAATGAGCTAATCAATTAAGCTATAAAATACAAACCCAATCATGTCATCATTCAACAAAAATATGCATTCAAAAATGATTTCTATAACTCTTATGCAATAAAAACGAACTCTTGGAGTTTAAGAACAATAATCAAAGATAAAAGTTTGTTCTTACTAACCAAGTCATGAATGATGAATACCCATGTCTAAATATGATCAATAATGCATGAAGGATGATGAGTTTTGGGTTTGGAGAGTTAAGGAACCACTCTTGGAGCTTCTTTCTCAAGAGAAATATTTTCTCTCACTAAGAAATGGTTTTTAAGCTCTGAAAAATGAGTGAGGAAGAAGATGACACATAAATATGAGTCCTAGAACAAAACTACATCGTTTTGAAAATGCCCAGAATTTTACTTAGTGCGCTGGTGAGCTGAGCTAGTCGACAAACGCCACACCAACGCACACCTACTGTCCAGGGGCGCTGGTGAGGTGCGCTTGTGGACAGACGTAGCCGCGATAACATAAAAGCTCGAGATTCGAGCGACCTAAAAAATGTCCAAACTACATCCAAACCTTTCTTATAATATACTGTTGGAAAGGTATGAAAGTCTAATTTCTACTCCAATTTATAAAACTTGATTTAGATGTCTGTAAAAAAATATATGGTCATTTAAGTGACCAAAGGTCAGAAACGGACAACAACAGAGATGCCCTATTTTTGTGGTCACTTTGGAGATTTCAAAACCAATCCAAACGGTCATGAAATATTACGAATAATATACCGTTGGAAAGGTATGGGTGTCTAGTTTATACATAAATTTTTAAAATTCATTTTGAATAATTTTATAAAAAGATATGGCCACGAGACCATACAAATATCAGTTTTGAAAAATATTTAAATCATTGAAATCTACTTTTTGAAAGTAGACACCTTACTCCATATAACCAAACCAAGAGAAGAATACGACATTCTCAAATGGTTACTCAATGGGCTAAGACAAGCACACTATCGTGCAAGTGCGAACAACACACAAAACCACACAATGAATGCACATAGAGAACAATGAAGCACACATGCATAACAAATCAAATGCAAGTAAGTGTGTGTGTGAGCAACACATAATGCATGTCAATACAAATGCAAAGATGTGATTAATATAAACATGCAAGAAGAGTTATCAAAACATGAATGCACACTCATATAAACACACAACATATACGAATAAGAAATATGCATGAGTTGTGAGTGTGTGCAACTATATCTCTTCAAAGCAAGTAAGCACAAGAAATATACCTTTGGTGCTTCTTCTCTTGAGGTCTTGAGAGCCTAAGCTACCCTTACATAAAACCCAAATATGTGGTTTGTTCACGAAATAAGCCAATCAATAAATGAGGACTTTACACAGAAGTTCTAGAGATATCTGTATTTTAAATTCTTTTTTATTGAAGATGAATAAGATCTGGAGATCCACTATCCAGATTTATTTATTTTATTTTTTTTTATTTCTAAATTCTTTAATTTTTAATTTTTTAAAGAATTAAAAATGGACGGTGGAAATCCATCTTTTTTTTTATTTTTTGTTTTCTGCTTTTTAGTATATTTTTTATTTAATGAATATTTTAAGGGTAAAATGGTAATTATATGGAACCAAGGTAACAGAAGGGGCATATAATACATTTAATAGATGGAAAATGTAACAGAAGGGGTATATAATACATTATTTCCATTTGAGGGGGGATGCCGACCAATATGACCAAACCATGTCCTCATCTTTATAATAGGGTAAAGGTCAGGGGGGAAATGATACTTTCCCTAATATAAACCTGAACCGGGCTCTGATACCAATGTTAATTATTATTACGATTAATAATAAACATGTACTAAAAACAATAAAGTATTCAGATTAATGTCTTTCACCGTCGAAAATCCGAATCATGCGGCAGAAGCATGATCGTAAGTGGGTTGTATCACTAGTCAAAGAACCATCACTGATCGAAATCTGAAAAGTTTCCTCAATTCACAGTGCAATTTGTTGTCATCGGAAAACTCCAGCAATATATAAACTCTCTGTAACAGACTCACTGTTTGTACGCTCAGAATGAAAATATTAAACGAAAAGCACACTTTGCTATTTAGAGGGTCCAAGCTTCTATTCGAATTTAACTGATCAGTTTGAATTCAACTCAACATCACTATCATTGATAATTGAAGTTCAAACTATCATGTGGTTTCTTTATCTGGTCAATTAATAATTAATTACTAGAGTCATTTTACCACTTGAGCATAAATTTCCAACAAAAACAAAATTGAAAATCATACAATAGAGCGTAAGATTAATAGAATTAGTAGTGTCAAAAGGGCTGGATCGGTTGGTACCCATTGCAGGCTTTACCTGTTTCTGTACAAACCCACTTGACCCAGTGTGCAAAATTGAGGGCCTAGGCTTGGCCCGCACCCGGTTGAAAGGGTGGGCTTGAACATATATTTTTGGTCTGTTGGCCTTGAGGGCCAGATTGGGCTTATAGTCTAAAGCCCATCAAGCCTGTCGAGTAGTTTCATTCATTTGACTTTTGCATTTTATAAAAAATTTACTTCTTTAAAACCACAGGGTTTCAATGGTCTTGGGCGTCGGGTAAGGTTCATAGAAAATTCATAAAAATTTCTAGTTGAAAGTGAATATTATGTACTTGCACAATGGAGTGACTTGATGCTCGTTTGATTGAGCTTTCTACTGCCTCAAAAGGTCTACAAACGTCTATTTGAGTTTTTCTAGAGTTGTTTGGTTAGGCTTTTGAGGTTATCTATTTTTAATTGAGTAGAGGCTAGTAGATTTTAAACCTCTACTAGGCAAAAGCTCATGGGGAGGTGCTTCTTAAAATTGACATTTTTTTCTTAAAAAGTCTACCATCCAAACAACTCTATATTGTTTTTTCAAAACTCTATTTATAATAGATCCACTACAATTAGATTTTTGACAAATAGATGTTTTTCAAAAGCTCAACCAAACAAGCTCTTAAGGGGCCACCATATTTTTCTTTCAGGGTTTGTGGAGAATCATAGTGAAGGGCTGTTACAAAGGGTATTAATGTCTGAATTGATTACAAACTTTGAAACTATGTATTTCTTTTTTTTTTTTGACAAGACTCGTCCTGACTCCTCTCTTGAGTTCGAGAGAATCCGGTGAAAATCCGTTCTTTCTATCTGAAATCTGAATCTTTTTAAAAACATTATAGAAAAAATCATATGAATCCCAATGTGACTTCTAATAAAACCTTTAACGATCACTTTGGTATCAAAACAAATAAATAAACTAACAATAGAAAGACTATATATATACACATACAATAATTTGTTATATATTAAACAAATGGTTATAAATTTGACTAAGAACACACGTTTAATGTTAGTATAAACAATAAAAATGATCAAGTAAAAAAAATGAATTCAGTATTTACATATGAGAACCTATTTTGTAGTTACAACTGATTTTGTTTCAAACCTAATCCATCGAAACTGAATAAACTCGGGTTTAATGACTATAAATTTATAATACTAAGAACACATGTTTAATGTAAGTATACTTAAAAAAACAAGATCAAAATAAAAAAATGGCTACAATTGTCGCTTGTAAGAACCCATTTCAATGGATTCAATTTCAAACCAGAACCATCGAATCCGTCGAAACTCGAGTTCTCATCATTAAGCTACCAAAAATGAGTATAAAAAAAGACTAAGAATGTGAGATTAATGTAACTATGTGCAACAAAAACGATGAAGCGAATTTGAGATAGATATGAAAATGTACTGAGTTGGGAATTCGAGATAGGTATGAAAATGCATTGAGTTAGGAGTCAAAAATACCACCTATAGTTAATCGAATGCTACAGAAAGCCCAAAAGCTAGGGAGATATTTGGAACCATTGCGCTATGGAGAATACGAGTTTGAGATTATCGATGGGAATAGGCAGTTTGTAGTGGAACTTGACAAACACACTTATTGCTAGTGTGGTGGATAGGTTATCTCTGGGGTTCCATACAATGACATGCATCACCAAAAAATGAGATAATGTTGAAGATTTTGTGGACAATTACTTGAAGAAAGCTGCATATTTTAAAACATACTCCAACAACATCCATACAATTCTAGATGAGAACTTATGGCCAGATGGTGAATTCAAAATTGTTCTACCACCAGTCAAGAGAAGAAGGGCTGGAAGGCTAAGTTTGTCAAGAAAAAGAGGGTCCAATGAACCAAGAAAGGTGCAAAGGTCAATTCGTTTTAGGTGTGGGAATTATCAAGAAGTTGGTCACAACTTTAGGACATGCAAAAAAAATAAAATAATCAAGAACCGAAGTAAAAATACAACTAAAACAATATTTGAGTTTTTTTTTTAAATGTTTTAGTTGTTTTGAATGTTTCGAGTGCTAATAATTATAATCGCAGACAACTAACACATCCAATGCACCTCCAAAAGGTTCAAAAAGAAAGAGAAATGAGGTAATTAATATTGTTGTCTGAAATCACATCCACAGACGTTGTGCTTCTTGATTACCTTTAGAAATTCAACACCCACTTCAGGACGTCTTGGACTTGTATCAACATATGATGGAACTGCCACAACAACTGCTGTTGGTGGATTATCAATTACTGCAGCTCGTACACGTGCTTTAGGAACAATAACAAGGGTAATTTAGACTAAATTTTGTATAATTTAATTATTATTTCAAAGAACAAATGTTGATGTTCATATATTTTCCAGGTCATTTGGTTTTCATCAGCTCAAGAGGGACCTTCAATTCCAAGAGATGCATCCAATTATGTGTCAACTCAACCTCTCACAAAAGCTGCACCTCAACCATCTCAACAATTTCAAGTATAGGCAGGCTTGTTGTAGCATCTATATGTTAATATAATGCAGTTATTTATTTATTTATTTATGAATTTTGGTGGATAAGGATGACATTCCTTTCATTGAAATATGTTGTTGGGTAGGTGTATTGTTCTTTTTTTGGTTAATATGGTCTGTGCGCCTATTGTATTTTTGTGACAATGATGGGTATATGATTGTGTTATTGATGAGGTCATAGATACCGGTGATAGTCTTTTGGTTGGTATCAGTTGAAGATGGTATTAGTTGAACTCATTGTTTTGTTATTGCCCTAATTTTGATGGATATATATGGTTTTTGTTACTGATTGATGAATCTGTGTGTGGCAATGGTGGGTACTTTTTGACCCAGTACTACTGGATTGATAATTAAAAGTTACTGATATGGATTTTTTTATGCATTATATTATATACATATTGTTAAGTAATCTTTTGGATATTTTTCTTGTTTTTAGCTCTTGATTTTAGCCTTGTAATTGTTCATGATTTATTTTCCCAATCATAGTAATTTGTCTAGAGTAATTATAGGGATTGGATTTGTTTTCCATTTAAATAGTCATTATAATCTATATATTTGTATTCTCTGTAAATGTCAATATGCAATATACAGAACCTTTATTTTCATGGTATCACAGCTTTAAAAAACAAATGTTCTTTCTTTCAAAGTCTCTCTTTTCTGGTACAGTTTAATTCCTATCTCATATTCTAGGCATGAACATATCTTTTCCTTTGAACCATATCCTAAACTATATTTCTATCAAATTAGATGATATTAACTATCTTCTCTGGCGAAGTCAGTTTGTCCTTGTCATGATTGCAAATGATCTTTATGGCTAAGTTGATGGATCTATCATATCTCCACCATAAAAAACAAAGTCTACCGAAGGGATTGAAATTCCTAATCCAAATTATCTCTCATGGCATAAGACCGATCAATCTGTCCTAAGTTGCATAGATGCAACTCTTACACAAGGTATCCTCGTGCAAGTTCTCGGGCAACATGATGCACACTGCACTGCGTAACAAGTTTGGGAAAACCTTTGTGTCATGTTCTTAGAGCAAAGCCAAGCCCATTTTGATATTCTCAAAGGTGATGGAGCACTCGAGTTAACAAAAGGTGAATTTAAATCAGTTTTGGATGACAGTGGTATTATCTCTCGAATTTCATGCCCTCACACTTAACAACATAACAGTGTTTCCGAACGAAAGCATCGACATATCATTGAGTTGGGACTTTCAATATTGTTCCATAGCTCCATGCAGAAACAATATTGGTTGGAGGCCTTTAGGACTGCTGCATATCTCATAAATCGGTTACCTACACTGGTTTTGAATTCAAAGTCTCTTTATAAAATACTTTTCAAGTCTTGTCCAAATTATGCTATACTTCGCACTTTTGGTTGTATTTGTTACCCTTATTTAGGGTCATACAAGGAAGACAAACTTAGCCCCAAATCAATTCCATGTGTGTTCTTGGGATACGATGATCACTACAAGGGTTATCATTGTTTAGATCCTAATTTTGGACGAGCTTACACTTCTAGACATGTTGTTTTTGATGAATTTACATATCCTTTTACAACAATGACATCCGAGGCACCACCACTTATAACCAATGAATCGTGGATAAATTTGCCTATTCCATCTACATTCTTATTACCGGGTTTGAACTCTCATACTGTTAACTTTTGATTCACATACACAAACTCAATCCTTCACAAATGATCCTACCATAACCAGTCATACATCATCTACTGTATCACTTCTCCCCCATTCTCTACCTCATCCTCCTCTTCCCTCCCCCTCTTTACCATCTAATTACGTACATCTTATGGTGACACGTCTTAAAGATAGTATCATAAAACCTAAACATCGGTTATACCTAGCTACTAAATATCCTATACCTTAAGCCTTTGTAGCATCCCTTCCCTCAAATGTCAAACTTGAACCATCAACGTATCACCAAGCTTCCAAGGATCCTAAATGGCATGCTGCAATAGAGGATGAGTTCAATGCTCTTGTTCCTTGGAGGCTTGGTGATACGTTGATGGTTCAAGTTTGTCATCCATCTATGAGTATAATTGGATCAAATTGGGTTTATAAGATAAAAGAAAAACCCGATGTCTCAATTGAGGGTTATAATACTCGGTTAGTTGCCAAGGGTTATAACTACAAGAAGGTGTGAACTTTACTAAACCATTTAGCCCGGTGGCGAAGCCTTCCACCATTCACATTGTTTTATCTCTTTCTCTCACTCACTGTTGGTCTATTAGATAGTTAGATGTCAAAAATGCATTTCTTCATGGAATTCTTACAGAAGAGGTTTATATGGAGAAACCTCCTGGTTTTCATGATAGCTATAATCCCACACATGTTTATCATCTTCACAAAGCCATTTACGGACTAAAACTAGTGCCCTATGCTTGGTTTCAACGATTTAGTGGTTTCCTTCTCCACTATGGTTTTATATGCAATAAGGCTGATTCTAGTATGTTTATTTTCCATATAAGATTGGTATTATGGTTCTTCTTCTCTATGTTGGTGATATTATATTAACCGGCAACTGTCCATCTTTACTTAAGTCATTTATACATGTGCTTAGTACGTAGTTTGCCATGAAGGATTTGGGTGCTTTGCACTATTTTTGGGGCAATGAAGCTGAGCAAACTCTTGAAGGTCTTCAATTTTCTCAGTCCAAATATGTGCTTGCGCTTCTCTCACGAATAAACATGTTAGAGGCAAAGCCTTGCTCTACACCTGTGCTGATCGGTTCTAAACTTTCAATTCATGATGGAGAACCATTAGCAGATGCTTCAACTTATAGAGAAATTGTAGGGGCTCATTAATATCTTACTATGACTCGGTCGGATCTTACTTATGCTGTTAATCAAGCCTGTCAGTTTATGCATTCACCTACTACTACTCATTTACAGGTTGTGAAACGTATCTTACGATATATCAAAGGTACAATTGATCTTGGTGTTTACCTCATGCCATGCACTTCACTCATATTGCATGCATTTTCTAAAACCGATTGGGTTGGGTGTCCAGATGATGGACGATCTACAACAGGTTATTGTATCTTTCTTGGTTATAATATTGTGTTATGGTCTTGCAAGAAACAACCAACTGTATCCCGTCTAGTATCAAAATGGAATATCGTGCACTTGCATGTACTGATGCTGAACGGAAATGGCTTAATTCTTTACTCAATGAACTGTACATATCACTTCAAACTCATTGACACCTCTATTGTGATAATGCCAGTGCAACTTGCATTGCTGCAAACCCTGTGTTTCATGCTCGCACCAAGCATATTGAGATTGATTACCATTTTATTCGTGATCTTATTACTGCTGGCACTCTTACTATACAATTTGTTTGTACAGAAAATCAAACTGTAGATATCTGCACGAAAGGATTGGCTTCTTCTCGATTCAACATGCTTCGTGACAAACTTGTAAGTTCCTCATTTGTTGATTGGCTTATATCGGTAACAAACCATATTGGGGATTATCTTGTAAGAGTAGTTTAGGCCTTACAACTCGTGATCAAGCATCCAAGGCATTTCCAAGTCCTCAAGCTTAATAGCTCTTCATAGGTATATTACTTAGTACTTTGCTTAAAATTCTTGAAGAGATATTAGTTGCACAGACACACACACACACACACACACACACACACACACACACACACACACACACACACACACACACACACACACTTACATGCATTTGTTTCTTATTGCTCTTGTGTGCATTCATGTCACAATCACACTTGCACTTCATTTATAGATTTAAGTGTGGTTTTGTGTTATGTTCACGCTTGCATGATGGTGTGCTTGTTTTAGCACGTTGAGTGACCATTTGAAAAGATTCCATTCTTCTTTTGGTCCGGTCTTTGGTCACATGGTTGTTTCCATGAGTTATGCACTTTTGTTGTAGTCCAAATCTGATATTTGGTCACTCAAATAACCATAACTCTTTCTACAGACATTCAAATCATGTTTTGTTAATTGGAGTACAAATTAGACTTCCATACCTTTCCAACGGTATATTATACAAAAGGTTTTGAAGTCGTTTGATCATGTTTTGAACTGCTTGAATTTCAAGCTATAGTGTTTAGAGTGGATTTCGCTCGAGCCTCGTGCGAAGTCTCAAGCGAAAATCTTGACAACAAATTTTGCTTGACAAGTATTCACATGAGCCTCGTGCGAAGCCTCATGTGAAAATCTTGACAGCAAATTTTTCTTGATAAGTTTTCGCATGAGCCTTGTGCGAAGTCTAATGCGAAAAACATATTTGGGCAAAAACGTCTTTTCTTGTGCAGCTCATTTTTACACCATATATATCATCATCTTCATCATTTATGACCTAGAGAGCTCTGAAAATATATCCCTTAGTTTGAGAAAGTAACTCCTAGAGAGAGAGCTCCAAGAACACATTTATTGCTCATTGAATATATGCTTTTATGTTTAATTGTATTTATAACATGCTTGTGTTGTTGATTGTTGGTTGAGATTAGTATTTTGTGATAGCTAGCTTTTAGGATGATTTTACCCTTCTAGCTAAATCTTTTTGCAATTGCATTCAGACAATTGATATCTAGGATTTGCATTCATTTCCATCATTAATCCTTAGATAAACTTAAATGCGTTAGTCTAACGTTTTTGAATCTTGAATATTTCCATATATTCGCTTAGGTTGTTGTATCTCTTCGTTGAGGATCAAGCCTTGTGGCTAAGTGATTTAGTGCACAAGTTGTTGATCTATAATCATTATAAATGCCTGTGGGGAGTAGTGATGAGTTAGTGGCCGAGTGATGTGATGGGAGGTCAACCTAGGTTGTAATCATCATTACAATAGTGGATTTGAGGATCAGAGTGGCTAAGTGGTTAGCCCGTGGTTTTTTCCCTTTTAAGGGTTCATGTAAAAATCGTGTCTCTTTATTTCCGCATTTTTACTTATTCTGTATACCTTGATGGGTGATTTTATTAATATTGTTTAATTCAAAAAGTTGGTAATCAATTGTGTTACCCCCCCCCCCCCCCCCCCCCCCCCCCCCCCCCCCCCCCCCCCCCCCCCCCGTTAGAATTGACACACCTTTAGGGAATTTCAAAACTAATGATGCGTTCACTCCTCATCAGTCTCCAAGGGGTTGTTAAGTAATCTTTTGGATCGTTTTCTTATTTTTAGCTCTTGATTTTAGCCTTGTAATTTTTTCTAATTTATTTTCCCAATCATAGTAATTATAGGGATTTGATTTGTTTTCCATTTAGATAGTCATTGTAATATAATATTTGTATTCTATGTAAATGTCAATATGCAATATACAGAACCTTTATTTTCACACACACACACACGCACGCACGCACGCACGCACGCACGCACGCACGCACGCACGCACACACACACACACACACACACACACACACACACACACACACACACATATATATATGTGTGTGTGTGTGTGTGTGTGTATAAATTGATCGACGAAAGAGAGTCTTATTACCAAAATTTTAAAATATTTGCAAGTTTAACGTAACTATATGCAACAAAAACGATGAAATGAGCAAATGATTAAAATACTTGCATATAAGACCTCAATTTTTTGGTTTCGACGGATTTAAATTCATATAGAAACGTGTAAAAAATGTAGAAACTGACGAAACTTGGATTCTCAAATGTAATATTAAACAAATGATTATAAATTTGACTAAGAATACACGTTTAATGTTAGTATAAACAATAAAAACGATCAAATAAAAAAAATGAATTCAATATTTACATATAAGAAACTATTTTGTTGTTATAACGAATTCTGTTTCAAACCTAATCCGCCAAAACCACATAAACTCGGGTTTATTGAATATAAATTTATAGTACTAAGAACACAAGTTTAATGTAAGTATACGTAAAAAAATAGGATCAAAATAAAAAAATGGCTACAATTGTTGCTTATAAGAACTCATTTCGATGGATTCGGTTTCAAACCAGAACCGTCGAATCCGCCGAAACTTGAGTTCTCATCATTAAGCTACCAAAAATGAGTATAAAAAAGACTAAGAAAGTGAGTTTATTGTAACTATATGCAACAAAAATGATGAAACGAGTAAATATTTAAAATACTTGCATTAATAATAACAAAACGTTATATTGTTTTTGAACAATTGCAAGAAACATCACTTCAAAATGTTTCTTTTGTTTAGGCCACCGATTTATTTTTACATATGCCTGGATTTCATCACCTCTTAAGAAACTCTTGGAACCATCTAACAAAGTCTTTTGGAATATGCGTGAGATTGTTCTTGTAATCAATGTAATATAGTCCAAATCTGGGGATGTAGCCATCTCCCCATTCAAAGTCATCAAACAGATTCCAAAAGAAATACCCTTTCACTTTTATGCCGTTCCTGCATTCATTGTCGATAACCATCAAAGTACATCAGTGATTGGTCCTCTTTTTAATTACATGTTTAGACATTAGGGCCATGTTTGGCACCTACGATTGGACTGGGATTGAACTATTTTAGTCATTCCCCCATGTTTGGTGACATTTTGAAAGATGGGATTGTTAGTCCCAACAACAAAATAATCCCGCGTTTGTAGGATAAAATATGCCTACCTCCCACCCCAACTCTATTTATCCCAGGACTATCTTACATATAGACCCCACCTCTTTAATTCATCTCACCTTCTTTCTTCGTCTAAATTTCTTATGGTTATTCACAAATTAGTTTTTTCATCTATTTTTTTCTCATCCAACACTAGAGGCAAACATAATCAATTCACTTATTTGTCGAATCAGACAAGAAAAACAAAAAATCCAACTCAAAACTTGGAATCCAACTGAAAAATCTTTTAATCCCAACCAATTTATTCACATACTCTGATACATATCATAAATATTAGATTCAAATACAAAATTAACATTCAGACAAACAAATTTACAAGTGGGTTTCTATCAATCCATTCATAAATTCACTAAAATTTACAATTACCTCAGTTTTTTATTTTTTTTATTTTTTTTAATAGGAACTTGTTCGAGCATGGAGGTTGCTGACAACCTTGATGTTTGAGGAGAGGAGACCGGCGGCCTCTTTAATGTCATGTAGACATCGACCTTCGCTTCAAAGAATCTAAGAGAAGAAGATCTAAGATTTGAGAAAAGAAGACATGGAGAAGAGTAGAAGAAGATCTAGAGAAGAACAAGAAAAAGATAACAATAAAGAACAAGAAAGAACAAGGATGAAAAAAAGATTTGAGAATGAGAGAGACGAAGTCTGGAGAAGAATAGAGAGAAAAGGGGAAGGAAAAGAATTCTAGAGAATTCTAATTATATATATATATAATTTAATTTTAAAATATTATCAAATTAAAAATATTATTATATTTAGTTCAATCCTATGATTTACCAAACAAAACATTTATTAATTATGTCCAGTTCCATATTTTTCCAAACACAGTATAGTATTAATTTAGTCAAATATAATCCAGCCCAATCCCATTTAATCCCAATCCCAATCCCATCTCAATCCAATCCAATCCCGCGTACCAAATAGAGCCTAGAGGTATAAGATGTGTACGGTTTACCACAAATAGAACCAAATTCCTATAATAATAATTCTATAAGATAAAAGCTGTATCATGAGATTCGATTAGAAGATATCTTACATATATTACGTACGTATTTACAAAGAGATCTCACTAAATAAGCCCGATGGTAATCCCTACAGACCTACTCAATTGCCTTGTGAACACATTGCAAATGTTGAATAACATTGTCAATCCGATGTTTATCCTTAAGTACCATATAAACCGGAAGACTGTCGTTCCGTTTCTCGGGAACTCCTATACACAAAAGTTTAGGTTACCAATACATACAGTTAATGATGTGCTATTAATGGGAAAAGAAGCATAATTAACAAGAAGCTAGCTATAACCATTCTCAGTGATGTAGATATTTGGGTTTCAGTATTCTTGCTCAAAAAATTTTGCAGCCCTTGTGGATATTTGTAAATGTACCCAATTCCTTCATCCTAAAATGCAAATAATTAAGCACATATAGTAACACAATTCCAAGTTGTTATGTTCAAAATTTAACTTTAGATACACAACATTTTTCTCCACTGCAACGGCCAGAGAATGACAAAATAAATGATTAGTTATAGTGGTTGTTGTACTCCAAAGAGAGATCATTATATGACAAGGGTATGACTCAATTTATAACTTGTGATATTTACAAATTCATCGGCTGTGTAGCTGATCGGTGTGGCACGTAAATTAATGGGATGCTCTTGGCATATCGCGATGTGTAATAATTGAGACCGATGAAATCGAAAGTTCCTTTGATCAATATCTTCTCTTGAGCTGAAAAAGTGGGTAGCCTATCCTTCACTGTTTCTCTCATGATTCTTGGATAATCTGTTGCAAAATTTCATCATATATGACCACAAATGTAAATATTAAATATGTTGTGATATCTTTTGGTTAAGCCTAAATTAAAGTGATCTAATTAAGATTTAAACCATTAAGGCTTAACGGTATAATTGTCATGGAATTAATGTGTAGATACCAGAGTGCTATTTCTAATTTGATGAGCGACCGAATTAGAAATAGAAAAGTATATAATAATTTGATTATTATATATATATTTAGGGTTATGGTCCCCAAATTACACGATACTTTTATTTTTTCTGTATCTCATCAACATAGCAAAATAGAACACTGTAGGGTTCAAAAAAAGCCGTGATAATTTGGAAGATCACAACCCTTCCACCAACCTTTGACAATGGACTCATGTACGCTTCCTCTATCAATTATCTCCACTTTTCTCTTAAATTGATATGGGTTAGTAATATGCATATTAGGTTTGATTAATCATGTTATAGAAGCATGTTTATGTTGCGATTCAGATTAATTATGTGCCTATACGTGTTGATTTATATTAATTGAATTCCTTACAAGTGGTACCAGAGCCACCCATGATCAATTTTTGAGAATTAAGATTTGGATTTTGGTTTTAAGAGAAAAAAAAATAGAGTTTTGATCTTCTTTTGTGAAATTTGTTTGAGTTGTATTTTTGGATTCGGTTATTCTAAGATTATACTGTATATGTGTGTACCAAGCAAGTTTAATTTATGAATATGTGTGTGTACTTTTTTTAAAAAAATTCAGATCGGACTTATAAACCGATGTTGAAGGTGATGGGAGTTGGATTCAGATCACGTTTTGATTTGATGAAAGAGCCTAAGATCAGATATCTGGGTATTTTAGGTTGATGGGTTTTCACACCCAGACCCGTTGATGATCTGGACCAGATCCATCATTTTCTTCTCGGGTCAATGCGGTTTTTCGGTGAGATTTCGCATGAAACTCAGGGGTTTTTTGGCGAAGAGGTCGACCACCGTAAGACGTCTTCGATCTAGCCCAGATCGAGCGACTTAAGCCCACCTCTGGCCCTTGTCCTCGATCGGTTTGGGCGTCGATCATCGGTCGTCGCTTGTGATTCGCGGTTACGGGTGGTCTGCTGCATGGCCGTCGTTCGTTGTTGCCTTGTTGTGACGGCGTGGAGGATTCAGGCTGCGGCGACAAGAAACCTAGGGTTTCTTGGCTTTGTTTTGCTTTGCACCATTTTTGGAGAATTTGATATTCTTGAGGGACTGTTTTGTAACTTTTTTAGGCCATTATGTGATTTTTATAAAGTTTCGGGGCCGATTTATAATTACTACAACTTAATGGGCCCGGTTGTAATTACTAAAAGGTTTTGGGTAGATTTATAATTAATGAAAATATACAAGGTCACTTTATAATTTTTAAAATTTTTGAGACCAAATTTTAATTATTAAAAAATACTCGGTCAGATTTTTTTTTTCACAAAATATAGAGGTCGATTTATAATTACCAAAACTTAAGGGACCATTTTGTAATTTTACAAAATCATAGGCAGTTTTGTAATTTTGATAAAATAAAATAGTTATTTATTTATTTATTTTATTTTAAGGATCAATTCAAATTCAAATATTTGGATATATCTTTTGTGGTTAAATAAGGTTGTCCATCTAAATGGGCTAATTGAAACAAGATGTCGTCAAAGTGATCTCTCTTGTGTAGATTATTCATGAGGGATGTTGGATGTTTGTGTGTGTGTAAATTCATACGAGTATTAGGTGGCCCAAAGGAATGTCAATACTTAGCCGAATTGCACACATAGCTGTGATAGTAAATATGTGACGATTTTAAGGTTTTACATGTGAATAATAAGTCGATCCAAAGATAGATTTATTATTTGACATTAATTATTACAATGTTTGATCACTACAACAAGAGTAACACTTACAGTTAATATTACTGTCCAAAGACTTGATATTAATGATGTGCTAGGTATCTTGAGATGTGACCGACCATTATTTGGTATATCATTTATGATTAAATAAAGTGGTCTATCATTCTAAATGAGCTAATTGAAGCAAGATGTCACCAAAGTGATATCTCTTGTGTAGATTGTTCATGAGGGATGTTGGATATTTGTGTGTGTGTAAATCCATGCGGGTATTAGCCGACCTAAAGGAAGGTTAATACTTGGTCGAATTGCACACACATCTGTGGTGGTAAACATGTGATGATTATAAGGTTTTACATGTGAATAATAAGTCGATCCAAAGATAGATTTATTATTTAACATAAATTATTGTCAATGTTTGATCACTACAACAAGAGTACCACTTACAATTAATATTACTGTCCAAAGACTTTATATTAATGTTGTGTTAGGTATCTAGAGATGAGACTTACCATTATTTGAATTTGTTGATTCTTGTATTTGGTTATTAATGTGAGCATGTTTATGTGTTTGTTTTGTTCTCTTTCAAGCTAATGTTTTACTATATCTGCTAATACCAACACTATACCCTTACTTAATGGGACCAACTTTAAGGATTAGAAGGAGAACATAGAAATTGTTCTTGGCTGCATGGATCTAGACCTTGCACTTTGAATTGAGCAATTCGCTTATCTTACGGATGTAAGTTCTTCTGATGATAGGAAGAACTTTGAGAAGTGGGATCACTCTAATCGCATAAGTCTTATGATCATCAAATGCAGCATTCTGGAGGCATTTAGGGGTGCGGTATCTGAAAAGATAACCAAAACTAAAGAGTTCCTAACTGAAATTGAAAAGCGTTTTGTGAAAAACGATAAAGCAGAAACAAACACACATTTGCAAAGCTTGATTTCTATGAAGTACAAAGGCAAAGGGAACATAAGGGAGTACATTATGGAAATGTCTCATATTGCTTCTAAGCTTAAGGCACTGAAGTTCGAGCTGTCTGATGACTTGCTCGTGCATTTGGTAATAATATCACTTCCTGCACAATACAACAAGTTTAAGTTTAGTTACAATTGTCAAAGGGAGAAATGGACTCTTACTGAGATCATTTCTTATTATGTGCAAGAGGAAGAGAAACTGAAGCAAGACATGGCCGAAAGTGCTCATTTGGCTAGCACCTCTAAGGATAAGGGCAAAAAGAGAAAGAATAATGAAGCTGTTAAACACCTTATGAGCTTTGGACAAACAGAAAGCCTAGTCTAAAGAATTTTCACATTAGTGGATGTCTAGTTGAGGCAAGGCCTTACAAGCCACATGAAAGGGAATTAGACTCCAAAATTGTGAGCAACTACTTCATTGGCTACTCTAAGCCATCTAGGGGCTCTAAGTTTTATGATCCCACACTTAGTTCAATTTTTTAAATGGGAACTGCAACATTTTTTGAGGATGTTGAGTTTGAAGGGAGAAATAAGGTTAGAGACATTGTCTTTGAGGAAGAATCGGTTTCGATTCCCACTATCGCTTTTGACAATGTGCAGGTTTCTATACCTGTCATTGATCAAGAAGCGAATTTGGAACTTCAACCAGACAATATTGAACAACCCCCTATTCAAGATGAGGCAATTGTTCTTGAGGAACAAACTCAACAGTCTAAACTCAACAATCTCGAGAACCAGTGCCATTAAAGCGATCCACTAGAGAAAGGAGATATGCTATTCCGGATGATTTTTTACATATTTCTCCAGGAACATGAGGAAGACGTTGGAATGATGGAAAATGATCCAATCAACTTCCATCAAGCCATGCAGGGTTCCAACTCTCAAAAGTGGATTGATGCCATGAATGAGGAGTATAAGTATATGCAAGACAATAAGGTTTTGGAACTTGTCCCATTACCAGAAAGTGCGAAACCCATTGGTTGTAAATGGATATTTAAAACCAAAAGGGATTCAAACGGTAATGTGGAGAGGTATAAGGCTCGTCTTGTAGCTAAAAGCTTTACCCAAAAGGAAGTGATTGACTATAAAGAGACTTTCTCTCCTGTTTCAACGAAAGACTCTTTTAGAACAATCATGACACTTGCTGCACATTTTGACTTTGAGCTTCATCAGATGGATGCCAAGACGGTGTTTCTCAATGGTGACATTGACGAAACAATTTATATGGTGCAACCAAAAAACTTTGAGTCGGGAGACCCAAAGAATATGGTTTACAAATTGACAAAGTCCATTTATGGGCTCAAGCAAGCTTCCCGTCAGTGGTACCATGATTTTCATCTAGTGATTATCTCGTTTAGTTTTGAGATAAACGTTATTGATAATTGTGTGTATCATAAATTCAGTATGAGTAAGTATATATTCATGGTTTTATATGTTAATTACATACTGCTTGCCATAAATGATATAGGCATGTTGCATGAAACCAAGATATTTCTATCAAAGAATTTTGAGATGAAAGATCTTAGTGACGTCTACTTTGTATTAAGGATCCAGATACAACTATATCGCTCTCGGGGTATTCTTGGGTTATCACAAAGGAGCTCTATCGATACAGTGCTTAAAAGGTTTTGCATGCAGGACAGCAAACCAGGTGACACCCCTATTGCTATGGGAGACAAGTTCAGTCTTAATCAGTGCCCTAAAAGTAACTTGGAAGTTAAGGAAATGCAGAAGATTCCCTATGCATCAGCTGTAGGGAGTCTAATTTATGCTCAGGTGTGTACGCGTCCGGATATTGCGTACATTGTTGGTATGTTAGACAGATATTTAAGTAACCCTGTGATGGATCATTGGAAAGCAACCAATCGGGTTATAAGGTATTTGAAGAGAACAAAAGATTACATGTTCACATATAGGAGATCGGATTAGTTTGAGATCATAGAGTATTCCGACTCCGATTATACTGGATGCCAAGACAGTAGGAGATCCATATCAGGCTACATATACTTGTTGCTGCTATTTCTTGGAGAAGTGTCAAATAGACACTCATAGCTTCTTCCACCATGGCCGTAGAGTTTGTAGCATGCTATGAGGCATCTAACCAGGGAATATGGCTGCAGAATTTTATCACTGGGCTGCGCATTCTGGTGGGTGTTGAAAGACCACTCAAACTATATTGTGACAATAAGTCAGTAGTGCTATATTCTAACAACAACAGGAGCTCATTTAGGTCAAAACATATTGACATGAAGTTCCTAGTTGTGAAGGATAGAGTACATAGTGGACAGATATCTATAGAGCATATTGGGACAAACTCCATGATAGTGGATCCGCTTACAAAGGGATTAGCACCCAAGGTCTTTCATGAGCACACTGCTCATATTGGTGTTATTTTGTGTGAGGATATCACATTATAGTGGGAGTTTGTATAATTTTGTATTTTATTGCTCTATGTTTGATTTTGGATATACTTATGCATTTATGTATTTGAATATTTTTCTGATCAGAAATAAAGTATTCGGTTAATTACATTCTGTTACATTGTGTTAAGTATTGATCTCACTAAAGAATAAAGTATGACCAATTGGAATAAACATGTATAGATCACATTGCATATAATTTCCATGTTATGCGTCCATGATTAATCTATGTCATTTGGTTATGTTGGTATACGTGACCATTGATGGGTTTAGTCACACTAAATATGACGAAAATCGCTTTGATCCTATGTCGGCATAATCAATGGATGAGATTGTTCGGATATACCCTAAAATTGTTGTGATAGCAAAATTTTGGAGCTCTTAAAGACATACATATTTGTAAAGTTACATATGTGGCCTAGAGGGAGATTGTTGGAAAATTCCATCATATGGGGCTACACATGTAAATATTAAGTGTGTTATGCTATCTTTTGGTTAAGCCTAAATTAAAGTGATCTAATTAAGATTTAGAGCATTAAGGCTTAAGGGTATAATTGTCATTGAATGAATGTGTAGATACCAGAGTGCTATTTCTAATTTGATGAGAGGTCGAATTAGAAGTAGCAAAACATATAATAATCTGATTATTATATATATTTAGGGTTATGGTCCCCAAATTACACGATACTTTTATTTTTTTTGTATCCCATCAACAGAGCAAAATAGAACACTGTAGGGTTCAAAAAAGGTCGTGATAATATGGAAGATCACAACTCGTCCACAAACCTCCGGCAATGTATTCAGGTACGCTTCCGCTATCAATTATCTCCACTTTTCTCTTGAATTGATATGGGTTAGTAATATGCATATTAGGGTTTGATTAATCGTGATACAGAAACATGTTTATGTTGTGATTCATATTAATTATGTGCCTATACATGTTGATTTGTATTAATCGAATTCCTTACATAATCTCCATACACCAATGACTCCATAAACCTAATAAATAAACAAACACCAGCATTACTTTCCAGCAGAATCTTGAATTAGAAAATGAAATAAGATAAAAATACCAGTGCTGCTTGCAGAAATTTACTAACCATCCAAGCTCGAAATCCATTGCTCGTCTTGCTGCAACTCTATTGTCCAACGATTCTGAATAAGGCTCGAAATATTGTGCCACCAAACTCAATCCAATTTGTCCCCTTTGTTTTGCCTGGAAAATGACATTGATCAACAATATTAGTATGTAAAATCCTGAAAGTAGTTCTTAAAGAGAGATTGAGATCAGGACTTTCACCTGTTACTTTTCTCTGTAGAGTCTAAAAGCAGTGGCATGTGCAAGCATAAAGTTATGAGTCACAATGTAAGGCTCTGTCGCCGAATTACCTGTTACAAATTTTTCTATCAAAACACCTGACTTGTGGAGTCATTCCAATGTCATACCCAAATTTTGCATAATTCAGTGGCTCATTGATTGTTATCCAATTCTTCATTCTGTCTCCAAAAGTTCTAAACAAAATTTCAACATAGTCCTTGAAATCACCCCTGAAACACAATTTGAACCAATAAATCATGCATTTTAGTTTCATACAAAATTCATAAAATTTCTGGTCGAAAGTGAACATTATATACTAACACAAAGGAACGACTTAATGGGCCACTGTATTTTTCTTTCAGGGCTTGTGGAGCATCATAGTGAATGATTGTCACAAAGGGGTTGATGCCTGCATTAATTTCAAATCTTGAAACTATGCATTTACTTTTTGGTTTATAAACAGAAAAATAAGTTAGGGAAAATATAAAAAGTAAATAATAGAACCGATTAGGTGCAGGATCTCGTACATTTTTTCGTGCAGAATCTCAATTGACATTGAAAAAAACATGCGAGATTCTAGGTCCTGATAAATTTCTGTAAAGTACTACATAGTTAGGCATGTGTTACCATAATTAATCAGTTCATCAATCATACTGTTGTAATGATTGATTCCCTCATTTATTCCTCCACTCAGGGATACATCTACACATCAAAATTTGTTGATTATTATTATTCTATAAAATTTTCTTGAATAGAAGACCAAGAAGTTGGATGCCAATTAAACTAACGTGGAAGAATCCTGGTCCAGGAAATGGAAAATCTGTAAGAATCAACTCCCAGATCCCTCAAATACTTCAAGTCTTCCTATAAACCAATATGCAATTAGTATTAACTGTGTTAGAAATGGAGGTCATAATAAGTTGACAAACTCTGATAAGCAAATTCAATGTGACTCTGACTTACCCTGTATCTTTTGTATGAATCAATGGTTGTATACAGGTTACTTCCATTCCTAACTCTCCTTTTTTCCAGAAAGAAAAAACCAGTAAAAATGAGAATTGTTTTTCAGAAAATACAAAGCTATGAAAATGAAAATAATATTCGGTATAAACAAAACGAATTCGGATTACCGTTCACCATTGAAAATCTGAATTCCAATAGAAGCGGGATCGAACACCTGGAACTGTATCACCGGTCGGAGGACGATCACACATCGAAAAGTCCCCTCTGATCACAATGCATATACCCACACTCAGATTTTGGATGGGAGAAAATTCTACAGATTTTCTCCACATCTCACTTGTGTTTATATTCTCTGTATTTTGTTTTCTGATGAACACATATACATATGTATTATTACATGCAATATTCTCTTGCATACACACACACACACATGCCTTTGCATTGCACAACACACACACACGCTTTGCATTGTGCAGACAATGCTTTCCCATGCACATACACAATACATAGACACGGCTACACACCCATTCATGTTATTACGTGTGTGCCTTGTTATGTGTATTTCAATCAGTCTCTAACACTGATATATATATATATATCCATTCATGTTATTACGTGT
Source organism: Dipteronia dyeriana (assembly GCA_032871835.1). Classification (NCBI taxonomy): domain Eukaryota; kingdom Viridiplantae; phylum Streptophyta; class Magnoliopsida; order Sapindales; family Sapindaceae; genus Dipteronia; species Dipteronia dyeriana. Next base: position 30,202,476 of record CM065299.1, read on the forward strand.
GTGCCTTGTTATGTGTATTTCAATCAGTCTCTAACACTGATATATATATATATATATATATATATATATATATATATATATATATATATATATATATATATATAGCATAAAACTGCTCATTGGGTTTATGTTTGGGTTTTGCATATATGTCATAGGCATGGGCTTGAGCTTGGCTCACTTGGGTGTACAATGGATCTCTAACCCATATTAAAACATGTTAACATCTCCCACTCGTACAAGTGGAGCCAACACAGTTAAGTTACCACAAGCCCGTCAAGGGTGCAATATTTATTAATCAACATCTACCACTCCCCAAATGGCGTAAGATGTTATATATACAGAGAAATCTTTAAGCCTTCAAATATTCAAACACAAATATTATCATCATTATCAAAAGTGTTCATACGGGTAAATGCATCATGTGACCCATGAACAATCAATAATATATATATATAATGGAGCTAACAATCTCAAATATAAATTCTCTATTTACAAGAGATAATATTGCTCATTATTGTATCCTAGATTTAATTTATAATTTTTATCAGTCTAAAACATACTTAATCCCTCAAAAGCTATGCTTGACTTTATCACATTTTATGTATTCACAATTGTAACAAATACAATTGGTCGACTAGTGAATACATAAGTCAGATAAAAATTCATTAAATCTTCCCATTTCATCTCTATCTCTCTGTCTTTAGAACCACTACTACCCTAGACGTGCCCCATAGGCTGAATTATCATAGCCATAGAAATAACACGCTAAATGTGCTAACATTATCCTATCACTTCAAGATAAAGTGAATGGTCATAAGGACACCGTTTGAAGTTAACGTAAAGCTTCAATGAAACTTACACAATGGGGAAGCAGGGATTCATTCTCTCATTTTCCACATCGGTCACAAATAGCACACGTGGTATGAAACACGTGTTATAGTGAATTTCATTCTAAATAAGAATGCATAAGTCTTTATACTATTCACTGTATAGATCTTAGTCTAGTCATAACTCTTGTGACTAACTCGAGTTCTTAAAAGCTCGTCTCTCTCTGGCGCCACATTAAGATCTCACATCTGGCTTGAATCAGGTATCAATGATAGTGGGGTCTATCATGATCGGTTCTAAATTATATCAGTATATTTATTGTGAACCTCAACTTGACAAAGTCAATGCGACATATTCATATATACTAGCTCCGCAAGAACATATCCTACATATTCTCTAATATATATGTGTCTCATCTCAGCTTGCTATCTCAGCAACTGAGGCGACCGTAGGTGTAAGAATGTTAATCTCAACCTGACGACATATTTCTATTACATTATGTGTGTAATTATGCTAGCATTAACAGTAAATTTCCTTACTATTAAAGTTATATAATAATCCTCTCAATCTAGGATTATATTGGTATATATTACCAATCTTGTAGCACAACTTCTATTGGGCCTTGTACATATCACAATGTACACTAATTAGTTAGTCGTACTTTCAAGGTATGTCATTATCCTCTTGACAACATCTTAATACAGTAATCAAGGATTATATTGGTGTCCTCTCACCAATCTTACGACGTAACTAATGATAGACATTGTACATATAACAATGTACATGAGACTCTGTATGGTACTGACATGAGGAATTTGTAATTAATAATTTGATCTTAAGGAGTTTCAAGATACATAATAAGGCTAAGAGTTTGTAATTTCACAATAGGAGTATCTATGAGCTTATAATTGCTCATTCCGAATCAACTCTCACTCCTAATATATATAAGTCACATTGCTCATATAAAATCTCAAAGAAATTTGAGAATTACCATTTTATTATGGTTTTACAAACTCTTCATTATTTCTAGCCAAGACATATAGTCCATATATATAGATAATATAAAAATTATCCTTAACCTATTTAGTGTACTTACCATGGCTATCTTTAGTCATCATTAATCTGTAAAACATTACAGCTTGGTGAAATAAAAGATACCACTTTCTAGAGGATTGTTTCAAACCATACATTAAGTATGCACACTTATGCGCTCTTGGTCTTTTGAAACAAAAAATTACAAGCTATTCCATGTAAATCTCTTCCTCTAGTTCTCTATCGAGAAGTACAATCATTACATCCATATGATGTAACTTCAGGTTCAAATTTGTGACCAGTGCTAGAATAAGACATACAGAAGAAAACTTTACTTTCAGAGAATAAGTTTCTTCATTTGCGATTAATAGTGTTTTATACCTCTCATTAGTACTTTTCACCTTACATATGACATATGTGGAACCATACATTCATAATGGTTTAATGACCCAGCGGTAAGTGAACCAAGTCCAGGACTTGTCGTTGGTTCCGGTTTCGATTCCGATTCTGGAGGAACTCAAACCGGAATCAGAACCGGTTCTGCCCTATTCTGGTGCTGCCCGGTTTCGGTTTCTGTTCCGACGGTCCGATTTTTTTTTCTTCTATAAAATATTAAATATATGTAAAGGTAATTTTTTTTAAAAAAAAATTATCGTTAGGCACTTGGGCTGTGGAGTTAAGCAAAATAATAATAAAAAAAACAGATTTGTTGGAACTGTTCGGTTCGAACTGGACCGAAACCGTCGGTTCTGTTCCGATTAGAACCGGACGGTTCCAACAAATCTGGAACCGAAATCGAAACCGAAACCGAAACCGAAACCGAAACCGAAACCGCTACAGTACTTGGTTTCTGTTCTAAACCTTTCCAAACTGTTTGGTTCCGGTTCGGTTCACCGGTTTGAACCGAACCACCGACATGTCTATTCTAGACTCCATCTCCCCTTCCATTGCTTTCATTCATATATTCACTTAGTAGATAGTAGTGATAGTTCAATTCTAAAATCTTTGGCTCATCACTGTCAAGCGAAGTAATCATCAAAACTTCCCTTTGAAACTCCGAAAGATGAAATGGGATAATTATGTCCACGAGTTGTTAAATTATTACAGGGACTGATTTAACAGTTGTTTTACTCCCACTAGGGATGAAAGATCCATGAGGATTTCTACTCCCACTAGGGATGGATGATCAAGTTAAATTTTAATTTACCGCCACTCGCATATTAAATCAGATCATCTAATTCTAAAAATTAGATATCTATATTAAATTCACTTCTACTAAGAAATTCATTCTACAATAATGACATCTTGTGATTTAAATTCAGTCACACTTCTATCTAATTATACACCATCGTTTATTTAATCTTTTTGAATTCAGAGAGTATCAAACAAAGATACAACTTCTCTTCTTGCATCCAATTTCTCATTTTTATGAGATGGATTATAAACATAATCTACATACCTCCAGGGTTGTAGATTAGTCAGACCAAACTACCTACCTATCCCGAATTCATGTGGTGTAGAAGTGCTTGATCAAATGGAACATGATTAAGTAAAGAGGTAGTAATTATCATATCTTCTAGTAAGATACTAAATAATTCACATGCACCATCACAGACTTAACCATTTCCAACAGTATTTAATTCTTTCTTTCCGCTACACAATTTGTTGCGAAATCCCAAGAATAAATAAATATCTTTTTATATTTTTCTTACTAAACATTTCCTTAAGCCTTCAGAAAGATATTTACGTACTCGGTTTATTCTTTAAACTCAAAAATTTATTATCTAATATGATCCCCAACCAAATAATCTGAATGCAATCCAATGCTTTCGATTTATGAGAGATCAAATAGATATAACCGAGACGTCTAAAGATATTAATAAATGTAACTGGATATGAAACTTCAATATAGTCTTTATACTCATTCAATCACAAATGTAATAATGAATTAGTTGCATTAGAATTCCTGATCTAATTCCTTATCAAATGGTTTTTTAGTTGTTTTCTTGCTAGATAATTTGCATGACCTTTAAGATGAATAAGTTCAATTAGTCCTCTTTGACTAATATACTTATTCTATCTAGTCCAACATGACTTAATCTGGCCTGTCAAAATATCAACATCATTACCATTGTAATGATTGTAAAACAAACAAAATTGTAACCGTCTCTACTGACGTATAATACTATAAAACCATTAAACTATCATGTACCATATATAATTTGCTAAAATAATATTCATATAACCATCATGATCATTAATGATAACCCGAATCAATGAGGACAACTGCGGATACTAAAACCCAGTTAGATCTTAAGTGTATATTAGAACATCATGGAGTACAAATTTTAGGCTACCATGCAAACCCAATTTGTAGGTACTTAACTCCAAAATTGTTCTAACACATATACATTTTCTCTATAATAATCTAACTTTACTCAAAGTGTGCTTTACAGTTTCTTGTTGGATGATATATCTTTACTTATCTACTGTCCACAAAGGACAAGAATTAAAAAGAAAATATCTGGCCAGAAACATAAGCATAACTTAACAAATTCTTGAGCTTGAGTTTTACTATTTTCGACTCAATGCATTTATGAGTGAATATGACCCAGTTTGTCTTTCCTCAATTCGTTATCCCTAAACTTCTAGTATATTCTGATATAAGATTGAGTGGTTATGACTAGATTCTCTTCTCCTTTTGGAAATAACTATTTCCACTAATATGCTCAAAAACAAAAGTTTTGTACAAGTTGGAATCTTTCATATAAAATTGGCTAGAAGCCTACGCCGCCTCTAAGCGCTCATCTTCTACTACCAAAATGACGCGATCGAAACGTATCATAGTAATTTTATATATTCCAACTATCAGAAGAGATCAGATCGTTTAGTCGGTGTATCGTGTTTTATATCCTTATTGGAGGCTGCCACTAATTTTGGCGCTTCTTATAAGTACTCTAAAACTTGATACCGTACATACTAAATTTTAGTACTCAAAATACTATTATTTTTTTCCCTTTAAGCCAAACTTGGAAAGATAAACCACTTTACTTAAATCCTATTGTATTTGTAAAACATACATGTGAAATTACTATTTAACTTACTCCGCAACATAATGCGAGTAATTTAACTTCTAGTTTGATAAGCCTTCACATCTTGTATGTCGAGCAAATAAGTACAGTGATGAGGTTCAATCATGATTCATGTTATAGTCTCAAGAGCTCCTTACTCTTAAAATACACTAAACCTTATTGTTTATCTATAGATTACACGATTTAGTTTATTGCTATCAAATTGGCCACAATATTATAGATATACAATCTTTGTTTTATGCTAATCTATGTAGAGACATACAATCTACTATGCAAGCATATTAATTTCCAAAAATACACACATTTAATTTTGTTGCAAACGCTGACCAAACAAATGATGAAACAATTTAAGGAACAAAATCGAAAAAAATCGTCAAAGCATCTAATTACCATCCGTTTCTAAAAAATTAATCATCATTAATCCAGTACTTTGTGCAAAATTCTAATTCTAATACTGTACTCAACAATTTAGAATTCCCAAAATAAGTGATCATATAAATAAAGAAGAATACAATGCACAAGTCCAAAAAATATATTTTATGGGTCAAACCGTTTTTACTACAAAGTAAATAAACCAAAATTATTTACTATAGAACGATTTATTAAAAAATACAGTATTTTCTCAAAATACGTGACTTTGCATGCTATTCATTCTATACGTTTCATATTTATATCGATAACCACTGAGAAAGACTCTCTAAGTCTTTACAACTCATCTAATTGTCATTTTCTAAAAAATTTAGTCATCTTTCGCCTGTGCAATAACTCATGTGCCTAGCACTATGAATATTCATTGCGGATGTAGTAGATTGCCTCACATATCCAAGAATGTAATGCTCCTCTACGATTTCTAGTTCACGCTATATGACCAAAATACATCGTGGTATGATACTCAAGTTTTTCCAACCTTATAGATCTATTAACTCTTCAGGAAATTTCATTAAAAGACTATCCACTGCATCTCTCCACATAAAGATATGAGTAATTGATTGCGACTATATGTCAATAATAAGATTCAGAAATTTTCTCCATTAAGATATATGAGATAATGCAGATTTATTCTAAAAAAATTTCCAAGTCATTTAGAACTTTTTTGTCTTTTAATGATCTAGTACAATTCCAATGTACATTCTAATAAAATTTCTTTTTCCCGATTGTATAATTAATTAGACGGAGAGTTCTGAACGAAGGCTTTTCAACATACTAAAGCTAAATTTCGATGGTCAAATTTTTTTTCGCAGGAATTTTCCATGACCATTAGAAAACAGTGCTAAAATTTCTGTTGGAAAAATCTACGGTGTCTGAAAATGCCACCAAAAACCATATTTGAAATCCTTATCGGAAATTGTTATCGAAAACCGCACCGGAGATCGTTATCGGAAACCGTGCCAAAAACTGTAACCATAAACCGTCATCGAAAATTATACTGGAAACTGTCATTGAAATCCACACCAAAATATTTGTCACTTGAATCCGTGCTAGAATCCGTCTTATTAAAAAAATTCATCCGGAATGTATAGGGCATTAATTCAGCTCCCATTGGAGCGAAACAAATCAATATAATAATTAATTAAAAAAATTAAAAAATTAAAAAATAAAATAAAATAAAATTCTTTATAGGAAAACCGTCATTGATCGCCGGAAAACCACTTACAGTCATCGGGAAAATACATATTGGACGTCGAAAAAGTTACCGGCGTCGGAAACGTCACTAGAAAACTTACTGAACGGAGTACTGAATCGGGAACCGGTCCGGTCGGTGATGATGTGGCAAACGGTTACTGTTCCAGACTTCTAAAACCGTTGTCGGAAACTTCTGAAATCGTCAACGGTTTCTTTCACACACATCGACGCCACGTGTCAGAGTAAGAATGGGCCACTTGTCACAAAAGACAAAAAACCGACACATGTCATCTTCTAGTGTGTCCACGTGTCAACACCGGAACCACTTATGCATGGTATGCCAATGCCTACTCACGCCGGAGGAGAGTGAGACGCACTCGCCTTCTTCCCAGACTTTCCCGATCATGGGACTACCACCACCCGATTCCAAATTTAAATTTAAATCTAAATCCATTTATGCCTTTAATTACGACGTTTGGTTTAAGGGTGAAACACACTCTCCGCTCATAGGTGCGTGGAACATGTTCTTTATGTTCTTCACCCACATTCAAGAACAAAACAAGTTTCCAGATTTTGATTTCGAACGTAAATATTCGAAATCGTTTTTCTCCCTTGTTTCTTAACTAAATTATACAAATAACCTATCGTTGGAAAGCTCTCAAAAGGCTCTATCTAATAGTATCATGATCGCAGAGAAATAAAAAAAAATGACAATGAGTTTCGAACCCCATAACAGTCACGAGTTTCATTTTTTTAATTCTTCAAAATTCTCTCAGTTTTGAAGCTATAACATGACAAGAAAATCCAGAACATATAATGACATATATATGTATACATTCATGCCATTTAAAATGAAATATAACAAGTTTGTGATGTTATGCCATTATCGAATTGTGAAGCATTCAAAAAGTGAATAGCAATTCCTAAACATGGTGTTTCTATCAGAATATGGTCCCAATCAAGCTCTCATACCAATGAAAATAATATTCGGTATAAACAAAACGAATTCGGATTACCGTTCACCATTGAAAATCCAAATTACAGCGAAAACGGGATCGAACACCTGGAACTGTATCACCGGTCGGAGGAAGATCACGCGATCGGAAAGTTCCCTCTGATCACAATGCATATACCCACACTCTGATTTTGGATTGGAGAAAATTCTATAGATTTTCTCCACATCTCACTTGTGTTTATATTTTTTTTTATTTTTTTTTCTTATGAACACATACACATATGTATATGTATTATATTCTCTTACACACAGACATGCCTTTGCATTGCACAACAGATACACACGCTTTACATTGTGCAGACAATGCTTTCCAATGCACATACACAATACATAGATAGAACCACACACCCATTCACATTATTATGTGTGAGTCTTGTTATGTGTGTTCAATCAGTCTCTAACACTGATATTATTGGAACCCCGTTCACCGGTTACGCAACATAACTAGGAATTAAATTTTTTAATACAGATCATAATTCGTATCTGAGACCAGTGAACTTGGGATCGTAATTATTTTTCGGAACTAATACATACAATATGTAAACACGTGAAATTGTAATCAATAAAATCAAAAGAAGAAAATCTTACCAACATTTGGAGGCTCCTTCACTTTACGATATACTCTTTTCTGAACCAATCTTACCAACGTTTGGAGACCCCTTCATTTTACGATGTGCTCCTGTTTGAACCACTTGATCTTCCTCGCTATTTCCCTGAACTGGTAACTGCGTGTGGACACGTCACGATCTCAGAAACTTGAATGGAGGATGTAGAGAGAATTGAAGAAACTCTTTCTTCCCTGTTCACAAACTAGAACAATTCTAGTATATAAAAATATTGCCAATATTTTTAGCAATATTTTTCTTTTTATTTGTTTGTACTCAACGGTGCACGAACATATACATATCTTTATCAAAAACTCTTTTTTGACTTCTCCCTATGCGTGTGTGTGTGTTTATATCAGGTACACAAAAAAAAATCACATTTTTTTTTTAATTTGCATTCACGCACACTATTTACCTTTTGCATCTAATGCAAAAAATAAATAAATAAATTATGTTGCACGTGTACTAATTTGCATCACATGCAATTTTTTTTTTTTAATATATCAATATATATATATATATATATATATATCCTTATTTGTATCCTATACAAACATTTATATATGTGCACACACCAATTTGCATCCAAAGCAATCTCTTGTGTTATTAATTGATATATATGTCTTTTAATTATCCTTTTCAAATATATCAAATATATTAAAAGTGATAATAAGTATTTTAAATTTACACTTAAATTCAAATACTTAGATAAATGATTTAGTAAAAATAAAATAATCCTATTATTTTATCTTCACCTAAATCCACATTTCAACTAAAACCCTCCAATTAATAGTTAATTAATAATTCATAATTATCAATATAATTAAATAATCTAATTATTTAATTATTTTAACTATTAACATTCATTAATTAAATAATCTCATTATTCAATTAATTTTTGAATAAACACGTATCACTTTCGTAACACAACTAATTGGACAATCCAATTAGTTAACCGTGACCCTTGTTACCTAAATCGATCGGGTTAACAAGGGGATCTAACGTTTATGGATCAACAACTCTTCCAGGCTCCAACTCATTCAATACAATCTTAAAACGAGGTTTATGGTCACTAATATAATTGTCCTCAAGAAACGTTGCATTTGTCGATACAAATACTTTGTTATCTTCAGAACTATAGAAGTGTCCACCTCTGGTCTCCTATGAGTATCCTACAAACAAACAGACAACAAACTTAGAGTCTAGCTTTCCACTTCTATTCTTAAGCACGTGTGCTGGACACCCCCATATGCGGAAATGTCGTAAACTAGCTTTACGACCATTCCACAACTCTAGGGGAGTCTTAGGAACAGATTTGGATGGCACCACATTCAAAATGTATGTCACTATTTGTAATGTATATCCCCAGAAGGAAATGATGAGAAACTAATCATAGAACTCACCATTTCCATTAGGGTTTTATTTCTCCTTTCCGCTACACCATTTTGCTGAGGTGTACCGGGAGCTGTGAGTTGGGAACCTATCCTATGCTCGACCATGAAGTCTTCAAACTCTTGGTCAAGGTACTCACCTCCAAGATCCAATCGTAGTGACTTGATAGTCCTACCTAATTGATTCTCAACGTCAGCTAGAAATTTCTTGAACATTTCAATTGTTTTCGACTTTCGTTGCATTAGGTAGATGTATCCATATCTTGAGTAATCATCTATAAAGGTGACATAATACTCATAACCACCCCTAACTTTAACATTCATCAGTCCGCAGACGTCTATATGTATAAGCTCTAGCGGTTCTTTAGCTCTAAGCCATTTTCCCATAAAAGGTCTCTTAGTAATCTTACCTTCCAGACAAGATTCGCAAATAGGTAAGGTGCCAACCTTTAACTCACTTAAAGGTCCGTTTTTTACTAGTCTGTCTATCCGGTCAAGGTTGATATGACCAAGCCTTAGATGCCAGAGATACGTGTCATTATCTGAAGAAATCTTATGTCGTTTAGTTTTTCGTTTTTCAACCTTAAATATTTCGGTGTTGAGCAGTGTAGTATGTATTAACGGTCTTAACACATACAAATTATTTTCATTAATTCCTGAACAAATATTCAGATCATTTTTTCCAATAATAACAGACTTATTATTAAAAGAAACATAATATTTTTGTTTTAACAACTTAGAAACGGAAATCAAATTCCGTGTAAATCCAGGAATATAAAATACATTGTCCAACAAAATATAATTATTACAAAAATGTAATCTAATTACGCCCACTGCTCGTGCTGACACGACGTCCCCTGATCCCACACGCAATGAGAATGCTTGCTCCTCTAGCTGTGTCCAAGAATCAATCCATTGTAAAGAAGAACAAACATGGTTAGTGGCCCCTGAATCAAATATCCAAGGCGAAGAATCATCTTCCACTAAACATGATTCAAGAACAAGTAAATTATATTTACCTTTCTTGGACTTCTTCTTTATTTGGGTTTTCTTAGGTTTGGGCTTATCCTTTGCCTTCCCAGCAGACCTTTTTCCTCTTTTTATTATTTGAGGAGAAAGACGGTTGGGCAACATTCGTCTCACCGGTCTTACCCTTGTTGTCCTTAATCAAGGACTCAAAGGTAGTGAGCTCATTGAGCAACTGTGTGAGATTGAACCTTAACTTGTTCATCTCGTAGTTACTCTTAAACTGATCAAAACTCTTCGAAAGAGTCGTCAGTATGATGCTCACTTGACTGGGTTCGTCAATGGCCCCACCATTGACTTCTGCCTTGTTGAAGTAGGACATCATGCTCATGACATGTTCCCGAACTGACGTACCTTTCTTCATACAAGCGAGCATAGCGGAACGAACAACTTCATGTTGCCTTTTCTCGGAGGGCTACCCGAACATAGCTTGCAATGACTCCATGATTTCGAATGCTGAAGTCATTGTTTCATGCTTTGTGACAAGCACGTCTGTCATAGAAGCCAACAGATATGTTCGGGCCTTCTCATCAGATGAGACTCACCGCTCGTATGCCTCACGAACAGTTTGTGTGGTATTGGCAGTAGGCACTGGAGGAAATTCCTCCGTAAGCATAAACTTTTGGTCTTTGGTGACCAATATTGCATTAATGTTAAGTTTCCACTTAGTGTAGTAATCACCAGTTAATTTGTCATTTACGAGAATTTGAAGTAAAATAGAAGACATTATTGCTGAAATAAATAAAACATTTATTCAGTCATTTATTTAAAACAAGTGCGAGTGCTTTGGCATAAATTTAAACATGATGCATGAACATGTTTAACGAACTAGAACTACCCTTAAACTAGTTACTATACCACGACAATCCAACATACCACAAAGAAGTGCCGCCTTAGGGTCGGTCAAGTCTTTGCATGTTAGACCGAGACATTCTCAATCAAATAATATTATAGAATAACTCTTATTCGATATCATTCAACCATCATTCATTCAGTCAGGTTTTTAATTAACAAATTTAATCAAAACCTTCGTGAGTGTAACCCACCATTTCAGATCTCACGTGGTTAACTCGAGAATTGCCGCCTTAGGGTCGGTCAATTCCGAAATACCCTCAGAAATCCTATCCGTTAGGAAGTCAACCTTGATATTGACCTTTGTGGAAACCCTCCTAAGAGAGGACAAAAGCAAAGCCGTCACGATGCCCCACTCGAATCTCACAATGTTGAACTAATGATGGAGACCGCGGGATATATATGTCATATATCCCTCTCCCAGTCACTATTTTAAAATTAGGGTTATCTATTAACCGTTAATGCACCTAGACTCTACAGGATTAAACGACTAACTTTAATCAAGTTATCTAGTGCATTAACCAATTAAAAACAAATTCTAATTAACTAATAAATTATTAATGATTTGTAACAATTAAAAATCTAATCTATTAGTGAACAATATAAGATTCAGTAAACTATTTACTAAGGTCAGATTGTTACGATAGTGTTTACCAAGTTTTAACAATTAAAACTCTAACACTTTATTAGGTTAATTTATTATTCGATAATTAATCATATTAATTCTAATTATAATAAATGATCCTATTAATTTAATTTATTAAACTCTTTAATAATTAGATTAATATTAATGAGAATTACCAAGTTTTCTAACCATTAAAAAACTAATCTCATTATTCATAGCCAATTATGTATATTGCCCATTTTAATCACATTAAAAAAATACATAAAATATCAGGCTATGATGCATGTATGACATATCAAATATATTTGTATAGGCACATCTAATCTAAATGACATACGTATGCATGACAATCCTTTTATCATCACATAATATAAAACATACATGAATTGACCGAGTACTGTGGATTATTTAACCTAAAAAATTGGAATCTAAAATTACGAAAAATTTCCCAAGGCATTCCTTGGACTTCTAGTAACTTCAGATATCTTCCAGTCTCTTCAGGTCACTTTGTTTCATCTCATGAATCCGAAACGGGAAATCCGAACGGAACGCACTAGGCAACACTTGCCAACGGAACAGTACGTGAACAGTACCGCGTGAACAGTGCCGGTGAACATTACGGTGAACAGTACCTCCGATGAATAGTACCCCATGAATAATGTCACCATGAATAGTACCACCGTGACCAGTACCCCTGCCGTGAACAGTACCGTCCCCCGCGTGCGTTTTCAGTTCTTCGTTTACAGGTTACAATTTTTATTTATTTATAATACAATAACAGTAAAATAAAAATACAATACTAAAAAAAATTATACAACTCATAAACTCTAAATCCACAGTACCATAAAAATTTACGATCAACCATGTTTAAATTAAACAATTTAATTATAAATATTCATACAATCATAAAGATGGTGCCTACACATACTGGAGCATCGAAAACAATTTCCTGTTCCGAAAAAATAAATTGGCTCTGATACCAATTGTTGAAACCCCGTTCACCAGTTACTCAGCGGAACTAGGTTTTAACATTTTTAATACAAATCATAATCTGTATTTGAGACCAGTGAACTTGAGATCGTAATTATTTTTCGGAACTAATACATACAATATGTACACACAAGAAATTGTAATCAATAAAATCAAAAGAATAAAATCAGAAGAAGAAAATCTTACCAACGTTTGGAGGCTCCTTCACTTTACGATATGCTCATGTCTGAATAAAATCTTACCAACGTTTGGACACTCCTTCACTTTACGATGTGCTCCTTTCTGAATCACTCGATCTTCCTCGTTATCTCCCTGAACTGGTAACTGCGTATGGGCACGTCACTATCTCAGGTGTAAGTTCCTCGGTTTTTGATTGGCTCATTTCATTGACAACCACATTTTGGGATCAATATGTAAGGGTAGTTTAGGTCATCATTGCTCAAGTCCTTTTTCAAGCATCAAAGGTAATCTCACTTGTTTAACTTCATTGAAGAGATTTAGTGCACACACTCACACTCATGCATTTTATTTTAATTATCTTGCTTGCATGCTTATTTGCCATTTTGAGTGTCTTGTGTGTCTTGTTTTTTATTTGAGTGTTGAATGCATGTTTGTGCCTTAAAAAGAGGATTTTTTTCCTCTTTACCGCGGTCTAGACCGCTCTCTGTGCAGTGCCCCAGCCGCGGCCTGCACATCGGTGTTTGACAGAGGATGCACGCTGTGTCTACTGCGGTCTGTGCGTGTTTCCTACACCGTGGCCTCCCAAGCGGAGTTTCACAGAGGATGCATGCTGTCCAGACCGCGGTCTGTGCACGCTGCATGCACAGCGACCTACAGAGCGGCGTTGTCCAGGCGATACACCACTCTCTGTGCCGCATTCTGGACACTTACCTAGACAGCGGTACAGCCAGCGGTCCTGACGATTTTTTGTTGCCTTTCGCCCAAAATGACGCAGTTTCACTTTAGGCTTCATATATATACATCATCTTCTTCCCAACTTGGTTTTGAGAGCTTCCCAACCTATTTTTGAGAGAGAGATAAGGTTATTTTGAGAGAGAAGCTCCAAGAAACCATTTTTACTCAACCATCCTTAAAATCCAAATCATCAAGCATGGGTTTCTTGGTTGTTCATGACTAGGTATTCTCTACATGTTCTAAATTCTATGTTTTCATTACTAAGACATGTATACCTAGGGTTTTAGTCTTTATTGCATATTAATTGCTTGCTTATGTGTTTAATTGCTTTTATGACATGCTTGTGTATTGATTGTTGGTTGAGATGCATTAATTTACGATAGCTAGCATTTAGGACGATTTTACCCTTCTAGCTAATTCTTCTTGCCTTTGCATTTAGAACATTGATATCTAGGATTTGCTTTAATTGTCATTATTAATCCTATATAAGCATGAATGTATTAACCTAGCATTTTTTCATATTGAATATTCTTGCATATTCACTTAGGTTGTCATTATCTCTTCATTGTTGATTTAGCTTGTGGCTAAGTGGTTAGTGCACAAGGCTAGTGATCCAAAATCACTATTAAGGCCCGTTGGGTAGAGTGAAAGTGTTAGTAACTGGAGGGTTAGACGGGAGGTCAACCTAGGTTGTAAACTTTTATTCAATAGTGGATTTTGAGGATTAAGGGTGGCGCTCTAAACAGCCCGTGGTTTTTCCCATTTGGAGGGTTTCCACGTATATATTGCGTGTTGTAATTGTTTTATGTTTTTGGTCCTTTATTTGAACATTGAGGTAGAATTGTTAATATTGATTAATTCGTAAAATTTGTAATCTATCGAATTAAAACCTATTCACCCTCCTCTAGGTTATAGACACACACTTTCGAGGGAATTTCAATTGGTATCAGAGCAGGTGCCTAGATATACTTAGGTGATCCGTGCATTGTGTGTATCTTACCTTGTGCATTTTGATTGTTTAATTTTGCTTGGTTGTTTTTGCATTTCATTTGCATCTCTTTTATAACCCAAACACTATGAGGGAGCTTCAAGCTTAAGACCACCTTTGCTCAATGAGGCGACTTATGCTTCTTGGAAGGGCAAGATGAAAACCTATCTTTGCCAAATAGATGACCGTGCTTGGATGGCTTTTGAAGATGGGTATACTCCTCTAACAATGACCAATGACGATGGTGGAGAAACTCTTAAGCCCAAGTCTAATTGGAGTACTCAAGAGTTTGAAGCATCCAAGTGGAACAACAAGGCTATGCATGTCATCCATTATGCCGTGGACGATAATCAGTACAAGTTGGTCCAAAACACTAGGATTACAAATGAGGCTTGGGACATTCTTCAAACGGCACATGAGGGAACCGAGGTAGTCAAGGACTCAAAGCTTCAAGTCCTCCAAATGCAATTTGAGATGATTAGGATGGAGGAGCATGAATGCTTCAATGACTTCCAAGTGAAGTTGATGGATATTGTCAACCAAATTCATCAACTTGGTGACCCCTATTCGGATAGGAGAGTCAAGCAAAAAATTATGAGGTCACTTCCATCAAGGTTCGAATCAAAGGTGACGACACTTGAAGAGAATAGTGAGTACAAGAATATAAAGCCAAGTGAAGTCATTGGAAGACTTCTAGCTTATGAGTCAAGATGGAACACCACACCCAAACCTTCGAAGAAGCAAAAAATCATTGCCTTGAAGACCACTATGGTTGAAAAAGAAGAGGGGGACTCAGATTAAGAAATGACCCTTATGGTTAAAAGATTCAAGAAATTTATGAAGTTTGAGAGGAAAGGATTTGGGTCAAAGGGAAAGGAAGTGAAAAAGAAAACTCCCTTCAAGAAGATTGAAAAGTTTCAAGAAAGTGACTCCAAGAAGGGCCTTCAATGCTATGAATGCAGTGGTTTTGGTCACATTGCTCCAAAATGTGCAAACTTGAAGAAAAAGAAAAAGAAAAAGAAAAAGGGGAAGGCAATGGCGGCCACTTGAAGTGATAGTGAAGACTTAGAAGAGGAAGAAAAATCTTCGGACAACGAAGATAGAGTTTCCAACTTCATTTCCTTCACAACATCTCATAATGGCAAGGAAGGTGTGAGTGATAAGGAAGAAATAAGTGACTCTAGTGATGAGAGTACCTCTTCCAACTCTAGATTTGATATTGATGAGGAAATGGACTATGTAGACTTTATGAAGTTTTTTAAAAAGTCTAGATTGAAAAAGAATAAGGAGATTCAAGAGTTGAAAAAGGAGAACCTAGAGTTGACTTTCAAGATTACTCACTTGAGTGAGAAAGTAAAGAGTGAAAAAGAGTTAGAAGAGAGTTTGAAGTTGGAGCTTGTGATCACTAAAAAGAGTGAAGAGAACTTAAAGGATGAGCTTAGGGAAGCGAAAGAATTAGTTGCCAAGATGACATCCGGAACCGAGAGACTTGACAAGATGCTATCATATGGGAAGGGTCCTAGTGATAAAACGGGCTTAAGATATATGGAAGGCAATGATGCCACTTCGTTGAAGAAGACCATCTTTGTCAAGAGTCAAGAGGACAAAAAGGTTCAAGAGTCACACCAACAAATTAGATCAAATGAGGTTGGTGAATCATCAAAGCAAGCTCAAACAAAGTCTTAAGCTAAAACACATTCACCAAAAGGTAGAGCTCATCAAACAAGACCTCAACCTCCAAGGAGCTCTCAAAGTCAACAAAGGAGTTTTCACCCACAACTAAGAAGAGAAGCTAATTTGGCTCAATCACAAAGGGTGTTTCAAAGAAGAGATTCGGCTCAACACCAAAGGACAACTCAAAGGAGAGGGAAGTCTTCCATGCTTGCACAAGGACATAGTATGAATTCTTACTTTATTCCCATTTATCATTATTGTGGTGTTGAAGGTCACATAAGGCCGAATTGTTTTAAATTTATTAAGTTGTGTCGTTTTGAAAGCATGATTGAGAAGAATATCCTTAGAAGAGCCAAAATGCATGCATCTAGAATTTTAGAGCCAATAAACCCAAGGCTCCTATAAATGACAATATTGCTACTAGGTGGACAAGAACAAATGAGTATGTTTGCCATGTGGACCAAGTGGCGTTGAAGGAGAAAGCCTCTAACATTTGGTATCTTGATAGTGAGTGTTCTAGGCACATGACCGGGAATAAGAGTTTCTTTGAGACTCTTGTTATGGAAGATGGTGGATTTGTCACCTTTGGTGATGGTTCACGAAAGAAGGTTTTAGGAAAAGGGAACGTATCCATCCCCGGTTTGACCTCCTTAACTAATGCTCTTTATGTAGATGGCTTGAAAGCAAATCTTATTAGCATATCACATTTAAGTGATGAAGGGTTTTCGGTCATGTTTGGTAAAGTTGATTGTTCTATTCTGAGAGAAAATGGATAAGTCCTAGTGAAAGGTAAGAGATCAAGTGACAATTGTTATTGTCTTGATTCCAATGAAATCTCGTGTAATTTGTCTAGTTGTGATCAAGTTGTATTGTCCCATCAAAGGTTAGGTCATATGAATTTCAAAGACTTGAAAGTTCTTGAGAGGTTGAAGGCTGTTAGAGGCCTTCCTAAGTTTGGAAATCGAATTGAGGGAGTTTGTGGACCTTGTCAACAAGGAAAGCAAACTAAGAGTATGCATTGATGGGTTTTGGTGGTTGACCCCATATGGGGAGCTCAAGTAAAGAGAGCGAACTTGCATTTTAATAAGCAAATAATTGTTCAATTTTATGCTCTTTAATTAATTGTTTGAGTATCTTGGATGTATATATTATTATGTCTTTTTATTAAATAAGTGTGTTTTTGCCTTATTTGAAATGCATGTCTCATTTGTGTTCGAACATGTATTTTTGGACTAGGAAATTTGATTGGGTAGTACATTTGATTGACCCAAAGTTTATCTCCATGTTTATGAAAAACTTGACCTTGACATGCTTAAAGTGTTATGCATGATGAATTTATTGAATGCTTACAAAATGATTGCAAATATGTGTGCAAGTAACATTTGAGACTTCATTCAATAAGGATATTGTATCCATTTCAAGGATTTCACAATCCAATAGTCTCTCTCTTTCCTTATTGAACAAGGCTACTATTATACGGGCATCTTGCCCAGAAAAATCTAATAGGGTGCAATAGTCGCTCATGTCTTGTTCAACTTGTAAAGTTTGATAGTTGCTCTTATGTTTTTGGTTGAACTATATCTTGTTTTCCATTGTCATTTTGGTGAAAATTGGTTTGACTTCTCTTGGAACCTCATGTGCTATATTCCTTTGCCAAATACCATGCTTTTGGAAGTTGATGTTGCATGTATTTCATTCAAGGCAATCTTTCGCATATGTTCCAATCAATAAAACTTCAATGAATTTCTCTCTCTCATAATTAACCTGCATAAAGTTGTTGTATATGATTTTGCATTTACATTGCAAATATCTCTCTTTGCTAAAAACGTCCCGGTTGGGGAATACTCCTTTGTCTATCTTGTGACAAAAATAGGGAGTAGTATTTGATTTAGAGGGAGTTGATATTGGCATGATTTAAGGGGAGATTGACCTTTTGAGAGGGAGTGGATCTATTTAGGGGGAGCGTTTGCTATGTGCATTGTTGATTGCATGTTTCTTGTTTCTAATTCATGCAAATTGTGTTTGTTTTTATTTATCTTGATCCCTCTCATACACTTGTCTTGGAAAGTGTAGTTCTTTGTTTTGTAGGGATGATCATTCTACAAAAGATGAAAGATTTGAAGATTTAGCTTAAGGTATCTCTTGTAATATAGAATGTTTTGTTGTTGACCTCTTGTTGTTTCTTGTTGTTTGTTATGAGGATATTTTGTGTACGAGTGGTTTTGTCACGAAATAGCCAGATGGGGAGATTGTAAGTTCCTCGGCTCTTGATTGACTCATTTCGTTGACAACCACATTTTAGGATCAATATAATTCATCCTTGCTCAAGTCCTCTTTCAAGCATCAAAGGTAAAATCACTTGCTTAACTTCATTGAAGAGATTTAGTGCACACACTCAGACTCATGCATTTTATTTTAATTATCTTGCTTGCATGCATGCTTATTTGCCATTTTGAGTGCATTGTGTGTCTTATTTTTTATTTGAGTGTTGAATGCATGTTTGTGCCTTAAAAATAGGATTTTTTCCTCTTTACCGCGGTCTAGACCGCTCTCTGTGCAATGCCCCCGCCGCGGCCTGCACAGCGGTGTTTGACAGAGGATGCACACTGTGTCTACCGCTGTCTGTGTGTGTTGCCTACACCGCGGCCTCCCAAGAGGAGTTTCACAGAGGATGCATGCTGTCCAGACCGCGGTCTGTGCACGCTGCATGCACAGCGACCTACAGAGCGACGTTGTCCAGGCGATACACCGCTCTCTGTGCCGCGTTCTGGACACTTACCTGGACCGCAGTACAACCAGTGGTCCTGACGAATTTTTGTTTCCTTTCGCCCAAAACGACGCAGTTTCACTTTAGGCTTCATATATATACATCATCTTCTTCCCAACTCGGTTTTGAGAGCTTCCCAACCTATTTTTGAGAGAGAGATAAGGTTCTTTAGAGAGAGAAGCTCTAAGAAACCATTTTTACTCAACCATTCTTAAAATCCAAATCATTAAGCATCTTTCAAGCATGAGTTTCTTGGGTTGTTCATGACTAGGTATTCTCTACATGTTCTAAACTCTATGTTTTCATTACCAAGACATGTATACCTAGGGTTTTAGTCTTTATTGCATATTAATTGCTTGCTTATGTGTTTAATTGCTTTTATGACATGCTTGTGTATTGATTGTTGGTTGAGATGCATTAATTTGTGATAGCAAGCATTTAGGACGATTTTACTCTTCTAGCTAATTCTTCTTGCCTTTGCATTTAGAACATTGATATCTAGGATTTGCTTTAATTGTCATTAATCCTTGATAAGCATAAATGTATTGACCTAGCATTTTTGCATATTGAATATTCTTTCATATTCACTTAGGTTGCCATTATCTCTTCATTGTTGATTTAGCTTCTAGCTAAGTGGTTAGTGCACAAGGCTAGTGATCCAAAATCACTATTAAGGTCCGTTGGGTAGAGTGAAAGGGTTAGTTACTGGAGGGTTAGACGGGAGGTCAACTTTGGTTGTAAACTTTTATTCAATAGTGGATTTTGAAGATCAAGGGTGACGCTCTAAACAGTCCGTGGTTTTTCCCATTTGGAGGGTTTCCACGTATATATTGTGTGTTGTTATTGTTTTATGTTTGTTGTCTTTTATTTGAACATTGAGGTAGAATTGTTAATATTGATTAATTCGTAAAATTGGTAATCTATCGAATTAAAACCTATTCACCCCCCATCTAGGTTATAGACACACACTTTCTAGGGAATTTCATCAGGAACTTGAATAGAGGATGATGTAGAGAGAATTGAAGAAACTTTTTTTTCTCTGTTCATAAACTAACACAATTCTAGTATATAAAAATATTGCCAACATTTTTAGCAATATTTTTCTTTTTATTTGTTTGCACTCAACAGTGCACGAACATATACATATCTTTATCAAAAACTCTTTGTTGACTTCTCTCTATGCGTGTGCGTGTGTATCAGGTACACAAAAAAAACCACACCTCTTTTTTTAATTTTCATTCACACATTATTCACCTTTTCCATCTAAAGCAAAAAATAAATAAATAAATTATGTTGCACGTGTACTAATTTGCATCACATGCAAATTCTTTTTTTTTTAATATATCTATATAAATACATACATATATATATATATATATATATATATATATATATATATATATATATATATATATATCCTTGTTTGTATCATATGCAAACACTTATATATGTGCACACACAAATTTGCATCCAAAGCAATCTTTTATGTTATTAATTGATATATATGTTTTTTAATTATCCTTTTCAAATATATCAAATATATTAAAAGTGATAATAAGTATTTTAAATTTAAACTTAAATTCAAATACTTAGATAAATGATTTAGTAAAAATAAAATAATCATATTATTTTATCTTCACCTAAATCCATATATCAACTAACACCCTCCAATTAATAGTTAATTAATAATTCATAATTATCAATATAATTAAATAATCTAATTATTTAATTATTTTAACTATTAGCATTCATTAATTAAATAATCTCATTATTCAATCATTTTCTAAATAAACACGTATCACTTTCGTAACACAACTAATTGGACAATCCAATTAGTTAACCGTGACCCGTGTTACCTAAATCGATCGGGTTAGCAAGAGGACCTAATGGACCCACAGTATTTTGAGCTCCAATAATCCTCAGAATCATTAATTGAACTCTTTAATTAATATTCTTTGATTATTAACTCCGGTGTTATTCCACTAAAAACCCGAAACTGCACTCTTTCAACTGTAGACGTTTTTACACAGATCGATACAACTCGGTGTCCATCGATATAGCTATTACATATGGTGTGATCCTCCACAATAGTTCATAGTTAGAGCTGGGTCATAATGTCCGTTATACCCCTATAATCACTTATATCATTTAAGTATCATTGATTCTCTAATGGACAATAAATCCTATTTCCTCACAGAATTAGGAGAGCGCTCATATTGTTCAAGCCTCGAATCAACCCTTAAGGGAACTACCGTCTACTTCTAACAAGAAAGAGTGGATTCCACTATTGTGTACAAACCTTCCCAGCCATAAGCCTAACCACAATCCCAACATACGGAGCATATTGATCGGAAACTGAATCCGATCTAACCTATGGTATATCAAAGACTACGATTTAACCTGAAGGAGTCAATAAGACACTCAGGATTAAGATCACCCACATAGAGCCATCATTAGTTGATATATACGAATCTCATCGGTAAACGGATCATGGTGAGAGATTCATATAGATCATGGCCCAGTCCTATATGATCATATCATACAAGGTGCCTCCATTCCCATATCTCATATGAATGATTCAGGACAGAATCACCGTACATTACGAAATGGATTGCAGCTATAGATTAACCACAAATAAAGTACCTAGCTTTATTTGCTATCTATGGACTCTTTAGATTGCACGTCTCTTGCTGTATCCATCCATATATGATACTCATATACACAGTTCGATATTACATCCAGCAATCTTGGATGTTAAATATATACATAAGTTATAAAATAAACAACATAGCATGAATGAATTGAATTTTTCATTTTATTTATTTCTTAAATCCATTTACAAATTACATTTTTAGGGTATAAACCCTAACGATGTATATATATATATCATAATACTGCTCATTGGGCATATGTTTGGGCTTTGCGTATATGTCATATGCATAAGCTTGAGCTTGGCCCACTTGGGAGTACAATGGATTTCAAACCCACACCCAAATATACTAACAGAAAATAAAATGAGATAGAGTGAACTTGGGTACTTCTGTAAGTAGGCATCCCAGATGTTGCCTCCCTCTTTGGTTGATCCTTCAATCTGAAAAGTATTTTTATATAAATATAAGTTGTCAAACTGGAGTGAGCAAATACATATATGAATGTTATGTTAGGGTGTTTAAATATTATTGTTGGGTCCTATCAGTCTTATGGGTTCAAGTTCCCCACGTGATTGAATTTGTTTAGAGTTTGAATATGTGTTTTATGTTTTAGTATTTAGAAAAAAGACTTAAGGACCCGTCCTGCAGTTGTTTTTCAAACCGTTTTTGTTTTTTATTTTTCAAAAATGATTTCAAAAACGTGTTCGTTAATCGTTTTTCATTTTATTTTCGAAAAAAGAAAAAAACCAGTGTTAAAAGTGAAAGATTAAAAAATCATAAAATACTTGTTTTTTGTTTTTGTTTTTGTTTTTCACTTTTTTTATATGAAAATAAATCATTTTTTAAAATTATTAATTGCACTGTTATGCATTTTAATATGGTTAGGACAAGACAAGACAAGATTTTCAAATGATCAAAGGACCCCTCTTATATATACATACATACATATATATATATATATATATATATATATATATATATATATTCCAGAATAATTTATTTCCAACTAGAATTAAAAGTATTCATGCAATCATATATATATATATATATATTATAATTATTATATATTTTATGTATATTATACTATATATTATATATAATATATCATATATATATTTATATATATTATAATATATAATATTATAATATATTGTGTATTATTATATATAAAAATATAATATAATAAAAAATAAAAAAATTATAATATATGTAATAATATTTAATATATATTTTATATATTATTATAATATGTATATATATTAATATAATATATACAGTTATATTTTTATTAAATAATAATAATAATATATATATATTATAATTATTTATTTATAATTAAAAAGTTTAGTTTTGATTAATTCATTTTTTGATATGTTTTTTTGAATTAATTTTTGATGTGTTACTTTTGTTTAATTTAAAAATTACAATACAAAAATTATATTGGTTAATTATTTAATCAATTTGTTTATAGTTGTAATAATATTAAACAAAATGCCAAAATTGATATTTCAATTTTTGATAGTTTTCGGTTAACCTACCAGACGCGTTTTTCCGTTTTCATTTTCAAAATACAACTTTCAGCATATACTACCAGACGAGTTTTCAAAATTCGAAATTGAAATAAAAAATACTGTTTTCATTTTCTTTTTTTTATTTTCGAAAAACAATAACTGAAAAATGCTTACAGGACGGGCCCTAAACCGTTTCAAATTAGACGTATCTTTTATTTTTTAGTTATTTTATAATTTGATAGGTTTTAATATTTTCTCAAAAATCAAAAGAAAGGGTATATTTTGGTAATATTAGGGTGTATTTACATTTTCTAATCTTTTTTTTTTT
This sequence comes from Dipteronia dyeriana, assembly GCA_032871835.1. NCBI lineage: Eukaryota > Viridiplantae > Streptophyta > Magnoliopsida > Sapindales > Sapindaceae > Dipteronia > Dipteronia dyeriana. Next base: position 30,226,389 of record CM065299.1, read on the forward strand.
TTTAATGTGGTGTACATAAAAAATGGGTGCATATACAATACAATATTTTAAGAGTGCAATCCTGATTAGACCTAGAGTACATATTAAGCCCAATTTTCATATGAAATGGCAAGATGTTGATTTCCACCTTTTAGTTTGTTTGGTGCCTAAATTTTGTATAATTCTATGGAGTTTGAAAAATGACAACTAAGTTTGGACCCTTTACTTATCAACGACGGTGAGCACAAAGCAATAAAACAGTAAAAATCTGAGCTTTTTAAATAAAGAAAAAAAAATGGGCCTTATTTCAAGTGCCGGCCCTGATTAGAGTTCTTAAATAGTAAATATTATTGTTGAATAATTTCCTTATAGTTTAGAGTCCGTCTTGTAAGTGTTTTTCAGTTACTGTTTTTTTAAAATAAAAATGAAAATAAAAACAGTATTTTTTATTTCAGTTTCAAATTCTGAAAACGCGTCTGGTAGTATATACTGAAAGCTGTATTTTAAAAATGAAAACAAAAAACGCGTCTGGTAGATTAACCGAAAACTATCAAAAATTGAAATATCAATTTTGGCATTTTTTTTAATATTATTACAACTATAAACAAATTGATTAAATAATTAATCAAAATAATTTTTGTATTGTAATTTTTAAATTAAACAAAAGTGACACATCAAAAATTAATTAAAAAAAAAACATATCAAAAAATGAATTAATCAAAACTAAACACTCAAATTATAAATAAATAATTATAATATATATATTATTATATATATACATATTATAATAATATTATTATATATTATTAATATTATATATAATATATGTTATATTAAATATAATATATATATATATAAGAGGGGCACTTTAGTCATTTGAAAATCTTGTCTCGTCTTGTTCTAACAATATCAAACGCATAACATTACAATTAATAGTTTAAAAAAATGATTTTTTTTTATAAAAATGTGAAAAACAAAATGAAAAACAAAAAAAACAAATATTTTGTGTTTTTAAAATTTTTCACTTTTAACACTGGTTTTGTTTTTGTTTTTCGAAAATAAAATAAAAAACAGTTAACGAACGTATTTTCGAAATCGTTTTTTAAAAATACAAATAAAAACGACTGAAAAACAGTTGCAGGACGAGACCTTATACTTTTAATTAACTTCACTGTACCTATGCAGCAGCAGTTGAGGCTCCAAATGAGAAATCATTGGGAAAGTCACATCTTGCGATCAACTGACTGTTTCTAGAACATCCTGATAAAATACAAGAAAAAAAAACTGAGGTTATTATTAAGAGTGAGAGTGAGACTCAACATGGATTTTTTTATATATGAATTGAAGTTTTGATTAATATAAAGAAAAAGTAACAAAATATATAGTTTTCAACCGTGAATAAAACCAGGATTTATCGACTCTTTCTTAGTACTCCCAAACACCACAAATCTGTCAAGAAGAAGAAAGGCAACTGTTGACGTCGATTTCTGGATGTATGGAAAAAGTAAAAAAGAATTGGATTTTAACTATGATTTCAAAGAGAGAGAGAATGAGAAAGTAATCGAACGCAAGTTTTACGTGGTAAAACTCCGATGACCGGAGAAACGTCCACGGGTGGCTGAATAATCAACCAAGCCAAAATCCACTATTGAAAAGATTTACAACTCTCGATCTCTCTTTTTCTCTCTGTCTTTTTCTATATTTCCTGTGTGTATTTTGTGACGAGATTATGGGTCTATTTATATGTTCATAGAACCCTAATCCTCTTTGTACAAGTAATAAAATATCTTTGTAATTAACTATGATCGGTTACTTGTTTAAAGTAGTCTGTCTTCTTTCCTATTTCGGAGACTTGTATTGAGATCGAATGAGATTCTAGTGATGTAGTCCAGTTAGGACTTATTTCCTTATAAAATCGTAGTCTTTTTGAAGAAATAAAATTGTTGTCTGATTTAGAACCCTTTCTGTTTGGTATTATATTCTTATTCGAATTCCTCTTTGATATGGATATCTTCGCATATTTTAACGACTCGACTCGTGTGAGCTACGCCCTGGGCTTTTTATTCGGTTTTCTTCATGTTTTTCCCGAGTAGAACACGATATTAGCTGGTCCCAAATGACTTCCTCTGATCCTGAGTAAAAAATGTCATCAACTAGCCCCGAGCATCTTTAACTGACCCCAAGTAGTACATGACGTCAGTTGACCCCGAGTAGGTTTTGTTCAATACTTGTTTACTCGGGCTTCTCTTTTTTGGTGATGTCTTGTAGGATATTTTCTGAATACCTATTCGGATGTCAACCTAGCAACTCTATCCTCATTGTCAATGACGTGTACGTCTGATAAAATTTATACTCCAATACCCCCTTAAAATATTTTTACCGAACAGGGATTCGTTCTGGGCAAAAGTATTTTAATCAACCCTTTAAGTTTTTCGTTTCTGTAATGCCAGGGTAAATGTCTTGTCATAATGACGTGTCTTAATGGTGACCCTGTAAATTCAATTTGTCTCCTCACGCGAGATCTCAATGATTGCGACGTTTTGCAGTTTTGACGGCATTTAGCCAGTTCTTCTCTTAACACGTGTCCTTTACCGCTTCCTTTCTCGATGCCATTTATAAGAAGCGACCTACGCATCTCCTAGTGCGCCGCCTACGTCATCAAATCTTGTCATTGATTTTTCATGTCTTGAGATCCTAGGGTTTCGTGCTATTACCTCTTTAAATTCTCCACTGAGGAATTGTGTTGGTTCATTCTCAGAGACTCAAACCAGAAGCTTTTCCAGTCCAGATTTCTTTACGCAAAAAGTCGATATTCTCCGTTAAAGATTTTGCATCAGATTTCTTCATTCAAGGTTAGTTTTAATGAATCCGACTTCCCGTCATCGACTTTTTACTATAGCTCTTGAGGCGCTTAATCGTGAGGATTTTCAACTGGTATCTTCCACTCGAAGATTATTGGGGGAAATCCCCCCGGATGAACCTCCTTTTTTAGAAGTCGACGTTTATGGGCTTTACCCTGACGTTTATTTTAGTTATGTATTCAGTTTTGATTCTGATTCATCTAGTTCTGAATCTTTCGCTTCTAATCACAGGGTACCACTTCGATCAAGGATGAGAAAACATCAAAGTAAAAGCGAAGTTCATAAGCACAACTCGGGCAGCGTCCGAATCAAGGAGCAAGTTATTAATGAGCAGGACGTTGAAGAGGAGTTCAGAAAATCCTGTTGATCGCCCGAGTGGGTTTGACGTCGAACCGAACATGGTCAGGGTAGAAGAGATCATGAAGTATCGTGCCCGATTCGATTTGGATGATTCAGTTACTCTGGTTCCTGCTGGTGATAGAGCTGTGTGGAACCCTCCCCCGGGTATGGTGGCAATCTATAGGTCCATGCTTTGCTGCGACGTCACTCTTCCTCTGCAGGCGTTCATTGCCTGGTTTCTGGCTGAAGCGGGGATCGCTCATGCTCAATTGGCCCAGAATAGCTACAAGATCTTGATGTGTATGTGGCACATGTGGAGCCAAATGAATCTGTCACCGCCTTCCCCTAATGAAATCAGGCACTTCTACACGTTAAGGCAGTCTGGTAAGACGGGGACCTATTTCCCCATGTCTAATCCGCCAGATTGCTGGGTCCCCGAGGGGACAAAGATGAATCGAGGAGTTGACACCTCTGATGAAGCCAATAAGAGGGGCTTCGTATGGGGATTTCCTTAATCCAACAAGTACTGGAAGAACTGTTGGTTTTTTACTGGAGGAAATCTAGGTCTTGAGTCACTTTCTCGGCTGGGGAAACTTGGAGGGTGTTGAAAGTTCCCCGTTTTTTCTGTTCTCCCGAGGTATGGAACAAGAAAAACCTTGAATTCAGTGATACTGAGCTGATCAGATTTGCTCAGACAACAGTTTGCACTCTAAAGAAGAGGAGCAGGACTTATCTTTTTAATGAGAAAAAAATGATAAAACTTGGCTTCTTTAGCCAGATTTCAGGCTATCGCAGGCGATGTAAGTGATCTTTGTACACCCCCTTTATATATATATATATATATATATATATCTATATATATTCTGACGCGATTCCCTTTTTTTCTTCTAAGTGTATGACTCTGACATCGTCTGTGACCTTCAAGCTCGTCAAGTGAAGTCGATTCTTCAAGTGAGCCAAAAAGAAGCTTATCGTCATAGTGAAGAGGGCATTGCCCCACCTGAGTCAGATAAGGACCCTGATGAGGCTGGCGAACAGATTCCCTAAAGTGTCCCCGATGAAGTCATCCGACTGACCGTATGAGAGTCAAGTGGCCTGAGTGGCCATACTCATGAGTTGCCTGTAGACGGAGGGAGGCAGAGTGGTGGTATTGGTAAGGGGCCTGGTGGATCGAGCTCCCCGATTGTGGTCCCTACCGAGCGGACGGACGCAGGTGATGGAGGTAAAAACTCTAAGGGACAAGTAACTACAAATCCTGATTTTTGAATCCTTTCATGAGGATGTCCAGGAAGATCCCTCAGATGATCTAGGCTTTCATCGCTCTCGGGCCGAGAAAAGAAAGGTGGTGGATTCTCCCACTCGCCCTCATAAGATTCCTCGGGTGGTTTCATTCATTGACTCCAGTGATGAAGACACCAGAGCTAAGCTTCCCTCGAGCGTTGATGTTGAAACATCAACGGGTGCGGAGACTTCGAACCCGATCAGGGGCTCTTCCTCCCCCGAGGTTAAAGATGCTAGAGCTGAACCCTCGGGAGGCCTTTCCTATCATTCCCCTCATGATCTGTTACGGGCGATGTCATCCGGTCAGGCTTTCATTAGGGATGACCACTGAAGCTGTTTTCGGGATGGCTCTTTAACAAAGTGTCTTCAGAATATTTTGAACGGCGCATCTTATGTAGGTTTTATTCCCAACTTTCATCGTCTTGCTTGCTTTGCTTGCTAAATTTTTGATTATGTTTCCTTGTAAATGGTGGCCGAGTTTGCTGAGCTGGTTCAGACACAACAACATCAAGCCAATCGAATAAGGCGTCTTGAGGTTCAGCTGAAAGAAAGCAAAGATAGTCGCGCTCGGGTTGAGGCGGCTTATCAAAAAGAGGTGGGCTCTACCCAAGTGTTTACCGACCACTGTTTGGCGAAGCAAGTGGAGGCCGAGGAAAGGGCTTCTTTGGCAGAAGAGAATGCTATGTCACTTCAAAACTTGTTGTCTTCTGCCCAGAAATCAATGCTTAAGGCCGAGCAGAAAACAGAACAGTTCAAGTCGGCATATGAATAGAAGATCGAAGACTTGGAACGCTAAGCTTTGACAGTCGAGTCCCTATCCAAAGAGGCCAGGCTAGAACTTGAAGTCCAGGGGGTTAATCATTTTAAAAGATCCCCTGCTTACGACGCCCTTCTCTTTTGGGAATTTCAGCGAGGGCTAGTTTCAGCTGGCGAGTTTTTTAAGTTCAAGAATCGGGCAACTGAAAAAGCCTGAACCAACTGGAAACTGTCGATCAAGAATCACGTGGATCGGTCCCTAGAATCTCTTTGGGCTCAGATGAAGGAGTGGAGATCTTATTGCCGTAGTTGAGGTAAAGTGACTCATCCCATGCATTTGGAGGTTCCATCCGAGCACTCCCTCTCGACCTTTTATGCTAGTCAGGAGTCGGTCGTGGGAGGTGTGGTGCCTGATTTCAGACCGATCCCGGGAGAATATTACAGTAAATGGATGGATGATTCAGTCGATACGATTGCTTGGCCTTCCAATGAAAGCCTGCTTCGTGAATACGAAATGGTGCCCGACCCGAGCATCGGCAAGAGTTCTAAATCCTCCTAACTGATTTATTTTGTAGAAATTCATTTTTGTAGAGATTCTTTGTAACAATTCTTTGTATCAATTCTTTATAAAGATTATCAATGAAATTCCGAGTTAACTGTAATTCTGAAACCCGAGTGGTCTGATCTGATTCATTGCTCTAGGAATTTCACCGAGTCTTCTTTAACTTGATTCTATTGTTGTCGAGTATCTTATTAAACCGGCTATTGAAAATATCTTATTAAACTGGCTATTTCTGATGTTCGGGTAAATTCACCAAGTATCTTATTAAACTTGTTTCATTACCCGAATAATTTTTAACACAAAGTATCTTATTAAACTGGCTAATATTATTAACCGAGTCATCTTAAAACAGGCAAGTAGATTTATACTTGTGTTTCATACTCGGTTGCTACCTGAACATTACATCAAGGCTCACAATGATCATATGTTCGAGTCCTTACACATTACCGAGGACGTCTCCCCAGTTTTTGTGTAAGGGTTTGCCGAATCGTTAAGCTTTTCGAACCGCTTAACACAGCTTTGTATTTCACCGGAATTTTTTTCGATAGCGTCCTGAGCCTTTCTCCAAAATCTGGTGAATCGGGTTTGCCTTTTTGCTAAGGTCAATTGACCTTGCTCGGCTGGCATGCTCATTCGAGCTTCTCCGCCCATTCGGGAATCAATGGTCCCGATTATTCTATTTGCATGTTCTTATTATCATGCTCGTCTTTCATATGTTCTTATTATCATATGCTTTATTTTTCAGAAATCCCGAGTTTGATTTTTATTTATAACTGTAAAACCAACAAAGATTTAAGTTCCAAAGCTAATATTTAACCTAACTAAAATTGTCCTGACTAGAAAGGAAAATGAAAAATAATTTAAGGATAGAAAATTTTCAGATATTGGGCATTGCATGGTCGGGGTAAAACCCATCCATTGGGTCGTGCAATCCAATATGCTCCATGGCCAACTATTCCTTTGATTTTATACTGGCCTTCCCACTTATCAGCCAGGGAACCTGCAACTTTATTTTTTATATTCAATGACACCTTCCTGAGTACCAGGTATCCTAGTTGGAATTTTCTGACCCGAACATAAGAGTTGTAGTGGCGAGCTACTCTTTCCTGATATGCCATATTTCGTATTCAGAACTTCTCTATTTTCTCTTCTAACTCATCTAGACTTTGTAATAGCATATCAACATTCTGTTCTTCATTATATAGCCTGACCCAGGGTGATACATATGACGTTTCTATGGGGATAACATATTCTGTTCCAAACGCTAAAGTGAATGGAGTCTCTCCTGTTGTCGTCTGATACGCCCATAATACTTCGGGGAGCTTTTCAACCCAACTTCCTTTCTTGGCATCCAGCTTTGCTTTGAGTGTATGCTTGATGATTTTGTTTACTGCTTCAGCCTGCCCGTTCGTTTGAGGATGGGCAGGTGTGGCATAGTAATTGACAATTTGGTACTCCTTGCATAACTGTCTAAATTTCAGGTTATCGAACTGGGTGCCGTTATCTGTGATGATAGTGTTTGGGACTCCAAACCTGTAGAGTATATTCTTTTTCATGAAATTTGTGGTATTTGCTTCTGTGATGCGCACTAATGCTTCAGCTTCTGCCCATTTCGTGAAATAGTCAATGGCTACTATGGCATACTTCGCTCCACCCCATATCCCAGCTGGCATTGGGCCGATTAAATCCAAACCCCACATGGCAAATGGCCATAGGGATGTGAAGTTTCTGAGTTGTTCAGGGGGTTGTCAGATATCATTAGCAATCTTTTGGCAAGTATTGCAACTCTCCGAACATCGATGTGCATCTGAGAATAAAGTAGGCCAATAATAACCTTGCCTGAGTACCTTGTGTACTAAACTTTTACCCCCAGTATGGTTTCCGCAAACTCCCCCATGGATTTCCTGTAATATCTGACATGTATCTTCATCTGACACACATCTTTGAAGTGTTCGGGAAAACCCCTTCTGTATAGTTCTTCTCCGACCAATGTGTACCTTGCTGATCGATACCTGATACGTTTTGCTTGTAGGAGATCTTCCGGGAGCATGCCTTTTTCCAAGAACTTTCTCAACTGGGTCATCCAACCGTCTGACGGTGTTCGGATTTCTGAAATTTCATAGTTTTTTGGCTCAGTTGTGTTCGGTTTGAGGAGATGTGCAACCAGGATAGTTTTTGGCCTGATTGTGGTTATTGCTGATGCTAGTTTGGACAAAGCATCTGCCTTTTCATTCTCCTCCCTGGGGATCTGGGCAATCCTATATTTTTTGAATTTTTGGAGGAGTTGTCTTGCAATGTGACGATATGCTATCATGCCTTCATCCCTAGCTTGATATTCGTTCAGGACTTGGTTGACAACTACCTGTGAATCACTAAATATCTCGACTTCATCGGCTCTGAGAGCTATACAGACTCTGAGTCTAGCTAATAACGCCTCGTACTCGGCTTGATTATTGGTTGCTTTGAAGTCAAACATCATGGCGCATTCGACATCATCTCTTTCTGGAGTGCATACTACGATCCCTGCCCCGCTGCCGTGAGTGTTTGAAGAGCCATCAACATACAATTTCCATGGGAATTTTTCCCCAACATCTTTTTAGCTTCCAGGTTTGGCTCTGTGAACTCTGCTATAAAATCTACCACTAATTGCCCTTTGAGAGATGTCCTAGGGACGTAGTGGATATCAAATTCACTTAGCTCGATTGCCCATTTGGTTAGTCTTTCTGAAATCTCTAGCTTCTGTAAAATTTGTTTCAATGGGCAGTCGGTGAGAACCTGGATTGTATGAGCCTGAAAGTATGGCCTTAGCTTTCTTGCCGCTGAAACCAATGCTAGGGCCATTTTTTCTGCCTGTGAATACCTGGTCTCGGCGGGTTAAAGCGTCTTGCTAGTATAATACATTGGCTTATGTACTCCATCTTCTGTTCTGAGTAGGACTGAGCTTGCTGCTAGTTATGTAATTGATAAGTATAAATGGAGTATCTCTCCCATTTGTGGTTTCGAAAGGATGGGAGCCTGCCCTAAGTACTCTTTGATTTTTAAGAATGCTTGCTCGCACTCTTCGTTCCATTCGAGTCATTTTCCTTTTTTAATTACTTTGAAAAAAAGTGTGTATCTTTCTGTGGCCTTTGAGATGAATCTACCCAAGGAAGCTAAGCATCCTGTTAGGCGCTGTAGCTCTTTTAGTGTCCTTGGTGAAGTCATTTTCTGCAGGGCTTGGATTTTTTCAGGATTGACTTCGATTCCCCTTTGGTGAACTTGGAAACCCAGGAACCTTTCTAAAGGAACTCCGAATAAACACTTGTTCGGATTCAGCTTCATTTGGTATCTCCTCAAAACATCAAATGTCTCTCGCAGGTCTGAGGTATGCTTGTCTGCCGAGATGCTTTTGGTCAGCATTTCATCAAAGTATACTTCCATGTTTCTTCCCATTTGTTGCGCGAAGATTCTGTTGACCAGCCTTTGATATGTTGCCCCTGTATTTTTTAATCCGAAGGACATCACTGTGTAATAGTACAAGCTCTGATCAGTTGTGAACGTTGTTTTTTCTTCGTCAGCGTTGTTCATCCGGATTTGGTTATATCCCGAGTAGGCGTCCATGAAACTGAGCAATTCATAGCATGATGTAGCATCCACCAGTTGGTCTATCCTTGGGAGTGGAAAACTGTCTTTTGGGCATGCTTTGTTCAAATCTGTGAAATTTACGCACATTCTCCATTGTCCATTTTTCTTTTGGACGAGGACTATATTAGCTACCCATTGAGGGTAGTTGATCTCTCTAATCGACCCTACAACGAGTAGCTTTTTCACTTCCTGTTTGATTGCCTGACTTCTCTCGAGATTGAATGACCTTCTATTTTGTATCACTGGTTTTGCATTCAGGTCTACCGTGAGATGATGAGATATTATTCAGGCGTCTATCCCGTCCATGTCTTTATGACTCCAGGCGAACACATCCTTGTATTCTTTAAGCAGATCAGTGAGGCTTTGTTTGACTTTGTTTGACTTTTCCTTCCATATTGGCCCAGTGCATCCATTTGATGCCTATTGTTTTCGACTTCTCGAGTTGGGCTTTGAATCACGACGTCTCTGTCTCCTACCGGACTTTCATGATGGTTAAACCGCTAGGTGACTGTCATTCCTCTCTCTGGCTCTTCACTTTGATGTCGAGTTTCACAGGTTGATTCTTGCAGGCGTATGGTTCCGTGATGACGCTTGCGATGGTGCCGATCACTATCTTATGATGACGACCGATCCCTGTACCCGTCATATTTACGGTGTCTTGCACGGGCTGTCTGATCATGGTCCTACTTCTGGCGTGGTCATTCCTCTTCGGGTGTTTCACGTCCAGCCTGATTAATTTGAGCAGAGTTCCTTCCGGCTTCCGGTGCATTTAATTCTAGCCACACTACAACCGAACGAAGCCTTGCAGGTAGGAGGTTAGGAGGTTATGAGGTTACGCTTCTTCTGCAACCAGTAGATCAACTCCTTCCTTTGCTGCGTCTCCCACCAACTGTTGCAGCTCCTCGCTGAAGCGTCGTGTTAGATCTTCACTGGTCGAAGGGATTTGTTGAATCCCTACCAGGGATGTTGGTTGGTTGCGGCGAGATCTCGTGAACTACTGCCAATATGGACATTATCTGGAGATTTTTGGACATCTCCAGGACTGTTTCTGCTTCCCGCCATTACTTTTAATTAAATCGGAAGTTCACCCCCTTCTTCTAACGCCAATTGTTGACGTCGATTTCTGGATGTATGGAAAAAGTCAACAGGAATTGGATTTTAGTTATGATTTCAAAGAGAGAGAGAGAAGGAGAAAGTAATCGGACGTAGTTTTACGTGGTAAAACTCCGATGACCGAAGAAATGTCCACAGGTGGCTGAATAATCAACCAAGCCAAAATCCACTATTGAAAATATTTACAACTCTCGATCTCTCTTTTTTCTCTGTCTTTTTCTATATTTCCTGTGTGTATTTTGTGATGAGATTATGGGTCTATTTATATGTCCATAGAACCCTAATCCTCTTTGTACAAGTAATAAAAGATCTTTGTATTTAACTATGATCGGTTACTTGTTTGAAGTAATCTGTCTTCTTTCCTATTTCGAAGTCTTGTATTTAGATCGAATGAGACTCTAGTGATGTAGTCCAGTTATGATTTATTTCCTTATAAAAGCATAGTCTTTTTGAAGAAATAAAATTGTTGCCTGATTTAGAACCCTTTCTGTTTAGTATTCTATTCTTCTTTGAATTCCTCTTTGATATGGATATCTTCACATATTTTAACGACTCGACTCGTGTGAGCTACGCACTGGGCTTTTTATTCAGTTTTCTTCATGTTTGTCCCGAGTATAACACGATATTAACTGGTCTCGAATGACGTCATCTGATCCCGAGTAAAAAATGTCATCAACTAGCCCCGAGCATCTTTAACTGACTTCGAGTAGTATATGACGTCAGTTGACCCCGAGTAGGTTTTGTTCAATACTTGTTTACTCGGACTTCTCTTCTTTGGTGATGTCTTGTAAGATATTTTCTGAATACCTATTCGGATGGTCACCTGACAACTCTATTCTCTTTTTCAATGACGTGTACGTCTGATAAAATTTACATACGATAACAACAAACCTATAGAGTGCACAGACAAGCAGGCAAGGATTAGACTAATGACAAGCAGATCAAGTAAAAACGCCATGGCTACCAAATTCCAAGGCTTCCCTAATCCCTAGAACTATATTTATAAATATTAATTATATAATAATAATAATAAATTTCTTAATTAGAAACTGAATCACATTTATACGTCATGCGTTTCTCCTTGCAGCCTACTGTTGATCAGTTTGTCTTGTAAAAAAAAAAAAAAAAAAAACCTGTCTTGGATAGTAGCAGGGTTGGCGCACTCGCAACACATCATGTGTCAATTTCATAATTTTGTTTACGAATTGAAAAGAAAGCCTTTTTATTGATCGATCATGTTTTTTTTTTACGGTAATTATTTATCCCTCTATATAGATCATATATTTTTTAAAATTTTTATTATTGGTAGGGTTTATCTATGAAGCCATTGACCGATCAAGTTAACTAAAAATTTAATTCTTTATTTTATAACCGCTAAGACGATAAATGTAAAAGTTTTGACTTGACACATGGATGGTAAAATAATCCGTGGAGATAGGGCTCCGTAAAGACCTGCACTTATATGGTATGGATGAGTTTCAATTTGATGGGAATGAAACGGGGATGAAGATGGATAATAAAACCCGTAATGGGTATGGGTCGGGGATGAGTTTTATAATCCCCTCCCCACCCCACTTAAAATATAATACTTATTTTTTATTATTTAGTTCAATGTTTATGTTTTAAAATGATTGAATTTATTTTTTTAGTTTTGAGATTTATGTTTATAGGATGATTTTCAATATATTTTTAAAATTACTTTATATATTATATCATATTCATTAGTTTATATATTTATTATCTAAATAAAATTTATTTTTTGACAAGATTTTAATAAATAATTTTATTAAATGGGTTAAATGGGTGGGGATAGGGAAAGCGTACCTCGCACTGCTCCATCCCGCTCCATCTATCGTGAGGTTTTATGAGAGGATGAGTTTTTAAAGTGGGAAAAGTCACCCCATCCCGAACCCGCTCCATTGTCATCTCTGTCTAGACAAATAAAATTAATGTTGCATTCCTTTTTGATTTATCATAGTTTTCTTATGAGAATTTTCCAACATACAGTACTCTGGTTCACTTGTTGGTCATGTTAATTTTGGGACCTGTTGGCCATCAGCTAACCAACAAGAAATTTTAAATGATTCAATAAATGTAAACATAAGGGTTTCGATATGTTCACGTTTCGTGCAACTTACAAAGATAAATCTGTACTTCATAGTTTATAATAACTGGAAAATATTTGGTTTGGAGACTGTAACAAGCTTTAAGATCAACACATTGGTATTTATCGCAAGGTTCAGGTTCAGGTTTTTTTAAAACAATTTCAACAAATACAATGCATATTATACTTGCATCAAAAAATATTTTTGTTCGATTATTGTCAAGTGCTGACTGTCAGTAAGAAAACTAAGTGCGGACATCATATTTTCAGGTATATTACATCTGGACAGTAGTGTGTACTTGGTAAAAATTGCTTGTTTCCTTTATTTTATCACATTTTAAGAAACCTTTGTACCATCTAATAGAGTTTTTAGGGATACGTGTGAGATTGTTCTTGTAATCAATATAATAAAGCCCAAATCTAGCGAGGTAGCCATCTATCCACTCAAAGTCATCAAATATACTCCAATAGAAATATCCTTTCACGTTTACGCCGTTCCTGCATGATTATGATTGTCAGTAGTCATTAATTAGATAATTAGTCTTCTTGATATATCAGAACCCAACGGGACTTGATAGCCAGGCAATGTCCCAGCACCAAATGGTCTAATTTGATCCTTAATGACTTACTCAATTGCCTTGCGGATACGATACAAATGCTGAACAACATAGTTGATCCGATGTTGATCCTTAAGTGCTACATTGACTGGAAGGCTGTCGTTCCGTTTCTCAGTAACCCCTGTACACACCCACAAAATGACTTCACAATTTCGATAAATATTAGAAAATAAAAATAAACATAATTAGCAACAAACAAGCTCTAACCATTCTCAGTAATGTAGATTGTAGGGTTTTGGTATTCTTTCTTTATAAACTCCAAAATTTTCTGCAGCCCTTGAGGATAAATGTAAATGAACCGAGTCCCTTCGGCCTAAGAATACAAAGATGTAATCAAGAACTCATATATTACATATAAGTATTCAAATATAATGAAAACTAAAAATTTCACATTAACTAACATCATATATAGAAATGCATGTAAAATTTGATTAGTATTTTGGTCACAATTGAAATTCAATTACAGATTCACAGAAATATTAATCATATAGTTTAATACCCGTGGGCCCATCAGAACTCCATTTTTGTCCGCTGTGGTCACAATCAGAAAACAGCAAATAATCATTAATGGCTACAAATCTTAATTAATTTTTACTGACATTACTTGTATGTCAAGGTATATAATATAGTCTTTACTTAGTTTACCTGTGATATTTACAGATTCATCGGCACTGAAGCTGATCGGCGTGGCACGTAAATCAATGGGGATGTTCTTGGCGTATCGCGATGTGTAATAATTGATACCGATGAAATCGAAAGATCCTTTGATCAACTTCTTCTCTTCCGCTGAAAGAGTGGGTAGCCTATCCTTCACTATTTCTCTCATGATTCTCGGATAATCTCCATACACCAATGGCTCAGCAAACCTGATTCCCAAGCAACTCGGAGAATTATAAATAATAATAATAATAATAAAATATCTTAAAACCGATTCTGCTTATAAAAACCCACTAACCATCCAAGCTCAAAATCCATTGCTCGTTTTGCTGCAGCTTTATCGTCAGATGATTCTGAATAAGGCTCGTAATATTGTCCCAAAAGGGTCAATCCAATTTGGCCCCCTTGTTTTTTCTGGACATTGATCAATAATATTAGTATCTGTAAAATCTCTAGTTATAGTAACCATCATATCCAAAAATTTAATCTAATAAGAAAATCTAAACACCCTGTCAAACGGGTACATAAACAGATGCAGGTGACTTGAACCTATGACTCATAGGTCAAACCTGGCTCTACCAATGTTAGTAAATAAAGACACAAAAATGACCGATTAATAATATTTAAACATGAAAGTAATACTGAAAGAGAGAGATTGAGAAAGTAGGATGATAACCTGGAACTTTTCTGTATAAAGTCTAAAAGCAGTGGCATGTGCAAGCAGAAGGTTGTGAGCCACAATATATGGTTCTGTGGACGAATTGCCTGCTTTACAGGTTTTTCTATCTGTGCACCTCACTTGTGGAGGAAATCCCAAGTCATACCCATATTTTGCAACAATCAGTGGCTCATTAATTGTGATCCAGTTCTTCACTCTGTCTCCAAATGTTCTAAACAAAATCTCAGTGTAGTCCTTGAAATCATCCCTGAAAACAATTCAAAACCAAAATTAAACATAAATTTAAATTTCTTTCACAATATAATCTAGATAAAGTTTAATTGAAGTTGACATTTAGTATAAATTTAGGCTTTGAAAATATTTACAAGAATTCTCAAATGCAGGATACTGCATTTTATTTGCAACTCTTGCATTGAATTTTAAAAATTCACTTTAAACTACTCAAACTTTTACTAGTTCACACGGTACTCACTAATCTATGTATAGTTGAATGTCAAATTTTTTAATGTTTAACATGAATTTTGCAGAGTGGATCCCGCAACTGAGAGAATTAGTAAGAAGATATATATACTCACACAAAGGAGCGACTTAATGGACCACCATATTTTTTTTCCAGGGCTTGTGGTGAATCAAAGTGGAGGATTGTCACAAAGGGCTTGATGCCTGCATTAATTATTAAACTTGAAATTATGACTCTTCATCTTCTTCGTTTTTTCTTTTTTGACTATAAACCAAAAAAAAAAAAAAAAATGTTAAGTCAAAATATAAGTAAAATACTAAATAATTAGGATTCTAACCATATTTAATCAGCTCATTAATGAGACTGTTGTAATGATAGATGCCTTCTTGGTTCACTCCACCACTTAAGGATCCATCTAAACATAAAAATTTGTTCATCATTGTGTATTTTTTTTTAATTATTATTATTCTTAACTTGTTTTGTAGGATGAAAAGTAAACAAACTTGGAAGAATTCTGGTCCAGGAAATGGAAAATCTGTAAGAATCAACTCCCAGGTCCTTCAAAAGCTTCAAATCCTCCTACAAATATACAATTACAATGTATATAAATTGGCAATTAATTAGTTGGCAAATTTTGATGAGAAATAAAAAGTCACCATGTACTCACCTTGTATCGCCTGTATGAATCAATGGCCTTATTACTTCCATCGCGGATTCCTCCTGGAAAAAGGATGAAAAACCATTAGAAATTATGAGAATTCCTTTTCAGAAAATGCATGCATATCAACAAAAACTTCAAGATGATCATTAAAAATGAAGTTAAGAGAACCTGGATATTTTTGAACGAAGGCGTCCCAGATGCTTGGTCCTCTGCCTCCATCTTTGGCCGATCCTTCAATCTGAACCCATTAAAAAATATTTGTATATGGACATAAATTGTGTTTGAGTCTCAAGAATTATTTAAATTAATATACATAGGCCAGATTTTTTTGTGTGGTATTCGGCTCTGTAGAGTGTCAGGGATTTATAAAGTGAACTTTCTAAGTTATAGAGTTGAGATCTCAACTCTTCACTCTAATAATAATATATTCATTAAATACTATTAATAATAATATACTAGTCATGTACCTGTGTAGCAGCGCTCGAGGCTCCAAACAAGAAATCACTTGCAAAGTCACATCTCCTAATCTCAGGTTTCAAGGTACTAGCCAATGAACCCACCTCTTTTGAAAGAAAAAAATTATTAGAAAAAGTTGAGAATGATAAACTGACAATGAACATCTATATATAATTTTTCTTATGTCTGGGAGACTGGGATCCTGAAATATAGTTATGTAACATTACAGCGGTTTTATAAAATTAGAGAATTGATTCTCTAACGTTAGAATCAAGACCCCAAATCCACATATAATTATTGTCTTGGATATAACTAAATTCGAGATCCCAATCATAAGAAACTCATCAGCATGTGTGTATATAACATTATAATCGACCAAAAAACTTAAAGCTGTCG
Organism: Dipteronia dyeriana; assembly: GCA_032871835.1. Classification (NCBI taxonomy): domain Eukaryota; kingdom Viridiplantae; phylum Streptophyta; class Magnoliopsida; order Sapindales; family Sapindaceae; genus Dipteronia; species Dipteronia dyeriana. Next base: position 30,242,934 of record CM065299.1, read on the forward strand.
AATACTGGTCAAACAATAGTATTTTAGATAGGATAAGAAACGAAATAAGAAATTCATCTACTCTTCCTTTATGACACAGACAGAAATCTACAAAGAAGAAACTGCATATATTAAAAGTAAAAAGAACAAAAAGTTCAAAATAAAGAGAACAAACCTAGAGGGTGCACAGAGAAGCAGGCAAGCAAGGAAATGACAGGAATGACAAGTAGATAGGATGCCATAGCTAGCAATTAGGAGCTTGCATGAGTCAAATATTTTTAACAAGTAACCAGTGACTCTACTACTAACTCAATTCCTTGTTAAATGTAGGAGATCTAACTGATTTAAGTTGACTTAATCACTGCCACATGGCCCACAACAACGACCATTAATATTAATATGGAATATTAAGATTTTAGTCACTATAGTTTACGTTTATCTAGATTTGATCCACTAGTTTTTTGAATTATTAACTTTAGTCCATCAGTTCTCTGACAATACCGAATCCAGTCCCTACCGTCCAATTCCGTTAGTTTTCCGTTGACTTCCGTTAGATCAACAAGGGTATTATGGGAATTTTGATAAAAGCTTCTAGAAGCTTTTCATTAATAAGGGTAAAAATGGTATTTCATTTAATTTTTTTTAAAATATATATATATATTAAAATAATTAATATTAAAAATTAAAAATATAAATTATTTTTTAGAAAAAGACACAGATACCCTTCATAAATACATATAACTACACTTGATAAATTTATATAATTATATATTTACCCAAATAATAATTAAACAATAACCCCAAAACTTTAGGAATTAAGAAATTGACCCCAAAAAAGACACAAATACCCTTCAAAAATACATATAATTACACTTGATAAATTTATATAATTATATATCTACCCAAATAATAAGTAAACAATAACCCCAAAACTTTAGGAGTTAAGAAATTGACCCCAAAAAAGACACAAATACCCTTCATAAATACATATAATTACACTTGATAAATTTATATAATTATATATCTACCCAAATAATAATTAAACAATAACCCTAAAACTTTAGGAATTAAGAAATTAACCACAAAAAAGACACAAATACCCTTCATAAATACATATAATTACACTGATAAATTTATATAATTATATATCTACCAAAATAATAATTAAACAATAACCCCAAAACTTTAGGAATTAAGAAATTGACCACAATCCCTTCCTCACACTCTCCAGATCTCTTCATCTCCCTCCCTCGTTCAACACCATCACCACCACCACCACTAAAAACCAAACGATCCGAAGCACCACCACCACCAATCCCTCTCTCCAGATCTCATCTTTCTCGTTCTCTCTCTCTCTCTCTCTTTCTCAATCACTCTAATTTCTCTCTCTAGATTTGGTGATTTCATAGAAAACGTGCTCGTGAGAGGTTGGAATGGGTGGGAAATGAACCGTAAAACTGTCGACCTTTCGATCTGGGTAGAAAACGGTCTGAAACAAGGTCGGAAACGGTGTAGAATAGCCAGGTTTCACGTCGAGTCAACTGGGTCAAGAACCAGGTCCGGGTCGGGCCGTCGACGGGTCACTGGCTGGGAAGACAATATTACGTCACGCTGACGTCGAGCTAATATAATGGGGTATACTCAGCAATTTCTGGGGTGCACTCAGTGGCCCAAGGTGGCTTGTTTCAAGGTGCGTTTAGTTCTGGGTTGGGGTGCGCTTAGCAAGCCCAACAACCCACTTCATGAAGGGCATAAAGGTCTTTTTACAGATAACAGGGGCAGTATGGTCATTTTGTCCTATGACGTTGTCAGTAAACAGAAACCGTGATAGAATGACTAAAGTTAGTAATTCAAAAACCTAGTGGATCAAACCCAGATTAACGCTAACTAGAGGAACTAAAATCTTAATATCCCTATTAATATAGAGGTAATTTCACTAAAGAGCCTATTTTTTGATGAATTATCACATATTTAAACGTTTTTGTTATATTAGTAACTTAAGTCCCTTGTTTTTATCTCACTTTAGTCCATTTGACTAAAATATTAACGATCAACTCTAACAATATTTATAAAAATATAATTTTACCTTTATCCAAATGATATATTAAATTTCAAAAATAAATAATATTAAAATGGTTTATAAAAATAAATTAATAACAAAAATTTATTTTCTAAAAAGCAAAAAAAAAAGTATTTTTTTAAGAAGAAAATAACTAATGGATTATGAAAAATATAAAGCTAAAAAAAAAAAAAACCTGAAAGTATTTTTTTAAAAAAGAAAAAAGAAGTATTTCAAAAAATAAGTTTTTTTTTAAGTAAATGGATCTCCACCGTTGGATTTGGATCGATCCAATGGTGGAGATCCATGTACTTTTAAAATAAATAAAAAACTTTCTCTTTACTTTTTGTAATACTTTCTATTTTATGTTTTTTTTTTAATTTATGAAAATACTTTTAATTTATTATTTATTTAAACTTTATATTTTCCATAATTCATTAGTTTTTTTTCCTGTTTTTAAAATTATTATATTTTTTGTTTTTTTTAGAAAATAAAATTTTGTTGTTAATTTACTTTTATAAACCATTTTAACATTATTTATTTTTGAAACTCAATAAATCATTTTGACAATGGTAAACTTGTACTTTTATATCTATAGTTAGAGTTGACCATTAATATTTTAGTCAAATGTAATAAAGTGATGTATTTTGGGAAAAAAATGACTTAAATTGTTAATATGACAAAAACATTTAAATAGATAACATTCACCAAAAAGTAGAAACTTTAGTGAAATTACTCCATTAGAGCATCTCGAACCTTTGCTCTAATCTCCAAATTGAAGCCAAAAAACACTTCAACCCAGCTCCAATCCTTACGCCAGTTTGCCTCTGTCGAAATCCTTGCGCTAGAAGTAGCGCAATCAGGAGATTGCGCTACTTTGCTCGTTTTGATTGTTATTTTTTTTAATCCCTCCTATTTTTGTAATTTACAATTTAAACAACAATGTTTCATTCTTTTACGATTTGATCCCTCATTTTATAAGGTTAGCTAATTACAGTTTTCCCATATTAAATATAATTCATTACAATTATATACTTATATTAATATTGATAATAAACTAAAATAAGTTATATAATGTAATAATTACTAAATGTCATTAATAAGATGAAGCAGGAAATATAAAACAAAACAATTCAAGCAGCATTAATATTAATAAAAACATTAAAAATAGTAATGATAAATACCATAAAAATGATAACAACCATTTGTGGATCCTCCAAGATCTTTTAAATATTGGGTAAAAGACGGAGAGGTATTTTGAGATCCTTGGTCTTGTTGAGCATTTTTTGCTAGAATTCTTATTCGTTCAGTTTGATAATACTCACGTACGGCTGGATCAGGTTCGAAACTCAAATCATTTTAGAAAATATTTTGCTCCTCCCGTAATTCTTTCACAGCCCATCTTTTTACCTCAATTTGAGCCGCTATCATTTGGAGTTCAAAATTTTTTCTCCTATCCTCGGTGGATTTTTAAAAAATCCCTTTAATTTCTTCACTCTTTTGTTTTATACTTTCAAGCACATTTAAATGTTGTTCATCTTCTATCCTTTTTAATTTTAATTTTTTCACCCCAACCGGCCTTTGAGATGAACTAACAAGAATATCTTCATTAGTTAGATGAAGAGAAAATGTAGAGGAAGCAATATTGGGTGATGCAGGGGACTATGTACTTGGGGAGTCCGATTGTGATGAACAAATATCAACCCTCCGCCTTTGAGAGAGTTGTGGTGGACTAGTGTCATTTGAAAATTTTGAAATATCTTTAAGGATAGACCACACGTGATGAAATTTGAATCCTTTACTGTACTTCTTTTCCTGCATTAATAAAGTTTTGGCTCGATTCATCTGCAAAACGACACAATTAACATATTAAAACGACACAAAACGGCACTGCAAAGATCTTTTCGCACGAAGTTCAGTAATAAACTCTGCTTTTAAGTTGTTGTAATCACTTTCAACTCGAGACCAAAATTGATCTCTAGATTGGTTTGTACCTATGATCGGATTTTGGGAAACATCAAGATATACATGACAAATGTGTATATCTTCTTCATTTGTGTATTCAGAACTTCGGTGACCTGAAGACATTTTCAGAGCAAAGTGATTTCAAGAGATATGTTTACTTCAAGTGTGCTATGGTATTTATATACAACACTATATCACTAATATCACCCACCCTATTAAATTTCACCCACCTATTTAAATTTCACCCATCATAATATAACCAATATCACCCACCTTATTAAATTTCACCCATCCCAATATCACCCACCTATTTAAATTTCACCCATCACAACATCATCAATATCACTCACCTATTTAAATTTCACCCACCTATTTAAATTTCACCCATCACAATATCACCCACTTTGTTAATGATGTGGAAGCCCGTGACAACTATTTTGTCCAACGAAGAGATGCAATGTGTCGACTCGGTTTGTCTGCTCTTTAAAAAATAACAGCCGTGTATCGGATGTTGGCATATGGTCTACCAGCGAAAGCTACCGACGAGTATATTAAAATATGAGAGTCTGTAACAATTGAAAGTTTAAAGAGATTTTGTAGTGTTGTTGTGGAGGTATTTGCACAACAATATCTAAGATCTTCTAATGCTGATGACGTTGTCAGACTACTCTGTATTGGCAAACATCATGGATTTCCAGGAATATTGGGTAGTCTAGATTGTATGCACTGAAAATGAAAAAATTGTTCAACGGCTTGGGCAGGACAATATGCAGGTCGTAACGGATCCCCGACTATTGTTCTCGAGACTGTAGCTGATTATGATATTTAGATATGGCATGCATTTTTTGGTTTGTCGGGTTCCAACAATGACATTAATGTGTTAGAGGCATCCCATCTTTTTGTCAATCTCGCTGAAGGTATTGCTCCTCCGATTAATTTTGTCATTCAAGGAAAAGAATATAATATGGGTTATTATTTAGTTGATGGTATATATCCAAAATGGTTTACGCTTGTACAAACAATTCACGACCCACGTGGTCCCAAAAAAAAATTATTTGCAACGAAATAAGAAGGATGTAGAAAAGACGTAGAACGCGCATTCGGAGTTCTCCAGTCACGGTTTGCAATTGTGGTGGGACCGGGACATTTTAAAAAAAAACATGTATTACATGATATAACGATTACGTGCATTATTATGCACAACATGATAATCGAGGATGAACGTGATGTCGATGCAGCTATTCAGGATCATATGGAAGCCCCAACACCACAAGTTGAGAGGGTTATAGATGAAAATTCCCGATTCAAGAATTCCTAACTCGACATAGACAAATCAAGGATAAAGACGCTCACATTGCACTCTGAAATGCATTAATCGATCATTTGTGTGATGAATATACTAATTCAGAAAATCAAATGATGATATATACTTTTAATTTCGTGTTTGTTATTTCTTTTATAGAATGTAATGTTTTTAGTTAATTATCGTCATTTTAGTTAATTAAATTTAATTTCGAAAATTATTAAATGCAATATTAAATACAATATTTTAGTTAATTCGGAAAATATTAAATGCAATATTTTAGTTAAATCGCAAATTATTAATGAATTTATGAACTTATCGTAATATTATGTTAACTGATGGGTGAAATGTTAATTGTTGATAATCAATGAAAAATAGAATATTTAGGAAATATTATTTTTAGCGTAAAATTTACTGCAATGAGTTGGAGATGGTGGAATAGAAGTTGTAAAAAAATAATGTCAAAGGTTAGAGATGACCTTAATATATGAGATGCAGCTCCATCAATAATATATAACATCCTTGACTAAAACATGTATAACTACTAATACCATTGATAATATATATATCACCTTCCGGTACGGTGACTCGCATGGGTGAAACCAGAAATTCAAGATTTTGGATTAATATATAAAAACAAAAAATTTAGGCTGACCAAAGTGAAAAAAAAAAGTTCAAATTTTATAACCATTTTATAATTTGTTTAATATGAACTTTAGAGTTTCTTTTAGGGAGGGGGAGGCTATGACTCCCACCAACCCCCCTCTCTCTGTCTCTGGCAACTCGAACCTATGATGTTGTCAGATTACATGAGTGATCTTTTTACTTTATAATTATCAAGCTATATTGGCAGGTGCTATGATATATTTATAAACTATAATTAAGGTATGGTTTGCGATTACATTTTAAGTTCGAACTCATCTTAAATTTTTTTTCTTGAAAGTACGAATATAGCGTTGATCTTATGTATGAATATAGTGTTGATCTTAATTTTAAGTATGGATATTTATAATATATTTGTTTGTATATTTCTTTATTGAAAAGTCTTTGAAAAAACATTTACATATATTATTAACTCTTTCTTTTAGGACAAGATGATCCGGTCCGATGGTATGTAAGACTTATATGCAATTACACACACACACATATATATATATATATAACTTGTATAATCATAAAATCGTATGAATTTTCCGAATCCATTGAATAGTACAAAGATAATCCAACCTAAAAATAAAACAAAGAAAATAATGAAAACAATAGAGAATCTTCTACTCTCTACTCACCTTTCTCAGATTGCATAATGGGGAGACAATTCTATAATACATTATATGAGTGAGAATAGGGACCCCTATATATAGTATAACTTTTTAGAATCCTAACCCATAAAGGATTCTCAACCCTAATAAGATGGCTAATCTTAAAAGGAATACTAGGTCTACACATATACAGTAGCCCATACCATATTCTACATTTATTTAAATGTAGTTAAGGTGCATCGAGCCCAACAATATTGATCACATTAATAACAGACTTTATCCGGTTAACTCTCACTTACTTAAACACTCCAATTAATTCAGTTTTCATAAACATAAAATATAATGTCATATGTTGCTCACTATTTTATATGAACCTTACATTCTTCCACTTGAGCTACATAAACATTATTATTTTTAGATTTAAAATTTATTTTAGAAAACGACTCTCTGAATTGACAAATAATTATATGTGGCCACAAAGAATGTTTAAGAGAGTAACGCATTCCCTCCCTTTCGTCCAATAGAACCTTAAATATCCAACTACAAAGATCATTACATTTTTAATCGACATAAGACCATATGCAATCAAAATATCCCAAGCTCTACCTACCCGGGTAAAATGGTATGTATGTGTGGAATGGAAATTACATGCAGATGTGTTCATCATGCCTATTTCCATATAGGTCCAACTTAGCATAATACGAAGCAGCTTAAGACGAACAAACTTAATGTCCTAAGCATTTTACAATCATTGGCCAAACACTTTGACCATGAGTTCAACCTCCCTTAAGATGGAAAAATCCTTTTGTCTTAAGTAATATTCACTCATCAGTGGAAACTTTATATCTTATGAGTGAAATGCCCCCTCAAAGCCAAAACTTTGAGATATCCTGCCACAATAAAAAATATACATGCGCTCATATCATGGCAAATAACATATATATACAATGTACATATATATTCTCGAGAACAAATAAATAAAATTTTATTAAATAGAAAACTGCAGTTAATTTTAAAACAAAACATAACTCCCACTAACCAAGCGTATCATAACTATCTACCAACCCTTTACGGGTAACATGCCCTTTAAAAACTTTCGGAGATAGTCCCTTGGTTAGGGGATCAACTATCATCTCTTCTGTGATAATATGAATAACAGAAGTTTGTAACTCTTGAACTTTCTCTCTAACCACAAGATACTTGATCTCTATATGTTTAGATCCTGAATACCTCTTATTGTTCTTAGAGAAAAAAAAACTGCGGAATTGTCACAATAGGTTGTCAATGTCTTAGAAATTGAATCCACAATCCGGTACCCTGAAATGAAATTCTATAACTAAACTGCTTGGATTGTTGCCTCATAATATGCCACAAACTCAGTTTGCATAGTAGATGAAGCTGTAAGTGTCTGCTTGACACTCTTCCACGATATGGCTCCACCAGCCAACATAAACATAAAACCTAAAGTGGATTTTAGATCATCTGTACAACCAGTAAAATCCGCATCTGCATAGCCAAAAACTTCCAATAGGTATGAACGGCTATAAGTGAGCATGAAATCCCTTGTTTGCTGCATATAACGTATAACTTTCTCTGTTGTTGTCTAATGATGAATGCCAAGATTACTTTGAAATCTGTCAAGTACGCTAATTGCAAAAGCAATATCATGATGTATACAAACCTGTGCATACATCAAACTGCTAACTGTTAGGATTATGCTCGATAGCAAGAGTGTAATATTGTAATTAACAATCTTTTCATATGAATAAAGTGATTTCTAGTTTAACAAATCTTATAGCATTTATAGTTTAATTATTATAATTATCAAAAGTAAATAATCATAAGGTTAAAAGACTATGAGAAAAGAAGAATTGTTCATACATCTAGATATGTATGAGGTAGACACAATTCTTTAGTTAGTCTTGAATAATATTCATAACTTAAAATAGAAGGTTGGGGGCCTTTATCTTGTCAAAGTTGTAGATTATTTTACTAGCATTTGAGTGGGATCAAATGTGTTATGACGAGTCTAGAATCATAAAAGTGAGGTGTCTTTGGGTAAAAGAATCTAGTGCACTAAGTGTATTGAATATGATCAAAATGAAATACTTTATCTAGAACCATTAATGGATAAAAGTTTTCATTTGAAGACAATCGGAGAGTCTATCTCAATCCTGAGATAAATGATGGACTTATGGTTGCAAGTGTTATCATTTGAGCTATCAATGAGTACGATTATATAACATAGTCTATCCTCGATAATTTGGTGGTATTCATTTGTTAATCGATAGAGGACTTCATTTATAGATATGGACATCGTGGCTCCATTTATTTAATGAGAATGGAATACCATCATATGGATGTTTTGAGATATTGGATATTAAATCTTAACGTTAAGTTTTCAATAGTGTGTATTGAAACATGGCTTCTGGACAAGTCAAAATATTCAAGTTCAAAATGTGGTCATATGAGTAAATATGGTAACTTGGAGAGCTATAGGCGGTCTATGAGCTCTTGGTGATTACTGGTATTCTTCATGAGGATACATTTTCTCCAATAAGGTTGTTTAGGGTATGAGTGAGTAACATCAACTTATTCTATCTTTATTTAAGAATTCATTTTTAGTTCTTTAGTGGAATGAACTAAAATTAAATAGATCGGACCTAAGTGAATCATTTATTGATTGTGATTGGGTTATGTCTATTGGATCTTAAATTTAGATAGCCCGCAAAGATCTCCAATCCACACGAACTTGCATGGATCACTTGATATATTCTATCGGACCAATTTAGGGGTCCATCTAGAATTGTATTAAGGCATGAGAACTTGTTTCTTTTTGTAAGAATAGGTCTAGTTCACATGAGGACCTGTAAGGTCCGATGGATTTAATAAAATAAGAAAAATAATATATGACCCATATATATGGTATGCGCAACAAGGCTATTGAGAATAGCTTAAATATATTATTTTTATTTTATTATTTAATTAAATGGAAATTAATTAATTTGTTGATTAATTAATTATTTAATTAAAAGTCAAAATATTTTTCCTAGCAGGAGATGGTCTCCTAAAACTATACTATTATTGATAGTATAGTTAATGTTAAAGAATATATTTGATAAGTAGATAAATAAAAGGAAATATTTATCTAATCAAATTAGGAAGTCTTTAATATGGTTACAAATACACTATTGAGTTGGATTAGGAGTCTTGGTGTAGGATATAATCCTTTTTGAAAATGATTCTTAACCACCAAGTAATTATACCTAAGGAAAAGATTCTTAACAACCATGTAAATCCTTCTTAGGAAAAGAATTAAGTTTCCTAATACTTATCCTATGAATTTCTGCCAACTATGTATATATAAGATGATGATAGAGTTCATTTTAGATAAGGATTCTTAACTACCAAATAAATCCACCTAAGGAAAGGATTCTTGCTAACCAAGTAAATCATTCTTAGGAGAGGATTAATCATCCTATATATATATATGTGTTTGAAATTCGGCCAGCCTATAAGAATTCTATGATGAAAATTTCGGCCATGCTAGGTAATTTTCAAGAGAGAATTTGGCATAGCAAGAGAGAATTTTGAGGGAGAAAATTTTAGTTTTTTGCTCTAGACAAAATTCGATCAACTCATAGATAAAGGGTGTGGAATTCGGCCAAGGGGAAAAGAGAAAAAGAGAACGTTTTTGTTTTCGATAGTACACTAGTATCCTTTACATCAAAAGGGTTTTGTGTACAGCATCGAATCAAGGTTCACGCGAGTTTCAATTAAATTGATTGATAATTCACAAGTGACCGGACGTTCTTGATTTTTCTCTTGGAGGATGTTTGTAACTAACAAAGAAAATATTTTACTCTGTCTCCATCCTCAGGTATACAATATAAAGTAAGGGAGTCCACACTCCAAGGTGATTCACTTTTGTGATTGGATTGGAAGATCTTACGGAATCAATTCAGCGCTTGTTCAATCGTCAAGAGAAAAAGGTACGATACTTTTATACACGTCTATTAATCTAGGGTTAAAGTTCTCGTTGCATAACGGAATTTTTTTTTATTTATACTCAAACCCTAATTTTCTAATTTTCTCACGCTTTCGTTGCGTTTTGAACCCGTTTTTCCCTACAATTGGTATCAGAGCCTGGTTGTACCCTTGATTAATTGATGTATGTGTTCGTGAATCTTTTTCTTTTTTTTTGTATAAATGCATGTTTTAGAAAGAGATGACACTCTAGGTATTCACATATATATTTACATTGGAATGTATGGATATATATATATATATATATATATATATATATATATATGTTTTATATATGGTTTGTTATTGCTCAATTTTGGTCCTAGAATTTCATTGTAATTTTGTTTTGGGATTGTAACAAGAAGGGTGGTCTATTATCGCCATAATTTCCTTCTTGGTAGTTGCTAAGTTTTTTTTATTTATTTTGTTGTTGTAATAAAATAAAAAAAACTGCAGTATTTTATTATTTAAATTCTTCTGTAATACATTCAAGTTTCGAAGATTCGAAGGTTTGAAGAATTAGGAGCAACCAGAACAAGTTTGGGACCGTGTGAGCCGTAACAACAAACGTGCGTGCAACCACATTTGTTGTGGCATGGGCTGCGCACGGTAGCCCTTTTGGTAGCCATGGGCTGCGCATGGCAGCCCTTTATGGGTTTGTGGCATGCAAACGCTCATGGGTAAGGGCGAAAGGTGCGCACGCTCATGCGAGGTAGCCGAGGGAGTCCAAACGACGAAGGTCGTGTGAAGACTTGTTCGTCAAGAAAGGAGTTCTTGTATTCCATGATATATGTAATTTACTTGTTTTTCTAGGATGGACCAAAATTGTAGCTATTTATATTTTTGTAAATATTGCAATGTTTGTCATTGTTTGATAACATGTCATATAGAATAGGAGTGCCACTCATATATCTCATTTGGTATGAACATGCATTGAATGGTTTAAGTATCTAAATTGGCATCTAGATAACTTGGTAAATCATTCTTTGGAATTCGATCACACGCCTTAAACAATTGAGTGGGAGAAGGTGTTTTTGAACACCTGCGGCCTCCAAGTTTAGTTGAGCTTTATGTTTCGTGAATAACCTCCCAAAAGGTATTCATGAATGGAATTTAGCAAGATACTTCCTTACAAGGATAGACTAGACAATTAGCCCAAACGATACCTACTCCCAAAAGAGGGATATTCGTGAGGGATTATATTGAAGGTCGATAACTTGGTAACACACTCAATGTAAGTTTCTTAATATCCTCCCAAGAGTTCTTGTTAACAAAAACACAAGGCTAAAATTGAAAGCGTTGGTTGTTATGTTAACAATTAGGTGGGACCTAGTCCAACTAGTAAATATTGCGAACTCCCAAAGGAGACGTGACATTGGATGTTGGATCACCGTTGAATTTTTACGATTGAATTATTTCATTTAATTCAAGATAAATATTCAAAAGTGCTTAATCATGATTGTTTACTTATATAATTTTTGTTATTAAAAAGAAATCATGACCCTATCCCTAATCAATATCCTAAAAGATAATACTTTAACTGATGATAATTATGTCACAAGGAAAATGAATATTGGGTTATTGTTGCAAGCTGAAAAGTATAAGTTCATTCTATATATTCCTTAACCACCAAACTAATGAATCTACTCAAGAGCAAAGGGATGAGTATCAGTAGTGGAAGTCTTTAGATGAGATGGCTAAATGTACGTTACATTATAGCCATCATTTCCAAAGTGTTGCAACAGCAACATGAAGGAATGGAGACTGCTGTCGATATTATGATGTCTCTAGATAGGGATTCATATGGTTGGCAAAGTTGCTACTGTTAAGACTTGTCAGAAGGTCAAGTAATAACAGAGGAAAAAGCAACTTGGGCCTTCTTAGAAGGAGACCAAGAAAGTAACCAAGATCAAAGGGAAGTGTTTCCTTTGTGGTGAAATGGGTCAAAGGAAATATACTGAATAAGAATGAATTCAACTTGTATTTAGGCAATGGAACGTTGGTGTCTACTGGTGTAGTGGGAGATATTAGAATCAATTTAGATTCTTATAGGCATTTAGATTTAATAGACGTTTACTATGTACCTCAATTCAAGAGGAATTTAATTTCAGTTTCTTGTTTAAATAAATTTGGTTATTCGGTTACTTTTAATAAAACTTTTATTATTAGTAAGAATGACAAAATTATTTGCAAAGGTACATTGGAAACGGTTTATTCTATTTGTATGGAAATATCTCTCACTTGTTAGACACGGAATCAACGGAACCTAAACATAAAAGAGTAAAATTATCAAAAGATGAAACCTACCTATGGCATTTGCGCTTAGGTCATATCAACCTTAATAGGATTAAAAGATTGGTATGTGACGGACCTTTAAGTGGCTTAAAGGTTGATGATCTACCAACTTGTGAATCTTGTTTGGAATGTAAAATGACCAAAAGGTCGTTTACGACCAAAGGCGCAAGAGCCATCGAATGTTTAGGATTAATACACACTGATGTGTGTGGACCTATGAGCATTCAAGCTAGAGGTGGATATGAGTACTTCATCACTTTCACGGATGATCACTCAAGATTTGGCTATGTGTATCTCATGAGACATAAGTCAGATGCTTTTGATATGTTCAAAGCATTTAAAGATGAAGTAGAAAATCAGCTTGAGAAACACATAAAAATCTTGAGGTCCGATCGTGGTGAAGAATATCTATCTGGTGAGTTTCAACAATATCTTATTGATAATGGAATAATTTATCATTTTTCTGCACCAGGCACACCTCAACAAAATGGGGTGGCAGAAAGGAGAAATAGAACTCTTTTGGATATTGTTAGGTCTATGTTGAGTTATTCAATGCTCCCTAGTTCTTTTGGGGATATGCTTTACAAACTGCCATGTATATTCTAAACGATATACCATCTAAGTCGGTTCCTAAAACACCACATGAGTTGTGGATCGGGCGAAAGCCTAGTTTACAACACTTAAGGATATTTGGATGTCCTGCGCACGTGTTAAAAGGAAAGACAAAAAAGATGGAGTCCCGTTCAGAGACATGCATACTTGTAGGGTATCCAAAAGGAACAAAATGATATTATTTTTATAGTCCTTCAGATCTTAAAGTATTTGTTTCGACGAATGCCAAATTTCTAGAAGAGGACTATATGAATAATTTTGTGCCTAAAAGTATAATTTTCCTAAATGAGCTTTTAGGAGATACAATTCCATAAGAGGTTTCGCAACCAAGCCCAATTGTATGTTCCTTACCAACACAAGATCAACAATTTACCATACCTCGTCGTAGTGGGAGAGTTGTTAGACAACCCGAGAGATACATTGGTCTAAAAGAATCTGTAGAGAATCTTCCAGACGATGATGATCCCTATACGTACAAGGAAGCAATGGAAGATGTTGATTGTCGCCATTGGTAAAAGGCAATGCAATCCGAAATTGAATCTATGTTCAAAAACAAAGTCTGGTCTTTTGTAGACTTGCCTAAAGGGATAAAACCCATCGGGTGCAAGTGGGTATACAAGAGGAAAAGAGGAATGGATGGAAAGGTGGAAACCTTTAAAGCTAGATCGGTAGCTAAAGGTTATACACAGAAGGAAGGTATCGATTATGAAGAAACCTTCTCTCTTGTGGCCATGCTTAAATCCATTAGGATACTCTTATTCATTGCGGCATCTCTAGACCTAGAGATTTGGCAAATGGATGCCAAGACAGCTTTTCTTAATGGAAGTCTTGACGATTGCATCTATATGATGCAACCAGAAGGATTCATTGAAAATGGCCAAGAGGAAAGGGTATACAAGTTACAAAGATCCATATATGGATTGAAGCAAGCATCCAGATCCTGGAACATAAGGTTCGATCAAGCCGTAAAAGGTTTTGGATTTATTCAAAACCTTGATGAACCTTATGTATACAAAAGGATTAAAGGCGACAAGTTGGTTTTCCTTGTTCTTTACGTTGATGATATACTACTCATCGGAAACGATGTAGGTGTATTGACATCAATAAAAGAATGGTTAGCAAAACAATTTGATATGAAGGACTTAGGAGAAGCAAGTTATATTCTTGGTATCCAAGTCATAAGGGATAGAAAGAATAGAACGATTGCATTATCCCAAGCTTCATACATAGATAAAATCTTGTCTAGGTTTTCCATGCAAGATTCCAAGAAAGGTATGTTACCTTTCATACATGGAATAAAACTTTCTAAGAAACAAGTTCCTAAGAGTGAGCATGAAGAGCAATTCATGAGTAATGTTCCATATGCATCGGCAGTTGGAAGTCTCATGTATGCAATGCTCTGTACTAGACCAGATGATTGTTTTGTTGTGGGCATAGTTAGTAGGTTTCATTCGAAGCCTGGTCCTGATCACTGGACGACATTCAAACATATTTTCAAGTATCTTAGGAGAAAGAGAGATTATATGTTTGTATACTCTGGAGGGGATTTAATTCCCGTTGGGTATACAGATTCTTATTTTCAGTCAGATTCTGACTCCAGGAGATCAACATCAAGATCTGAGTTTACTATTGGAGAAGGGGCAGTCATATGGAGGAGTATCAAGCAATCTTGTATTGTCGATTCCACCATGGAAGCCGAGTATGTTGCTGTATGCGAGGCTGCTAAAGAGGCTGTCTGGCTCCCCCAATTCCTGATTGACTTGGAAGTGGTTCCTAATGCGAATAAGTAGATCACTATCTATTATGACAATAGTGGAACAGTGGCTAATTCGAGAGAACCAAGAAGTCATAAGAGAGGGAAACACATTGAAAGAAAGTATCACCTTCTAAGGGATATTGTGCATAGGGGTGACGTGACGATTACCAAGATTGCATCAGCAGAAAATCTAGCAGATCCCTTTAAAAAGGCTCTTCCTCAAAAGAGTTTTGATGGGCATCTAGAGAATATAGGGATGAGAAATATGACACATTTGCTATAGAGCAAGTGGGAGATTGTTAGGATTATGCTCGATAGCAAGAGTGTAATATTGTAATTAACAATCTTTTCATATGAATAAAGTGATTTCTAGTTTAACAAATCTTATAGCATTTATAGTTTAATTATTATAATTATCAAAAGTATATAATCATAAGGTCAAAAGACTATGAGAAAGGAAGAATTGTTCATACATCTAGATATGTATGAGGTAGACACAATTCTTTAGTTAGTCTTGAATAATATTCATAACTTAAGATAAAAGGTTGGGCGCCTTTATCTTGTCAAAGTTGTAGATTCTTTTGCTAGCATTTGAGTGGGATCAAATGTGTTATGATGAGTCTAGAATCATCAAAGTGTGGTGTCTTTGGGCTAAAGAATCTAGTGCACTGGGTGCATTGAATAGGATCAACATGAAATATTTTATTTAGAACCGTCAATGGATAAAAGTTTTCATTTGAAGACAATTGGAGAGTCTATTTCAATCCTGAGATAAATGATGGACTTATGGTTGCAAGTGTTATCATTTGAGCTATCAATGAGTACGATTATATAACATAGTCCATCCTCGATAGTTTGGTGGTATTCATTTGTTAATCGATAGAGGACTTCATTTATAGATATGGACATCGTGGCTCCATTTATTAAATGAGAGTAGAATACCATCATATGGATGTTTTGAGGTATTGAATATTAAATCTTAACGTTAAGTTTTCAATAGTGTCTATTGAAACATGGCTTCTAGACAAGTCAAAATAACCAAGTTCAAAATGTGGTCATATGAGTAAATATGATAACTTAGAGAGCTATAGGCGGTCTATGAGATCTTGGCGATTACTGGTATTCTTCACGATGATACATTTTCTCCAATAAGGTTGTCTAGGATATGAGTGAGTAACATCAACTTATTCTATCTTTATTTAAGAGTTCAATTTTAGTTCTTTAGTGGAATGAACTAAAATTAAATAGATCGGACCTAAGTGAATCATTTGTTGATTGTGATTGGGTTATGTCTATTGGAGCTTAAATTTAGATAGCCCGCCAAGATCCCCAATCCACACGAACTTGCATGGATCACTTGATATATTCTACCGGACCAATTTAGGGGTCCATCTAGAATTGTATTAAGGCATGAGAACTTGTTTCTTTTTGTAAGAATAGGTCTAGTTCACATGTGGACATTTTATTGAGGTCTAATGGATTTAATAAAATAAGAAAAATAATATATGACCCATATATATGGTATGGGCAGCAAGGCTATTGAGAATAGCTTAAATATATTATTTTTATTTTATTATTTAATTAAATGGAAATTAATTAATTTGTTGATTATTTAATTATTTAATTAAATGTCAAAATCTTTTTCCTAGCAGGAGATGGTCTCCTAAAACTATACTATTATTGGTAGTATAGTTAAAGTTAAAGACTATATTTGATAAGTAGATAAATAAAAGGAAATATTTATCTAATCAAATTAGGAAGTCTTTAATATGGTTACAAATACACTATTGAGTTGGATTAGGAGTCTTGGTGTAGGATATAATCCTTTTTGAAAATGATTCTTAACCACCAAGTAATTCTACCTAAGGAAAAGATTCTTAACAACCATGTAAATCCTTCTTAGGAAAAGAATTAAGTTTCCTAATACTTATCCTATGAATTTCTGCCAACTATGTATATATATGATGATGATAGAATTCCTTTTAGATAAGGATTCTTAACTACCAAATAAATTCACCTAAGGAAATGATTCTTGTCAACCAAGTAAATCCTTCTTAGGAGAGGATTAATCATCCTATATATATATATATATATATATATATATATATGTGTGTGTGTGTGTGTGTGTGTGTGTGTGTGTGTGTGTGTGTGTGTGTGTGTGTTTGAAATTCGGTCAGCCTATAATAATTCTATGATGAAAATTTCGGCCATGCTAGGTAATTTTCAAGAGAGAATTTGGCATAGCAAGAGAGAATTTTGAGGGAGAAAATTTTAGTTTTTTGCTCTAGACAAAATTCGATCAATTCATAGATAAAGGGTGTGGAATTCGGCCAAGGGGAAAAGAGAAAAAGAGAACGTTTTTGTTTTCGATAGTACACTAGTATCTTTTACATCAAAAGGGTTTTGTGTACAACATCGAATAAAGGTTCACACGAGTTTCAATTCAATTGATTGATAATTCACAAGTGGTCGGACGTTCTTGATTTTTCTCTTGGAGGATATTTGTAACTAACAAAGAAAAGATTTTACTTTGTCTTCATCCTCAGGTATACAATATAAAGTAAGGGAGCTCGCACTCCAAGGTGATTCACGTTCGTGATTGGATTGGAAGATCTTGCGAATCAATTCGGCAATTGTTCAATCGTCAAGAGAAAAAGGTATGATACTTTGATATACGTCAATTAATCTAGGGTTAAAGTTCTCGTTGCATAAAGGGGAATTTTTTTATTTATACGCAAACCCTAGTTTTCTAATTTTCTCACACTTCCGTTGCGTTTTGAACCCGTTTTTTCCCTACACTAACCGCAGATGAATATGAGACATCTTTCATTTAAGAACGTTCTAACTCATTTTGAGGACACTGAAGCTTCGTAAGTTTATCTCCTTTCACGATAGGTACCTCACATGGGGAACCAACACTCTTGTTAAACCTCTCTAGTACCCTATCAACGTAAGTCTTTTGATATAATCCAAGCAAACCACGCGACCTATCACATTGTATCTCAATACCAAGGACATAAGAGGCTTCCCCAAGATCCTTCATTTCAAAGCTTTGAGATAGAAAATTATTTTTATCACGCAGCAACCCCAAATTATTACTGGTGAGCAAAATATCATTAACATAAAGTATAAGAAAAATAAAATTGCTCCCACTAACCTTGAGGTATATACAATGATCCATTGGATATACAACAAAACCATACGATGTAACGATTTCATCAAATTTTAAATATCATTGCCTTGAAGCTTGTTTCAGACCATAAATGGATTTTCTGAGCTTGCAAACCATATGTTCCTTTCCAACTTCCTTAAAACCTTCAGGTTGTACCATGTATACATCATCTACGAGATCTCCATTTAGGAAAGCAGTCTTCACATCCATTTGATGCAGCTCTAAATCAAAATGAGCAACTAAGGCCATAATAATCATAAACGTATCTTTTGAAGAGACAGGCGAAAAATCTCGGTATAATCAATACATTCCTTTTGACTGAAACCTTTCGTTACAAGTCTAGCTTTATGTCTCTCAGCATTGCCTTTAGAGTCTCGTTTAGTCTTACAACCCCATTTGCAGCTAATGAGCTTGCAACCATCAGGCAGTTCAACCGAATCCCAAACACGATTTGTATCCATGGATCTCAATTCATCGATCATAGCATCCATCCATTTTGATGATTGAGAGCTCTGAACAGCTTGATCATAAGCCCTAGGATCGTCATCCACTCATAAGTCAAAATCATGTTCATGTAAATAAACAATATAATCATCAGGAATGACATATCTTCGGACCCTCTGAGATCTCCTTAAAGGAACATCAACAATTGGTTGTGGCTCATCAACGACTAGTTAGGGTTCATCAATAGCTGGCTCAGGCTCATAAATAACCAGTTGAGATTCAACTACAACTGGTAATGGCTCATCTTCTTATTCAGACAGAGACTCATCATGATGCTCCAAGAGACGTGGTATGACAATATCCAATGAAGTAGAAGATGTCGGATTACCCGATTTGTCTTCCTCAAACTCGAAATCTTGAGTTTCCATATTCCTTTCAACATCATTACCTTCCTCCAAGAATACATCACATTTAGATTCAACGATGCTCATAGAGTATGTAGGACAATAAAATCTGTATCCTTTTGATTTATCCGTATATCCCACAAAAAAATACACTAACTGTCTTAAAATCTAGTTTTTTCAAATTATGATCATAAGACATCACTTCCGTAGGACACCCCATACTCTCATTTGATTTAATTTTGACTTCGAACCAAACCACATTTAAAACGGAATCTTAGGCACAGATTTGTTGGGAACTCTATTAAGAATGTAAGTTGTCGTCTTTAATGCATCACCCCATAAAAAAAATAGGTAAAGAACTCGTACTGATCATACTTCTTACCATGTCCATTAGTGTACAATTCTGCCTATCAGAAACTCCATTCTGTTTAGGTTCACCAAGCATAGTGTATTGAGCACCAATCCCACATTCTTACAAAAACATTGGAAATGGACCAGGATTCTGACTAGCTTCGCCATACCTACCATAATATTCACCCCCACGATCAGATCTAACACATTTGATCTTTCTTTTTATTTCAGTTCAACCTCAACCTTATATATTTTGAAGATATCTAAGGCTTCAGATTTCTCATGAATGAGATAGATGTAACCATAACGCGAGAAATCATCAATGAAAGAAATGAAATATTTATATCCACAAAGTGCGACTGGTGAAAATGGACTACATATATCGGTATGAATAATTTCCAACAGATTTTGACTTCTGGTAGCCCCTTTCTTTTTAACTATTGTCATTTTACCCTTCAAACAATTAACACAAGATTTAAAATCTGAAAAGTCAAGTGAATCAAGAATACCATTTCTGACTAATCTTTCAATTCGATCTTTGGATATATGGCCTAAACGTCTATGCCACAGCATGGACGGACAATTTTCCCTCTGGCGTTTAGATCCAATGGTAGAATTTATCACAACAGTGGAACGAGAACATTCACCAATAAATCAGACTGTAAATTCAATTTATACAAACCATCACACAAACAGCCGGAACCAATGAGAAGAGAACCATGATAAAGAACAAATCCTTTATTAATGAATTCAAAACTATAGCCACTAATATCTAACTTAGAAATGGAAATCAAATTACGTCTGAGAGAAGGAAAAAAAGCAACATCAACTAAATCTAAAAATTTTCCTAAAGCTAAAGGCAGCCTAACAACTCTTATAAACTCAACTAAAGCCTTCTTTCCATTTCCCATGAAAACGACAACTTCTTTATCCCTTGGTTTCCTTTTGCTTCTGAAGCTCTGTAAAGAATTAGTAACGTTAATAGTGGCTCCAGAATCAACCCACCAAGAATTCAAAAGGACATCAACCAAATTAGATTCAAAACATACGAGAACCAAAGGGTTACCTTCTATGTGTTTCTTAAACTTGAAACAATCCTTCTTCATATGGTCTTTCTTTTTACACCAGAAACACTTGCCTTTCATGTCTTCATCCTTAGCCTTAATAAACCCATTAGACTTGCTAGCTTTCTTTCCATGATGTTTAAACTTCTTACCCCTATTGAGCACTTTGCTTCTTACTCTTGCGAATAGTCTCTTCCTTGTGGACCACAATAGCAGTCATTTGGTCCAAAGTCCATTCTGCCTCTTGAGTATTATAAGAGGTTTTCAGAATATCAAACTCATTTGGAAGAGACTTAAAGACCTTCCAAATAAAGTGAGAGTCAGAGATCTCGGATCCAGATCCCTTAATTTCATGGTCATATTAGTCATCTTCATAATATGCTCACAAACATCACCGGTACCATCATAAACCGTTGTCGCCGGCTGGCTCCGATACTTTTCCCTCTCAGTCTTGCTTCGCTTCTTGAACTTGCCACTCACAGCTTTAAGAAAAGCCTTTGCATCCTTACATTTTGGAATACTCTTCTTAATAGTTTTGGCAATGGACAAACACATGATCATCAGACATTTCTGATTAGACTCTTTCCACTTCTTTCGATAAGAGCTCTGTTAAACAGTACTCTCATAAGTGAGTTTAGAAGGCTTCTTCTTACATAACGAAAGGTCTATTCCCCAAAGAGACAGGAAAGCAATGAGAGTCTCTTTCCATTCCTCAAAATTAGTCACATCCAATAGTTTGATAGTAGACAATTGTGAAGCAAAGTTGTTGACATTGAAAACTGAATATCAAAACCAAGGATTTCATGCTCATAAGATAACAATCAAAACATTTATAGAAACAATAATTCAACATGTGATTGGGCAAATATCACAACATTCTATAAATGAATTCCTCAAGATGATGAACCGCATATGGAGAAGAACATCACCTATCACATGTGATAACCCTTCTACGGAGATGATTAAAACATGCAGTTTTCATTATTACAGTTTTATAGATGACTACCTTAAAGTGATGAACCTCCTACGGAGAAGAACATCACCTATCACATGTGATAACCCTTCTACGGAGATGATTAACACTAGCATTTTTATCTTCGCAGTTCAAATTTAATAATTGATTACCGATGAATAACTCAAAATCTTGAATGATTAGTCACTAAGTGAAACATAATCATCAAATTTAAGAGAGTATTCAATCAATTATTAAAACTATCAAATTAATAATCGTCAACCAACTAAATTCTCAAAATCAAAATGATTAGCCACTACGTGAAAACATAACCACTCGATTCATGAGAGTATACAAAACGGATTATTAATTCCAAACGAAATAATCAACATAAAAAATTAATGATTAGTCTACTACGTAGAAACATAATCATCCGAAATCATAAAGATTATCAACCACAATTATTCCCAAAACCCTATTGAAAAATTACAAAAATTGCCCATAATTTTGCTAAATTACAAAAGGCCCCTCAATATTCAGCAATAATAAATTGGCCCCTGAATTTTGTCAAAATTACAAACTGACCCAGTAAGTTTTAATAATTATAAATTGGCCCCAATATTTTTGGAAATTGTGAAGTAACCCCGAAAATTTTCATTAATTATAAATCAGACTAAAACTATTTAGAAATTATGAATTGGTACAGTAAGTTTTGGTAATTATATATTAACCCCATAGTTTTATCAAAATCATAAAAAGGCCCACAATAATTGCAAATCAATCCCTCAAGAATATCAAATTCTCAAAAGGTGGTCCAAAGCAAAATCTATCAATAGAAACCCTAGACTACGTTCGTTGCCACCTCTACAACCCATCTGTCGCATGAAGGCAACGCACGACAGCACAACCTCAATCCTGTTAGGATTATGCTTGATAGCAAGAGTATAATAATGCATTTAACAATCTTTTCATATTAATAAAGTGATTTCTAGTTTAACAAATCTTATAGCATTTATAGTTTAATTATTATAATTGTCAAAAGTAAATAATCATAAGGTCAAAAGACTATGAGAAAAGAAGAATTTTTCATACATCTAAATATGTATGAGGTAGACACAATTCTTTAGTTAGTCTTGAATAAAATTCACAACTTAAGATAAAAGGTTAGGCGCCTTTACCTTGTCAAAGTTGTAGATTCTTTTGCTAGCATTTGAGTGGGATCAAATGTGTTATGATGAGTCTAAAATCATCAAAGTGTGGTGTCTTTGGGCAAAAGAATCTAGTGCACTGGGTGCATTGAATATGATCAAAATGAAATACTTTATCTAGAACCGTCAATTGATAAAAGGTTTCATTTGAAGACAATCGGGGAGTCTATCTCAATCCTGAGATAAATGATGGACTTATGGTTGCAAGTGTTATCATTTGAGATATCAATGAGTTCGATTATATAGCATAGTCTATCCTCGATAGTTTAGTGGTATTCATTTGTTAATCGATAGAGGACATCATTTATAGGTATTGATATCGTGGCTCCATTTATTAAATGAGAGTAGAATATCATCATATGGATGTTTTGAGGTTTTGGATATTAAATCTTAACGTTAAGTTTTCAATATTGACTATTGAAACATAGCTTCAGGACAAGTCAAAATATACAAGTTCAAAATGTGGTCATATGAGTAAATATGGTAACTTAGAGAGTTATAGGCGGTCTATGAGCTCTTGGCGATTACTGGTATTCTTTACGAGGATACACTTTCTCCAGTAAGGTTGTCTAGAGTATGAATGAGTAACATCAACTTATTCTATTTTTATTTAAGAGTTCAATTTTAGTTCTTTAGTGGAATGAACTAAAATTAAATAGATTGGACCTAAGTGAATCATTTGTTGATTGTGATTGGGTTGTGTCTATTGGAGCTTAAATTTAGATATCCTGCCAAGATCCCCAATTCACACGAACTTGCATGGATCACACGAACTTGCATGGATCACTTGATATATTCTACTGGACCAATTTAGGGGTCCATCTAGAATTGAATTAAGGCATGTGAACTTGTTTCTTTTTATAAGAATAGGTCTAGTTCACATGTGGACCTTTTATTAAGGTCCAATGAATTTAATAAAATAAGAAAAACTAATATATGACCCATATACATATGTTGGGCGGCAAGGCTATTAAAAATAGCTTAAATTATATTATTTTTATTTTATTAATTAATTAAATGAAAATTAATTAATTTGTTGATTAATTAATTATTTAATTAAATGTCAAAATCTTTTTCCTAATAGGAGATTGTCTCCTACAATTATACTATTGTTAGTAGTATAATTAATATTAAAGACTATATTTGATAAGTAGATAAATAAAAGGAGTTATTTATCTAATCAAATTAGGAAGTCTTTAATATGGTTACAAATATACTATTGAGTTGGATTAGGAGTCTTGGTTGAGGATAGAATTCCTTTTTGAAAAAAGGATTCTTATCCACCAAGTAAATCCACCTAAGGAAATGATTCTTAACTACCAAGTAAATCCTTCTTAGGAAAGGATTTGTGATCCTAATCTATAACCTATGAAATTCGGCCAGCCCATGTATATATACAAAAGGATAGAATTCCTTTTAGATAATGATTCTTAACTACCAAATAAATCCACCTAAAAAAAGGATTCTTGCCAACCAAGTAAATCCTTCTTAGGAGATGATTTATGATGCTATATATATGTATGTGAATTTTGGCCGGCTCTAAGGCAATTGATAGAGAATTTCGGCCAGCCCTATTTTTCTAAGAGAAGAATTCGGCCATCATAGGAATTTTGAGGGAGAAAAATCTGATTTTACTCTCGAAAAATTCGATCAACTGTAAGCAATAATGTGTGAATTCGGCCAAGAAGAGAAAAAAGGGAACGTTTTTGTTTTCAATAGTATACTAGTATCCTTTACATCAAAAGGGTTTTATATACAACATCGAATCAAGGTTCACTCGAGTTTCAATCAAATTGATTGATAATTCACAAGTGATCGGACGTTTTTAGATTTTTCTCTTGGAGGATATTTGTAACTAACAAAGAAAAGATTTTGTTTGTCTTCATCCTCAGGTATACAATTTAAAGAAAGGGAACCCACACTCCTAGGTGATTTACGTTCGTGATTGGATTGGAAGATCTTACGGAATCAATTCGGCGCTTGTTCAATCGTCACAAGAAAAATGTACGGCACTTTTATATACATCAATTAATCTAGGGTTAAGGTTTTCGTTGCATAAAAAGGGAAAAAAAATTATTTATACGCAAACCCTAATTCCGTCTTTATCACGCTTCATTTGCGTTTTGAACAGTTTTTTCCCTACAGATCCACAAGCTCGGATTGAAACGATGAAGACCGACGATTGACGCCTAGACCGATCGAGCGAACAGGCGATCGATCTGCTCTCGTTCTTACCAGATCGTGGTCGAGATCGCGTTCAACGTCCGACGATCATCCTCTTCGTAAAACTCACTCGTTTCGCATAAGAAACCCACCAGAACGATTCAGACCTGGTGGCATTGATCGAGAGGAAGGAACGATGGGTGGGTTTGGTTGGTATCTGGACTAGCATGGTGACGTTGACTAAGAAGAAAATCATGGTGGATCTGGGTTGAAAACCTATCGACCCAAAAGCAGGAAAATAAACCAGATCAAGTGATTTGATAATTTGATTCCAAACCAAGACCTAGGTGGCTTTTCTATCGCACAACTAAAATTTAATCCTAAATTCTTATTCATCTACCCATTGAATCCAATAACATCTGATTTTCACAAAAAAGAAACAACATAATTTTGTTTTTGTTCTTACGGATTCAGGATATATCAGACAAATACATATATCAAAAACAGTATATGAATAATTATAAGAATTTAATATTCAAACTATGTACAAATACGGAAGCTCTGATACCACCGTAAGACTTATATGCAATTAAACACACACACACACACACATATATATATATAACTTGTATTAAATACATAAGCATGAAATTATACTTTAATTTTCCGAATCCATTGAATGGCGCAAAGATAACCCAACCTGAAAATAAAACAAAGAAAATAATGAAAACAATAAAGAGTCTTCTACTCTCTACTCACATTTCTCAGATAATGGGGAGACAATTCTGTAATACATTATATGAGTGAGAGTAGGGACCCCTCTATATATAATATAACTTCCTAGAATCCTAACCCATAAAGGATTCTCAACCTTAATAGGATGGCTAGTCCTAAAAGGAATACTAGGCTCATACATATACAATAGCCTATACCATATTCTACCATTATTTAAATGTAGTTAAGGTGCACCGAGTCCAACAATATTGATCACATTAATAACGGATTTTATCCGGTCAACTCTCACTTACTTAAACACTCCATTCAATTCGGTTTTCATAAACATAAAATATAATGTCATATGATGCTCACAATTTTATAAAAACTTTATATGGTATACATCTCACACCTGTACCACGAGATTGCAAGTTTGTGACCTTCCCCTTCAAAAAAAAATTTCTAAATTTATAGTAGTGTAATATTAAAAATAAAACTTGTTCTTTTAAATTATTAAATTTAAAACAAGATTATATTTGCATATCACTTCATGGCGGAGATAGTAGCGCATGTCCACCTCTACAAACCGTGGTAGTGCATGTTCACCTAAGGTGTGTTAGGTACGAAGAACGAGATGGAACAACGTGAAACAACTTTCTCTTGTCCTAAATAAGTATGGGACGAGATGGAACAACATATGATAAAAAACACAAAAAAATGTCTCACCCCAAACCCTCGACCAGACTTGTCTCATGCATGCGATAAGTCTCAAAAAGACTCTTTTACCTTTAATACTTTAAAAAATTACAAAAATGCCAAGTATACAATAAATCCAAAGCCATTTTTTTCTCAGACTCACACGCTTCTCTCTTTTTCTTTCTTTCAACCAATTCTCTGTTCTAGAAACCGATCTAAAACTTGAAGAATTAAAAACTACAAAATCTAACTAAATAAAATCGTTTTTTTTCCTCTAAGAACAAGCAAATCCCAGTTTAGTGTTGATTTATCTAATCAAAAAAAAATCCAAGCCCAGAAAAGAACAAGCTATAGCTGTAAGGTTTGGAATAAAAAGGCATATCGAAGCTGACTAACTTAATCATTTTTTTCTCTAAGAACAAGCAAATCGAAGTTGTTTGAACTGAAAATAAAAAATAAAAAAAATGGAAAACGAGAGAGAGAGAGAGAAAGAGAAAGACAAGTTAGCAACGAGAGAGCAAGATGCAGAGAAGTGGATTTGATGATGAGAGAGAAGATAGATTATTGAAAGTAAACAAAAACAGAAAAATATCTTCTTCTTCGTTGGAGACACCAAGAGATCCATCATATTGAAAATAAACAAAGGCTCCATGTAATGGTGTCCACGGTTCGGTTTCGGTTCGGGTTCGGGTTCGGTTTCGGTTCGGTTTCGGTTCCGGTTCCAAACCGCTGGTTTCGGTTTCGAACCGCTGGTTTCGGTTCCGTGGAAAGGCCGAACCGTAACCGTAATCGGAATAGGATGGTTTCGAAATCGGCGGTTTTAGGTTCGGTTTCGGTTTCGGTTTCGATTCGGTTCGGTTCGGTTTCGGTTTTGGTTTCGGTTTCGGTTTTGGTTTCGGTTTGTGAAACCGTACGGTTCGGTTCGGTTCGATTCGGTTTTTTTTTCTTTTTTTTTTACAAAACTTAATATATTTTTTATATTTTTTTCTGAAATGCTGCCACGTGTCAGCATTTTATTGGTTTTTATTTTATTTTGAAACCGCCGGTTTAACCATCGGTAAAACGGTCGGTTTAACTGGCGATTTTTGGTCAGTTTTTATGATCCCATAACTGTAACTGGACCGTCGGGATCCGGTTTCCAACCGGTTTTGTAACCGACGGTTTCGGTTACGGTTACGGTTTTGGTTTCGGTTTCGGTTTCGGTTTCGGTTTCGGTTTCCAGAGGCCGGTTTCGGTTCGGTTCAGTTCGGTTTCGAACGGTTTAACCGAACCAAGGACACCTCTAGCTCCATGCCTCCATGAGATCCATCAGGATCTCCAAGCCTAGCAGGCGACGTGGAGGCTCCCCCTGTTGAGATCTAGATCCATCGATGGATCTCCACTTTTTTTAAAAAAAAAATAATTCTTTTTTCAATTTTTTTAAATAATAAATCTCTACCTTCCATTTTTAGATGGATGCCCATTTTTAGGTGGACGGTGGAGATCATTCGATAGGACAATAGGGTTACTCTGGTCATTTGAATATCTTGTCATATCATGTTCTAGTAATACAAAACGCATAACAGTGCAGTTAACAGTTCTGTTCTACACATTCCAAACATAATACGGAATAACTATCTTGCCCGTCCAGCCTTGTTCTGTCCTCTCCGTACGAAACACACCCTTAGAGACGAAGTGAACTTCCTTAGCATGACAATAAACTTTTTACGGTAATAAAAATTCTGAGGTAAATTTTTTAAATATATTTTTTTAAAAAAAAATGGGTTTGGTAACTAAGCGCTTCCTCTTATATCATTTATATATTAGTGTTAGGGGTTCGAGTCTTATTATATTTATAATGATTGATATCGATAAATCGACAGATTCCGACCAATACTTTTAATAATTGATCTAGTTAGGTGCCGATATACATTTAAACTCGTTGATATCAAGATTAATCGGAGTGGTCGAGTAAGTCAGTTAGTTCATGTGTTAAGCGAGCCCAAAAATAATAACTCAAATCACTTTTTTAAATTCCGCGTGTCGTAATTTAATTTGTTGAGTGAAGTGAAGTTACTCATACTCGTCCTCCTTGCTTGTTACTTGCATCTGAACAAACCTCAGTTCCTCTGTTGCCAAAAGTCAGCGGATCCACTCCAGTTTCTCCGGCTCGACTCCGTTTTAGGTACGCGCGCCTCTATCTATACTTCCTTGTATACTTATACCAATTCGTATCTGTTAAAGAATCCTGGTTGATTTTGTTTTTCTCCTTTTGTGCTTCGATTCAATGTAGAGTTATATTTTTTTGTAATATATGTTCAATAATCTAATTGAGAATCTCCCTTATTGGATTTGCTTAATCTTTTAAAATAGCTGGCTTTAGATTTAGTTGATTGTTTATTTGTCGAAAGTTTTTAATTTGTGAATTTTGAGAGGTATTAACTGTCTATGCGGGTTGAGCACATGAAAAATTAGGTTTTGGTCATTGACTGAGTTCATAATGTTACATTTATTTAGTTTATTGGAAATCTAGTGTAGCTTCTGCTACGAACTCTCCTTTGTATGAAAATAGATTATTGAAGTGAGAGGCTTTTACCAAGTTATGTAGTAAAAATCTTGGCTGGGATGTGAAATTTTTTGTTAACAAGTTTCTGAGAGGTGAAATTCGGTTGAATGTCCTTTACATGTTTGATTATTTGACCTTGTAATTGTGATTTTTCACAGAAGTATACAACCCGTGCTGTCCATCTATGGCATCGTTTAAAGCATTTTTGAACAGTCCGGTTGGTCCGAAGACAACTCACTTTTGGGGACCTGTTGCCAATTGGGGATTCGTTCTTGCTGTATGTTTCCTATCCATGAGTTTTGATTATTCATATGTGAACATGTGGTATTTGAAATGTTCCGCTTGGTGTAACTTGTTATGCTAGATTTTCAGAAGTCTCGACTTCATATATTATTACGACTTGATCTTATAATAACAGAGGAATTCAACAGGGGTTGGTGGACATGAAGAAGCCCCCAGAAATGATTTCTGGTAACATGACATCAGGTGAGAAATTGCAAGTTCAGGAGGTTGTGGTTAACGTTTAAGTATTTAATACATGGCTGGGATCTAATCTTTGTTATTTTGTTGCTGCTGCAGCAATGTGTGTCTATTCAGCATTGTTCATGAGGTTCGCATGGATGGTACAGCCACGCAATTATCTTCTTCTGGCATGCCATGCTTCAAATGAGACTGTACAGCTCTATCACCTCTCTCGTTGGGCAAAATTTCAAGGGTAAGCTACTGCATTGAACCACTATGTAGTTGAAAAGTCACTTGGTTTTCCTACTTAATCCTGCCCCACTTAGTTCAGTATCAGTTGTTTCCCCTCTCTTACTCCACTACATTTCAAAATTTCTAGAGGAACATGTAGATTCCATTTCCAAGTTTTTGTGCATGTAATGGAAAGCTTTTAAAAGTATCAGATTAATGTCAAGATTGATTTACGATCTAGTTTGACCTGCTATTATGACATTATGTTTGGGAACAAGAGTATCATCAGATTATTTGCTGCTTGTGTATAGTTTCCGGGCTTTTGAGTTCTGTCCTGGTCCCCGTGGTGGACTGTTGATTCACTTTGTACTTTCTGTATTCTTATATTTGTATACTTTTTGGTCTAATCTAAAGAAGTGTCTCATCAGATTCATAAATTAAAACTTTAGTAACTAATAAAGCTAATTACAGAAGGATATCAGCCATAACGTCTGTTTTTTTATCTTTCTCTCTGTTTGTATTGTCTATCTTACTGAACTGGAATAAAGGAGGTCATATTTTTACCTATGGAAGTCTATATAACTTGTTGGAAGAACTGAAATTGCATTCCTAGTAAAAATTAATTCAATTCTGTCGCGATTCTCGCCTGTTTTTATTTTCGATTTGATAGGTTGAATCGGAACAATTTCCTTTCAGCAATTTATTTATCTCATGTCAAAAGGAATTGGTTCCTTACTCCTTGCCTCCTTGGTGCATGATTTTTTCTTTAGAAATTAGAAGCTATAATACAAAGCATAACAAAGTTTTTGTCATCATCACTTCATCACAGGTACCTGGGACAAAAGAAGGATGAAACCTCAACTCAGTAACTCCTTGCAGCTTCCATTCTCATCCCATTTTTTTTTTTTTTTCTTATTTAAGTTGTGATTTGGGTGGGAATTGTTGTTAATGTTTCATATTGAAATCCATGGAACAATTTGTATTGTATTCTTCTGCAAGTACAATACAATCATAACTCAGCAGATCACTATCATCAAGTGAACCCGAATTTCTGCAACCTTTTGATGAGATAATGATGTTTTCAATATATTCCACCTCCAGGTGAGAGGACAATAATGAATATATGTGAATAATAAAAACCGAACGATCAAAATTTGATCACAGAGCTGGTTCTATCTATGATGGTTGATGCATCATGGTCACCCTCAGCTTTTGCTCTTTTTCTTGGATTTCAACTTCTTAGATGTTCTCTTCTTGCTTTCCTCTTTCTGTTTAGTTTTTTTTTTCGTTTTAACAGACAATGCTTCTGTTTCATCTCCTTTGATCTCATTAATGTTCTGCATTTCGCGTGCCACTAAGTTTTCTGCACTGTGAGAAATTTCTGCATACGCAAAGTGGCAGGCACGGTTAGTATTCAATCATACTTGGAATCATCGTTCACTTGGATGCGGTGGTGTAGACAGGATTTCTTTAAAGACCAGGGTAGAATAAATTATATTTATATAATTAACACAATGTTTACCTATTGAAATTTTTCTAAATAAACCTAATTTATGTGAAAAGGAAATATATGCAGTATACTGGGACGAAATGACAAGTTTTATGGATATAAATGTATATTTTAAATAAAAACAAAATTTAAAAAAATACATATGATGAAGAAAAAAATGCAGTAATGTAAATACAACAAAACACTAATAAACTAGTAAAGATGTGTAATGCAATGTTTTATAGGGTAAGAATCATGTGGATCAATATTTTAATAATTCAAAATTACTTGTATTTACTTTTTGATATTTTAATTCTTAAGATTTAGTTGTTTGTTATAAAATAGTAGTTATGAAATAATTTTAATGTTATAATTAGATGAATAAACATTTTGCATTTCACGATGAATCATTTCTTAAACAATAAGAGAATAGTTTTTCTTGTTTTTCACATTATCATAAATCAAAATATTGTTCACAACCAATTCAAAACATATTCAATTCAATTATACTATAATCAAATTATCAGAATTAAGTACATAATTTAATATAATTCTTCACTGAGTTTTGATTATTTCTTGCTAAGAAAAACATTAAATCATTAAAGTTATGCCCTTGCTTAGTTGCTTGGATGTGGAAATATTGTTTACATAAGTACTGTGAATCTTATTGAAGAAGCGATACAATAGTGTATGTACCATGGTCCATAATAGTATAATACGGAACAAAAGATACATGGTCTAATGCAAAAGACAAACTTAAAGCAGTCTGTTGAAAATTTTCAACCCTTTAACAGATACAAACCGGTAAATTAGATTATTATCATTTCTCCCCCAAGTTTTCAGTACCTTTTTTGCCTCTTCGTCCTACCAATTTGAGCCACCAAACCTTTGGGTGGCTTTGTCTTTTGATCGGTGTTGCAAAAGTCCCCGATTAGGGCTGACTAGTCCCTAGTCGGCGGTCCGCCGTCCTGACTAGGTCCTTGCCCGTCTAGTTGGTATAGGTGATCAAAATCAATGACTAGTTGTCGTTGATTGACTAGGTTGACTTTCTTTTAGATTGATTTTTTGGAATTTGATTGGGTTTATTAGATTTTTTTAATTGTTTATAGATTTTGATTCTCAATAAAATAATATGAACATTTACTCGATTACAATAAAAAAAAATTAAAAAAATTGTGACCGACCATCGGCCAACAGTGTTGAGAAGTCAACGATATCCCTTATGTTCAGGAACAATATAGGAATCTATATTAGCGTTAATTGCTAATTGATACTGTGTATATATTTTGCCTTTCATTTGTAACTAAATTATAGGGTCAACTCTAGGATACTCAATGTCTCTTTGTATAAAGTTTGGTTATTCTTCAATGAAAGATTATGACTGAAAGATATATCATTTTATATGGTATCAGAGCCGGGGAAGCTTCCGCCAATAATCTTCACTCCTATTTTTTGAGTTTTATTTTTGGCTTTGTTATTCCTAAAGGAAAAAAAAAGGGCTTTGATTACAAAAATTGCAACAAATTTCAAAAAAAAAAATCCTTTAGAAAACGTATTTTCGGGATTGGATTTTTTTGTATATATACATATATTAAAAATAAAAACTTGAAGTATACTTGATTGTTTTCTTGATTCTTTGGTTTCCATTTCACCACCAAGCCTTCCGAGCTATGACCTGCGTGTGTATGTACGTCACGGATACAGATAAGGCTAGATGAAGGTTACAAAAATCAAGAAGACAACCCCTTGCCCTCTCCTTGAGTTCAGTTGGCTCTTGTAAAAGTTTTTTAACCCCGGAGTTACTCCTTCAAATTAATATAGGAGAGTCGTTAAAGAATAGTGTCAATAATGGACCAGTCAACCTCAGCATTAAGCTTTCGAGAGGTTTTAATAATGCGACAATTTCGCTCTCTCCAAATAAAATAGACAGTCACCGAAAGACAAAGCTTTTTTGTCACAGTGGATGGAGAGCTCCCTTGCAATGAACGAACATCCATTCTATAAAATCATTCTAGCTGAGACCATTCCAAGGACAACCACATTTATTCAAAAGTTGTGTCAATATGGCTTTGCTATACAAACATTTAAAGAAAAGGTGAGCATGAGTCTCGACTTGAGAGTTGCAAAGGACACACGTAGCAACAACTTAAGGGTCGTAGCGCTGAACACGATCCAAGATAGAAAGCCTACCTTTAATAGCCAACCAAAGGATGAAACTCATCCTTGGAATATTCTGAGGGAACCAAACAATTTTATACCAAGAAATAAGAGGATGAGGGGTTCAATGAGACTCCATAGCAGAAGCAGTTGAATAAATGCCATTTGAAGAAGGAAGCCACCAAATAATTTGGTTTGCCCTGGTATGTAATTGAGTTACCCTGGTGTGTTTAATTGGGTTACCCTCATGTGTTTAATTAATTTACCCTATTATGTTTGATTAGGTTGCCCTAGTGTCTTTGATTGGGTTGTCCCAGTATATTTAATTGATTTGTCCTGATGTGTTTAATTGATTTGTCCTGATTTGATTGTGTATCCATAAGGTCGGATACATACAAATGCAGGCATGAGTCAAAGGTGACCAACTTGAAAGAGCTTGGACGAGGCACCCATTTGTCCTAAAAAGCATTTATACTGTAACCATCACATGCAGACCACCTTAGGCCTTTCGAAAGTAATTCCCTTCCCTAAAGTAAACTTTTCTAAATGTAGGAATAGCCCGCTTTGGCGGGAGCAAAGAGGAAATATGAATGACTGAAATATTTAGCTTGGAGAACCTGGGCTGCCAGAGAAGTGGGGTTAGACAAAATCCACCAAGCTTGTTTTGCAAGCATGGCTTGGTTGATTAGGGCAAAGTCTTTGAAACCCATATCACCATGGCTTTTAGGGAGACACAAATTCTTCCAATTGACCCAACTAATCTTTCTTTTACCATCTTTCGAACCCTACCAGAATTTAGAGGACATTGAACCAAGATCATTACACAATGAGAGAGGGATCTTAAACATGCTAATAGTATAAGAGGGAATAGCATGGGCTACTGCTTTGATAAGAATTTCTTTGCCCCCGAAAGAGAAATGGTTACCTTTCTAGCTCTGAAGCTTCTTCCAAACTCTGTCCTTTATTTATTTAAAAGTTCTGATCTTGTTCCTTCCAACCATAATAGAGAGACCAAGATACTTTTCTTGGGAATTGCAATCATGTATCTCTAACGAACTCTGAAACTCAAATCTAGAAACTAGTGGAACCTTTGGACTGAAAGTAATTTTTTTATTTGTTGAGATTGATTTGTTGGCCCCAACCCTTTTCATACACCTTAAGGATATCCTTGATGCGATCACAATTTGTAGACAAAGCCTTACAGAACAGGATACTATCATCCGTAAAGAACAAGTGGCTAATAAGAGGGCTACCTCTACTGCATCTAAGGCCCAAGCCACGCCCCAATCTTTCTAACTTCATAATCAGACAAGAGAAACCTTCCGCACATAAGATGAAAAGGTAAGGAGACAAAGGGCATCCCTGTCTTAGCCCTCGAGAAAGGGTGATCGAACAAACAGATTTGCCATTAAGGAGAAAAGACAGCGATGACTACAATATACAATCTAAAACCAGAGAGACCCATTCCTGAGGAGAAGCCATCTTCACCATAACCCTTTCCAA
Source organism: Dipteronia dyeriana (assembly GCA_032871835.1). Taxonomy (NCBI): domain Eukaryota; kingdom Viridiplantae; phylum Streptophyta; class Magnoliopsida; order Sapindales; family Sapindaceae; genus Dipteronia; species Dipteronia dyeriana. The sequence goes on from CM065299.1 coordinate 30,277,743, forward strand.
GAACTTCCATTCCACCCTGTCGTAAGCTTTACTCATATCAAGTTTAATCACCATTTGACCCTTCTTAACCGAATTCATACGGACTAGAGAATGAAGATTTTAGAAAGCCACAAGAACATTATCGAAAATCTGCCTCCCCGCTACAAAAGATGATTGAGTTGGAGAGATAATATGAGGAAGAATACCTTTCAGTCTGGCTGCCAAAACCTTTGCAATCACTTTATACACCACACTATATAAAGAAATTGGGCGAAAATTCTTTAGATCAACAGGGCATTTCGATTTCGGGATGAGAACAACATTTGTGTTGCTATAATCCTTGATAGACATTTCTTTATTCAAAATCCGAAGGCACACAACAATAACTTCATCCCCAATCACCTTCCAAGTTTTTTGGAAAAAGAGAGCATATAACCCGTCTGGGCCCAAAGCTTTTGTCAGACTCAATTCTAAGACAACGTTCTTTATTTACTCATGAGAAAACCGAGCACTGAGCTATAATCTCATATCAGTCGAAAGCTTGGAATTTATGTCTCTAGATGCATTTTGGAGATCACACTCAGATGGGTTGAATGACTTGAAAAGAGAGGAGAAAAACTTTCTGACCACTCGTTTCAACCCATCCTCTGTCTCTTGCGGATAACCCTCTTCATCTACAAGTCTAGTGATATAGTTTTTTCTTTTTCTAGCAATAGCACGATTGTGGAAATATGTTGAATTACGACCCCCCACTTGGAGCCATTCAGCTCTCGAGCGTTGTCTCCAATATAACTCATCACAATCATTAAGGCCTTCCGCCTCATTTTCTAGATTTTTTATGGACAGCATTACACGCCGCTTGTCACATTTAGAATACAACCTTTCAATTTCCCTATTTTTATCCTCAATCTTCTTCTTGACATTTCCAAAGCTGTGCTGACTCCAATCATTAAGTCTTGCAGCACACATATTTAGTTTCATGATCAAGTTAGCCCACGGATCTGATGTATCACTCTCTTGTCAGGCTGATGTCAACACCTTACTATAGTCCTCCTCTTTCAACTAGTAAGGTTCAAACCGGAACTGCCTACCTCTACCATTAAGGAACAAAACTTTTGAGGAGCAGTTCAGGAGGATAGAGCGATGATCAGAGGTGTAGAAGCCCAAATGAGAGACCTGAGCATTCCTATAGTGATATTTCCATCCGCTATTAGCCAGGAATCTGTCTAGTCTTTCCTGTATATTGTGCTTACCATCTCGTTTGTTATTCCAGGTAAGCCTAGGGCCCGAGAAACCCAAATCATAGAGATTGCACTTGTCCACAGTCTACCAAAAATTAAACATACCCGAGAAATATTTGTCTGAACCTCCCACTTTGTCATTCAAGCTTAGAAGTTCATTGAAATCCCCACCGCAAACCCACGGAAGATTGTCTATTTCTCTGAGACGGCGAAGCAAAGACCATGAACCCTTTTTGTTGTTGGCAATTGGGTCACCATAAAAATCTGTAAAATGCCATATAAACCTATCATGCATACCAATACGAGCATCTATGTGCCCAGTTGAAAAGGAGAGAACTGTAACATCCAAACTATCTTTTCAAAAGAGGAGGAGGCCACCACTGTGACCTAAACTATCAACACAAAAGCAACAATTGTACCCCGAGAGCGACTTTGAAATTTTCAACCTTAGAACCATTGATTTTCATCTCTAAGAGGAAGACTAGATCGGGAGAATGTTTTTTTAGCAACCTCTTCAAAACCACGAACGCACGGGGATTCCCTAGCCCTCGCACGTTCCAGCTTATGCCAATCATTGTTCTCGACAGGCGTGGTCCTCAGGCTCTGCTGATATGTCAATTTTCAGACACGAGTTCTCGATTCTTCCTTTCTTTGTAGCACTAACTTCCTCTGACACTTGTTCAAAAATCATCCTCCTTTTACAAGCTTGCGATTCTGGGCCAGAACTAGGTGACACCACCTCTCTATTTATTCTAAGGGAACCAGAAACAAGGGGGTGGTGTTTCTGAGGAGACTTAGGGTCCGTCCTGTAAGCGTTTTTCAGTTGCTATTTTTTGAAAATAAAAATGAAAATGAAAACAGTGTTTTTGGTTTCAATTTCGAATTCTGAAAACGCGTCTGGTAGCATATACCTAAAAGCTGTATTTTGAAAATGAAAACGGAAAAAACGCGTCGGGTAGGTTAACTGAAAACTATCAAAAATTGAAATTTCAATTTTGACATTTTGTTTAATATTATTACAAATATAAACAAATTGATTACATACTTTACCAATATAATTTTTGTGTTGTAATTTTTAAATTAAACAATATTAACACATAAAAAAATAATTCAAAAAAATATGTAAAAAAATGAATTAATCAAAACTAAACTCTTAAATTATAAATAAATAATTACTATATATATATATAATAAATATATATATATATAATAAATATATATATATATTATTCTATAATAATATATAATATTATAATATATATAATAATTATAATATATATAATAATTATAATATATATATATATATATTATAATTATTATATATATTATTGCATGAATACTTTTAGTTCTAGTTGAAAATAAATTATTCTGAAATATAGATATATATATATAAGAGGGACATTTTGGTCATTTGAAAATCTTATCCCGTCTTGTCTTAACCATATAAACGTATAACAGTACAATTAATAATTTTTTAAAAAATATTTTTTTTATATAAATAAATGAAAAACAAAAACCAAAACGAAAAACAAATATTTTGTGTTTTTCAAATCTTTCAATTTTAATACTGATTTTGTTTTTCATTTTTTTTTTTTTTAATAAAATGAAAAACGGTTAACGAATATGTTTTTTAAATCGTTTTTAAAAAATAAAAAGGAAAACAAACTTAAAAACAGCTACAGGAAGGACCCTTACCCTTTTTTTTTTGCAAAAACCACTTTCTTCACAGCCAGAGGTGACGAAGATTTTGAATTTTGATGTTTTGCTGGAGATTTTCTCATCTCAAGAAGTCTTTTGAAGGGATTGGTTACAAGACCTGGCTTCAACCGATGCTTGCTTTCTCTTGCATGTCTTTTCCACTTTCCTGGTTGGTTTTGTGTCACAGGAAGAAGAGGAGGGGAAGTTTCGTTTGTTTGGGCTTTAATTGGGAGGGGGGCAGTCGTACTGGAGGTTTTAGTATTTGGTATTGGGACAATGTTCTTTTGTTTTTGGGTTGGGATAATCTTTTTCTCAGTATTCAATATTTGTGTTACAGATGGTTTTACCTTATTTAGAAGGCCCACTTCTTTACTTCTTTAGGACAAATAAGAAGCCCATTAACCGGCCCATCCACACACATCACATCTGTATTGGATCGGATCCAGCCTCGAGAGCTAGGGTTCCAACAGATTTTCCACTTGTATCCGCCGCTTCACTAATCGGAGTAGCTTTGAGAGATGCCCATGAATCGGGTCTCAGACTAATCGATCCATCTCCTTCACCTTCTTTTGACCCCTAATCTGATTTCATTTTATCAGACGAGCTCCCATAACCCTGTGAATTGAACCTAGGATACTATTTATCCATAGTCGATGCTTTCAACCAGGAGCCAAACTTTGTACGAGTACCTTCTAACGCCAAATTTCTAGCCTCCGCATCCAAGCATTCCATGATCCCATGACCAATTCGTCCACACGCGTAACAAAATTCAGGTAATCTTGCGTGTTTCAGGCTAACCACTGTAATTTCTTCATTCTTGCTCAACTTCAAACGGAGCCACCGTTTCAGTGGTTTAGTAACTTCAATTTTAACTTTGACTCTAATAAACTTTCCCCAGCATTCCCTTGACTCGAATGGTATTTTGCAGTTCTACGATTCATGCACAAAATGAGGATTTCATGAATCTGGATCCAAAAATCGGCCTTGTTGAAATCCAGATGGGAAATGTTTCCTGATCCTTGCATGTTAGGTTTTGGCTCGTATCCTCAAGTAAATCCAATGTTAACCAAACAAAACTCAATTGATGTGGAACTTCCTGTAGACGTGGGATAATGTTTGAAAGTTGAAGATGGTGTTTGAGGGAGGTTTGAAGACGAAGAAGAACTGAAGAAACGAAGTCTGGTGGGTTCCACGGCGTAGACCGAGGTGCAGACAGGCTCCTAGACCGCGGCACGGAGAGCGGTCGTGTCCAGGCGATCAAGCGCGGCGTGGACCGCGGCTGAGGTAATGGCATGGACCGCGACACAGAGAGCAGTAGTTGACAGTGGCTTTTCACGGTATAGGAAACGGGGTGCACACCGCGACCTAGACCGCAGGATCGACATATTTTATCCAAAGAAGAATGTTGCGCGTGGAAATAGGAAAATGTTTTCTTCTGGACGTTCTTGTGCTAATCAGAAAAGGAAAGAGTTTGTCTTCATGAAGAATAGGAAAGTCCTGTAACAAGAAGACTTGTCATAAATAGGAAATAGTATTTATGTGGAACAAGTAAAGTCTTGTACGTTTAGGAGTAGGGTTTCCTCTTATGCCTGTAACTAGTATAAATAGACCTTGTATCTAGGTTATTTTGTGTGGAGCAAAAAGAACTCCATGTAACATCAGAGAGTATTAGAGAGATCCGGATGAGAGACCCGTAGGAATATCCGGGGAGAGATCTTAGGGAATATCAGTGGATCAAGTAAGAGATCCGTTGGTGATATTCAGGGGAGACCTATGGGATATTGTGGGGTTCTTGGTAAGGATCTTGGGAGCGTGGTTTAGGGTTTGGGTGTGAGAGAGAATCCTGAAATATATGGTTGTAACAATTTATCATATATAGGAGTTTTCTCTGTCGTCCTGACGGCCCGTGGTTTTTTACCCGATTTGGGTTTTCCACGTAAATCTTGTGTTGTGATTGGTTTATTTTCTCTCATCTATTTTTCTGCTATTGACGTTATTAATTGCTATGAGTTATGGGCATATATTAGGCACGACGATTCCGCGTTAATCGGTTCCGATAAATACTCCAACAGTTTAGCCAGAGCTATAAGACTCTTTCCGAAATGCCATGGCCCTCGTTGCCAAACGCGGTTTCTATCCTCTTGATTGTTGAAATAGAACATAAAAATGTTTACAGCTACCAATTCCACCTCGACCTGACCAAATGGGGACCAGATCTGCTCAATAAGGCCCTTAAAAGGCTCTCTGATTACTTTTTTCCCGGTTAACATCTTACCCACTAAACAAAGATCGACATCTTTCACACCATCGAGAGTAGCTTCTTCTGAGATTTCTAGAACTGCCTCATCTTCATCCACCAGTGACAGGTTCTCGCAATGCTTATATATGTCAGATACACCCATGGCTCTATCCGGAGAAGGCAAAACTACATAAAAGGACACTAATACTTTCACACTTTCCTTTTGAGAGAAAGAGGAGAGACTCATCTCTCTTCTTTCACATATATCTTTTCTCTTGTTTGTTAATTTCTTTAGGTTTTTTTTTTTTTAATTCTTTTAGGATCAGGGCCAGTTTTTTCCAAATATTGGATTGTTTCGGTAAAAACAATAAAATGCTAATTTTGGCAAAAATTAATAAAGCCCTTAATTTATTGGTTACTTATAAATTTTAGTATATATATATAATGGGTTTTTCTATCGATGTGCATCGATATAAGGAAACACAAGACATCGAAATCTAAGTGTTGGTTTTATCCGATAGTTAGATTTAGATATTAAAAAGATATGTTAAAGAAAAGATAAACAAGATAAATATTTAAAAAAAATCTCTGTAAATAATTTTTTTTATTGTTCCAACTCATTATTAAAAAAAATTCTCTCTTATGAATATTCTTCTCTTTAACCAGATTTCAACTCTGTCACAACATAACTGCAAGTTTTCTTGGTAATTCTATATATATATATATATGTCAATCATCTTAAATTCTTAATTCGTCAAATTAATGTAGCTTTCGAGATCCCGAACAACCTTACAACAAAAATATATATATAACAACCTTACAGCATTTTATTGTTCCTATCATTTAACCCCCCAACCCCCCTCCCCCTCCCCCCAAAAAAAATAATAATTACCAAATGAAGATTAACCTTAATCAATTAAAAATAAAAATCGATATAAAAACGGTTGCTCTAACAACTTCAACGTTTACTTAAGAGGAAAAAATTTAATTCCTATACTCATAAGTTGAACACATAATCAAAATAAACCCTAATAATATATACATAATCAAACCCAACATCAATCAAGAATTTTTTTTTTTCATATATATTCAATGAATGGATGAACAAATAATTGATTTTATGAATTCCGATTTTCGAATGTATTCATATATGTTTACTTTCTTTTTTATTATTGTTTTTTGATTGAATAAAAAACTATTACAGTTGTAGTCTTGTAGATTTTTTTAGAAAAAGTAGTTATAGAACTAGATCAAGTCTATACGGTTCTCAAACACAACTCGCACACTCACTTTATTTTAATTCAACTACAAATTCTTATTAATTTAATTGATTTGTAAGCCGAAAAATATTGGTGGATGAATTTAAGAAAAAAACAAATTTTTAAATGAAAAAAAATTGATTTATTTGGTGATTGAAAAACTAGTTTTTTTTTAGACAAAAAAACTGCATATTGTTGTTTGTTTAATTATTTTTGTTGTCGTTTTCTAAAACGATAATTAAGTGTATAAATCACTATGATTTCACGGTTTTTTTTAGATAATTCAATACATTGATTCCGTAAGTAATAACGACAAAAATATAATTAGTATTAGATATGCTTTTTTTTATCTCGAGTAAATTATATAAAATTTGTTAAAGCGAATAAAGAAACTGTATGCAGTTTTTTTTAAGAAGAAAATGTATCATTTTTTTTTCGGGTTGTGGAAGTAAATGAAAAGAAATTGGTGTGATGGGAAAAACAAGTTTTAATTTAAAAAAGAAATACGTAACAAATAGTTTTGGCATTTTAAAGGGTGTAGGGAGCAAAATTAATAATTTTAATTTTTTAATGTGTCAAAAGAAAAATGTGTATAATAAGATATTTCGTAGGTGGTAATAGAGCCACCATGTTTGTTATTCTATTGTCCCTCTTATTAAGTTTCATTTTGTCCTAAAATTTACAATATTTTAGATAATATATATATATAATTATTTTAAAATTATACACGGGTTCAGTACGGTTTTGGGTGTGGATTTTTTTTCTTTCAAATCCACATCCGAACTTGAACCCACATCAGCTTTTAAGTTAGCACCCAAACCTACTTCTTATTGGTGTTTTGCGAATGAAATTGGTGTTCTTCATATGATTTAATTTTTGGTTTATGGTGGCTAATGGAAGAAAGAAGAAGAAACATGCCTGGAGGAGAGAAGAAAAAAAAGAAATAAAGAAAATTGAAAAAATAATTTGCCAAGGGTAATTTTGGTTAGCGGGTGAAAAGATTTATTAAAATAAAGTTATGAATAGTTAAACTTTCAAAACGACATTAAACACAATTTTTGACATAATTTGAATGGCTATATTTAACAATTTTCAATAAAATAAAATAAAATTGACTCAGGTATTTTAAAAAGACTATGACCCCATTCTGCAGTGATATTTTAGCTCTGCTCTCATTTTTGTTTTCTAAAAACTATTTCAAATTCACTTCCGTTAACCGTTTTTTATTTTGTTTTTAAAAAACAGAAACAAAATAGAAAACAAAGGTAGTATTAAAAGTGAAAATTTTAAAAAACAAGTTTTAATTGTTTTTTGTTTTTTTTTTTTGATAAAAAACTCACTTTTATTTTTACTTTTTCTCTCCTTCTTCGACTCTCTATCGTTGCTCTCCTTCTTCCTCTTCTTCTCTCTTCTTCTCTCTTCTTCTTCTTCTTCTTCGATCTGTTAGTTTTTAGTCTTGTCATCGTCTCCTCCTCCTCCGATCTCACCCCCTCTAGCCTTGGTGTTGCCAGTGAGTATTTGAAAAATAGGAAAAATAATAGGGAATAAAAGAAGTGAAATGAAGATAGAGGTTAGAGAGATGGACCATTCACCCAAATCAAAAAGCTGAGAAAAGAGAGATTCAACAAAAAGAAAAAAAAAAGAGGTGAGAGAGAGTGAGAGAGAGAATCTGTGAAATTGAGAAACTGGTAACTGGTTCTTCAATTCAATTGGCTAAAAAAATTATATTAAATATCTTTTGGATCAATTTATTGACAAATTTTGATATTTTTATCATTTAATGACATTTTTTGATATTTTGGATCAATTTAGTGTTAAATTTTGATATCTTTTTTGTTCATCTACCAGACGCATTTTTTATGTTTTTATTTTCATAATATAACTTTCGGTATATGCTACCAGACACGTTTTAAGATTTCGAAAATGAAACAAAAAATATTGTTTTTCTTTTCATTTTTTTTTTTCAAAAAACAGCAACTGAAAAATATTTACAGAACAGACCCTAGAGTTTTATGTTAACTAAAAGTTGAATAGTAAATAGTAAAACCATATCATACGATACTTCAAAAAATGAGGAAAATAAATTTCTATTGAAATGCAAAAGGACATAGCACACTGAAGGTAAAGGAAAGTCATATACTCTTATATATATTAGTCGGTAATAATCACCATGAAATCACATCGATTTAAATGAATTTTGATATGAATTTTTTTGTAGATAATAAGTTAATTGAAATCTATATATAGATAAAATTTGAGAATTTTTCGAGTACTAAAAATATCTTTCTTGAATTTCTTATCTTTCGCTTATTTTTTTGATGCCTCCATATTTTTAAAAAAAATCGGTAAAAATAGTTTAAGTACTTGAAATTTTATTCATAAGTAGATTTCAATGAACTTATCATCCACAAAAAAAATCAAATCAAAATTCATTGAAAGCGATGTGATTTTATGGTGATCTTTATCGAAATTAAAATAAGGGATCTCTTATGAAATACTCACTATAGAGAGAGACTCGTAACTTGATTGTTAATATATATATATATATATATATATAGAGAGAGAGAGAGAGAGACTCTGAACTTGATTGTTAGTATATATATAACACGTGCAAAAAGTATAAAGCTATGTTTGATATTGCTTGTGCTTGAGAATTAAGTGATTATTTCTCAAGTTTTGAGCAAATGGGTGTTTGGTAAACTATCTAAAAGAAATTTATTTAATAAAATACTCTTCCAATAAGTAGCTTTTGAGAAGTTGGGTGGAGGTTGCTTTTCCAAGCTGATTTTTGGAGAAGCTGACTTCTTATCCTTAGAATGTCTATAATGCCTCTACTATTTTATGTTGACGTTGATTTATGGATTTCATCAGAAAAGCCAATAAGGATTGGATTTCGACTTTAGAATTCAAAGAGAGAGAGAAGGAGAAAGTAAACAAGACACGAGGTTTTTACGTGGTAAAACTCCGATGACCGGAGAAACGTTCACGGGTGGTTGAATGATCAACCTAGCCAAAATCCACTATGAATTTGGAATATTACAAACTCTCGATCTCTCTTTTTTCTCTCCGTATTTTTCTATGATTGCTGTCTTTTTTTGTCTATATCTTTTTCTGGACGAGATTATGAGTCTATTTATATGTTTATAGAACCCTAATATGCCTTGCACGAGTAATACATGATCTCTGCATTTAATTGTGATTTGGTTTCTTGTTCGAAGTAGATTATTTTCTTTCCTGTTTCGGAGACTTGTATTGAGACCGAACGGGACTCTAGTAACGCAGTCCAATTATGATTTATTTCCTTATAAGAGCGTAGTCTTTTTGAAGAAATAGAGGTGTTCTTGGATAAGGAACCCTTTATGCTTGACATTTTATTTCTTCTTTAGAGTCCCTCTTTGATGAGGATCCTTGTGTGACTCAACTCGTGAGCTGCTCGCTAGGCTTTTTACTCGGTTTTGTTATGTTCATCCCGAGTAGGATATGACGTGTGCTGGTCTCGAGTGACGTCTCCTGATCCCGAGTAGATAATACATCCTGCTAGCCCTGAGTACGTTAAATTGATTCCGAGCAGTTTAGTTGACCTTGAGCAGGTTTTGCTTTAATATTTGTTTACTCGGGCCTCTTCTTTTTGATGTCTGGTAGGATATTTCCTGAGCGTCTATTTGGATGTCCACCTAGTAATTTTCTCCTTCCTGACAATGACGTGTGTGCTTTGTAAAATTCACATATGACAATACCCCCTTAAAATATTTTTGCCTAATAAATTTTCGTTTCGAGCAAAAAGTATTTTAATCATCTCAATTTTTTATTTTTGTGCCAGAGTAAACGTCTTATCATAATGGCGTGTCTTAATGGTGACCCTGCAATTTCGATTCACCCCCTCACGCGAGATCTTTAATGATGGCGACGTTTTGAGGTTCTGACGGCTGGGGCTGGGGCTGGGGCTGGGGCTGGGTTTAACACGTGTTCTTCACCTCTTCGTTTTTCGATATCATTTATGAGAAATGATTTTCGCATCTCCCCAAGCGCCGCCTACGTCATCAATCTTCGTCATAGGTTTTTCCCGCCATGAGACCATATGGTTTCGTGTTACCACCCCTTTAAATTCTTCATTGAATTTGCTCTGGTTTATTCTCAAATTTTTCAGCAACAGAAAAAGAAAATTCTCTGAATCCAGATTTCCCTAAGCAGAAAGTCGCGATTCTCCGTCAAAGATCTTGCTCCACTTTATTCAAGGTTAGTTTTAATGAAGCCTTATTCCTTTCATCGTCTTTTTAATGTCATTTTTGACGCGTTAGAACGCAGGAATTTCCAATTAGTTTCTTGCATTAGAAGATTACTGGGGGAAATCCCTGCTGATGAGCCTCTTTTTTTAAAAGTTGATGTCTCGGGACTTCACCCTGACGTCACTTTTAGCCCTGTATCGAGTTCATCTAGTTCTAATTCTGATATTTCTGAGCACATGGTAACTCTTCGAAGGATGAGAAAACATCAAAGTAGAAACGCAGTCCGCAAACACGACTCGGGCAATATTCTGATTAGGAAGCAAACTGTCAGCGAGAACGAAGTTAAAGAGGCATCCATGGCGTCTCGCCTTACATTTACTGTTGACCGTCAGAGGGTTCGACACTGAGCCAAATGTGGTCGGGTCAGTTGAAATAGGGAAGTATCGCTCCCGATTCGACCTGCCCGACTCGGTCACTCTGGTTCCTGCGGGGGATAGGGCTGTGTGGAATCCTCCCCCGGGCATGGTGGCGATTTACAGCTCCATGCTTTGATGTGGCATCACTCTTCCTCTTCAGCCATTTATTGCTTGGTTTCTGGCTAAAGCAGGAATTACTCTGGCTCAGCTGGCCCCGAACAGCTACAGAATCTTATTGTGCATGTGGAACATGTATATCCGGATAACCTTTCACCGTCGTCCCCAAATGAAATCAGGCATTTCTTTACATTAAGGCAATCGGGCAAGACGGGGACTTACTTCCTTATGTCTAATTAGCCAGACTGTTGGGTTCCCGAAGGGACAACAGTGAGTCGGGATGCTGATATTTCTGACGAACCTAAAAAGAAGGGTTTTATATGGGGGTTTCCTTCGTCCAACAAGTTCTGGAAGAACAGTTGGTTTTTTACCGGAGGGAATGTCAGGCTGGAAGTCACCCTCAAATTTAGGGATTCTCGAGTGGTGCTGAAAGTCCTTCGATTCTTATGTTCCCCTAAGGTATGGAACAAGAAGAATATTGATTACAGTGATGACGAGCTGACCAGACTTGCTCGGGCGGCATTTCGTACACTAGAGAAGAGAAGCAAGTCTTATCTCTTCGTTGAGTCGAAGATGATTGAGTTCGGCTTTTTTAGAAAAATTTCGGGCAAACGCAGGCGATGTAAGCGATTTTCGTAACCTTTTCCTTTCAATGATATATATATATATATATATATATATATATATATTGTTTTGCATTCTGACGTTGTTCCTTTTTTCTTCTAGTGTTTGATACGGACGTCGTATGTGATCTTCAATCTCGCCAAGTGAAGTCAATCATTCAGGCTAGTCGGAAAGAGGTGGCTCGTCAAGGTGGCTCGACAAGGTGGCGAAGGCATCGCCCCACCTGAGTCTGATGAAGAGACTGATGCCGCTGAGGAGCAGATTCCCGAAGACGTCCCTGAGGACGTTTTTCAACGGAGGGTTGGGAAGACCAGCGGTCCGAGTGGCCCGATCGATACTCGGCTACCAGTCGATCAGAAAAGGCAAAGTGAAGGTGTTGGTGAGGAGCCTGCCGAGCAGACTGACGATGGTGATGGAGGTAATTCTTCCATGGGACAAGTAGCTATGGGTCCTAAATTTTTTGAAGCCTTCCAGGATGACACTCAAGAGGATCCCACAACTGATCTCAGTTCCCACAGTTCTCAGGGTGAGAAACGGAAGGCAATCAGCTCTCTAACTCGTTCTCTCAAGGTTCCTCGGGTGGTTACTTTCATCGATTCCAGCGATGAAGATACTGTAGATGAGATCCCCCCGAGCGCTGGTCTTGGAGCGACAGAAGATGCGGCGGCTTCAGAACCGGATAGGGCTTCCCAGCCCCTGAGGTTGGAGATTTGGGGGCTGAACCCTCGGGGGTTCCTTCATATCCTTCTCCCCAGGATATGCTGCAGGAGATGTCCTCTGGTCGGGCATTTATTGAGGAAAACCGTTGGAGCAGTTTTCAGGACGGCTCGTTGACCGAACATCTTCAAAATGTTTTTAATGGCGCATCTTATGTAAGCTACCTGGCTTCTTTAATGTTTTGCTTGTCTGCCAGATTTCTAATTGCAATTCTTTTACAGATGGTGACCGAATTTTCTAAGCTAGTTCAGACACAGCAACATCAAGCTGATTGAATAAGGCGTCTGGAGGCTCAGTTAAAGGAATGTGAGGACGGTCGTGCTCGGGCCGAAACAGCTTATCAGCAAGAGGTCGGCTCTGTACAAATATTTACTGACCATTGTCTGGCGAAACAAGTTAAGGCCGAGGAGAGGGCGTATTTGGCAGAGGAGAAAACAACATCACTTCAAAATCTCTTATCTTCTGCCGAAGAATCTATGCTTAAGGCGGAGCAGGAGGCGGAACAGTCGAGGTCGGCGCATGAGCAAAAAATTAAAGACCTGGAGCGCCAAGTGTTGACAGTTGAATCGTTATCCCGATTGGCCAGGCTGGAACTTAAAGTACAAGGGGTGGATCACTTTAAAAAATCCCCTGCTTATGATGCTCTACTAATTCGGGAGTTTCAGCGTGGGCAAGTTTCGGCCGGTGAGTTTTTTAAAGTTAAAAATAGGGCGACTGAGAAGGCCCGAGCCAATTGGGAGCTGTCAATCAAACATTATGTAGACCGGTCCTTGGAGTCTTTTCGGACTCAGATGAAGGAGTGAAGAGCTTACTGCCACATCCAAGGCAAAGAGTCCCATCCCATGCATTTAGAAATTCCGTCCGAACACTCCCTCTCGACCTTTTACGCTAGTCAAGAGTCAGCCGAGGGTGTGGTACCAGATGTTGGGCCGGTCCCAGGCGAGGATTACAGCCAATGGATGGATGATACTGTCGACACTATTGCTTGGCCGTCTAACGAAAGCCTGCTTCGTGAATACGAGATGGTGCCAGACCCGAGTATCGGCAAAGGCTCGAAATCCTCACAACCTTAATTTTTGTAGAATTGTAGAAAATTCTTTATTTTTTTATTCTTTTGTAAGGAACCATCCTTTTAAGAGATCAATAAAATTCTATCTTATTCTGAATTGAATGGTTTTGATCTTGTTCATTGCTGATTGTTGCATAGTGTTTTATTAAACTGGCTGGCGTTTGGGTAACTTAACCGAGTATCTTATTAAACCGATTGTTACCCGAATGACTTAGATGCCAAGTATCTTATTAAACTGGCTCTTCAATGTTCGGGTAACTTAACCGAGTATCTTATTAAACCGGTTGTTACCTGAATGACTTTAATTTGCCAAGTATCTTATTAAACTGGCTCTTCAATGTACGGGTAATTTAACCAAGTATCTTATTAAACCGGTTGTTACCCGAATGACTTTAATATGCCAAGTATCTTATTAAACTGGCTCTTCAATATTCGGGTAACTTAATCGAGTATCTTATTAAACAGATCGTTACCCGAATAACTTAGATGCCAAGTATCTTATTAAACTAACTCTTTTATTATTAACCGAGTCATCTTAAAACAGGCAAGTTTACACTTATGTTTCATACCCGGTTGCTACCCGAACATTACATCAAGGCTCACCGTGATCATATGTTCGAATCCTTACGCAATACCAAGGACGTCTCCCCAGTTTTTATGTGCAAGGGTTTGCCGAATCGTTGAGCTCTTTAAATAAAAATTGCTCAACACAGCTACGCATTTCACCGAAATTTCTCCCGATAGCGTCCCGAGCATTTTTCCAGAATCTGGTGCATCGGGTTTGCCTTTTTGCTAAGGTCGATTTGACATTGTTCAGCTGTCATGCTCCTTTAAGCTTCTCCTCCCATTCGGGATTTAATGGTCCCAAGTATTCTATTTGCATGCTCTTCCATATGCTCTTATTATCATATGCTTTCTTTCAAATATCCCGAGTAATTTTTATTTATCACTGCAAAATTAACAGATTTAAATTCCACAACTAATATTTATCCTATTTTTCCTTACTAGAAAAAAAGAAAAAAGAAGAAAAATAATTTAAGGATAGAAAATCTTCATATATTGGGCATTACATGGTCGGGGTAAAACCCCTCCATTGGGTCGTGCAATCCAATACGCTCCATGGCCAGCTATTGCCTCGATCTTGTATGGGCCTTCTCATTTATCAGTCAGGGAATCTGCAGCTTTATTTTTTATGTTCAATGACACCTTCCTGAGTACCAGGTCTCCTAGCTGGAATTTCCTGACCCGAACATGAGAGTTGTAGTGGCGAGCTACTCTTTGCTGATATGCCATATTTCTTATTCGGGACTTCTCCCTTTTCTCTTCTAGCTCATCCAGACTTTGTAATAGCATATCAACGTTCTGTTCTTCATCGTATAGCCTGACCCGGGGTGATGCATACGATGTTTCAACAGGGATAACAGCTTCTGTTCTGAATGCTAAAGTGTACGGAGTCTCTCCTGTTGAAGTCCTTGCTGTCGTCCGGTATGCCCATAATACTTCGGGAAGCTTTTCAACCCAGCTTCCTTTTTTGGCATCTAACTTTGCTTTGATAGTGTGCTTGATTATTTTATTTACTGCTTCTACCTGCCCATTCGTTTGAGGGTGGGCCGGTGTGGCGTAGTAATTGGCAATCTGATATTCCTCGCACAACTGTCTGAATTTTAGGTTATCAAATTGGGTGTCGTTGTCAGTGATTAAAGTGTCTGAGACTCCAAACATATAAAGTATATTCTTTTTCACAAAATTGGTGGTATTTTCTTATGTGATATGCACTAGTGCTTCAGCTTCTGCCCACTTTGTGAAATAGTCAACAGTTACTATGACGTGTTTTGCTCCACCCACTGTTCCAGCTGGCATTGGGCTGATCGGGTCTAAACCCCACATGGCGAATGGCCATGGGGCTGTGAGGTTTCTGAGTTTTTCAGGGGGCTGTCGGATGGCAATTCTTTAACAAGTATTGCAACTTTCTGACCACTGGTGTGCATATGAGAAAAGTGATGGCCAATAATAGCCTTGCCTGAGCACCTTATGTGCTAAACTTCTACCCCCAGTGTGGTTTCCGCAAACTCCTTCGTGGATTTCCTGAAGTATTCGATGTGCATCTTCTTCTGGTACACATTTCTGGAGAGCTCGGGAAAATCCCCTTCTGTATAATTCTCCTCTGATGTGCATCTTCGATGTGATTTGGTTTCTTGTTCGAAGTAGATTATCTTCTTTCTTGTTTCGGAGACTTGTATTGAGACCAAACGGGACTCTAGTAACGCAGTCCAATTATGATTTATTTCCTTATAAGAGCGTAGTCTTTTTGAAGAAATAAAGGTGTTCTTGGATAAGGAACCCTTTATGCTTGACATTCCATTTCTTCTTTAGAGTCCCTCTTTGATGAGGATCCTTGTGTGACTCAACTCATGAATTGCTTGCTAGGCTTTTTACTCGGTTTTGTTATGTTCATCCCGAGTAGGATATGATGTGTGCTGGTCCCGAGTGACGTCTCCTGATCCCGAGTAGATAATGCATCCTGCTAGCCCCGAGTACGTTAAATTGATTCCGAGCAGTTTAGTTGACCTCGAGCAGGTTTTGCTTTAATATTTGTTTACTCAGGGCCTCTTCTTTTTGTTGTCTGGTAGGATATTTCCTGAGCGCCTATTTGGATGTCCACCTAGCAATTTTCTTCTTCCTGTCAATGACATGTGTGCTTGGTAAAATTCATATACGACATTTTAATATAAAGACAATAAGACCCTTTATTTATAATTGATAGTTTTTTGATTTAATAATGTTTTTTAAAGTTAAAAATTAAAAAATTAATACTTTTTTGTTAATCGTACAGTGATACCTACCATCAATGACGGAGGCCGCCCAGCTGCTACCGACGACGACATCGAATTCTTCAGAGGAATTCGAAGTTGTTGAAGTCGAATGAACATGAAAAACAGACCTTGAAGATCCCAGAACTTGTGCTCCTCCACAGCCGAGTCAAAAATTGACCCGGAATCGCTTAACTTGCGAATAACAGGGCATATGGTCGAGCAAAACTGC
This sequence comes from Dipteronia dyeriana, assembly GCA_032871835.1. NCBI lineage: Eukaryota > Viridiplantae > Streptophyta > Magnoliopsida > Sapindales > Sapindaceae > Dipteronia > Dipteronia dyeriana. Next base: position 30,294,370 of record CM065299.1, read on the forward strand.
AAAAGCAAAAGACCATTTTCCTTCTTCATGGTAGTATTTGATTTCTCCTAAACTCAAACCAGTGATTGAGTTCCTCTTTGTTAATATCTAGTGGTTTCTCCTTATGACCTGACTCGAATTCATTGAACTCAAAGACTCGATTGATGAGCTAGAAGGAGTCGTTAGGTTTTCTAGATATGAAGCGACGACTATGATGTTGTTGAGTGGGTGAGGGAGTGAGGAGGTGGAGGCAGAGGCGGTGGATTTGGAGCTGAGTTGTAGAGATTCCATTAATTGTTGAGTTGACTCAGCAATTTTATATTGAGGAGAATGAGTTGGCTCAGCAAATTAGTATTGTGATAAGCGAGTTGACTCAGTAGATTTTTTTAAAAAAATTATTATTATTATTATTATATCATATGCTTTATATTTATATTTGTATTTTTAATTTAAAAAAAATAGTAGAAAAATATTTGAATAATATATTACATTTTAATAATTATATCCATTTTAGTCTTTTTTTATAATCAATTAAAATTTACCAATCACTTTTTTCTTACTTTTTTTTAAGTTGATTATTTATAAAGTCAATTTATCAAACATATATCCACTTATCTTATAAGTTGATTATTCCATAAGTTAAATTAAAATCGGATTATTTCATAAACAAAATAATCTCAAACATAGCATAAGTTGTATACTCTTTGGTTTTCTTCCAATGAGTATAAGTTGTATTATAGCTCATTAATATTACTGCATTTTTTAGATGTTTAGTTCTGAAGAATTTTCTTTCTAGAATGTTGCTTGTATTGTGTTAAATATTAGATTATTATAATAATTTTAAATTGTAGTCACGCACGAATAATTACATTAATTAATTAATATAACCTCAACGTGTTAAGGCTTACCTAATGATATGCCTTTTATATAGATAGTGGGTTGGAATTGTATTTTTTTCTCCAATTCCAAATTAAATGTAATTATTTTAAAAAATAATTAATTATCATAATTCGTAGCCCATTAACATATATCAATAATACCGGAAAGGTAACTAAATACAACCTAACATTTATAGAAGATTTTGATTGCTAATTGTTGATGCTATGGACGTGGGATCGAAATCCTCTCCTCATCTTAATCGTCATCTCCTTACCATTTCCTCTATAATCTATTGTCTCATATTTAATACGACAAATCACTGGTTTAAAATATTTTTATTAATTTTTATGTCTCTACTCCACCAAAAGATAGAATTAATCAAAGACTATTAATTTAGGTAAATACAAAGTTAAAGTGACTAGGTGTAGAGGGGATCCAAAACCATAGACGCAACATGTAATTATGAAAAACTACAGGGTGAATTGTTGAATATACGGTTCTAATTGGAAATTGGAATACCACGCCGGTTCCTTAAAATCAGATCACACAAGCAGCAGTTCCCTTCCCGCTTCGCAGAGTAGACCCGTCTTCGGTTTTGCTTGGAAGCCCTAGCTTCGGTCTTTGCTTGTCCACAATGAAGCTCGTCAGGTCACTAACATGAACTCACTTCCCTCTTTGTTTTTATTGTCGTGATTTGTTTGTTTTTTTTTTTTTTTTTTTTTGTGTGTGTGCTGATAATTTGATCTGTAAATGAACAGGTTCTTGATGAAGTTGAACAATGAGACCGTGTCGATTGAGCTCAAGAACGGAACTATTGTTCACGGCACCATCACTGGTTAATTCTTTTTTCACTTACTGCTTCGTTTCATTTCAAGGCTTAATTTACCTAGGGTTTTATTAAACCCTACTTTCTTTATGCTCTTGTGTAGTTATTAATTTCTTTTCACTAGATGCTTGAATAGCCTGGTTATGTTGCTTCTATGCCCATTTATTTTCTTTGAGATGTTTGTCCGAGTTATTGTTTGCATTTTCAAATAAAAACAGTAGTGAACGTGGAGGTGAAGAGAGATTTCGGTCTATTTCAAAGTTGATTTTTTAATTTTTGGTTGTTCTTCGTTTTGTTCACAACGATAAACAAGTTAATTAGTCTTTCATTTGTGGGTTGTCTTGGGTTATTAGTTGAGAATCAAAGTATGGAAGTGCTGAAATTGTCGGTTCTTATTAATTGAAATCATATAGTTTTTCACTTTTTCCATTTGGAGAGGTAGAAAATTTTTGAATTAGCTGAGACTTCAGACCCTTTTCCATCTCTTTTCTATTTATTTTTTATTTTGAGGGTTTTTTGCATACTTTTCTGCTGATAATAAGGTACTTGAATATCTTCTCTTCAGTTTTCCATAGAAGCTTGATGGAATGTACAATGGTGTGTGATACTTTAGAACAAGTTGGTTTATCTAGATGAAGGGGCGGGTGGTGGGGGGCGGGGATATAACAAAACCTAGATAAGTCAAAATGAGCTTTGTTGTGGCTAATTAATGTGAAATATCAGCCCTTTGTTTGCTTTTCGTTTGGTTCTATTTTCTGTATGTATAAGGTATGAGATAGATGATTGTGCTTTGTGCAGTCATGTACTCATCAGTACTTTCATTTCTTATTAGTAGACCTTCTACCTTCTAGAAACATCACTTACGTAGTTACGTCAGAGAGAATGTAGTGTTATTGACTCTACTTCACAAGGACAAGATGACAAGAGTTTAAGATAAATTGTTCGATGAATAGCATGCTTGATATTTTATATAGTGATTGGTTATTGGAGGTGAATGTTCACCATTTACAGTTATCTTGCATAATATTGGTCCATAACATTAGGAGCATGGCCCAGAATAATGTTTAAATTCCCATTCGTGTTACTAGGAGTTAAATATTCAATTATGCTTAATAGTAGTGTTAAAATCCAGGCTGACAGCAAACTTTAAGGGCCTTCATCTGGTCTTGTCTCATTGGGTAGAGGGATATATAGCATTTACTTTTTTTCTATCAGCACTCTCGAATGTTATGCCATAATTTTGGATGACAATGAAAGTTCCATAAAAAGCATCCTTTCTAAATAGTTTGTACGATATTGAAACTTTGGAGTCTTTGGACTCATTCCCTTCGTGCAAGGAAGTTGCTTTTTGGATCTACCTTCACTTACGACACTGCAAAGTTGTGATTTCTTCAGTTGATGAATCACAGTTTCATGTATTTATGAAGATTTATGAGGAAGTATTACAATCCTGAGATTACATGAAATCTTTAGTTGATGAAAGCACAAATCTCATAGCTCTGTAATTATTGTGTAGCCCAGTCATCTTAGGGACAACTGATTTATTGTGGTTGATTTCTTTTGCTGGAGGTTAATGAAGTTGCCACCTCTTGTTCAGGGAAGAAAAGGAATCTTCTTTCATTCAAAAAGAAGTTAGAAGGCTGAACATAATGTTTTGGAAAGTGGAAGCTTATATGTAAAACAAGTAGGAAATTGGCATTTTGTTTGTTGAGCATTAGCACTAGATGCTATATTTCCTCAGTGACCTGTTTCCCAAGAACATTTTCATCTATTTCTTGCCCTTGTAGAAAACATTCACACAATTTTCATTTGTTAGAATTTACTCTTCATCTCTCTCCCAGACATGTGCGCTCATGTACAGATGGATATTCTCAATCTGTAAGACAAACTTTCACACACTGTTGCCAATCAACTCTATAACCTTAACCACAGGTAAGCTTGTCAAGCCCTATAGGTGTGTGTGCTTTTTAGCCTTTTCTTTTTTCAATTTTTGGGTTGAAGAAAGATAGAGAGGAGGGTTAGTGGGTGTTGGGTTGCTAATGCACTAATTTGAGGACTTTGCTTCTGTTATCCATGGGCTTCTAGATTAATTAAGGAAATCTACATTACTTTGTGATTGCTTATACTTATGATAAGAGTTTCTTTCATGAATTTGCTGAAGCAGTAACAGTGTTGTTGCACGATGACCGGAGTACACTCACATCGTATATTTTCCCATAACCAGATTGATACTGGCATTGTATGTGTTTTCCTTGTTGAATTATTGATTGCACTGTATACATACTCTTAACTGATGGGATTGATACTGGCTTTGTATGTTTTTCCTAGTTGAATTATTGATTGCAGTGTATACACACTCTTGAACGATGGATTTGCTGGTTTATTACAGGTGTTGATATCAGTATGAACACACATTTGAAAGCAGTGAAACTTATTCTGAAGGGGAAAAATCCTGTGACTTTGGATCACCTTAGTGTGCGGGGTAACAATATCCGTTATTATATTCTTCCTGACAGCTTGAATCTTGAAACATTGCTGGTCGAAGAGACACCTAGGGTCAAGCCCAAGAAGCCAACTGCTGGTATTTTCATAATTTCTTTGTATTCATATTGTGATTATATACATTCAAGCTTGGTTTTCATGAGTACTAAGGATGTAAAACTTTCTCACGCTTTGAAAATTCAGGGAGGGCTGGAGTGGGACGTGGTCGGGGCCGGGGACGTGGTCGTGGACGTGGTCGTGGCCGTTAAATACTTTGCATTGATTCCAATTTTTGGAGCACCTGGTTATGTAAACATCTATGCTAATTGTGTTTCACACCTTCCCAGGCAGTCTTTGTTCATAAGTTTTGAGTTTTGACGACTCTGTTTGATTTTCGTATAATACTATAACAAGGACAGTAATCAATTAGCATTTTCTAGCTAGCACATTAAGTTTTGGTGTGGCATTTGCATTGACAGGTGACAGTATCTCGACTGTTAAAAGTCACACATCTAATATGAATGTAAATTTTATTCGTAACAGTCCTGGAAGATGTTATAATGTCATGCGAAATAGTTGAACAGTAATCAATTAGCATTTTCTAGCTAGCACATTAAGTTTTGGCGAGCATTTGCATTGACAGGTGACACTATCTCGACTGTTAAAAGTCACACATCTAATATGAATGTAAATTTTATTCGTAACCGTCCTGGAAGATGTTATAATGTCATGCGAAATAGTTGAATATCTAAATCTTCAATGATTGTTCTACCTGCAACTTGAATTATACTTCCAATCAGGAGGCTCTCTTGATGTTGATTTCTTAGGTCGAGAATCATCTAGCCCTTGATTGCTCAGGTTACTTCTTATACTCCATTTAGTTCTCTCAATTAACTTTTTGATTTTCCTTTTTTTTATTCGTTTTTTTTTATATATAATTTTTAGGGTAAATATCATTTTCGTCCTAATAGTTTATCATATTATCTAGTCCGGTCCTCTTCATTTAGTATTGGACCATTTAGTCCTTTTGTTACGTTTTTAGTTAAATACATGTCATCTGACATGTTTAGAAGATAAAATGACTGTTTTACCCTTAAAATGTTTGAGAGGCTGGCAAAGACAATTTTACCCTGCAATGGCCAAAATGTCCATACTGTCTTTTAAATTTAAATTCTAATAAATGTAGATGATGAAGAGGTGGTGGTGAAAAATCAAAAAACAATTAATAAAAAATTAAAGACTAAGAAACACTCACTCTTCCCAAACAACTCTCTTTTTTGTTTTTAACTCAAGACTATCTCTCTCTCTCTCTCTTTCATTTCAACTCTCAAACTCTCTCTCTCTTCTTCCCGTTTACGGCGATTGGTTTGTGGTGGTGTAGTTCGGGTTTGGGTTCTTGTGGCGGTGATGATGTTTGGGTATAGTGGAGATGATGATGATTTCAGTGGTGGTAGTGGTTTGATTATGGTTTGATGTCGATTTCAGTTAGGATTTTTTTGGGTTTTTAACTGAAATTTGTGGTTTGATTCTTGTGGTGGTGATGATGTCTGAGTCTGGTGGAGATGATGACGATTTCAGTGGTGGTGGTGGTGATGGTTTGATTTTCGTTGATGCTGGATGATTGTGGCTTGGGGCGATTTCGGTTAGGATTTTTTGGGTTTTTAACTGAAATTTGTGGTTTGATTTTGGGGTTTTTGACTGAAATTTTTAGGTTTGGAATTTCGTGGAGAGAGTGGTTGACTTTGGATAGTGGTCGATTCATGGGGGTGGTGGTGGTGGTGGTGGTTTGTTTAATCTAGGTTGTGTAGTGAACAAATAGGTTTGTTGAATCCAGGTTGTGTAGTGAACAATTGGATTTGTTGAATTCGGGTTGAATCTGGGTTGTGTAAATGAACTGGGTTTGTTGAATCTGGTGACGTTGAATTTAATTGTGTGAGAGAAACAAATGGTGGTTTGGTGGTGGTGTGTGCGTGAGAGTGAGAGTGATGGTGGTGGTGTGTGCATGTGACAGAGATTGCAATTTTATTTGGTTGGTTTGTGAATATAGTGTGAAGGCAGTGAGAGGCGGTGAGAGGTGTTGGTGTTTATGAGCGGTGAGAGGTGTTGTTGAGAGGTTGTGAGAGGTGTTGGTGATGGTGATTGTGATGGGTTTTGATTAGTTAAATTAGTTTTATTTTTAAATTTAATTAGTCTTATTTATAAATTTAATTATTCTTATTTATAAATTTGATTAGTTATATATATATATATATATATATATTATTTTTTATTTAATCAATTTAAAAACTAACATCATGTCCTTTCATCATACAGGATTTTAGAAAACTCTAACGTTGAATTACTGTCTTAGCCTCGTTGAACTGATGGAATTTTGAATAACCCTAACGGAATTGGACGGTAGGGATCAAAATAGGGATTAATTGAAACGGCAGGGACCTGCATAGCCAATGCTGAAACGATGAGGACCACAATAAATAATATGGTAAACCACAAGGATGAAAATAGTATTTACCCTAAGTTTTATTTTATTGTTTGAGGGCCTATCTTGGGAGAATCGATTTATTACTAGTGTTTGAAAATATGCGCCTAGACGCTAAGCGGCCGTTGGCAGTACCGATTAGGATAAAATGGAATAAAAAAAGGACGATTTGACCATTTTATCGGTCAATTTTGTTAATTTATCGGTCTAGACGGAGTCAAAGTCGTTTTTATATTTTAGTTATATTGTTTAAAATTTGAATATTGATTTTTTTAAGAGATTGAATATTGGTTTTTATATGTAGAAAAATAATTAAAAATAAATAAATAAATTACCTACCGTCTAGATACAGTTTAGGCATTAGATGTTGGACCCAACTAGCGTTTACTATAACATTGTTTATTACCCTATTTTTAGTGGCAATGAATAAAATGAGGAATTTTTTAAGATATAGCTCGGGTTATCATGGTTAATGCAAACAGTTTATTGGCTATCCATGGTAAATGCCAATGGCATGACATCTCATTGCGATGGACATATACGGTATAACCTCAATTAAAAAATATTTTTGGCCGGTCTTAACTTAGGATGTGGTAAATTAATAATTCGTTAAATTTATAAGATAATATATTTAAAAAACCGCATATATCCCACTTGATATATAAATTAATAATTTCTGTATGCATTAACATTATATATATATTTATGTATGCAATAACATTATATATATATATATATATATATATATATCCGTGACTCAATTAAGAGTCCTTTGTAAAATATGACTTGTATTTAGTATGATTAATTACATTTATGAACTTGTTTTGGTTTAAAAGATACATATAATAATGATAATTCGTAATTCGATAATTAGGTAATATTTTTGTAATCACAATACATAATACATTAAGTCCAATGTTTTGGAAAAAAAAAAGAATATCTTGATAGATTATTTTTTTATTAATTAATGTGTAAATTAATTAATTATTAAATTATAGATTAAATAATATTTCGATTAATTAATAATTTTTCATGGTCCTGAGGTATTAATTTAAAGAGGTTTAACTGATATATTGAAGATTTAGGGTTTGTTTGGTACTCTGTATTGAATTTTATTGAATTGTATTGAATTGAATTGGATTGAACTATATTATTCTTATAAATAATGTGTTTGGTAATATTATGTATTAGACTATATTAGATTGTATTAATCAATACAACATCTCTACTCTTTAGCTAATACGACATTTACAACATTTACTATATTAGATCAATTAAAATGTATTAACTAATACAATATTATGAATGACACAAAACAAATCAAATCAAATCAAACTTTATATTGTATTATTTTAGTACATTTTAAACTCCAAATATAGTAATACTGGAAAGTGTGGCGTACCAAATAAGTACCTCTCGTAATGAAATGGATTCAAGAAATGGGGTGGGCCCAAAAGTAAACGAGGGCAAACTTGTAATGTGAATTTCAAATTTCAAATTTCAAATTTCAAACAGAAGATACTAAGGTCCAGTTTGATATTGCTTTCCCAGCTACTTTTGGGATCAAAAGTGATTCTGGACCTAAGACAGAGTGTTTGGTAAAATCACGGGGAAGTGCTTTTGGTCACTTTTAGCTTCTCCAAACTGAGTTTTTGAGAAACTACAAATACATGCTTTTGGATTTTGGCTTCTGCTTTTAGAAAACGCGCTACAGTGATATTAAATGAAATTTTACTAACTTTCCAACTTTATCCTTGCATTTAACGAAATTTAACAAAAAAAATTGGACTTATATTTCTGTAATAAAAAAAATGTTGCTATAACTGTATAATTTTTTTTGGATAATTAATTCAATAAAGTAGAATAAACATGAAATAAAAAAATAAAGTAGAATAAAATAAAAAAATAAAGAAATAAATAAATGCGGCTAATTAATTAAATAAAGTAGAATAAAAATGGGGCTAATAAATTCAATAAAGGACCATAATTATATAACACTTAACATTAAACACAAATAAACAAGAAAAATATAAAGTATAGCACATTAGTACCATTTAGATGTCTATGTCCTTTTAGTAATTTTACACACTCACAACACTTTTTATTTCAGTTTACCAAACACATTGAAATTGTTTTTAGTTCTGACAACACTTTTGAAAATCAATTTACTAAACACTCAGTTGATTCTTTCCATAGCAATTCTAAAAGCAATTTCTCCCAAAGCAATTTTAAAATCACTTATTCTCATAGCACAACAATACCAAACTGGGTGTAAGATAGTCATGCCTTAATGATGCGTTTCCATTTCCAAATTCCAAATTCCAAATTCCAAATTCCAAATTCCAATACCATTTAAATTTAATTATATAAAACGAAATTCACCCAAAAGAAATCTGCTGTCTAAAGTTAAGCGGGCTCAGCTTCAAAAGAAAGATGAAACGAGCGGTTACGGTGTTTGGTGCCCTAGCACTTGGGTGGCTCGCAATCGAGATTGCTTTCAAGCCCTTTCTCGACAAGGCTCGGGCCGCTATGGACAAGTCCGACCCTGCTCACGATCCTGATGACGTTGGTGAAGACAGCAACAAGCTTCCCTCAGATGCCGATGCTTCCGATGCATAAGGTTATATTACAATATTATACTATGTGTTCGCTTTAATGGAAACTATGTGCTTCTCTTTAATTTTGATTATGTAATAGGTGATTATCATTTATTTAGTTAATCGAATTATATTATTAGTTTATCAGTCCTTACCATCCCAATTCTAAGTAAAACCCATTCTTTGGGTAATTTTTACAAACAGGTTTAGTGCACTATCACAATTTACATGGTTTGAAAAAAATAAATGAAATAGTGACACGATTAATAGTGGCAGGTGCAACCACGCCCGAAACATGTGATTAAGTGACACATCACACATGAATTTGAAGATGTCTTTTTCAAGCAGTGAGCAGCACCTCATGCGCTGGTCCAATCCAGTGTCCCAATTGCGTTAGTGTATACATTTGTGATATTAATCCAACTTTTAAATTTTAATCATATACAGTACTTTAATATCTTTCAACACTTGTTAGGTCAAATATAGCTTTCTATTGCTGCTTCTTTATTCCATGAAATTGAATCCAGATCATTTGATTTGGACGGTAATTGTTTTCAAAATCCCTTATCGTTCTTGGGTCAATTTTGGAGTAGGGTAAGGAGAGGTTTTTATATTGTTTTGGTCTAATTCGCTTTCTTTTCCACTTGGTGTATGCTTATCTCAACATATATATCTTGATGTAATGGTAGGGAATAATAATGCACATAAACATTAGCTTAGCAATTCACTTATTTTGTTGCTAAAAGGTCAAACGAGCAACAGCTAGCAAAACTTGTTTCCACCCAACTCTTGTGTGCCAAAGCTAAACAAGTTGTACAAAAGCATGATCAATACTTCGAACACATACACAACTTGTAAAGTCAATTAATAGAGATCAAGAATAAAGGGACTAAAGTCAATTTAAGCAACTTGATAAATACTTGTGCATAAAGGTATTTTAATTAAAAGAACTTGGTTGTTGAGTCTTAAATTTGTTTTTCTTAGCCTAAAAAAGGCAAAATACTACATTATTGTCTTGTTAAAATAATTTAAGATATCATTATTATAAATGAATAAAGGGTTATTATGATTTTAGTCCCTGTTGTTTACGTTTATCTGAGTTTAGTCCACTAGTTTTTTGAATTACTTAATCCAGTCTAGTAGTTCTCTAACAATACATAATCCAGTCATTTCCGTCCAATTCGGTCTGATTTTCATTGACTTCCGTTAGGTCAAAGGGGCATTATAGAAAATTCGATTATTGCTTCTAGAAGCCTTTTTACAATAAGGGTAATATGTGAATTTTATTAATTAAAAAGAATTGAATTAAATTAATGTATTTAATTAAATTAAAAAAAAAATTAAAAACATAAATCGGAAAAATAAAAACCCTAGTCTTGGTTTTCTCACTCTGTATCTCTCTATCTCCAGCCCTCTCTATCTCTCTTTTATTCATCTCTTTCACCTTCATATTCTTCAACCCAAAACTCACCAAACCCTAACCCTAGCCGCCGTCGCCACCGCCACAACCCAAACGCCACACCCCAACCGCCACCAACACAATCTTTCTCTTCTCTCGAACCTTTCTTCTATCTCTCTTGTTTTCTCTCTCGAACCGATCTACCCATCTCTCTCTTCTAGAATCTCTCGTGGTTGTTGGTCGTCGATGTCTTATGATATCGTGAAGCTGGTAGTGAGAAGTCAATCGCCGGTATTTGGTGCTGGAATGTGAATCGGCTGCTGGTTTTTCTAGTTTAGATCTACAGTGATAGAGGCAGAACTATAGGTTTGTGATGAAGGGAAAGTCGACGGCCTACGGTTTTCGGTTCTGGTGGTGTGATCGTCGTGGTCACTTGTGGTGGCCGTCGGTGGCGTGTGGAGGACTTTTGGATTTGGATTTTTTTTTTCTCGGTTGAATGAGTTGAAGAAAATGATTTTGTTTAAGTTAATTATTTTTAAAGGTTGTTGGTGTTTTATGTTGAAGATGAATGAGATTTGGGTTTTATTCTGGATTGAATGAGTTGAAGACTGATTTTTTTTTTAAGTTGTTTTTTTTTTAAAGGTTGTTAGTGTTTGATGCTGTGATGAATGAGATAAAGGCTGTTGTTGTAATGATCGGCGATGGTGATATTGATGATGATGGTGAGGATCGATGGTAGTTTTATTTTTCTTTTACGATGATGATTAGTTTTTTTTTTTCTGGGTTGAAGGTTTTTCTGGATTGAATGTTGTTGATGATGATGAAGATGGAGGGGGTTTTTCTGGGTTGAAGGATGATGTTGATGTTGATGATGATGATGATTATCGATGGTTGATGAAGATTTAATTTATATATATATTTTAAATTTAATTTGTTATTTTTTTAGTTACATGTAAATTACTATACTGCCTTTCATATAAGACAAAATAAGGGTAAAACGGTCATTACACAGTCTGACAACGTCATTCTATCCAATTTCACGGAAAATCTAGCGGAAGGATTAAAGTTAGTAATTCAAAAAACTAGTGGATCAAACCGAAATAAACGTAAACTAGAGGGATTAAAATCTTAATATACCACGAATAAAATCAATACAGTTTACAAGGGCAAATGAAGCTAGAAATCAGGTTTTGTTGATTGGTGCATTGCATTGTACTGTGAACAATGTACACCGACAACCCACAAAGACCATTGCAAATTCCAAAGCTGTGAGAAGATCATTTACTATTGTACCCAGAAGTAGGACGTTCTAGAATAACACTCAATTTCAAGGTCTTCTTTTTAAATATCATGTGCATTAAAACTTTAAAGTGTTGAACACGATCAAGTTCACATCCATCCATCCTCTTCCCACAACCGTGTCTGACTTTGGAGTTGAAACATTAACTCTGCAAATAAATGTAAATTCAACTAAAACTGAGCTACAGATTTGTTGTGTCAACCGCATTGCATTTACAATCAATCAATTGTGTTTTTACTTAAAAAATAATTAATTTGGGTGTTTCTGTTCCTTTGTAATCTTGTACAAATGACAAATCTTGTCAACATCACAGTTACACTTGAAACAATCGAGTGATGTTTTTAAAATACAATTTAGGGATATTTTTTAGTTTAGGTGGTGGGTCCGATCAAATGTATGTGGATGCATATCCTGTGAGTAGAAAATCAATGGACTAGATACAGACATGGTATAGCACCCGAGAAATCTTCCACAAGACAAAATAAACTGATCCGTAAACCCTTCTTCTCCAAAATATCGGATCCGGCATCCGATTTATTTATCTGGGTACCGGTTTAAATTCTGCATAGAGTCAGACCTTGGTGTCTGCCTCCGTTTTCAGGCTCCATTAATTCATGAGGTCAGTTCACTTTTCTTAATTCCTTGTAATCGTTGTTTTTTTTTTGTTCTTGCGAGAGGAAATGAGTCGAGGGTTGTAATTTCATCTATTTTTAGTATATGTATCTGGTTGAATTTGTTGTTGATTTGATCTGTTGAGGTAAATTGGTTTTATTTCCATGTATTCAATTTATGTCTCTGTATTTTGTGAATTTCGTGTGTAATGTTTATGGTTTACTGTTCTATGTAGTTAAGCTTTATTTTTCAAGAGCCTTTTACATGGGTTTATCTTTGAAACATTTATTCCAGATCACAATTGTTGTGACATGATACTTGAACTGGAACCTGATGCCTTGTCCAAAACCCTGTTCTGGTCTCCTCAATGTTATGTAAGTTTTTTGGAATTATCCGTCTTAATTATGTTATTTTGCTGAATGGAATCACTTCAATTTGATCAGCTGAGATTCAGGACTTCCTTCTCGCTTAATTTAACAAAGATTTATCTCAGAATTAGTTTAAAGATTTTTTTTTTTCTGGCCATGTTTAGTATAAATGCTTTCAACTTGAGTCTGTTTTGCTCACTATTTCAGTGTTGTCTTTGGCTGAAAAACTGCAAATTATTACTTGTTGCAGCTATTGATTCTTCACTTGATAATTGTGTTAACTTGAAAGGTTTGAGAGAACCTTTAGCTTTGATCCATTAGTTGTTCATATGAAAGGATTGGATTTCTATTTGTTCTCTTGAGCTATCATTTTTATGTTATTCCAGTTTGATGGGCATGTATATAAACGGGAGGAGGGGACATCCTAATTGGTTCAGCATGTTGGGTGTTTGAGAAACATAACATTGAAATTAGCATAGCTCAATTGTGTGGGTTTTATTACTTGATTCTCATCTGTCAACTCTTTAGAGGCGAGAGTTGCAGCTTAAGATGGGTTGTGCTTAATTACAAAGCTCAGTGAAGATATAGGAATCTATGTCTATGCTGAAATACATGTGGAATCCCTGATTTATAGTGACCTTGATTATATATTTTTAGATTAATTTCGTTTTTGACAGTTTTTGACGATCGTTTAGAAGTCTAAATTTGTTGACATCATATTTGCATATTATGTGATTGACAGTGTTTCCATGTCAATCAGAGGGCAGTCGCCATGTCAGTTGTACCGGTTGAGAGCATGGCTTCGTTGAGCAGTGATCTCTTTTACGACATATTGAGGCGTCTGGATGGACAAACTTTGGCTTGTGCAGCATGTGCCTGTGCTGCATTTTGTTCCATCTCAAAAGAGGAGAGTTTGTGGGAAAATGTGTGTTCATCTATGTGGCCTTCAACCAATAGGGAGGATGTCAAAAGTTTAATATCTTCTATTGGTGGATTTCGAAAGTTTTATTCAGACTGTTTTCCTCTTATTGTCAACAAGGAAGTTGCCGAGTACCATTGGAACAAATATCTTGAGTACCCGGAAGAATGGACTGAAGCCGAGTACTATGGGGATATGGAAGAATTTGAAAGTATTTCACCATCAGATTTTGTTTCTATTGTCGATATCAGATATAAAGATAAAGCGATATGTTCAAAAGTCTTGTCAGGCATTCCTAATGCTAATGGATTCAATGGTTGGTTTTACAACTGCCCATTTCGCATTGATCTTCTCACCTATGCAACTGGGGATGATGACAATGAATGTGAAGTAACCCTTTCGGTTTCTGATGGTCTTCCACCTATTTCCTCCATGGAGAAAGAAAGAAAAGATGGGAAGCTTTGGAAAGAGCTCCGCGATGGACTCCGGCTTAGTTGGATTGTTGTAAACAAAAAGATAAAGCAAGCTGCTAATCTTGCAAGCTGGAGGCCTCTTGGTGGGCAGAGGCATTGGCCAACAGACAAGGATTTTGTGATACGCTTCGGATCCGTTCTTCCTGCTAAAGACATTCTTCCATGTCAAGTTGTGGAATGCATCCTGATTATGAAGTTCAGAGTCATACACACTGAGGGGGAGGGTGTTCAAACAACTCTAAAGTTAACGGAGCTGAGCATGCAGTTGGAAGACATGGAAGGTGCTCATGTTAATGGAAGAAACAGTCTGCTGATTCTCAAGGAAGCGTTGAGCTGCCATCGGAGCAAAAACTACAGTGAAGTTCTGGAGTCATGTCATTTGTATTCCAAAGTGCAAAGCGAGTTAAAAGAGGAGAAGATGAGAAATGAAAGCAGGTTGGATAGACTTTGTATCTTAAGTGGCATTGCTGCATTCATGTCTTTCTGGTACTACATTTTGTAAATGGATGTATTTTTCCTTTTGTTTTAACACAGCTGAAAATGATCTAACAATCTTCCTTTTTCGATGTAAAATTCAATTTTGCTTCAACTATTAAAAGTGTTATTGATCTGTTTCACTCGAATTACTTGAAAACTAAAGCTGTTCGATGATCCTGATTATATTAAATGAATGCACATTATGCCCCTGTTCTTGTTTAGCATAGGTTTGAATAATTCATTTTCAATTATTTACTAGATTGTTATTCAAATAGACACTTGTCCATTTCAAATCCGAGGACGGAGCAATTTGAAAGACCAGCCTGCCCTGGTTTGTAGCCCAGGGTGGGGAGGGATGCCAAAAACCCGGGTCGGGTCGGGTCAGGGTATATCCGGACCGATCGGATATTTGGGTTTACATAGTTCGGGTACCTAACTCGAAAATATCCGGATTTTAAAATTTGGGTATCCAATATCAATATCCGGATTTTACCCGGGTTTTACCTTCTTTTTTTTTTTAACAAATTTTGAAAAATTGTTTTTTACAATTTAAATATTACATTAATTAGGATAAAGAAAGCACACCAATATCACAAATATTAGCAATATAAACTCAAATCCTAGACAAAACATTAAATATTGCATTAACCCACATTTCACTCTTTCTTTTTCAATTAATTCCAAAACTGTTATTTTTTTCTCCAATTTTTTAATTTTTTTTTTGAATTTAAAATACTACATTAATTAGGATTAAGTAAGCTCACAAATTATAAATATGTCAATATTAATAAAAGAAACTCAAATCCTAGACAAAACATCAATGGGTAGTTTGTTTTTTGTTTGAAGATTGAACGGTTCTAATTTTTTCTAAAGACTGAAAAGTGATTGAAATCTGAACCTTAATGATATATATATATTTTTTTCAAATATCTGAATGATGTTTGTTTTATAAAAAAAAAGTTGTCTGAAAATAAATAATTTTACATTTATGTCCATGATAATTAAGAGAAATAATTTAAACTATACCATTCTTTATAAGTTTTTGCATGTTCTGTAAATAAAATTCAAGTTCAATTTACTGTTAAAAAAAAATTCAAATTATTTTGTATGTTGTCTACATTTATAATGTATATAATTGAGGAAATTATTTTTATTTTTTTATTTTCAGGATCATATGCACCAGAAACCAAATAAACAAAAAATTATTGATTTTATTTTTTTGAAATAGGTTCCTAAATTATATATATACACCGATCTCTATGAGAAGTGATTAAGGTTTTTTTTTTATCATTTCTAAAAGCCATTTAAAATAAGAAATATATTAAAAGAAAGAATTATATACCATATTAAATTCAGATAAATTTATAAATATATATTCTTTTGGAAGGATAGATTTGGAACAGAATATTTTAATTGTAATCCAGTGATTTAGAATTAAGTTAAAAGTCAGGATTTCTTACTTTTTATTTTAAGTTGTTTTTTACTATGTTTAAGTTGTTTGACCACTTAAAAAACAAACGAAACAACTTAATAATTTCAATTCAGACCCATTAAATTTCAAGTATAAAAAAACAAACGACCCATAAATATTTCATTGACCCACATTTCACTCTTTTTCTTTTTCACCAAATACCAAAACCGATGATTTTTTAGGGATATTATCATTTAAGTCCCTATATTTTTTTTAAAATTATCTCTTTTTTACTTATTTATTCATTTTCATCGGATTGGTCCCTGTATTATCAAAAACCACTTAATTTGGTCATTCTATTAGTCAACCGTTATTCAACTTTAACGGTTTCAATGGTATTTTTATTTTTAAACAAAGACATGCCACATGTCAACACAAAAATCAATGGAAAAAAATAAATATTTATGTAAATTGTAATATTAAATAAATAAATATAATAAATGCAAATTAAAAAATTATAAATAAAACAAAAATTAAAAAGAAAGATGGATCTCCACCATCCACCTTTGAGAAGAACGGTGGAGATCAAAATTTTAAAACTATATATTTTTTGAAATGCATTAAAATTAATTTTTATTACTTAAATTTAGTATTTTTAATATAAAATAAACATTTAACAATAAAAATACCATTCATTAAAAAAATAATAATAAAAAATCATCATCATCAACCTTCAATAAAATAAATTTGATATTCTCTTTATACCATTTTTTTTTCTTTCATTTTCTCAGGTCTCAAACACATTTCTTAACAAACAAATATTCTTAAGAACCAAATCTTCCTTAACAAACAATTCTTCCTGAGAACCAAATTGAAATCTTCCTTAGATTTCATAGAATTCCAACTCACCAAATCTTCCCGAGAATCATCATCAAACATCTCCACAAACCAAATACATAATCAAAAGTATCTTAACAAAAAAATCCAACCCAAACCAATAACAAAACCATCTTCTTAAATATTTTTAAAAAACCACGAAATTATCCCATAAAAAATGTAACATACCAAAATAAAAACCAAAAATAATCTGCCACATTTATCCATCTCAAAAAACCACACATAGATACTCGCTTATGCTCTGTTTTTTTGAAGTTGAGCCATCACTTGGACAAGGTTTGGCAAAAGAGAAAATTTCAAATTAATAATAAAGCATAATTAATTCCATAAACATGTGTAAGACTAACACTTAATTGAGAATCGAAAAAATCAAATTAATAATTTCAAAGTGCGAGGCAATGAAGACCATCTCCAACCCTGCCTCCAATCTCCGTACCATCTCCAATTTGTTGAAGAAATCGCCTCCGACGCAACGCCAATCTTTACGTCTTCTCTTTACTGATGAACAGTGTCACACAATATATTGTGCAAAATTGTTCGTTTAAGAGAAGCACTATCTCCTTTTTTTCCCAACCCTCAGCTTTTAAGTAATCATAATTTAACCCTATTTATTAAAATGTATTCTGATTTTGTCCTATATTTAAAGGTTTTGTTTAATCACAGTTTTACCCTAATCAATTAAATTTATTTCAATGTGGTCCTTTTTATTATTTAATGTTTTTGATGTGATTTAATTATTATTTTTATTAACATTTATAATAAACTAAAATGAAGTTTATAATTTAAAAATTTAAATGCAATTTTTTTTTTAAATAAATCACTTCATTCAAAATAGCGGAAATTAAAGTAAAATACTTTAACTAATAAATACATTAAAAATGAAATACAATCTTCATAGTGATAAAATAATTTACCACTAATTGGAATACACTAAAATTAAGGAAAAATACAACATAAATTACAACAACGATTTAGTAGTTTAGAAGACCATTTGTAGGTCCTTGGAGATAATTAAAAAAGTCACCAAAAGATCCATATGTATTTTGGGATCCTTGGTCTTGTTGCTGAGCTTGTTTTGCCATAATTTTTAATTATTGTTGATTCACAAACTCGCGCTTTATTGGATCATTTATGGTATTCAAATCCATCATCACAATTTTGGTTTCCTGTACTCCAATTTTCTCTCCAAAACATCATTAGTTCTTTGCCTCTCCACAACCTTTTTTTTATAAACTTCCATGAGTTGTTGTTGTCCTTCTTTCAAAGTGACATAATATGTTGAATTTTGTTCCTCAACCCTCATTTTATATTTTGCTTTCTTCACCCCAACTGGGCTGTTGAGATGAACTACCCCCATCGTGATCACTAGTTATATTTAGAGAAAATCATTGGAGACTCTAGAGTTGGAAAGTCTTCTTGTGATGATACAAAATGACCACTTTCCCTTCGAAAGGAAGATGTTATAGTATCGTTGTCTGTAAATTTTTGCATATCTTTTAAGATGGGTCACACATGGTCAAACTTGAATCCATATTTATATTTGTTATCTTGGGCTAATAATATTTTTGCCTGATTTATCTGCAAAATGATACAAATATTTTAACTACTTTAACAAATACTCACAATATCAGATTCGGAGGCACCACTAGGTTTAAGAGTTTCAATCTATCTTAGGCATCCTCACAATTTCCATATTTCGGTAAGGATAGTCTGCATACACTGCAAACTTCTCTTGTTACGAAGTTCAGTGAAAACATCTGGTCCGTTGTTGTTGTAATTAGTCTCAACTCGAGCCCAGAACATATCCTTCAATTGGTAAATACCTATGATCGGGTTTTACGAAACATCAAGATATATGTGACAAAGGTGTGTCTTCTGCATGTGTGTATGAAGAACTTCTTTTTGTAGACATTTTGTGGAAAAAGTGATTTTAAGGGAAAAGTGACTTGAAGAGGTAAGTGATTCAAAGGTATAAGAGATTTGAAGTGATATGTTTGATTTAGTGTGGGTTGATATTTATAGAAACCAGGAGGTACTATTTTCAGATTTCATCCTACAGTTTGGATGGTGAGGAAATCCATCCATTGGTTGGCATTTGAAATCAAGTTTCATACACTCAAATTTTAGGAAAGGTGAAGATAAGAATTCTAGAGAAGTCTAGATATTATTTTCGAGATTTAATCTTACGGTTCATATGGTGATGCAATCCATCCAATTGTTGACATTAAATAGCTCATATATATTATTTTCCTGTTTTGGGAAAAGTGAAGATCATATTTCTAGAATAGTTGAGATATTATTGTAGAGAGATGCTCCGAAAACATTTTTCTAATTAAAGTGTTTTTGTCCGTTTCTACTTTTTCCACGTGGGTTTGCTGATATTGTCGGCCACATGGACAAAGAAAAGATATTATTTTTGAGATTTAATCTTATGGTTCAGATGGTGATGTAATTCATCCATTGGTTGACATTTAATAGCTCAGATATCTTATCTTCATATTTTGAGAAAAGTGAAGATCAAATTTTTGGAAAAGTTGAGTTGTTATTGTAGAGGGGTGCTTTGAAATCATTTTTTGAATTAAAGTGTTTTGTCCCTATCTACTTTTTCCACGTGGGTTGAAGCTATTGTCGGCCACATGGACAAAGAGAAGATATTATTTTCGAGATTTAATCATATGGTTTAGATGGTGATACAATCCATCCATTGGTTGACATTTAATAGCTCAAATATCTTATCTTCATATTTTGGAAAAAGTGAAGATCAGATTTCTGGAAAAGTTGAGATATTATTACAGAGAGGTGCTTTGAAAACATTTTTTTAAAAGTCTAGATATTATTTTGTTCATATCTACTTTTTCTATGTGGGCTTGCAGCTATTGTCGGCCACATGGACAAAGATAAAAGACTATTTTCGAGATTTAATCCTTCGGTTCATATGGTGATGCAATCCATCTAATGGATGACAATTGACCAAGCTCAGATTTCTTATCTAGAATAGTATATTTCACAATTATAAATAGCCTACACCAAAGTTTGCTAAAACTCATTCAATTCAACTCTAAGCAAAAATGAATTTCCATATTGGAGGTCCATCTATTTTATCATCTTCATCTTCATCTTTTGACGATGACAGATCTTAAAGCGATTGATGCAGAACAAGAAACGATACTTACCCAACATGGTAACATCCAACGGGCCATCGCTTAGTGTCTCAATCAACAAAACAACCTAGTGACCCATGTATGCTCAATTCCTGGTCATATAGTGACCAATCAAGACCGAGAAAGTGCTGATCTTCGTTTGTTCAACAGCTATTCGAGAACCCATAGTATAACGATCAAATGTTCCATCGACGCTTTCGAATGGGTAGAAGTTTATTCCTTCTTTTTGTTGAAAAAGTGGAAGCTCGTGACAACATCTTTGTGCAACGAAGAGATAGTGTGGGTAGACTGGGTTTATCCGCTCTTCAAAAAATAACAGCAGTATTTCGAATTTTGGCATATTATTGTCCAACATGTTGGGGTTTATGCCCTAAAGATGTAATTTGTAAATGGATTTATGAAATAAATAAAAGAAAAGTTCAATTCATTCTTGTTATGTTGTTTATTTTATAACTTACGCATATTAACATCTTAGATTACCATATGTAATCTCGAACTGTGTATATGAGACGTGCAATCTATATAGTCCATAGATAGCAAATAAAGCCGGGTACTTTATTTACGATGAATCTATAGCTGTGGTCCATTCCATAATGTACGGTAATTCTATCCTGAATCATTCATATGAGATATGAGAATGGAGGCACCTTGTATGATGTGATCATATAGGACTGAGCCATGATCTATATGAATCTATCACCAAGATCCTTTACCGATGAGATTCATATATATCAACTTATGATGGTTATATATCGGTGATCTTAGTCCTGAGTGTATTATTGACTCCTTCAGGTTAGATCGTAGTCTTTGATATACTATGGGTGAGGTCGGATGCAGTTTTTGATTAATATACTCCGTATGTTGAGATTGCGGTTTAGCTTGTAGCTGGAAAGGTTTGTACATAATAGTAGAATCCACTCCTTTTTATGAGATGTAGATGGTAGTTCCTTAAGGGTTGATTCAGGACTTGAACAATATAAGTGTTATGATTTACTATCCATTAGAGAATCAATGGTACTTAAAGGATATATGTAATTAGAGGGGTATAACGGATATCATGACCTAGCTCTAATTATGAACTGCTGTGAAGGATCACATCATGTGTAATAGCTATATCGATGGACACCGAGTTGTATCGGTCTGTGTAAAAGCGTCTGCAGTTGAGAGAATTCAGCTTCAGGTTTTCAGTGGAATAACACCGGAGTTAATAATCAAAGAATATTAATTAAAAAGTTTAATTAATGATTCCGATGATTGTTGGAACTCAAAATATTGTGGGTTCATTAAGTCCCCTTACTAGCCCGATTGATTTAGGTGACAATGGTCACGGTTAATTAATTGAATTGTCCAATTAATTGTGTTACGAAAGTGTCTCGTATTTATTCAGGAATTGATTGAATAATGAGATTATTTAATTAATGAATGTTAATGATTATGTTAATTAAATAATTAAATTATTTAATTGTGTGATTAATCATTAGTTGGAGGGTATGACTGTTATTTAAATTTTGAAGATAAGATAATTTGATTATTTTATTTTTATTAAATTAGATATTTAATTTTGAATTTAAAGAACTTGAATTCAAAAATAAATTGATTAATACCTTTAAGGATATAAGATATCTTAATATATATATATATATATATATATATATATATATATATATATATGATATAAATGTTTTAAATATTTAAGAAAAGATAAAACCAATGCAGACATAGATTTATTTGTATAGGATGTAAGGATGCAAACACTAATGGTGCGTGAATCAATAAAAGAGGTGATCGATTTTTAAAAGATAAAAATATATATCAGATATATATATCGTTCTTTTGAGAACGGAACACATGAAGATAAATCAATTATCAAATATTAACACACAGGTATCAGTGTTGGCATATGATGCAAACACATGGTGCATGAATTAAGAGAAGAATAAGAATGGGCATCGGATGCAGTTGTTTTGCGCACATAAAAGACAAAAAAGTGGTATTTGCTCCGTGAAGTGAAATTGCATTAGATGCAATTAGTTAGATATCAATAGCAAGTGTTGTAAAGTAATCGAGAAGAAAGAGATTTTTCAAGTTTTTTTTTCTATATCCCCATTCAAGTCATGACATACCCACACACAATTACCAGTTCTAGAATATAGCGAGGAAGATCAAGTGGTTCATACAGGAGTATATTATAAAATGAAGGAGCATCAAAACGTTGGTAAAATTGGTTCAGATAGGAGCATATCGTAAATTGAAGGATCCTCCAAACGTTGGTAAGATTTTCTTCTTCTTTATATCGATTACAATTGCTGTATATACATATTTATTTGTTATTATAATAATTGATATGTATGAATTCTGAAAATAATTACGATCCCAGGTTCACTTGTTCCAAATCAATTATGATCTGTATAAAAATTTTTAAAACCGATTTCCGTTGCGTGACCAGTGAACGGTGTTCTAACAATTGGTATCAGAGCCAATTTTTCGGAACAAGAAATTGTTTTCAATGCTCCTGTATGTATGAACGTGTAGGCACCATCTATATGAGTATATGAATGTTTATAATTAAATTGTTTAATTTAAACATGGTTGATCGTTAATTATATGGTACTGTGGATTTAGGGTTCATAGGTTGTATATTAGTTTTTTATTTTTTATTTATTTGCTTTATTGTTTATTGAATTTTTAAAAAAATGTAACATATATTGAAAACTTGGAAAAATCACGTAGAAGGATTCATGAGATGAATCAGACTGACCTGAAAAGGCTGGAAGATTTCTGAAGTTACAAGAAGACCAAAGAATGCCTTGAGGGTATTTTTGTAATTTTAGATTCTAAATTTTTTTAGGTTAAAAAATGCACAGTATTCAGTAAATTCATGTATGCTTTATGTTATGTGATGATAAAATTATTGTCATGCATACTATGCCATTTAGATTAGATGTGCCTACACAAATATATTTGATATGTCATATATGCATCATAGCCTAATATTTTATGTATTTTTTTTAATATGATTAAAATGGGTATTTCATAATTGACTATGAAAATAAGATTAGTTTTTTAATGGTTAAAAAACTTGGTGATTCTCATTAATATTAATCCAGTTATTAAAGAGTTTAATAAGTTAGATTAATATGGTCATTTATTGTAATTAGGATTAATATGATTAATAACCTAATAATAAATTAACCGAATAAAGTGTTAGAGTTTTAATAGTTAAAACTTGGTAAACACTAACATACTAATCCGACCTTAGTAAATAGTTTACAAAGGCTTAAATTATTCACTAATATATTATATTTTTAATAGTTAAAAATCATAAATAATTTATTAGTTAATTAAACTAGTTTCTAATAATGAATTAGTTAATCCGTTAGATAACTTGATTAAAGTTAGCCGTTTGATCCTGTAGAGTCTAGGTGTATTAACGGATAAGAGAAAACCCTATTTTTTTTTTATAATAGTGAGTGAGAGAGGGATATATGACATATATCCCACAGTCTCCATCATTAGTTTAACACTGTGAGATCCGAGTGGGGCCTCGTGATGGCTTTGCTTTCGTCCTCCTTAAGGATGATTTCCACAAAGGTCAATATCAAGGTTGACTTCCTAACAGATAGGATTTCTGAGGGTATTTCGAGATTGACCGACCCTAAGGCAGCAATTCTCGAGTTAAACTCGTGAGATCTAATATGGAGTATGACTCATTCTGTATGTATTTGATAGTATCCACGTGTCGATCTACCGATCATCTGCCAAAACCCGACCAAGCCTTATTCTCCCCGACCAATGATTCAATCCTGACCAGAGGCTTTCACCTGACCATCTCGATAGCCCTGACCGGGTGTTATGAAACCATCTTTGGTTAGCTTAGGTAGGTTCAAGAAGGTTGACTCTTGGTGACGTGGCATCTCCAACTCCTGCATCTTTAGGTAGTTTTGCTGACTCATCATTATTTAGATTTTACCAATAACAATACTCCCTTATACATACGAGGTCAGGTAAATAACTGTCGCAAGAAGGATGCGTCCGACTGCGTGTGTTTAATTCACTCTATCATTTTTGTCTTGTAGTCTATTAATGCCCTTTTAATGCGCTATAGTTATCAACCACGCATATTTCGGCTGATGAAATCAGTGCGCATCTTTTTCGAAATTCAAATGGCCTGTGGTTTTTGATTCTAGCACACCTTCCACCACTTTTGGCTGATGGCACATGTCTACCTGGTGACGTCGCTTGCTCGTATATATTGTCCTAAGGCATTTCACTTCTCTTTTTACGATTCAATATTTTTCTTTAGCAATAAGTAATCCCTAACTTCCTTTTCCTTCGAGCCCCTTACTCTTCTCAGATCTTCTATCCTTTCAAGTGTTTTTCAAGGTATGGACTCTATTCTTTGTCACCAATATTTCGAGCTTTTTCTTCGTGGCATTGAGGTTGGTGATAATGAGAATATCGCTAGGCTCGATTCCATTCTCTGGGGTCATTTTCCTGCTTCTTACTAACCCATTTCATTAAACATGGATTATTCTATGGTTCACATAGAGTTTGCTCCCTTCCCCTCTTATCTTTCTGATTCTGATTCAGTTGATGCTTATGTAGATATGTCGAAACAAAGCAGCTCCAAGCGGACTACCAGAGCCTCTCCCAAGGAATCTGCACGCACAACGATCGACTTAAAGATATCTTCATAACTTCTTAAAATGAAGGACGTACCATGGGAGCGACAATCTTGGATGCTGAAGTTCAGCATCGACCATCCCTGTTCGTTCGACTCGGAGATAAATGTTATGACTGAGGTCGAGCTAGCGAAGTTCGAGGACCGATTTGATCTAACCAGTGTACAAAAATTATATTGTAGCGGCAATCGGGTTGTGTGGAATCCTCCCTCCGGTACAGTCGCTATATATAGGGCTATGTTGTCCTCAAGGGGTTACTCTCCCCCATAAACCTTTTATCACTCGATTCCTAGTGGACGCTGGCATTGCTCCCGCCCAACTGACCCCCAATTCTTACCGGGCGTTGATCAGTCTGGGGCATCTAAGGAAAAAACTCGGGGTGAAACAACACCCGACCCTACAAGAGATCCACAACTTTTATACGCTGAACCGATCTGATAGTAGGGGAACTTTCTACCTTCAATCCACATCTCAGAGCTTGTGGATTCCCCATGGATATAAGGGGAAACCTATACCCCTTTCGAACAAATATTATAAGGGTTTTATTTGGGGGTTCCCCTAAAAAAAAAAATACTGGAAGAACAATTGGTTCTTCATTGGGGGTGATTGAGGTGAAGTAGTCGTTACTGACCCCGTAAAATGGCTGATACGGAACAAATTTCCAAGATACTTCTGCAGTCCTAAGTATTGGAACAAGACTTCTCCCTCTTTAACAAAGAGCCAGGCTGATATGGTTGTCAAGGCGGCTGAGACTTCTTGGGAAGAGAGGGATCACCGTTTCCTTTATGTTGAGGAAGATTTGATTGTGGCAAGGTATTTTTCCGTGATCTCTACACATCGTAGACGATGTAAGTCACCCTTGCTTTGTTTTTAATGTAACCTGACATGCGTACCATTCCTCTACACTGATTATTGATTACCCTGTGGCACTATTACTTTTCAGTATATGACGTGGACATTATTGCGGGTGATCAGGCTGAGAAAGCCAAGAATGTCGATCAGGTCAGCATTAAGGCTGCAACCGATCATATTGCTCAAGGAATTGCTGTTGGGGTTTATGCCCTAAACATGTAACTTGTAAATGGATTTATGAAGTAAATAAAAAAAAAGTTCAATTCATTCTTGTTGTGTTGTTTATTTTATAAACTTGTGTACATATTAACATCCGGGATTGCCAGATGTAATCTCGAACTGTGTATATGAGTGTCATATACGGATGGATACAGTAAGAGACATGCAATCTAAAGAGTCCATATATAGCAAATAAAGCTGGGTACTTTATTTGTGGTTAATCTATAGCTGCGGTCCATTCCGTAATGTACAGTGATTCTATCCTGAATCATTCATATGAGATATGAGAATAGAGGCACTTTGTATGATGTGATCATATAGGACTGAGCCATGATCTATATGAATCTCAAACCAAGATCCGTTTACCGATGAGATTCATATATATCAACTAATGATGGCTATATATGGGTGATCTCAATCCTGAGTGCTTTATCCACTCATTCAGGTTAGATCGTGGTATTTGATATACCATGGGTGAGGTCAGATGCATTTCCTGATTAATATATTTCGTATGTTAGGATTACGGTTTTGCTTGTGTCTAGGAAGGTTTGTAGACAATAGTGAAATCCACTCATTCTTCTGAGAAGTAGATGGTAGTTCCCTTAAGGGTTGATTCGGGGCTTAGACAATTTGAGCGCTCTCCTAATTCCGTGATGAAATATGATTTATTGTCCATTAGAGAATCAATGGTACTTAAAGGATATATGTAATTAGAGGGGTATAACAGACATTATGACCCAGCTCTAATTATGAACTACTGTGGAGGATCAACCATATGTAATAGCTATATCGATGGACACCGAGTTGTATCGTTCTGTGTAAAAACGTCTTCAGTTGAGAGAGTGCAACTTCGAGTTTTTAGTGAAATAACACCAGAGTTAATAATCAAGGAATATTAATTAAAGAGTTTAATTAATGATTCCGAGGATTATTGGAGCTCAAAATACTGTGGGTCTATTAGGTTCCCTAGCTAGCCCGATCGATTTAGGTAACAAGGATCACAGTTAATTAATTGGATTGTCCAATTAGTTATGTTACGAAAGTGACACGTAATTTATTCGGGAATTAATTGAATAATGAGATTATTTAATTAATGGATAATGGTGATTAAATAACTTAAATAATGAGATTATTTAATTATGTTATTAATCACTAAATAGAGGGTTGATATTTATTTTTGAATTAAATAAGATAATGTGATTATTTTATTTTATTAAATTAAATATTTTAATTTTTTAATTTAAATAGTTTGAATTCAAATAAAATCAAATAAAAGATATGAGATATTTTTATTTGAAAGTTTTTAAAAATCAAATTGGATTTGATCATTTTTTTTTAAATTTAAAAATTATATATATGATATATATTATTTAATATATATTTTTTTTAAAAAAAAGTGTTTTGTTTTTGGTTTTTGGTCATACGTACAAAAGCAAAACAAACAAAAACAAAAGTGGTGGTTTTTGTTTTGGTTTTGCATAAGAGACAAAAAATTGGTTTTTAGTTTTGTGCTTGACGTTGATTTAAAGAGAAAAGTCAAAAAGAGTTATGACAAAAATATTGATTAATATTTTTATACTATAATTGTTCTAATTTTTGGAAACACATAGAAGAAAAAAATTCTTCATTCGTTTTTCTTTACACCCTTCATCCTAAGTTCTTGAGAATCGTGACGTGTCTACACGCAGTTATCAGTCTCGGGAATAACTAGGAAGATCAGGAGCATATCGAAAAGTGAAGGAGCCTCCAAACGTTGGTATGATTATTTTAAACTTCTTTTTTATTATTGATTACAATTTCCTGTATATATATATATATATATATATATATTTTATTAGTCTAATAATTTTTATATGTATTTATTCCGAAAATAAATACGATCACAAGTTCACTGGTCCTAGATACAGATTACGATATGTATAAAAAATTTTAAAACCCGTTTCCGCTGTGCGACTGGTGTATTTGGTTCCAACAATTGGTATCAGAGCCAATTTTATTTTCGAAACAGGAAATTGTTTTTGATGCTCTTGTATATATGATTGCGTAGGCACGATTTAAATTGACTGTATGATGTTTTGTATGTATATTTTTTTTTAATTTATAAAAACATGATTGATCGTTAATTATATGGTACTGTGGATTTAGGGTTTATGTGTAGTATATATTTTTTTATTATAATTTTTTTTACTATTATTGTATTGTAAAAAAAAATTGTAACCTATGTTGAAGACCTGGAAAAATCGCTAAGAAAGATTAATGAGATGAATCGAGGTGACCTGAAGAAACTGGAAGACTTGGAAATTACAAGAAGATCAAGGAATGCCTTGGGGGTATTTTTGTAATTTTAGAGTCCAATTTTTTTTAGTTTAAATAATCCATAGTACTCGGTCAATTCATGTATTCTTTATATTATGTGATGATAAAAAGCATTGTCTTGCATACGTATGTCATTTAGATTATATGTGCCTACACAAATATATTTGATATGTCATACATGCATCATAGCCTGATATGTTATGTATTTTTTTTAATGTGATTAAAATGGGTAAATATATAAATTGGCTATGAAAATGAGATTAGTTTTTTAATTGTTAAAAAACTTGGTAATTCTCATTAATATTAATCTAGTTATTAAAGAGTTTAATAAGTTAGATTAATAGGGTCATTTATAGTAATTAAGATTAATTTGATTAATTGCCTAATTATAAATGAACCGAATATTGTGTTAGAGTTTTAATAATTAAAACTTGGTAAACACATTCATAATAATCTGAGCTTAGTAAATAGTTTACAAAGACTTAGATTATTCATTAATAGATTAGATTTTTAATTGTTAAAAATCATTAATAATTTATTAGTTAATTAGAACTTGTTTATAATAATGAATTAGTTAATGCACTAGATAACTTGATTAAAGTTATCCGTTTGATCTTGTAGAGTCTAGGTGCATTAATGAATAATAGAAAACCCTAGTTTTAAAATAGTGAGTGGGAGAGGGATATATGACATATATATCCCGTGGTCTCCATCATTAGTTCAACACCGTGAGATCCGAGTGGGGCCTCGTGACGGCTTTGCTTTCGTCCTCCCTAAGGAGGGTTTCCACAAAGGTCAATGTCAAGGTTGACTTCCTAACGGATAGGATTTCTGATGGTATTTAGGGATTGACCGACCCTAAGGCGGCAATTCTCGAGTTAAGCTCGTGAGATCTGAAATGGTGGGTTACACTCATGAAGGTTTTGATTAAGTTTGTTAATTAAAAACCTGACTGAATAAACGATGGTTGAATGATATGGAGTAAGAGTTATTCTAGAATATCATTTGATTGAGAATGTCTTGGTCCAACATGCAAAGATTTGACCGACCCTAAGGCGGTACTTCTTTGTGGTATGTTGGATTGTTGTGGTATAATAACTATTTTTAGGGTAGTTCTAGTTCGTTAAACATGTTCATGTATCATGTTTAAATTTATACCAAAACACTCGCACTTGTATTAAATAAATGACTGAATGAATGTTTTATTTATTTCAGCAATGTCTTCTGCATTACTTCAAATTCTCGCAAATGACAAATTAACTGGTGATAACTACACTAAGTGAAAATTTAATATTAATGCAATTTTGGTCACCGAAGACCTCAAGTTTGTGCTTACGGAGGAATGTCCTCTAACGCCTACTGCCAATGCCACACAAACTGTTCGTGAGACATACCAGCGATGGGTCTCATCTGATGAGAAAGCCCGAACATATCTGTTGGCTTCAATGACAGACGTGCTTGTCACAAAGCACGAAGCAATGACTTCAGTATTCGAAATCATGGAGTCCTTGCAAGCTATGTTGGGCAGCCCTCTGAGCAAAAGTGACACGAAGCTGTTCATTCCGCTATGCTCACTCATATGAAGGAAGGTACATCAGCTCTGGAACATGTCCTGAGCATGATATCATACTTCAACACGGTAGAAGTCAATGGCGGGGCCATTGACGAACCCAGTCAAGTGAGCATCATACTGATGACTCTTCTGAAGAGTTTTGATAAGTTTAAAAGCAATTACAAGATGAACAAGTTAAGGTTCAGTTTCATACAGTTGCTCAATGAGCTCGCAACCTTTGAGTCCTTGATTAAGGAAAACAAGGGTAAGACCAGTGAGGCAAATGTTGCCGAACCATCCTCCTCCAATAATAAAAAAAGGAAGAGGTCTGTTGGGAAGGTGAAGGGTAAGTCCAAACCCATGAAAGCCCAAAACAAGAAGAAGTCCAAGAAAGGTAAATATGATTTACTTATTCTTGAGTCATGTTTAGTGGAAGATGATTCTTCACCTTGGATAGTTGATTCGGGGGCCACTAACCATGTTTGTTCTTCTTTGCAATGGACTGATTCTTGGACACAGCTAGAAGAGGGAGCTTCTCAATGTGTGTGGGGTCAGGGGATGTCGTGTCGACATGAGCAGTGGGCGTAATTAGATTACATTTTTGTAATAATTATATATTATTGGACAATGTATTTTATATTCCTGGATTTACACGGAATTTGATTTCCGTTTCTAAGTTGTTAGAACAAAAATATTTTGTTTCTTTTAATAATAAGTCTGTTATTATTGGAAAGAATGGTCTGAATATTTGTTCAGGAAATAATGAAAACAATTTGTATGTGTTAAGACCGTTAATACATACTACACTGCTCAACACCGAAATGTTTAAGGTTGAAAAACCAAAAACTAAACGACATAAGATTTCTCTAGATAATGACACGTATCTCTGGCATCTAAGGCTTGGTCATATCAACCTTGACCGGATAGACAGAATAGTAAAAAGCGGACCTTTAAGTGAGTTAAAGGTTGGCACCTTACCTATCTGTGAATCTTGTCTGGAAGGTAAGATGACTAAGAGACCTTTTACAGGAAAAGGGCTTAGAGCTAAAGAACCGCTAGAGCTTATACATACAGACGTCTACGGACTGATGAATGTTAAAGCTAGGGGTGGTTATGAGTATTATGTCACCTTTATAGATGACTACTTAAGATACAGATACGTTTACCTGATGCAACGAAAGTCGGAAACATTTGAAAAGTTCAAAGAATTCCAAGCTGAAGTTGAGAATCAATTAGGTAGGACTATCAAGTCATTACGATCGGATTGTGGAGATGAGTACCTTGACTAAGAGTTTGAAGACTTCATGGTCGAGCATGGGATAGTTTCCCGACTCACAGCTCCTGGTACACCTCAGCAAAATGATGTAGCGGAGAGGAGAAATAGAACCCTAATGGAAATGGTGAGATCTATGATTAGTTTCTCATCATTACCAAATTCCTTCTGGGGATATGCGTTACAAATAGCGGCATACATTTTGAATGTAGTGCCATCCAAATCTGTTCCTAAAACTCCCCTAGAGTTGTGGAATGGTTGTAAAGCTAGTTTGTGACATTTCCGCATATGAGGGTGTCTAGCACATGTGCTGAAGATCATAACTGGAAAGCTAGACTCCAAGTATGTTGTCTGCCTGTTTGTAGGATACTCTAAGGAGACCAGAGGTGGACACTTCTATATTCCCGAAGATAACAAAGTATTTGTATCGACAAATGAAATGTTTCTTGAGGACAATTACATTAGTGACCATAAACCTCGTTCCAAGATTGGACTAGTGCTTTATCAATAAGAGTTGTTGATCCACAAACATCTGAGAGTTAGATGGTTCCTGATCAGGATACACTACCACCTAGACGTAGTGAGAGGGTTGTGAGATAACCTGAACACTATTTAACTATAGGTGAGGGACAAGGTGTTATCTCCGCTGATAGTGTGGATGATCCATTGACATTTAAGAATGCAATGGAAGATCCTGATAAAGAGAATGGCTTAAAGCCATGAATCTTGAGATGGAGTCCATGTACTCTAACTCAGTCTGGGATCTTGTAAACTTACTGGATAGAGTAAAACCCATAGGGTGTAAGTGGATTTACAAGAGAAAGAGAGAAGTAGACAGAAAGGTAGAGACCTTCAAGGCAAGGCTAGTGTCCAAGGGTTATACCCATAAAGAGGGGGTCGATTATGAAGAGAGCTTCTCACTAGTAGCCATGTTTAAGTCTATTAGGATTCTCTTATCCATTGCTGCCTATTTCGATTATGAAATTTGACAAATGGACATCAAGACTGCATTCTTGAATGGCAATCTTGATGAGAGCATCTATATGATGCAACCCGAGGGATTCGTGCATCCAGATCAAGAGCAAAAGGTTTGCAAGCTGTAAAGGTCCATCTATGGACTTAAACAACATCTAGATCTTGGAACATTAGGTTTGATGATGTGATCGAAACCTTTGGCTTCGAGCAGAACGTCGATGAGCCTTGTGTCTACAAGCTCATCATTGATAAGAAAGTAGTTTTCTTGGTCCTATACGTAGATGATATCCTACTCATTGGGAATGATGTGGGAGTTTTGTCTAATGTAAAGGGCTGGCTGGCTAGCTAATTCCAAATGAAGGATTTGGGAGAGGTAAGTTATGTTCTAGGGATCCAACTTATAAGGGATCGTAAGAACAAACCTATAGCACTGTCTCAGGCATTATATATCGACAAGATACTTATGCGATTTTTGATGCAGAACTCCAAGAAAGGTAATTTACCTTCCAGGCATAGAGTTCACTTGTCTAAGGAACAGTGTCCTAAGACACCTCAAGAAGTTGAGGATATGAGACGTGTACCCTATGCATCAACAGTAGGTAGTCTCATGTATAATTTGTTATGCATGAGACCGGACATCTGCTATGCAGTGGGAGTAGTCAACAGATACCAGTCCAACTCAGGATTGAATCATTAGGTTGTTGTCAAGACTATTCTCAAGTATCTTCGGAGAACAAGAAATTATATGCTAGTGTATTCTGAAGATGATTTGATCCCGTTAGGATACACGGATTCTGATTTTCAGTCAGACAGGGATTCTAGAAAATCCACGTCTGGATCAGTATTCACCCTGGGTGGTGGGGCCATTGTGTGGAGAAGTATCAAGAAATCTTGCATTGCTGACTCCACCATGGAAGCCGAATATGTAGCTACTTGTGAAGCTGCTAAAGAGGCTGTTTGGCTCCGTAAGTTCTTGAGTGATCTGGAAGTTGTTCCAGACCTGGTTAAGCCCATCACACTTTATTGTGATAACAGTGGTGCTGTGGCTAATTCCAAAGAACCAATAAGCCACAAGAGAGGGAAGCATATAGAGAGAAAGTATCATCTCATCAGAGAGATAGTGCAGAGAGGAGATGTAATCGTCACTAAGATAGCCTCAAAAGACAATCATGCTGATCCATTTACGAAGACCTTACCAGCTAAAGTGTTTTCGGGTCACCTAGATGGTCTAGGGTTAGGAGACATGCCTCACATGCTTTAGTGCAAGTGGGAGATTGTTGGGGTTTATGCTTTAAACATGTAACTTGTAAATGGATTTATGAAGTAAATAAAAAGAAAGGTCCAATTCATTATGTTATGTTATTTATTTTATAAACTTGTGTACATATTAACATCCTGGATTGCCAGATGTAATCTCGAACTGTGTATATGAGTGTCATATACGGATGGATACAATAAGAGACGTGTAATCTAAAGAGTCCATAGATAATAAATAAAGCTGGGTACTTTACTTATGGTTAATCTATAGTTGCGGTCCATTCAGTAATGTACATTGATTCTATCCTGAATCATTCATATGAGATATGGGAATAGAGACACCTTGTTGTTGGAACCAAATTCACCGGTCGCGCAGCGGAAAGGGGTTTTTAGATCTTTGTGTGAGATTCAAATACCACGATCTAACCTGAAGGAGTCAATAAGACACTCAGGATTAAGATCTCCTATATAGCCATCATTAGTTGATATATATGAATCTCATCGGTAAACGGATCTTTGTGTGAGATTCATATAAATCATGGCCCAGTTCTATATGATCACATCATACAAGGTGCCTCCATTCCCATATTTGATATGAATGATTCAGGATAGAATCACTGTATATTACGGAATAGACCACAGCTATAGATTAACCATAAATAAAGTACGCAGCTTTATTTGCTATCTATGGACTCTTTAGATTGCACGTTTCTTACTGTATCCATCCGTATATGACACTCATATACACAGTTCGAGATTACATCCGACAATCTAGGATGTTAATATGTACACAAGTTTATAGAATAAATAACATAACAGAATGAATTGAACCTTTCCTTTTATTTACTTCATAAATCCATTTACAAATTACATGCTTAGGGCATAAACCCCAACACTTGTATGATGTGATCATATAGGACTGGGCCATGATCTATATGAATCTCACACCAAGATCCATTTACCGATGAGATTCATATATATCAACTAATGATGGCTATATAGGAGATCTTAATCCTGAGTGTCTTATTGACTCCTTCAGGTTAGATCGTGGCATTTGATATACCATGGGTGAGGTCAGATGCATTTCCTGATCAATATACTTCGTATGTTGGGATTGCGGTTTGACTTGTGGCTGAGAAGATTTGTACACAATAGTGGAATCCACTCCTTCTTCTGAGAAGTAGATGGTAGTTCCCTTAAGGGTTGATTCGGATCTTGGACAATATGAGCGCTCTTTTAATTCCGTGAGGAAATATGATTTATTGTCCATTAGAGAATCTGAATTTTTCCTTTATCTTTTTAGTGTAAATATACCTAAAAGGGGGGGGGGGGGGGGTGAGTAGGTATATGCTCCAATTTTTGTCTTATAAAAGAATACAATTTTAACAATGCTTAATGAAAATTGCAAACAATGACAAACAGTATTTACGTGGTAAACCTCCAAAGAGGAAACCTCCACGTGTTGATACCACAACCACCGGTAAAAGAAAATCCACAATTTCAAATAAGAGTTACACACTCAAGCAATCAACACATGCTCTCCAAGCTATCAATCTCACTCTATCATTAAACCTAGTGATCTACTAAGCCGACTTACTATCCAAGACCTCCTGTCTCTAGAAAGATTCCTTGCTCACCTATCCGGATCCTCCCCACCCTAGGAAAGACTTCTTGCTCAACTATCCGAGTCCTCCAGACTCTAGTCAAGACTTCCTTGCTCAACAATCCGAGGTCTCACACCTCTTGTCGAGACTTCCACTTGCTTAGCTATCCAAGTCCTCCCGACTCTAGCTAAGACTTCCAATTGCTCAAATCAAAGAATCACTCTAAGATATGAGACTTTCTACCTCTTCACAAGGAATCTAAGTGATCATGAATGCAAAATGCAAACAAGCACTCAACATAGAAAATGATGATCAACAAATTCTATGGACATGCAACTAGATAGCTAGATTATGCTTTCAAAGAACAATCACAAATGTATCTAGGCAACCTAAGCATGTTATCAACTAAGAACATAGATATGAGGATATAGACACCAATTGAAACACAACCTCGTTCTTAGAAAATGAAATTAGATCTAGAAATAGTTAATCAAGCATAAGAACAAAAGATTTCTAGAAACAATTTCATGTTTATCAAGTTTTGCACAAATCAATCAACTTATCACCAATCTAGCTAAACTTGAAAATCAATTCAACAAAACACAAAATGATATCAAAATCATCCTAGTCATGCTTCTTAATCAAGTAGCATCAATCAATAAGAAGATCTAAGAAGAAAACTAAGAAGAAGATGATTTTACCAACAAAGATGAAAACCACGAGCTGAAGATCTGATCACAACGAAACATCTAGACATCTTTTGGTTTTAGAAATGCTTGGGGTTTGTAGAAATCTTCAAGACACTCTAAATCAGTTTTTTAATCAAGTGATTCGAAGTAGAAATGAAGAAGTTATCACAAAAACAAAAATAAAAAAGTTGAGAGAAAAATTCTGCACTTGTTCTTCAAATTCGTTTTTCTCAACATCTAATGAATAGGAGAGAATGAGAAGTTTTAAAGAGAAACAAACCAAATGACCATTTTGCCCTCATGCCTTAGTGCCTCCCCGAGATGGTGCATGGGCATCTCGGGGCAGCAAGGCTTTGGGCCCGAGATGGCCATGCACCATCTCGGGATGATGCCAAGTGATGGCTTATGCCATCGCACCTCTTCCCTTGCACTCCTCTCTCGTTCTTCGACCGTTCTTTGGCCTCCGAACTCTGAATTCAAATCTGTTTGAAGATTACGAACCGAGACTCCCTCATGGACATGGAAATATAAGATACTCAACTCAAAAAAATAAGAATTCGACTCCATATACGAATATAAAGACAATGTATGCAACATGAGTTGAAAGTGTAGTATCTTTTGACTTAGAACTTAAAATCAATAGTATGAGTAACCGAAATGACCGAAACTCAATCATGAAAAATATTTGGCTAAAATCAAGTTCATGATCCATGTTATACAAACATATAAACAAAAAAACACATTTCACACAAGAATGCAAACTACATAGAGATAGTTTCCTATCATGCATTTTCCAAAACATGTTACTTTCAAACTAATGCATGAGCATTCAACTTCAAGTGTGTAAATGTGTTATACCAAATGATACGCTACGATGCAGGGACACAAATGTATGAATTGTGTGTGTGTGTGCCCATTTAATGATGCACAACTAAGCAGGGACACATATGAATGAATTATGTGTGTGCGCCTACGCCTTGCAAGAGGAAGAAGGATCTCGATACCTTAGCATCCAAGAATAGTACCAATCCTCTTGAAGACGAACTTTGCATCATGAGAAGTTGCTTTTCTTCCTTGAAGTTCTTATCATGACGAACCACTTAAGCAACTAAGCCTTACAAAGAAATGAAGTTTTGTTATGGAATCAAGTCAACACAAATCTAAAACCTAACAACCTCCCCCTTTGGCTATTCCATGACAAAACCTCTACCTCACCATACAAAGATCACTCATAATCAATGTTGATTGCATTCTCACATTACAAGGAGATATTCCTAGACTAACATGTCTTCAAGAATCTTCAAGAATATCTTCACACATTCAAAGCACCTGTGAGACAAGAACAACCAAAAGAAATCTTCTACAAAGAAGATAGGTAAGATAAACAAACAATATATGAAACAAAACAAAAATTCCCTTATCTCTTCTTGTCTCATGCAAACAAGAATTATTTCTCCCCCTTAAGACAAAATTTCTTCTCCTTAATGAATTGTCTCCCCTTTATATCAAAATTAAGTAACATATTCAAAATTAATAAGAGAATCATAGATTTTCATTATTCTCTCAAAAATAATCTCTCATTGCTAATGAATCAAGCACATTAAGCAAAAATGTGTGTGTGAAAATACTTCTAGCATATATAAAAGGAGTGATTGTGATATCAACATGCAAACCACTCCAACACTTATCCATCTAAAGCTTTTCCAATCAAGGTTAAACCGATTATCATTCGGATTTTTTGCTTTAAAGAGAATAAATTTCAACATGTGAGCGTGTGTGTGCATGTGGCTCGTCATCCCATTTCTGTTTTTCAATCCAAGCAATCACAATTTTCAACTATACTCCATTTTAAGCCTTCCTCAATTACTTTTTAGGCTATGTATCAAAGATTTTTTTTTTAAATGATTCTTTTTCAACACTTCTTTGATTTTTCATACATAAACATATACTCTTCATGACGGCTTTCACTCAACACGTCTTTGATTTTTTATACATAAACATATACTCTTCAACACTTCTTTGGTGTAGCCCTTTTCTACATTGGGCGGTTTCACAACCAATGTGTGTAGCCCTTTCCATGAAGGTGCTCGTTGAGTTCTATATAGATGCCGAATCAAAATGGATACTAACCATAGGTCATCTATCATGTACTAGACAATGAACTTCAAGATGCATCCATAATCTACATGCTTTCAAACTCAATTACTCAAACTTAAACGTATAAGAGAAACATTTGTGCACTTTTAAAAACAAGATTTACAAAGACTTAAGTGCATGATCTAGAAGCAATAAAAACTATTTTATCAAGATCATTACTTCTCACATGAGTAGCTCTCAAAGCAATAGATATACAATATAGTTTTTGCTTATCAAGCCACTCATAACCACACACAAGCATTAAACAACACAAATCATGCCAATGGATCTTCTAAGAGATACGAATCTCTTTTTGTCCAAGGGCTTTGTGAATAAGTCCGCAAGTTGATTTTTAGTAGGCATATGTTCAAGAGTTACTATTGAATGTTCAACAAGTTCTCTAATAAAATGATGTCTAATGTTTATATGCTTTGTGCGTGAGTGTTGAACCGGATTTTTAGAGATGTTAATGGCACTCATATTATCACAATAGAGGGTCATTTTACCTTGATCAATCTCATAATCCTTGAGAATTTGTTTCATCCATAGAAGTTGTGTGCAAGCACTTCTGGCTGCAATGTACTCGGCTTCAGATGAAGAAAGAGAGACGGAATTTTGCTTCTTGCTTTGCCCAGCAACGAAATTATTCCCCAAGTAAAAGCAACCGCCCGATGTGCTTTTACGATCATCAATGTTTCCTGCCCAATCTGCATCACAATAGCCAACAAGAATATCATTAGTATCAAAATAATAGAGTAAACCAAGATTATGTGTTCGTTTTATATATCTAATGATTCTTTTAACGGCTTTCAAGTGAGATTCTTTTGGATTGGCTTGAAACCTAGCACACAAACCAACACTAAAATATCCGGCCTACTAGCCGTTAGGTAGAGAAGGCTACCTATCATGCTCTTATAGAGACTTTGATCAACATTTTTTCCTTTTTCATCTTTGTCAAGTTTTAAAGTAGTACTCATAGGAGTTTCAAATTCTTTTCCACTTTCAAGGCCAAATTTCTTAACAAGATTTCTAGCATATTTAGATTGAGACAACATGATACCATTGCTAGATTGTTTCACTTACATACCAAGAAAGGAATTGAGTTCACCTACCATACTCATTTCAAATTCTCTTAACATAACATTCATAAAATCATCAACCTTGGTTTTACATGTAGACCCAAACACAATGTCATCAACATATATTTGTGCAACAAAAATGTCATTGTCATAATGCTTGACAAATAAGGTTCTATCAATACCACCTCTCCTATATTGGTTGCCAATAAGATATTGAGTCAACCTATCATACCTCTCGGGGCTTGCTTAAAGCCATAAAGAGCCTTTTTCAACTTAAACACATGATTAGGAGAGTGTGGGTCTACAAAACCCTTAGGTTGTTCAACATACACTTCTTCTTGAAGGTATCCATTGAGAAAAACACTTTTGACATCCATTTGAAACAATTTGATTTTTTTAAGACATGCAATGGACAACAAAAGTCTAATGGACTCAAGACGTGCAACGGGTGCAAAAGTCTCATCAAAGTCTACACCCTCAACTTGAGTGTATCCTTGAGCCACTAGTATTGCTTTATTTCTCACTATCTTACCACATTCATCGGTCTTATTCCTAAACACCCATTTTGTACCAATCATATTGACATCTTTTGGTCTAGGAACTAAGGACCATACTTCATTCCTCTCAAATTGATTTTGTTCTTCTTGCATGGCATTAACCAAATATTCATCAATAATTGCTTCATTAATATTTTTGGGTTCAATTTGAGATGTGTAGCAAGCATATAAAATTTGGTTAGCTAGTTGCCTTTTAGTTCTAACCCCTTCATTCAAATCACCTATGATGTCTTGTTGGCAATGCATGTTCCTAAGTCTAGAATTGGAATTTTCAACATCTTGTTGGTCATCATTTAAACCATTTTCTAACTCTTGACTTTCTTCTCTAGCAACACTACCATTATCATCATTATGACTAGACTCACTTTCATCACAACTAGTCACATCAATAGGTGCTTTAGTGTCATTCAACAAATGTTCTTTAGGTTCATTGACACCATTGTTATCACACAAATCAAGCATGCTAAGATCATATATTTTCACATTAATAGACTCCATAATAGTATTATTTTTCAAATTGAACACTCTATATGCACGACTATTATTAGCATACCCAAGAAATAGACCAATATCACTTTTAGCATCAAACTTTCCTAAGTGATCTATCATTCAAAATAAAACACTTACTCTCAAAAGTGAGGAAGTAACTCACATTGGGCTTCTTGCCCTTCCAAATTTCATAGGAGGTTTGTTTTGTGCCAGGCTTTCTAAAACCTCTATTAGTGACATAGCATGTGGTATTGGCCGCTTCAGCCCAAAGATTTCTAGGGACTTTCTTGCTATTGAGCATGACCCTAGCCATCTCTTGCAAGACACGATTCTTCCTCTAAACAATACCATTTTATTGAGGAGTTCTAGAAGCCGAGAACTCATGTGAAATCCCATAATCATCACAAAACTCACTAAATCTAGCATTTTCAAATTTACTCCCATGATCACTCCTAATGCGACATATTTTTTTGATTCCAAGACCTTTTTCATTTTGAACTTGATTGCAAAACTTCTTAAAGTAACCAAAAGTTTCGGTCTTGTCTCTAAGAAAATATACCCAAACAAACCAAGAAAAATCATCAACACATACAAAAATATATTTCTTACCATTTATGCTTTCGGTTTGAATTGGTCCCATTAGATCCATATGCACAAGTTTTAAGGGCTTCTTGGTAGCAAAATTAGTGTTCTTTTTATGAGACACTTTGGTTTGTTTACCTAATTGATATAGTTCACAAACACCATCAAGCTTTTTACCAAGGCTAGGAAGACCTCTAACAATGTTATGTTTCTCAAGCTTCTTTAAATCTTTATAATTCATGTGGCCCAATCTTTCATTCCATAATTCAAGCTTGTTGCACTCATGTGCCATATTACATGTTAGTGGATCAACCTCTAAACAATAGCAATTGTCCGAAGACCTTTTGACTTTCAAAACAATTTTGCCCTTTTTATCGATTATCGTGCACACATCCTTGTTAAAGCTAACTTCATTAAAAATTTCACACAAGTGAGTGATGCTTATTAGATTAGCTTGTAGACCATCTACATACAAGGTATCATGAAGTTTAGGCAATCCGGGGATACAAATTGTTCCCTTGCCTAGAACTTGCTTTTTAGTGCCATCACCAGTTGTAACCCATCCACCATCATTCATAACAAGATTCTTAAAGAATTCCTTGTTACTAGTCATATTCCTAGAGCAACCGCTATCTAGGTACCAACAATAGGATGAATTAACTCTTAAAGCATATTGTGCAACCAAACAATGTGTTGTGTTTTTCTTAACCCAAACTTTCTTGACAAGTTTCTCATTCCTACTTTTATTAACATGCTTTGACTTGTTTATAGGCACATTGACTCCATTAGTCACATTTTCAAACAAATCAAACAAAGCATTATCAACTTTCTTATGCATAGTAGAACAAGGCACAACACAAGATTTAACAAACAAATCATCAACACATTTATTCTCAACACACTTTTCCAAGGTCTTCTTAGGTCTAATTCTGGATCCATAAATGGATGATTGCCTAGGACCATTCAAAGACATATCATACAAATCATTGGCAATTCTACATTTACGAATGTATTCAAAGCATCTAGTTCTTATGTGTCCTACCATGTTGCAATAATGATAAATAGGTATAAATTTGAGAAGTTTAACATTTGCTTAAGCATTCAACTCATTTTGCCTTCTCACATTTTTACCTTTTTGGCATGCAACACTAGATGTCTTGCCTTTTGCATTTGATGATGATGTAGCTTGTCTTTGGCATTATTGAGTCTTTTTCTTGACTTTCATTGTTGATGTTGAGGCACCTCCGGTAGCATTCATGGCTTTACCGTTACAGAGTGTACCTACAATTAAATTGCTATAAGCTTTGACAAAAGTAGATTTGTTAGATGAACGAATTGATTTTTCATTAACATATCCTAAACCTCTTTTGTCGCTTGAAGACTTTCCAACCTTAATGAGAGCTTTCACTTTGTTAGAGCTAGATAACATCTTGTTAATCATCTCTTTAGCATCATTAAGTTTGTCATTAAGCACTTTCTCTTGATTCTCATGCTCATTAAGTTTTGCTCTAAGCACATTTTCAATTTTCCTAGCACGATCAAGAGATTCATCTCTTTTCTCAATTTCATGCTTCAAAATACTTAATCTATAATTGCTATCAATCAAGTTTTTTCTCAAGATTAAGAATTGTTTCATTAAGATCAATAACATATTTTGAGCTACAATCATGATTTTCTAACTTCTTAGTGAGAGACTTATTGATCTTAGAGATCCTTTCATTTTCTTGAATAAGATCTTTGATCTTTTGATAATCTAAATCAATAGACTCACCTTCAACAAGAGAAGCCATAAAAGAATACATTTTTTTAATCATGATAAAACAAAAGAAGATAACAAAACACTACAATTGTCCGCTAAGCTACCATTGTCGATTAGTATTCTTCTCTCTTGCCTATGCCCGATGCGAACTGACACAACAATTGCGTCGTTTGGCCTGACCTCCGACTCTTGTGCTTCCGCTTCAGTGAAAGTTATTGGTCCCCATCCTTGCTTTGCTTTCTTCCGATCGGGACCTAGATGATTCACCTCCATACTTCTTTGGTTGTTCTTGGCTTCCCTAACTTTAGACATCCTTTCTCGGATACTATTTCCAGTATTGGGGCCACCAAAAAATGGTGTTGATTGCCTCGCTATCCGAGTCTTTCTTTGGGCTCCTATAACTCCTATCCCGATCCCCTGTGTTGATATCCTTTTGTCAATCTTCACCTCTTCTAAGGATGACAACAGTAAGATGATCTTCCTGGATTAACATCTCAATGTAATCCCTAAATTGGTAACTTTTAGAGGTTTCGTGGTTATTCTCCTAGTGGAACCTGCAGTACTTGGTAGTATTCCTTCTTGTGAAGCTAGACTGGCTCGGGGGTTTTTTATATAAGTTTTTTTCTTCTATCACATTTAGAATTTCCTCCTACTTTTTGGCTAACGGTGTATAATTTGTGTACTAGCGCCTCGAGTTCTTTCCTGTTATATCGTTATCTTTTCGCCTGTCTTTCCCTTTTTCCCTGTTGTCTTTCTGGTCATTCTTGCCATTGTTTATCTGACCACTTTCCTAGTTCTTCTGACTGTGACCAGGACGACCTCTATGTATAAATTCTCCCTCGTGGGCAATTTGTTCTTCTTCTGCCATGGCGTACCCCTAACATGATCTACCATGCTTGCATATGTCGTGGGTCCACGCTGCCTCAGGCTTAAAGTTAGGTGACTGTGTTGTAAGCTGTTTATGAATGAGGAAACCACCACGTCATCGTTAGGGTCCTGAACCTCTTATACCTCCAACGAGAACCTGGTCAGGTATTACCGATTTCGTCCTTTCTTTGCCTCAAGGTAGAAAGAGCTGATACCGATTTTCTCCTCTGGATATTCCCTATAAATTGTTTAGTGAACGCTTGTGTCAACCCCTCGAGACTCTTGATGGACCCCGATGATAATCCTCCAAACCACCTGGATCCTTGATCCCCTAACGTCTGAGGGAACATACGACACATGAGAGCGTCGTCAAAATCGTATTAAGCCATGACGCTCTGGTATCTCCTGACGTGTTCCTGTGGATCGGTATTGGCTTTAAACTGCTCCACATATGGCATCCTAAATTTCTCTGAAAAGCAAGCTCGCCTTATGGCATCGGCGAACGTGTTCCCAAGACTCACGGTTATCTTGATTTTGCTTTTTCTCTAAAGCATCTATCCTCCTGAGAAGGACTTCACGGTCCTATTCGGGTTCACTGTGTCTGTCTAACCATTGGTGCACAGTGATCCCATACGGGTCCCTTCGCCCTATGGGAGCATGCTCGTCATCACTTAAATTCGGCCGGGGCTTCTTTCTTCGTCCATCATACTGTCTTCATTATCAGAATATAGTCTTGCATCGTTGTACCCTGTGATATTCTCGTATGAGCTTGCTTCCGCATGTTCCTCCACTCTTCTGTCCTGGTGGGGGCTGCTTCTTCTATGTGAACGCCCTCTTTTATCCGTTTCTCTGTTCTATTTCTTCTAGAATTTTAGGGCGCGCCTGGAGTAGTTTCCACGATCTCAGAGCGCACCTTGAGTCCTTGAGCTACCACAAGTGTAGAGAGCTGGTACGACGAATTCAGGTTCACGGTTGTGGTTACGCTAATTCCCTGTCTAGCTGCTTCATCAATGACTCTCCACAAGGATTCTTGAACTTGCCTGAATGCATCTAGAGATATCCCTGTAGTTAAGACCGTGGTTGTGACGGCATCCTGTCCACTTGATGGTGGAGTTCTTAAAGGTGGTTCTGTTCTCGGTGCATCGGTGGCCATGACATTCGCCTCTCGTTAGACATCAACGTTGCGCTGGGACAAATCTTTATCAGAGCTAGAAACCATGATTTTACTTTGTATAACTAAATCTCTGGCTAATTATAACGTTAGAGGTTTGAGCCCCCTCCTTCTAGCGCCAATTGTTGGCGGTGATTTTTGGATGGATCACTCATCAAACAGAATGTATATGAAGTCACACAATTACTAATTACAAATAGTTAAGAAAGCAAAAGAAACACTAGAATTTTATGTGATAAAACCCCAAGAACGGGGAAACGTCTACTGTTGTAGA
The DNA here is from genome assembly GCA_032871835.1 of Dipteronia dyeriana. NCBI lineage: Eukaryota > Viridiplantae > Streptophyta > Magnoliopsida > Sapindales > Sapindaceae > Dipteronia > Dipteronia dyeriana. The sequence continues at coordinate 30,338,961 of CM065299.1, forward strand.
AACCGGTGAGGAAAGAACTTCACTATGAATAATCGATTACACACTCAGTTTCTCTTGTTCTATAGAGTATTAATTTATCTTCACCTCTTTCATGGGTGTTATTAGGGTCTATTTATACATGCATGGAACCTTAATTCGAGCTATACAAGTAAATAAAGTTGACGTGTTTGAGTCGTTTTATTCTTCTTTCCTGTTCCACGTTCTTCACACATTAGTTTTCCTGTCTAATTTGGACTCTGGCATCGATAGGGAAATTCACTTCCTTATCAAATTGTGCTTCGAGACACCTTATTGGAGTATGACTCATTCTGCATGTATTTGATAGTATCCACATGTCGATCTGCCGATCATCTTCCAAAACCCGACCAAGCCTTATTCTCCCCGACCAATGATTCAATCCTGACCAAAGGCTTTGACCCAACCATCTCGATAGCACCGACCAGGTGTCATGAAACCATCTTTGGTCAGCTTAGGTAGGTTCATAAAGGTTGACTCTTGGTAATGTGGCATCTCCAACTCCCGCATCTTTGGGTAGTTATGTTGACTCATCATTCTTTATATATTACCAATAACAAAATTAAATTCAATAATACAAATTAAATTTCTAAATTTACTAACAACAAATATTAAAATTAATACTGAACTTAAAAATCTTAATATACTAAACAATAAAATTAAAATTTACTAAATATGCACAAAAATTAATAAAACTAACTAAATAAAAATGTTATCATTTAATAACTAAAGTCTAAACATAAAATTATAAATTTCCTATAAAAAATGTTTCAACAAAAGTAATAAGAAAATTGTAACTTTAAACTTTGGCGTGTTAGTAGAAAATTTCGAGAATAAGATAGGAAATTGGTATTGAAAATTTTGTTGAGAGAGTAATAATGAAATTGATTGAAAAAGTGTAGAGAATTGGAGAATTGAGAGATTGAGATTTGAGAGAATGAGAGATTGAGAGAATGGTAGAGAGAGTGGATGAACAATGAAATGGATGGAAGTATTTATAGAAAATTAGAATTGTGGGTTAAAATGAAAATTATAATACTTCAGGGGTTTTTATTTGTAGTTTTTTAAGCCTCCAACCGGTTGGAATTCAAAATCCAGCAATTGGAGGGAATATTTTTTTTTTAAATACAAACAGTTGAATTGGTAGGCCGACGTGCCGGTCCACCGGTCTGGTCAGGCGTGCCGGTCTAGGGGCCAAGCATGCAAGCTCAACCTACCGTGGTGGGCTGGCATACCAGGCCTAGCCCTTGAGGCCTGACATGTGGTCTGTCTGCATTGTGGGCTTGGCCTGGCCTGCCTCCTACACAAGCCGTGCTTGGCACGACCCATTTTCCTTCGCGGACCACATGGACCGGCTTGTCTCGGTCTGGTCCAAATTTACACCACTGGGTTGTTAGATTTTAGATTGTGTTGGCATTAATTCCATATCAAAATGATGTTTACTTGTAAAGATTTAGTTGTTTAGATTCATGATGATTCAAGCTTCAAAGAAGAAGGAACAACTAGTCAAAGCAAGTTCAAAGTCTTCGAAGAGAAAAGATACCATATGGTTCTACAAAGGTATACTTAGACCTTATCTTTCTCTTATAAGGCTTAGGCACACACACACAATTCATACATTTGTGTCCCTGCATAGTTATGCACACACACATACAATTCATTCATATGTTTCCTTGCATCGTTGTGCACCATGTATAACACATTCACACACTTGAAGATGAATGCTCATGCATTGGTATGAAAATAACATGTTTTGGAAAATGCATGATTGGAGATTATCTATATGTAGTTTGCATTCTAGTGTGAATTGTGTTTGTATGTGTATATATTTGTATAACATGAATATTGAACTTGATTTTAGTCTTAAATCATTTTTGATTGAGTTCCGGTCATTTCGGTTACTCATACTATTGATTTCAAGTTCTAAGTCAAAAGATACTACACTTTCAACTCATGTTGCATACATTGTCTTCGTCTTCATATATCGAGTTGAATTGTTATTTTCTGGATTGAGTATCTTATATATCCATGTCCATGAGAGAGTTATGGTTTGTAGTCCGCTAACAGATTCGAATTCCGAATTCGGAGGCCAAAGAACGATCAAAGAACGCGAGAGGAGTGCAAGGGAGGTGCACCATAGCCAAAGGCCATCAAATGGTGCAAGCCCGAGATGGTGCGTGGCCATCTCGGCCACAACTCCTTGCTGCCCTGAGATGCCCACGAACCATCTCAGGGTAGCATTCTCAAAGGGGGAATTTTCATCAATTTTCTTGTATTCTTTTCCCTCTCTTTTATATATCCCTTCCCTCTCACATTTCATTCTAAGAAGAGATTCAAAATTTGAATGCAGAATTTTCTCCCAAATTTTCTCACCTTCCAAACACCATAACTTCTTCATTTGAACTCCAATTTGAGTGATTCAAAGTTGAGAGTATTTTTCTATACATCTTCCATCTTTTCTTTGAAGGTTTGAGTTAGTTTTATTGTTGTTTTTGGAGTCTAATCTCACAAAAACGGGACTGTACCAAATCAACTAAGATATTGATTTTCTCTCAAAGTTTTCTTTTAAAACTTAGTCAATTGCCTTAGGTTTTCTTCTTCAACATATATATATGTCTTGTGATTGTTTTGATTTGAGTTTTGAACTCATTTAAAGCTAGATTGAGTTTTAATTGAAATCTCACATGTTGAGTTAGGTTTTGATTTTGCCTATGGTTTCACATGTTTGGGATGATATTGTGCTAGCTTTGATTCTAGGACTATTTGATGGTCTTTGATTGATTGATTTTGTGAAAAATAGTTCCTCGCATGTATTAGGCTCTCTTTGGCCGAAATCTCACTATAATACATGTGCTTGTGTTCTTTTGAGCTATTCACGTGCTTTGTGGAATCTATGAATAGAGAATATGCTCTAGAACTCTTGCTTTAATCTAAATGTCTTTTTCACAGGAGTTTAGCATATTTTTGATATATGAGATTTAAACTTGATTATGTGTTAATGAACATATCTTGTGATTCAAGTTTTAGATCTATGCATGTATCTAGGTTGTAATTAATGTTGAACATATCTTACATGATCTAGATGGATTAAACATGCATGATTGACTAGACTACATTTGTTTTGTGCATTCATGCTCATGTCTAGTATTTTCCATAGGATGTGTTGATCATAACATTCTATGTTGCATGCTTGTTTGCATTTTGCATTTATGATCACCTAGATGCCTTGTGAGAAGATAGTCTTGACAATAGGTGTGAGACCTATGTTGTTAAGCAAGGAAGTCTTGGCAAGTGGTAAGAGACCTTAGATTGTCAAGCAAGGAAGTCTTGCCTAGGGTCGTGAGGATCCGAAAGGATGAACGAGGAAGTCTTGACTAGAGTCGGGAGGACTCAGATAGTTGAGCAAGAAGTCTTGCCTAGGGTCGTGAGGATCCGGATGGGTGAATGACGAAGTCTTGGAAAGAGGTGTGAGGCCTCGAATTATTGAGCAAGAGGGCGACATCTTCATGAGTACGATACGAGGGTAGTTACTAGGTGAAGGGGTCACTTGAGAGATTGTACTTGTCTTATCTACTAGTGGATTTTGTTTGCCGGTGGTTGCTAACCCGTTGATGTTTCCTCTTTGGAGCTTTACCACGTTATATCTTGTGTCAACTTTTCTCTATCCCTATCTCTCTTATATTTGTATTTGTTATTTGAATACTATTGATAGAACTTTATATGTAAGTTGACTTCCTTTCTATAATATAAATTGTGTATGTGTTATAATTACTTGTTTGTATCACATTTTGCTTGTTTTATATATTGATTAAGTGTCTTCAATTGATATATATATATATATATATATATATATATATATATATATATATATATATATATATACCGTGATACAAGTAATCTGGAGGGACAAACTTTTGTTTGTTTCTAAGGGAGTTGAAAAAGGTGCCTAACCTATTTACCCCCTCTAGGTTAGCCTTGAGCATTTAACCGTGTTTGTATTTTCAATTGGTATCAAAGCATGACACTTGATTGTACTTAGAGAGAGTCCAGGTGATACATTCACGGTTTTTGCAAGGCTTTTGAAGTCATGGGTTTACAAGGTGATGTAATGGCGGAAAGAGCCTCAAATACTAGACCACCATTACTTCGAGGCACTAACTATGGGTATTGGAAGTTAAGGATGAAAGCCTACATCCGTTCTATTGATGAAAGGGCGTGGATGGTAGTGGAAGAAGGTTGTAGTCCTCCTACCAAGGTTCAAGAGGATGGAACCATGATACTCAAGCCAAGGAGTGAATGGACAATGAATGAGTTTGAGGTTGCTAAATGGCACAATCGTGCTATGAATGCCATCTTTAGATGAGTTGACGGGCATCAGTTCTTCTACATTCAAAATCTTGAATCCACAAAGGAGGCTTGGGATACTCTCCAAGTTACTAATGAAGGGACCTTAGCGGTAATGAAATCAAGGCTTCAAATGTTGGCATCACAATTTGAAGGTTTAAGTATGGGTGAAGAAGAAAGGTTTGAAGACTTACACTTTCGGCTTCTTAACATTGCTAAGCAATGTCAAGCACTTGGAGTACCTATCTCAAAAGAGTGTTTAAATTGAAAAATCCTTAGGTCTCTTCCTAAGAGATTTAAATCAAAGGTGACGGCCATTGAGGAAAGCAAGAATGTGGATAGCATGAACATCAATGAGTTGCTTGAGTCTCTCCAAACTTATGATATGTGCTTGAAGCCAAAGATTAAGAGTAAGGGAATCACTCTCAATGCTATTGATGAGAAGAGTGATGATGAAAATGAAGAGATGGCTCTTTTGGTTAGAAAGTTTAAGAAGTTTCTAAAGAAGAATACCAAGCCTAGCGGCAAGTCTTCTAAGGGAAAGAAAGTTAAGAAAACATCATCTCCAAGGAATGAGAAGAATAGTCAAGCCATGAACAAGAAAGATGTTCAATGCTACAATTGTCATGATTTCGGCCACTTTGCTAGTGAGTGCACCAAGAAGCCATCTAAGAAAGACAAGAAAGGTAAAGTGTTGGCGGCTACTTGGAGTGATGATAACTCTAGTGATAATGAGAGCTCTGGTAGTGAGTCTTCAAGTGATGAAGAATTGGTAAGCAACTTTGTAGCTCTGACGGCTTCTCATTCTCCACTAGATGTTGATGGTACAATATCTTTGAATAAGAACTTTGATACAAATCATCATGGAAGCTCTAGTTCCATTCCTACTAATCTTGAGTTGTTGGCCAAGATAGAGAAGCTTGAAGAAGATAGAGATAATGCTCTAAGAGAGGTAGTTAAGAAGGATGATTTGATCAAGAAACAACTAGATGAGTTTGTGATTGTCACTCGTAGACTTCTTGGTGAGAAATGTGATATTATGAAGAAGTTTAGAGAAGTTGAAAAGATAAACCTTGAGAAGGATAATGTGATATCTTCTTTGAAGAAGAGAGAACAAGAATTAATGGAAGAGATAGACACGGCTAAGGAGGCCATCAAGGACTTAGTGAATGATTCGGTAAGTGTGTCTAGTGTTAGGAATCTTGTTAACTCTCATAGTGGTGAAGACGAATTGGTAGTTGAAGAGGAGCTCTTGGAAGTACCACTTCCTACTCACTTGGATGAAGTCGTGATTGATAAGAAACCACACAAGAAGAGAAGATCAAAAGCCAAGAAGAAGTTGGAGAACAAGGTATCTTTGCAAACTGTTAGTGAAGCTAGTTCAACTCCAAAAGGTACAATCTCATCTTTTATTCCAATTTGCCACTATTGCAACACAATAGGTCACATTAAGCCTAGGTGTTATAAATATATTGAAAAATGCAAATTAGGAAATGAATCTAGAGATAAGAAGATTAAACTTCAACTTGAACATGCTAAGGTTTTGAAAGTTGAGAAGCATGATAATATTGCTAAGCATGAGAAGAAGTTGTGGAGTAGAAAGAAAACTAATCTTGTTCAACTTGACAAAGCTTGTGTTGAAAATGTAAAGGAAGAGTATATTAATGATATTCTGGTTAATCAAGTCATTGGAGGACTTTACTCTAGATTTAACATTGTTATCAAGGATGATATTGGAAATGTTTGTGTAGGTACACCCAAGAACAAGTGGTTCAAGGGTGAGTGCTCTTATCACTAATATAAGAAGCACATGTAAGGTAGCTTTGAGGCAATATATTAATTGTGTTGTGAATTCTTGCTTGCTAGCTTAGAATACTCCACGTATTGATATGAACTTGGTTATCTCACATCATGTTTGTTATGATGGTCGAAATTTGTTGGTTAACTTTAGAGAAGTTATTTTGATATATGTTTTGATTGAGTTGAGATATTATGCTTTTTATACTCTTATTGTGAAACATCGTCAACTTGGTGTCATGAGGACATTCAAGGCAAGAGTGCTCAAAAAAAGGGCGGAAGTATGATAGTTGGTGAATATAATATGCAAAAGGTATCTCTATACTCTAATGCATATTCTCTTAGATATTCATCTTTTGACTCAATTTTCGATATACATCTCATAGCATGTCATATTAGAGAATTTTGTATAGCATACATATGGTTCTCATTGACATTTGCTATTTTAGGATCTAATGGTGATATTGTTCACATTGATCTTAACTTTGATGATTGTTTGTGTATAGTATATTGAGTGGCATTACTTTTGAAAATATGAGCTTCATATTCTTTGAAAGCTACTCATTCGAGAAGTAATGATCTTGAATAAGTCTCTACTTACTGCTTTTAGATCATGTGCTTATGAGCCATAAAATATTGGTTTTCTGAAATTGCACCTTGCTTCTCTTATATGTTTTGCTAGTAGGCTGAGTTTACTAATATGTAAACTTTGGATACGCCTTGACGTTTTTATGCTTAAGTACATTTAAAATGACCTATGGTTAATATCCATTTTGCTTCGGCAAATACATAGAACTCAACAAGCACCGTCATGGAAAGGGCTACACACATTGGTTGTGAAAGCTACCCAATGTTGGAAAGAGCTACATCGTTGTGATGAGTGAAAGCCGCCATGAAGTGAATTTTGTATATGTTTAAAAAGAAGAAAAAAAGTGTTGAAATGGAATAATGAAAAGAAAAATTCTTTGATTTAAAGCCTAAAAAGAAAAGGAGAAAGGCTTAAAAAGGAGTATAGTTGAAAATCAAATGAGTTCGGGTTGAAAAATAGAAATGGGATAATGATCCACATGCACACACATGCTCATATGTTGAAATCTATTCTCTTAAAAAGAAAAAAATCCGGATGATAATCGGTTTGACTTTTTTTATGGAAAAAGCTTACGATGAATAGTTGTTGGAAATTGTTTGCATTTTGATTATCAAACTACTTCTTGATATATATTTGAAGTATATTTCTCTCACACACACTTTGTTTATGAGTATGATGCAATTTTAGCAATTGTTGAAGAATTACGAGAGAACTTGAAAAATCTTTGTGTATCTCTGTTAGCATATGAAGCTTATTTTGTTGATATTTCTTCAAATTGCTTGAATGTGTGATTGTGTGAACATCTTTGTGAACTTTATGCTTTTATTGATTTTAGTTATAACATTTATCAAGGGGGAGCATTGTATGCTAGTCATTGTTCTCTTTTATGATATAGTCACATGCTTCATTTTGTTACATGTTGGCATATTTTGACTTAATGATACTTGTAAGATATTACTCACTATCTTTGTCTTGCTTGATGATTCATTCTTAAGTCATATGTCTTTGTTCTATATCTTTGTGACTAATATGCTTGTTTTGTCTTTCACTCACTTTTGTTGTATGTATATAGCATCTTACAACACAAGAAAAAAAATGGGAAGAATTAAGATTACCGGATGTGGAAATCAATTGAATCCCGTTGTGAAAGTCAAGTCTACCTCAAAAGGATCCAAAGCTTTAAGGACAAAAGATTTAGGGATCTTGGGAACAATAAAGATATTTCAAGAGAGAGTCATTGACCTTGATAAGTGTAAAGATTCTTATGTTCTTAAGTGCTTAAATGATAGAAAATGGGAATCTTGGATGAGCATGTTAGAAGTTGTAAATGATACTCTTGTTAGGGAGTTTTATCTTGAATATAGGGAAAGTGCCACCTTGTTAGATGCTTTGATGCAAATTAGGAGTGTTGTGTTTAGAGTTAACCTGGAAAACATTAACAAGTCTTGGGCTATCTAATGATATATATTCTAATTTTCTAGATGTGGATGTCATTGAGAATCTAAATATCATGGGTAGAACTCTTTGGGTGCGTTTGGTGCGGACATGGGACAGGACAAGGCGGGACGGGACAGTACATGACAAGACAGGACAGAACTGTTCACTGTACTATTATATGTTTGGTATGACTGGGACAGAACGAGACAAGAGGTTCAAATGACCAGAGTGCCCTTCTTGTCCTATCCAATATTTGTTAGCACATAATAGTGACATATGAGACAAGACAAGTCGATATTTATTTTATTTTATTAAATAAATATTTTTATATATCATATTTCACAAAAATAATAATATTATAATTAAAAAATAGTTTAATTAATATTTTTTTGGAAGATATGTGATTTTTTTTTCAAATAATAATATTATTATTATGACAATTCCCTCATTTTTTTAATAATAATATCAATTAATAATATTATTCCCTCAATTTTTTTTAAAATAAAATTATTATTCAATTTTACATACTCGTAATTGTGAATAATAGAAAAGAAAATTATATTTTAGATATATGTAATTACATGTAAATAATACTTATGATCTACAATTATAAGTTTTAATTATTCAACCACACATCTTTTCATTTCACATAATAGTAAATTACGGATAATACTTAATAACATGATCTAACAAAAAAGTTAATGTAATATAATTGTTCACGAACCTAATAACAAAATCCATAACACAAACATGTTCACAATTCCAACAAAATATAAGTTTCAAATATGTTTACAATTCCAACAAAATATAAGTTTCAAACATGTTTACAAAATCAAACATGTTCACTCCTCTAGAATTGCCTTCACGAAATCCTCTAGCTCAACACCTAAACGGGTCATTGTATCCCCTCCCGTAATTGCCTCAGTCAACTTAGCAATATCCGCAGATGCTCTTTTCATGTTTTTTTCAAAGACCCTGTGATTTCTTCTGTTGTTGAACTGACATTCATTTTCTCTCTTCCGCTTTGATGTTTCTCTTGTATTTGGGTCAGAGAAAGCAGAGACAACATTTGATATAATAATCTGTAACTCGAATAAGCAAATAACAGTAGTAAGAAATATGACTAACCAGATGCCTGGTTGCAAAGGTTGGCAATCAGCATCGTTTACAACGTAATGGTTTGGATGTTCAATTGGGAGATGGGGGTAAGTCATAGATATGGTGTTCATTGCTCCATCATTGTCCCACCAGTTCTCATCCCTACATATGCAATTACTTGAGGCATGAGTCATAATAGGGCAATATAATTCAATGAAGTTTTCTGTTCCATCAACGAATTTCACAGTACGAAATCAATATCAAAATTCAAATCCTGATCTGTGATTGTGGCAAAAGTGTAAATGTGTCATTGAGGGAAAGGTTAAAAGTTTGAATTCTAGAGAATTCTATATTGTTACGAGGTGAAAAAGTTTCTTTAAGAAAACTTATAAAAGTACACCACTTGGTCCAGATATCATATTCATGGTATCAATGAAACATAAAAGTCTAAGTCAACAAACTATGTCAAGATATTAGCTAATATATGACATTATATGTTGTATAAAAGCTCACCTGTAGCCTTTGTAAGGAGGAGAAGCATCTGGAGGGTGAGTCCATTGGCTCACTTGCAACACTCTAATGAAAAGCAATGGATGGATTCCCAGTATACTAGATGAAACTGTCAAACCCATAATCTTCCTTGTACGCTTGGTTGCATAACTAAAATAGTACGTGTTGGGAAATGTTTGTAGATGACAGTTGAGTTGCATAGACCCCTGAATTGTAAGATCAGAGAGAATCCAATCTCCTGAGGCAAAAGGGCCGGTATTTCCCAAGATTAAATCGACAAGACCTCGAATGCCCACTTTCCTCCATGACATGTTGAAGTGATCGAACCCAAAATTGTAATAATACTTCAACAATGGAATATCCAACCAATCGTAAATTATCACTCCTAAGCGGCGCAGCTGAAGCAGACATATGGGTTTCAAGGAACCCCCATCTTCTGGTCTGTAATAGTGTTGAAACCACAGTGGCAAAGTTAAGTTAGGATTAGATATTATTTTCTGTGGTGGATGAAGAAATAGAATTCATCTCCAGAACAACAGATACAACAATAGAATAAGTTGATAACTTCAAGTATCATTCGGGGAACATATCAAAATTTGCTATACTACTGAAACTCAATAACAAATTCAATAAAAAAATTATGAAACATAAAACAAGTTTTAATGGAACTCACTGTATCCCATCTAAGTAGGCTCTGGTAGTCCCATTAAACGGTCCGGACAAGAAGGTTATGCTCAAAACCCAATTCTCTGAAGAGTTCTCTGAAGAGTTCTTATACCCTTTGAATGACTGAAAATCATCACAAATAAGTAATTTAAACAAAATCAACCAAAAGAATCACAATAAAAACAATCGATTATAAATTTTTCAGCTGATCAAAATGAACAAAATGGAATCAACCTTATCAGCAAGAATTTGCTGCAAAACACGAACAACTTGAGCACCAGCCGTGTGACCGACAAAGTGAATATGATGGTCCTCATCCCATTCAAAGTAATGCCCTGCACCCAATTAACAACATGAATCAGACACTTCAAATTGGGATTTGATAAAAACGCAAAATTTGTCTAAAATCAAACATAAAATAAAAAACAAATACATTAAAAAAAAGGGAAAGTTAATCAACCTTGTTCATAGTCCCGCCCAAATTGCAAGTGGCCAAAAGCCTTGCTTTGTTCCTCACCATAATCGACTTGCCCACCTTTTAAATAATAGAATAACTCAAGTGCCCTGAAATCCAGAACACATTGAGAGATGAGAGAGACTTACCGAGTAACCCACTCAAGATAACGAGAAGTGAGAGAGAAACCAATTTCGGTCGGACGGCGACAGCAGCGGCGCCTGAACTGGAGATGAAGTGAATCGAGTTGTGAGGTGAGATATGAGAGGCACCGACGACTGTTTTTATGTGAAGAGAGGATGCACGACCCCGACGACTGCGAGTTCGCGTGACCCCGACGACGGTGAGTTTGCATGACCTCGATGACGGCGAGTTCGAGTGACCCCGATGTTGATGGATCTGCAGTCGGTGGGTCTGAGAGAGAGACAAAAACGGCCGATGATGAGTGAGTGAGAGTGAAACCTGATTTCAGGGTTAGTTTTTTTTATTTTATATATAGTTGATAGTTTTATAAATTTAAAATGCTTTGAGGGTAAAAATGTCTTTTCCTGACTTGTCCCATGCATGGGACAAGTCTGGCCGAGGGTATGAGGTGGGACAAGTTTTTATGGTTTATGTCCCATGTTGTTCTGTCCCGTCCCATGTTAATGGCGTACCAAACGTGGAACAACAAAAAGTTATCCCATCCCATCCTATCTTGTCCCGTCCCGTCCCGTCCCGTTCAGTCCAGTCCCGTCCCGTTCAGTCCAGTCCCGTCCCGTCCCGTCCCGTCCCGCTTACCAAACGTACCTTTTGTGACAGTGCTTATTTTGAGTGGAAAGGAAGAGCATATATTAGTCAACATGAGTTAACTAAGGTTAGTGCATTTTGGCATCTATTCATTTACACTAACATTATTGGATCTTCGAATTCAACCGAGTTGAATAAAGATAAGTTCAAAATAGTGTATGCCTTGGTAACTAATCAACCTATAAACCTTGAAGATCTTCTCATGTATTACATTGATAGTGCGGCTTTCTCTACTAGAGGTGATAAAAATCTTGCATTACCGGGGTTTATTACTTCATTATGTTTAGCTCGTGGGATTAAGAGTAGAGAAAATGATGTGTTAGTTCAACCCTTGGAAAAGTATTGTGATAAACGTGTGTCATACATGTTCTATAAGAATAAGGGTAAGACTTGTGATACTTTTAGACTATTTAGTAGTTCTCAAGTTGATAGTCATGTGATTAGCACAAATATTCTTCCGGACTGGGCTATACAATTGAAGGAGAAGGTTGATAAACTTAGTGCTATAGTTGTTCAACAAGATACTAGGATAAAAGAGTTGGAGGAGTGCATTGCTTCAAGTTCAAGACCACCTCTCAAGCATTATGTTAGATCAACTACTCGCACGACTTTCTTTGGTGGAACAAGTAGCTAGTATTTGAGACTTGAGGTATATTTCTTAACTTTTGACATCATTTCATGTCAAAAAGGGGGAGAAAGAGATGCTAGTTGCTTAGTTTCTTTTTATGTTGTTTTTGTGAACTTTTAAACTTTCAATGGCATATAATAATTAGTCTTAATATTTGGTTAAGAATTCTTGTGTTTTGGTATGTATTGAAGGGGAGATACATGTATTTGTGGACATAATTATATATTCTTATCCATATTATATGTTGTCATTTGTTGTTTTTCTCTTGTATATGTATTGTGTTTTGAGATGATTTGTAGGTTGCTTCAAGAGAAGATCAAGATGAAGTTCAAGAGTTGATGAAGATTAGTTATAGGAATCTTACTCATTGTAATGTGAGGGAGTGATTTTGTGCTCTATCTTCTTTTTTATATTTGTAGTAAATGTATAGGTGTTTTGACATAGAATTTGCCAAAGGGGGAGATTGTTAGGTTTTAGATTGTATTGGCATTAATTCCATATCAAAATGATGTTTAATTGTAATGATTTAGTTGTTTAGATTAATGATGATTCAAGCTTCAAAGAAGAAGGAACAACTAGTCAAAGCAAGTTCAAAGTCTTTAAATAGAAAGGATGCCATATGGTTCTACAAAGGTATACTAAGACCTTATCTTTCTCTTACAAGGCTTAGGCACACACACACAATTCATACATTTATGTCCCTGTATAGTTGTGCACCATTATAGGCACACACATATAATTCATTCATATGTGTCCCTGCATCCTTGTGCACCATGTATAACACATTCACACACTTAAAGATGAATGCTCATGCATTGGTATGAAAATAACATGTTTTGAAAAATGCATGATTGAAGATTATCTATATGTAGTTTGCATTCTAGTGTGAATTGTGTTTGTATGTGTATATGTTTGTATAACATGGATATTGAACTTGATTTTAGTCTTAAATCATTCTTGATTGAGTTCCGATCATTTCGGTTACTCATACTACTGATTTCAAGTTCTAAGTCAAAAGATACTACACTTTCAACTCATGTTGCATACATTGTCTTCATCTTCATATATTGGGTCGAATTGTTATTTTTTGGGTTGAGTATCTTATATGTCTATGTCTATGAGAGAGTTTTGGTTTGTAATCTGTAAACGAATTCAAATTCCGCATTCGAAGGCCAAAGAACGGTCGAAGAACGCGAGAGGAGTGCAAGGGAGGTGCACCATGGCCAAAGGCCATCAAATGGTGCAAGCCCGAAATGGTGCGTGGCCATCTCGGCCATAACTCCTTGCTGCCTTGAGATGCCCATGTGCCATCTCGGGGAAGCATTCTCAAAGGGGGAATTTTCATCAATTTACTTGTATTCTTTTCTCTCTCCTTTATATATCCATTCCCTCTCACATTTCATTATAAGAAGAGATTCAAAATTTGAGTGCAGAATTTTCTCCTAAATTTTCTCACCTTCCAAACACCATAACTTCTTCATTTGGACTTCGATTTGAGTGATTTAAAGTTGAGAGTATTTTTCTATACATACTCCATCTTTTTTTTTAAGGTTTGAGTTAGTTTTATTGCTGTTTTTGGAGTCTAATCTCACAAAAAACGGGACTGCACCAAATCAACTAAGGTATTGATTTTCTCTGAAAGTTTTCTTTTAAAACTTGGTCAATTGCCTTGGGTTTTCTTCTTCAACATATATATATATGTGTCTTGTGATTGTTTTGATTTGAGTTTTGAACTCATTTAAAGCTATATTGAGTTTCAATTGAAATCTCACATGTTGAGTTAGGTTTTGATTTTGCCTATGTTTTCACATTTTTGAGATTGTATTGTGCTAGCATTGATTGGATTGTATTAGGCTCTCTTTGGCTGAAATCTCACTATAATACATGTGCTTGTGTTCTTTTGAGCTATTCATGTGCTTTGTTGAATCTATGAATAGGAAATATGCTCTAGAACTCTTGCTTTAATCTAAATGACTTTGTCACATGATTTTAGCATTTTTTGATATATGAGATTTAAACTTGATTATGTATTAATTAAACATATCTTGTGATTCAAGTTTTAGATCTATGCATGTATCTAGGTTGTAATTAATGTTGAACATATCTTACATGATCTAGATGGATTAAACATGCATGATTGACTATACTACATTTGTTTTATGCATTCATGCTCATGTCTAGTATTTTTCATAGGATGTGTTGATCATAACATTTTATGTTGCGTGCTTGTTTACGTTTTGCATTCATGATCACCTAGATGCCTTGTGAGAAGAAAGTTTTGAGGTGGGAGACCTTAGATTGTCAAGCAAGGAAGTCTTGGCAAGAGGTGGGAGACCTCAGATTGTCAAGCAAGAAAGTCTTGTCTAGGGTCGTGAGGATCCGGAAGGGTGAGCGAGGAAGTCTTGACTAGAGTCGGGAGAACTCAGATAGTTGAGCAAGAAGTCTTGCCTAAGGTCGCGAGGATCTGAAAGGGTGAGCGAGGAAGTCTTGACAAGAGGTGTGAGGCCTCGGATTGTTGAGCAAGAGTGCGACATCTTCATGAGTAGGATATGAGGGTAGTTTCTAGGTTAAAGGGGTCACTTGAGAGATTGTACATGTCTTATCTACTAGTGGATTTTGTTTGCCGGTGGTTGCTAACCCATGGATGTTTTCTCTTCGGAGGTTTACCATGTTATATATTCTGTCAACTTTTCTCTATCGCTATCTCTCTTATATTTGTATTGTTATTTGAATACTATGGATATAACTTTATATGTAAGTTGACTTCTTTTCTATAATATAAATTGTGTATGTGTTATGATTACTTGTTTGTATCATACTTTGCTTGTTTTATATATTGATTAAGTGTATTTAATTGATATATATATTGTGATACAAGCAATCTAGAGGGACAAACTTTTGTTTGTTTCTAAAGGAGTCGAAAAATGTGCCTAACCTATTCACCCCCCTTTAGGTTAGCCTTGAGCATTTAACCGTGTTATTATTTTCATGGGTTCCAACACAATGGATGGTATTGACGAGTATTTAAAATAGGAGAGTCTACAACACTTGAAAGTTTGAAGAGATTTGTCATGTTATTTGGAGGAATTTACAAGAAAGTATCTAAGATGACCTAACATTACTGACGTTGCCAAACTATTCCGTATTGGTAAAGATCGTGGTTTTCCATAAATACTGGGTAGTTCAGATTATATGCATTGGAAGTGAAAAATTGTTCAATGGCTTATGCAGGACAATAAACAGGTCGTAGTGGATCCCCAACTATTATTCTAATGGCTGTAGCTGATTATGATATGCGGATAGGGCATGCATATTTTGGTTTGCTAGGTACGAACAATGATATTAATGTGTTAGAGGCATCCCATCTTTTTGCCAACCTCGCTTAAGGTATTACTCCCCTGGCTCATTATGTCATTCAAGGAAAAGAATATAATATGGGTTATTATTTAGCTGATGGCTTATACCCTAAATGGTCTACGCTTGTGCAAACTATTCATGATCCACATGATCGGATTTTTTTGTTGTTGCAATAAAACAAGAAAGATGTAGAAAAAACGTAGAACGTGCATTCAGAGTTCTCCAATCACGGTTTGCAATAGTAGCAGGACCGACTGGTTTTTGAGATAAACATGTTTTATATGATATATTGGCTACATGCATTATTATGCACAACATGATAATCGATGATGAACGTGATGTTGATACATCAATTGAGGATCATATGGAAGCACCAACTCTAGAAGTTGAGATGATGTTGGATGAAAATACCCGATTTCAAGAATTCCTAGCTCGACATAGAGAAATCAAGGATAAAAAGACTCACATTGCACTCTGAAATGCCTTAATAGATCATTTATGGGATGAATATACTAATTCAGACAATTAGATGATGATCAACAAGTACTTTTATTTTTATGCTTTTTCTTTATTATTTGTTGAAATATAATGTTTAAGTATTTTAATAACAAATGCAATATTTTACCTAATTAAATTTAAATTCTTTTAATGTATTAATTTCATAATTTCTTATCGTATTGTAATATTATATTAATTATGAGATAAAATGTTAATTGTGAATAAACATTAAAAAATAGGGAAAGAAAGGGGATGTTGAAGAGAATATTCTTTTTAGTGTAAAATTTGATACAGTGGGTTGGATATGGAATAGTGAAATGGTGTAACAGTTACACTATTTATGTGCATAAGTTGCACCAAAACCACTATTCGGGTTGGAGATGCCCAAAGAACAAGTTAGTGAGAGAGTGGTAAGGAGTTGTGAGTCTGGGTTTGCGTACAAGCTAGATGAGAGGGTATTTCTGACGTCGGCGATGAGTAGCCTCCCCTAGATTCCCTCATTTCTTGACCAGATCTCTTCAAATGCATTATATATATATATATATATATATATATATATATATATATAATTATTTTGTTTGAAGAGATCTGGCACTTCAAAAACTTTTTTATTTGTTTTATTTCTGAAGAGATTTCCAGATCTCTTTAAAAGTTTGATCTTCAATTTTTTTTTACTTTTATTTCTGAAGAGATTTACAGGGTAGAATGATACTTTTATACACCGAAACTGAAGCCATAGACAAATTAGTCATTTAGCATTTTTGGTGATGGTTGACTGTTAAAGTTCTGATCAAAGGGACCAAACTCAGTGGTTATTGAAAACATATGGATCAATCCAGTGAAAAATGAATAAATAGTAAAAAAAAATGATAATTCTAAAAAATATAGGGACTCAAACTCAAATGATAATATCCTATTTTTTATTACAATTTTTTCAAATTTTATTTTTTTTCAGAATTTAAATACTATGTTGATTAGGATAAAGTAAGCATACAATATCACAATATTAATAACATAAACTCAAAATCTCAAATCCTGGGGACCTGGACAAATAGTAGAAAAAATATTTCAATTTTTTTATATTATATTTTTTACGATTTAAATACAACATTAATTGGATAAAGCAAGCACACTAATATGACAACATTAATAAAAGAAACTCAAATCCCAACAAAACATTAAATATACATAAACCCACATTTCAATCTCTTTATTTTTCAACTAATTCCTAAACAGGTAGTTGTAATTAGAACTCAATTACTATACAAACATTAAATATCTCCGGACTACATTCACGTTAAATAGAGCAATATTTTAAATAAGATTATATTTTTAAAAGTAATTTTATTTTAAAAAAGTTAGAATATCAATCATATTTCTTCTTTCTCTTAGTTCCCCTCTCATATGGTCTAAAACCTCAAACTCTCTAATCTCTCTCTTTCTCTAAAACCTCAAACTCTCTCACTCTCTTTTTCTCCTAGTCTCCTTCTGATTCAATTTCTTCAAGTGTTTTTCAGATTCATTTTCTTTCCCCATCTCTCTCTCTCTAAACCCTCAAAATTTCTTCAAGTGTTTTTGAGATTCGATTTGCTTACAGCGAAGATCTTTCAACTGAGTAAGGAATTTTTAATTTAACAATATTTTTTTAAAAGTTTGAAAAAAAAATAGGGTTTAGGTATTTTTTTAATTTAACAGATTTTTTTTTTTAAATTAAGCCGGGTAGTCAGGTATACCTGGACCCGGGCATACATAACAAATCGGGTACCTAGATATTCTTACTCGATCCCAGGTAAGAAATATTCGGGATTTACTCAAAAATTCCAGCTCGGTACCCGGCCCGACCGGTGACAATTGCCATCCCTAGCTCAGACTGATTGTTTTGGAAAAAAAAAGTTGAAGATTATTACAAAAATGGTCATGTGTTAGTATATATCTTACGAAAATACATGTGTGATACTATGATGAATTACAATTTTGTTTTTGACTTGAACATTTTACATGAGTTAAGCGCTTGAACATTTTTGTTCTCAAATCAAACTATCACATCAATTTTGTTATGTTTTTTTATCCCACTAACTATGGTGACAACGCGAACTCAGAACATAGTCAGACTAAATAAACATTCTCTACTTTCAAGTCAAACAATGGTAACTACGAGTTATTGATCGATAGAAAAAAATTGAAAAAATAAAAGAATTGAATTGCGTATGTAACTTTAATTCATTTACAAATTTAACTTTTTTCACAGAAGAGTTGTATTGCATATCAGTTTCACACTTTCACAAAAGTGGAAATGGTGAGGATTGTCACATTTTTTTTCTTATGTTGTGATGATGTCACCAGTTTAATAACTTATGTTTAAAATGCACCTATTATGGTGAACTGCCCAAAATGCCCTTGAAAGTTGTCTTTGTACTTCAATCAGCTCTTACTTTGAAATTTTCGAAGATTTTATTCTTTCATCTTCTTTATAGAGGTCTGTCTAACAGACCTCCAATGGAGGTCAAATATCATAACATTATCAATGCATCTTTATTGGATAATTAGTTTAGTAGGGCTATGCAGACTCATTCGGGGGTCAAGCTTCCCGCCGAGCTAGGGGGGGGGGGGGGGGGGGGGGGGGGGGGGGGCGCTCCGGAGTTTTTTTTTTCCTGGTCAGTACTTACAAAAGAATCTGAAATGTAATTACAAAAGCTCAGAGCTTTAAGATAAAAGCTCAAGCTCGAGCTTTTGTATAAACGCTCCGAGCTTTTGTATAAATGCTTCGAGCTTTTATATACTCGGATCGAGCTTTTATATAAAAGCTTGAAGCGTTTATATAAAAGCTCGGAGCTTTTATACAAAAAGCTCGAAGCTTCCTCCGGAGCTTTTTTTTTTCTGGTTAGTACTTACAAAACTGGAAATATAATTACAAAATAATCTGAAATGTAATTACAAAAGCTCGGAGCGAGCTTTTATAAAAGCTCAAAACGAGCTTTTATCTTAAAGCTCCGAGCTTTTGTATAAACGTTTCAAGCTTTTATATAAAAGCTCGATCCGAGCTTTTATATACTCGAATTGAGCTTTTGTATAAAAGCTCAAAACTTTTATAAAAGCTCAGTTCGAGCTTTTGTATAAAAGCTTCGAGCTTTTATATAAAATCTTCGAGCTTTTGTACAAAAGCTCTGAGCTTTTATAAAAGCTTCGAGATTTTATACATAAACTCGAACCTTCTGTATAAAAGCTCGATTACATGTCAAAATCTTGAAAAATAAAAACTCGAATGTAAATAAAAGCTCGACTTCATTTTCCTCAACAACTTTCAACAAATACAAAACCTCGAATACAAGTAAAAGCTCGATTTCATTTTTTATCTCTTTACTTTTTGTCTATTTCTTCACAATAACAGTGATGATATAACTATTTTCGTCTCCACATTTTAAATGGTGCATTTTAAACATAATTTATTAATATGTTATTTCCACAAAAGCCCCCTTAAAATGTGCCATTAGTTTTTCGAACCCTTCACAAAATCTAAACGAATACATATATAATATATCCAGTTATTCACATCAATGAGATATGTTACTAGCATCTTTTTTCTTTTTTTACCACAAACGAATACAACTTGTCAATTAATAACCCGTGCCACTAAAAAAAGTTCTCTACCCACCCATTTTTTTAATGAGATTATTTATTAACAAAGTATTCATAAACTAAATTACTTAAAAGGAGAATATTATTCAGTTAAAATAATAAACTACACCTATTTAATACTAAAACTTACTAAAAACTCATCTTAAAATTGCACTGTATAAATAGTAAAATTTAATAGATTTCTATTTATTTATAAAAATATCATTTTAATAAAAAAAACTCATCTTAAATTGAAATATATACTAAAACTCATCTTAAAATTATACTATTCATGTGAATAGTAAATTTAATAGATTTCTATTTATTTATAAAAATACTATTTTAATAAAAAAACTCATCTTAAAATTGAACTATTCACATGAATAGTAAATTTTAATAGATTTTTACTTATTTATAAAAATGTCATTCTAATAAAAAACAAAATAAAATGACACTCAACCACTACCATACCACCACCTCTCTCTCTCTCTCTCTCTCTCTCTCTCTCTCTCCTATCCACCGTCCTTCTCTCTTTCTCTCAATTAGGGACTACAATTAAATCCGAACCCGTGGGATCCGTCTGAACCCAACTAGTTTGGAGAGGATTTAGTAAGTAAAAATAGAACCCGTGGACGAGTTTGGATTTGAAATCTCAATTTGTCACCGTTCGGGTTCGGGTGTGGAAAAAAACCAAACCCTGTGAGATTTAATAGCTATTTAACAAATAATATTATTTTTGTCTTACATCACATTGACCATATTATTTGTCTTTTCAGATTTTAAAATATATTTCATTATTAATATTAATATTATTATTATTTTATCTTTTGTCTTCATTTTTTTTTCTCGATCTTCAACCCCACACTTTCTCTTCAAAATTAAAACTCATATTCTCCATTTATTTTCTCTACAACTTATTTTATATTTTTTCATTTTCTTTGAAGTCTGAAAGAAGAAAACTAACCTGGATGACTATCGGCAACTGAGTTTGATTCGGACTGAGTTACACAAACAAGAGTGAGTCGCTTTAGAACAACAAATCCTTAGGAGTTCGCGAGTTCATGGACGGGTCTGGATGTTGCTAAAATCCACGGGTGAAACTTGAACTCGAACCTACTAGATTTTATGGGTTCGTGGATGGGTTTGTATGTCATTTTCTTTCGTGGGTTTGGGTTTGGTTTTTCTCAAACCCGCTCGAACCCAACCCATTGCCATTCCTACTCTCAATCTCTCTCTCTATCTTTATCTATACAAAACAAAAAACAAAAAAATGACACTCGATCATTAAATCAGTACCAATAAATCAAACTTCAATAAAACAGAGTCAAAAAATTATTAGGCTTGCTTTTTAAATTTGGTTGATGAACAAAGCTTTCTTTATAGTGCAACTTAATTTCAAATCACAAATACTGAAAAAAATACTATAAAATAAATCTCAGGTTTCAAGATCCAATTTGACTTGTCTACAAATTTATATAGCCAAAAATCAAAAATAAGATTTAACTTATTTTCTTCCGGTTTTTGAGTCTGCTTATCTTTTAAGAGATGTCGTAAGTTTAATATTAAATATATTTAATGTTGTTACATTTACCCATTTAATTAAATAAATTCATTTTAATAGACAAAATATTTGCAATGCATGATACTTTTGTTTCACATTAATATTTAATGCATAGACTTGTTTTTCATATTAATATTCAATGCACTATGCATATATTGTTTTCGTATTTTTATGTATATATATAAACTGATATTTTTGTTTGGTATAGAATCATTATTTGACTTGATTATCATTTTATGTTTGATTAAAATATATTTTAATTTTGTTTTGTTTCATAATTTAGATAAATAAAGTTTTAAATTATGAATTAAATTTATTAAAATTGAAAATAATATATAAAACGGTATAATACTCCCGCAGCAAAGCACGTACCATTTTACTAGTAAAACCTAAACTCTCAATAAAAAAAACCTAATTTTGTTTTCAATATTAAAATAGGCCGCATTGTGTATTTGTGTTAAATATTGTTTATAAATCAATAATAATTTTTTTTTCACAATTTACAAGCATATATGTTTACAAGATGCACTCAAGAAATCTAGGCATAACTACTATAAGCCTATAACTAGATATGTTGGTTATTCGGTTCGAACCGGTGAACTGAACCTGAACCGGAACCGGTATGGAAAAAACCGTAATCGAACCGACGTTTTAGGTTCCGTCATGTAGCTGTTTTTTATTCCGTTTTCGTTTTTATTTTTCAAAAATGATTTCGAAAATACGTTCGTTAACCGTTTTTCATTTTATTTTAGAAAAAAAAAATGAAAAACAAAACCAGTGTTAAAAGTGAAAAAATTGAAAAACACAAAATACTTGTTTTTTGTTTTTGTTTTTGTTTTTCACTTTTTTTTATATGAAACAATCATTTTTTTAAACTGTTAATTGTACTGTTATGCGTTTGATATGACTAGGACAAGACGAGACACGATTTTCAAATGACTAAAGTGCCCCTTATATATATATTTCAGAATAATTTATTTCCAACTAGAACTAAAAGCATTCTTACAATAATATATATATATATATATATATATATATACACACACACACACACACACATTATAATTATATATATATATATATATATGTATTATAATATTATATACTATAAAATAATATATTTTATAATATATATATATATATATATAATATTATAATATAGTTTATATATAAAATATAAAATATATATATTATTAAATGTTATAAAATATTAAATATTACATAATAAAATATTATATTTCATAAATATGATATATATTTATATTATATATGTAATAATATATATAATATTATAATGTGTGTATATATATATATATGTATGTATGTATGTGTTAATACTATATTTCAGTCCAAGAAGAAAATTGAAAAACAAGAGTATATAAATTTTCTCTCAAACTTTCTCATCTTCCAAACACCATAACTCACTCATTTGAACTCCGATTTGAGTGATTCAAGTTTAAGAATCTTTGTCTACCAATCCTCTATTATTTCCAAACGAGATTGAAATCATTTGAGCAAGTTTTCTAGTAGCTTCTTTCACAAAAACGAATCTGCATATTTTTCACTTGAGGTATTGATTTCTCTCTTGAGTTTTGTTCTTCAAGTCTTTAATCTGTTAGGTTGTAGATTTATATTAGCTTGATTTTATGTCAAAACTCTCTTTTTTTGTAATGACTAGTTGCTTAGGTAGTTCATGGTCTAATGGGCTGCAAAGAAGAAGAGCAACTTCTCATGTAAAGTTCGTCTTTAAGAGGATTGATGCTTACTTGGATGCTAAGGTATCAAGTTTCTTCTTCCTCTTTGCAAGGCGTAAGCGAACACACACATATCATACATTTGTGTCTCTACATCATGGTGTATCAATTGGTATAATACATTCAGACATTTGATATTGAATGCTCATGCATTAGTGCTAAATTGACAAGTTGTGTAGATTGCATGTTTAGGGACTATGTCCAAGTGATAGCATTCTTATGTGTTATGTATTTGTATTTTTTTGTGACATGGGCCTTGGACTTGAATTGAGTATTACATTGTTTCATATTGAGTTTCAGTCATTTCGGTTACTCATTCATTTGATTTCGAGTTCCGAGTTAAGAGTTATGAAACTTTCTAATCACGTTGCATGCATTATCTTCGTCTTCGTGTATCGAGTCAAATTCTTATTTTTGGTATGAGTTTCATAGTATTCCATATGCGTGAGAGAGTCCCAGTTCATAATCCACAAACGAATTCAAATTTAGAGTTTCAAGGCCGGATAACGGTCGAAGAACGCGGAGGAGTGTAAGGGAGGAAGTCGACGACCAAAGAGGCCACCAAGCCTCCATCATGAGAAGGCACGTGACCATCTCGGGGAGGAGACCTCCCAACCCCCGAGATGCCCACACACCATCTTGGGGAAGGAGGTTGCTTGGTGGGAAATTTGGTCATATTAATTCTTTCCCTTTCCTCTCTTTAAAGATACCTTTTCCCTCTCATTTTAAATGTTGTTGAAGATTGAAAAACGAAATTGCAGATATTTTTCTTCCAACTTTTGATTTTTTGTTTTTGTGACATCTCTTTCATTTTAACTCCGATTTAGTTGATTAAAAAATGAAAATCGAGTGTCTTGATGAGAGCTACAAACCCTTAGCAAATTCAGAACCAAATGATGCCTTGATCATTCTCAGTTTCCAGATCTTCAATTCGAGATTTCATCATTTGTTGGTAAATCATTCTTCTATGATCTTCTTATTGAATGATGTTATTTGATTGAGAAGCATGACTAGGATGATCTTGATTTCATTTTGTGGGTTGTTAAATTGATTTTCAAGTTTAGCTTGTGTTGTGATTAATTGAATTATTTTTGCTAAACTTGATAAACATGAACTTGTGTCTAGAAATCTTTTGTTCTAGTGTTTAACTGCTTATTTCTAGATTCAATTTCATGTTCTAAGAACTAGGTCATATTTGATTGATATTTCTATTTCTCTTATCTAGTTCTTAGTTGATAACATGCTTAGTTTTCTTGATGTATTTGTGACTGATATTTGATAGACTCATCTAGGTTTATTATGAGTTTTGTTTGATCTACATTTTCTATTTGCTTGTGATTGCATTTTGATTACATGTGCATTTCACTTAGATCATTGCCTTGTAAGAGGTTGAAGTCTCTTGTTAGAGTGTCTCAAGCTTTAACTTGAGCAATGAGTCTTAGCTAGAGTCAAGGGGACTCGGATAGCTAAGCAAGAAGAATTGTCTAGGATTAGGAGAATCTAGATAGGCAAGCAAGGGAATCTTCCTAGAGACAAGTATGCCTTGGATAGGAAGTTGCTTCTTAGAGATGTGTTTATCATATCTCGGATAGGAAGTAAGCAATGTAATTCATTACGCCCGAGGGTAAAGTAAGGGGTGATAACTGGGAGAGCATTTCATTTGTTGATTGCTTATGAGTGTGTAACTCTTATTCGACACAGTGGATTATAGTTTATCGATGGTTGTGGTATCAACCCATGGATGTTTCCTCTTTTAAGGTTTACCATGTCAATATCTTGTGTTGATCTTAGCAATTTAATTTTTCTTATTCACTTATGTTTGTATCACTTTAACACTTGCTACATTGTCTTTCTTATTGGATTGTTTAAGTGACCACCTTATGGATTTTGTTAAGTGTACTTAAAATTGATTTGAGTTTTTTTAAAGAAGATTAAAATTTGAGCCTATATCTATTCACCCCTCCTCTAGGTATATTTGCACTATATAGTTAAGGGAATTTTCAATCGGTATCAGAGCCGATGTCTAGACGCACTTAGATAGATCTTATTTATAGTGTTTGTTATCTTGTTTTTGTGATTAATCATGATTAAGGAAGTTAGTTCTTTTGTGGCTTCTTTTGTTAAAGGTGAGCCTATTGACTTAGATGATCAAAAGATCAAGGATCTTATCAAAGGGAATAAAATGATCTGTAAAGTCAATAGGTCTCTCAATAAGAAGTTAGAAAATCATGATCTCAACTTAAAATGTTTTAATGATCCTAAAGACAAAATTCTTAATCTTGAGAAAACCTGAATGATAGTAATGATATATTAAGTATTTTGAAGAAAGAGATTGAGCAAAGAGACGGTGCTCTTGATCGTTCTAGAAGAGTTAATAATGTGCTTAGAGCCAAACTTAATGAGCATGAGATTTAAGAGAAAGTACTTAATGACAAACTCAATGAGGCTAAGGAGATGATAACCATGATGGTATGTAGCTCTTGTAAAGTGAAAGATCTCATTAAGGTTGGAAAGCCTTCAAGTGACAAAAGAGGTTTAGGATATGTTAGGTTTTTAGTTTGTGTTGGCATTAATTCTATATCAAAATAATGTTTCACTTGTATTGAATATTTGTATTAGATTGATGATGATTAAAGATTCGAAGAAGATATGACAACCTATCAAGCAAGTTCAAGACTTCAAAGAGAAATGTGCTTTAGTGTTTTACAAAGGTATATTAAGATCTCATTTCTCCTACAAGGCTTAGGCACACACACATACACATTGTATCCATATGTGTCCCTACATCATTGTGCTCATTTTGTATAACACATTCACATACTTGATATTGAATGCTCATGCATTGGTGTTAAATTGACTAGCTTTGGAAAATGCATGTATGTGGACTATGTCTATGAAATAAGCATTCTTGTGTGATATATGTTTGTATACCATGGACCTTAAACTTGATTTTGGTATTACATTATTCCTTATTGAGTTCCAGTCATTTCAGTTACTCATATATTTGATTTCAAGTTCTGAGTCAAGAGTTACAAAACTTTTCGGCCATTGTACATGCATTGTCTTCGTCTTTGTTTATCGAGTCAAATTTATAATTTATGGTCTAAGTTTCATAGATTTCCATGTGCATGAGAGATTCTTGGTTCATAAACCATAAATAGATTCGAATTCAGAGTTTGGAGCCCGGAGAACGGTCGAAAAACGTGGAGGTGTACGAAGGAGGAGACAAGTGGTCAAAATGACCACCATGCTATTCCTCCCGAGATGGCGCGTGGCCATTTCGGGAAGAATACCTTGCTGGCCCCGAGATGGTCACACATCATCTCGGGAAGGCAAGGTGCATGGTGGGCATTTTGGTCTTTTTGTCTCTTTATTTCCCTCTCCTTTAAATACCTCTTCCCTATCTTATTTTCATTTAAAGAAGTTGAAGAAGCTAGTGCAGAAAATTTTCTCTCAATTTTTCTCACCTTCCAAACGCTATATCTTTTTCGTTTGAGCTCCGTTTTGAGTGATTCAAATTTGTGAGTGTTCATCTATCATTCCTCTATCATTTTAATGAAGGTTTAAGATGCTTTGTTTGCTGTTTTTGGTGGTTCTACACACAAAAACGGGACTGTATTGAATTTCTTCTTGAGTTTTTGCTCTTAAATGTGTTCAATAACCTTGGGTTTCCTTCTTTAATACATGTATGTGTTTTGTATATAGCATAATTAGAGTTTTAGACTCTTTTGAAGCTAGTATAAAATTGATTGAAATCTTACTCGTTTGAGTTAGGTTTTGATATTTGCCTATGTTTTCACATGTTTTGGATTGCATTGTGCTAGTTTCTATCTAGGACTATTTTGTGAACTTTGATTGATTGATTTTTGACAAAATATTCTCTACATGTGTTAGGTTCATTTGATTGAATATTTTTAGGAATAACACATTTGATTGAGTTCTTAGAGCTATTCTTGAGTTTAATTGCATATAGTGAATGCAATATGCTCTAGGACTTTTGCTAGAAATCTAATTGACATTGTCATATGATTTTAGCATATTTTTTGTGTATGTGACTAAAACCTTGAATATGTGCTAAGTGTTCATACTTTGATTCAATTTTTAGTCTCATGAATGATTCTAGATATTAATTTTGTTTTTAGTGCTTTCACATGTTCGAAATTTATCATTGATGCTTAGTGTTATATGTATACTTTTGTTGAATGTACACGTCACTGACAAAGTGGACAATCCTTTAAAATTGCTAGGTAGATATCTGAATAGGCATCCAGAAAGAACCCTTCAAGACATCGTAAAGGAATAGGAACCCGAGTAAGTGAACTACAAGTATTTAGAAAAGTCATGACCTGCTCGGGACCAAGTGATGTCATGTTCTACTCGGGACATATACGAGAAACCTGAATAAAGAAATCCAGTACATGATTTGCACATGGGTGAACCAAGAGTCATGCTTAAATAAGCAAGACATCCATATCAAGAAGAATTTCTAGAAGAATAAAATACCAAATAGGAAACAGGTTCCAAATCAGGCAACAACTCTACATCGAGAAGATTGCACATTTATAAGGAAATAAGTCCTAAACGGACTATATCATCAGAGTCCCATTTGATCTCCATGCAATCTCCGCAATATGAAAGAAGTTAAAGACGACTCCAACAAGTAACCAATTGTAATTAAATACGAATTCTTGCATTACTTGTACAACAAGGATTAGGGTTCTATGCATATATAAATAGACCCATAATCTCATTGTTAGGAGATATAGAAAAAAAAAGTACACAATCAACAATAGAGAGAGAAAAAATGGATCGGGTGGTGTAATTCTTTATTTCAATAGTGGATTATGGCTCGGTTGTTGATTCAACCATCCGTGGATGTTTCTCCGATCACCAGAGTTTTACCACGTAAACTTGTGTCTTATTCGCTTCAAATTGCATTCTTTTTCTCTTTCTTTTTGACAGGTCATAACTAAATCCAATCTTGTTGACTTTCTTATCCATCAATAAATCAATGTCAACAATTGGCGCTAGAAGAAGGGCAGCCGAACCTTCGATCTGATTAAGCAATGGCTGGTAGCGAAAGAAGAAACAGTTTTGAGGATATTCAAAAATCTCCAGATAATGCTCATATAGGCGGGAGGACACGAGATCCCACCACAACCGCCGAGAACCAACCAGCATCCGTGGTTGGTATCCAACAAACCCCTCCTACCAGTGTGGACATAACATGTCATTTCTGTAAGGCACTGCAATAGTTACTAGCGGACACGACAAGAGAAGAAGTAGATCTATTAGCTACGGAAGAGGTGCATCCTCTAAACCCTCATCCTACAAGGCTCCGTTCGGTTATAATTAGGTCAAAATCGGATATACAAGAAGCTGGTAGGAACTCGGGTCAAATCAATCAAACTGGGGGAATAACGCGCAACCAGGACAAGGATAGTGAAACGCCCGAAAAAGAATGACCATGCCAGAGGAGTTAAGGTCAGGTGGCCCATGATAGGCACTACAAGTATGACTGGCGCAGGGATCAGTCATCGTCATCTGAGGATAGCGATCATAACCATCACAAACATCATCATGGAACCATACGCCTGTAAGGATTGGCCTACGAGACTCGGGAACAGAGTGAAGAGAGCTTGGAAACAGGTATTACGATCACCCGATAGTTTAATCGTCATGGAGAACTGGTAGGGGACAAAAATGTTATGATTCAGAGCCTGACCTGAGAAGTCGAAAACAACAAGCGTCAAATGACATGTTGGTTAGGTGATATAGATATAACGAGTTATCTGATGATGATTCTGATAGTCCTTTTACTAGGTACATCCTGCGAACCCCTTTTCCAGAAAGGTTTAGGATGCCACATGTGGAACAATTCAAGAAAGATACCGATCCTAAAGAACACGTCAGACGGTATAAAAGTGCTATGGCTTAGTATGCCCACATTGACCCTTTGCTGTGTCTCAATTTTAACAAACTCTGGGAGACACAGGCTCGAGATGGTGTTAGGTCCTAGATTTGTGTTGGCTTGATTCCATAACAAAACGTCATTTCTTTGTATTGCTTAGTTGCTTAAGTGGTTCGTGATGATAAGAGCTTCAAGGAAGAAAAGTAACTTCTCATGATGAAAAGTTTGTCTTCAAGTGGATTGGTACTATTCTTGGTGCTAAGGTATTGAGATCCTTCTTCCTCTTGCAAGGCGTAGACGCACACACACACAATTCATTCATATGTGTCCCTACTTAGTCGGGCATCTTTAATTGCTCACACACACACAATTCATACATTTGTGTCCCTACATCGTAGCGCATCATTTGGTATAACACTTTCACACACTTGAAGTTGAATGCTCATGCATTTGGTATGAAAGTAGCATGTTTTGGAAAATGCATGATTGGAGACTATCTCTATGTAATTTGCATTCTAGTGTGAAATGTGTGTGTGTGTGTATATGTTTGTATAACATGGATCTTGAACTTGGATTTAGTCTTAAATCATTCATAATTGATTTCTGGTCATTTCGGTTACTCGTTCTATTGATTTCGAGTTCTGAGTCAAAAAATACTACACTTTCAACTCATGTTACATACATTGTCTTCGTCTTCGTATACCGAATCGACTTATTATTTTTATGGGTTGAGTATCTTATAAGTTCATGTCCATGAGGGAGTCTTGGTTTTTAATCTTCAAACGGATTAGAATTTGGAGTTCGGAGGCCGAAGAACGGTCGAAGAACGCGAGGAGAGCGCAAGGGGTGAGGTGCGATGGCTTAAGCCATCAACATGCACCAACCTGAGATGGCGCGTGGCCATCTCTGCCCCAAGTGTGTTCTGCTCTGAGATGCCCACGTGCCATCTCGGGGAGACACTAAGGAAAGGGGGCAAAAAGGTCATTTGGTCTTTTCACTCTTTAAAACCTCTCATTCCCTCTCATTTCAAAAGATATAGAGAAAATTGAAATTGAAGAACAATTGCAGAATTTTTCTTTTTACATTTTGATTTTTGTTTTTGTGATAACTTCTTCATTTCTACTCCGAATCACTTGAATCAAAAACTGATTTTGAGTGTCTTGAAGATTTATACAAACCCCAAGAATTTTCAGAATCAAAGGATGTCTACATTTTTCGTTGTGATCTGATCTTCAGTTCGTGATTGCATCCTTGTTGGTAAAATCACCTTCTTCTTAGTTTTCTTCTTAGATCTTCTTATTGATTGATGTTATTTGATTAAGAAGCATGACTAGGATGATTTTGATATCATTTTGTGGTTTTTTGATTTGATTTTCAAGTTTAGCTAGATTTGTGATATATTGAATGATTTGTGCTAAACTTGATAAACATGAAATTGTTTCTAGAAATTTTTTATTCTTATGCTTGATTGACTATTTCTAGATTTAATTTCATTTTCTAAGAACTAGATCTACATCAATTGATATATTCATTTCATTGATTTGGTTCTTAGTTGATAACATGCTTAAGTTGTCTAGATGCATTTGTGATTGATCTTTGAAAGCATAATCTAGTCATCTAGTTGCATGTCCATAGAATTTGTTGATCATCATTTTCTATGTTGAGTGCTTGTTTGTGATTTGCATTCATGATCACTTAGATGTTTTGTGAAGAGGTAGAAAGTCTCATATCTTAGAGTGATTCTTTGATTTGAGCTTTTGTAAGTCTTAGCTAGAGTCGGGAGGACTTGGATAGCTAAGCAAGTGGAAGTCTCGACAAGAGGTGTGAAACCTCGGATTGTTGAGCAAGGAAGTCTTGGCAAGAGGTGTGAAGCCTCAGATTATCGATCAAGGAAGTCATTGCTAGAGGTGTGAAGCCTTGGATAGTCAAGCAAGAAGTCTTGCCTAGGGTTGGGAGGATCCGGATAGGTGAGTAAGAAATCTTCCTAGAGACAGGGGGTCTTGGATAGGAAGTCGGCTTAGTAGATCACTAGGTTCAAGATAGAGTGAGAGTGAAAGCTTGTAGAGCATGTGTGATTGCTTGAGTGTGTAACTCTATTTGAAATACTGGATTTGCTTTTACCGGTGGTTGTGGAATCAACCCGTGGATGTTTCCTCTTTATAGGTTTTAACACGTAAATATCGTGTGTCTTTGTTTGCAATTTTCATGAAGCATTTAGAATTGCATTGTTTTAAAAAGAAGATAAAAATTGGAGCATATACCTATTCACCCCCCTCTAGGTATATTTCACTACGAAGATAAAGGGAATTTCAATTGGTTTCAGAGCCGGTGTCTAGACGCACTTAGATAGATCTTCTTTGTAGTGTTTGTCATCTTCATTTTGTTTCATCATGATTAAAGAAATGTATTCTTTTGTGGCTTCTTTTGTTGAAGGTGAGTCTATTGACTTAGATGATCAAAAGATCAAAGATCTTATTCAAGAAAATGAAAGGATCTCTAAGATCAATAAGTCTCTCACTAAAAAGTTAGAAAATCATGATTGTAGCTCAAAATGTGTTATTGATCTAAATGACAAAATTCTTAATCTTGAGAAAAACTTGATTGATAGCAATGTTAGATTAAGTATTTTAAAGCCTGAAATTGAGCAAATAGATGAATCTCTTGATCGTGCTAGGAGAATTGAAAATGTGCTTAGAGCAAAACTAAAAGAGCATGAGAATCAAGAGAAAGTGCTTAATGACAAACTTAATGAGGCTGAAGAGATGGTTAACAAGATGTTATCTAGCTCTAACAAAGTGAAAGCTCTTATTAAGTTTGGAAAGCCTTCAAGTGACAAAAGAGGTTTATGATATGTTAATGAAAAGTCAACTCCTTCATCTAACAAATCTACTTTTGTCAAAGCTTGTAGCAATTTAAGTGTAGCTACACTCTCTAACTGTAAAGCCATGAATGCTACCGGAGGTGCCTCAACATCAACAATGAAAGTCAATGAAAAGACTCAAGCTACATCATCATCAAATGCAAAAGGCAAGACATCTAGTGTTGCACGCCAAAGAGGTAAAAATGTGAGAAGGCAAAATGAGTTCAATGCTCAAGCAAATGGTAAACTTCTCAAATTCATACCTATTTTTCATTATTGCAACATGGTAGGACACATAAGACCTAGATGTTATGAATACATTCGTAAATGTACAACTGCCAATGATTTGCATGATATGTTTTTGAATGGTACTAGGCAATCATCCATGTATGGATCTAGAATTAGACCTAAGAAGACCTTGGAAAAGCATGTTGAGAATAAATGTGTTGATGATTTGTTTGTTAAATCTTGTGTTGTGCCTCGTTCTACTATGCATAAGAAAGTTGATAATGCTTTGTTTGATTTGTTTGAAAATGTGACTAATGGAGTCAATGTGCCTAAAAACAAGTCAAAGCATGTTAATAAAAGTAAGAATGAGAAACTTGTTAAGAAAGTTTGGGTCAAGAAAAATACAACACAATGTTTGGTTGTACAATATGCTTTAAGAGCTAATTCATCCTATTGTTGGTACCTAGATAGTGGTTGCTCTAGGAATATGACCGGTAACAAGGAATTCTTTAAGAATCTTGTTATGAATGATGGTGGATGGGTTACATTTGGTAATGGTACCAAAAAACAAGTTCTAGGCAAGGGAACAATTTGTATCCCCAGATTTCCTAAACTTCGTGACACCTTGTATGTAGATGGTCTACAAGCTAATTTAATAAGCATCACTCACTTGTGTGAAATTTTTAAAGAAGTTAGCTTTAACAAGGATGTGTGCACGATAATTGACAAAAAGGGCAAAATTGTTTTGAAAGTCAAAAGGTCTTCAGACAATTGCTATTGTTTAGAGGTTGATCCACTAACATGTAATATGGCACATGAGTGCAACAAGCTTGAATTATGGCATGAAAGATTGGGCCACATGAATTATAAAGATTTAAAGAAGCTTGAGAAATATGACATTGTTAGAGGTCTTCCTAGTCTTGGTAAAAAGCTTGATGGTGTTTGTGAACCATGTCAATTAGGTAAACAAACAAAAGTGTCTCATAAAAAGAACACTAATTTTACTACCAAGAAGCCCTTAGAACTTGTGCATATGGACCTAATGGGACCAATTCAAACTGAAAGCTTAAATGGCAAGAAATACATTTTTTTATGTGTTGATGATTTTTCTCAGTTTGCTTGGGTATATTTTCTTAGAGACAAGACCGAAACTTTTGGTTACTTTAAGAAGTTTTGTAATCAAGTTCAAAATGAAAAAGGTCTTGGAATTAAGAAAATATGTCGCATTAGGAGTGATCTTGGGAGTGAATTTGAAAATGCTAGATTTAGTGAGTTTTGTGATGATTATAAAATTTTACATGAGTTCTCGGCTCCTAGAACTCCTCAACAAAATGGTATTGTTGAGAGGAAGACTCGTGTCTTGCAAGAGATGACTAGGGTCATGCTCAATAGCAAGAAAGTCCCTCAAAATCTTTGGGCCGAAGCGGTCAATACCGCATTCTATGTCACTAATAGAGTTTTTAGAAGGCCCGACACAAAACAAACCTCCTATGAACTTTGGAAGGGCAAGAAGCCCAATGTGAGTTACTTCCACACTTTTGGGAGTAAGTGTTTTATTTTGAATGATAGAGATCACTTAGGAAAGTTTGATGCTAAAAGTGATATTGGTCTCTTTCTTGGGTATGCTAATAATAGTCGTGCATATAGAGTGTTCAACTTGAAAACTAAGACTATCATGGAATCTATTAATGTGAAAATAGATGATCTTAGCATACTTGATTTGTGGGATAATCATGGTGTCAATGAACCTAAAGAACATTTGTTGAATGACACTAAAGCACCTATTGATATGAATAGATGTGATGAAAGTGAATCTAGTCATAATGATGATAATGGTAGTGTTGCTAGAGAAGAAAGTCAAGAGTTAGAAAATGGTTTGAATGATGACCAACAAGATGTTAAAAATTCTAATTCTAGACTTAGGAACATGCATTACCAACAAGACATCATAGGTGATTTGAATGAAGGGGTTAGAACTAT
This sequence comes from Dipteronia dyeriana, assembly GCA_032871835.1. Taxonomy (NCBI): domain Eukaryota; kingdom Viridiplantae; phylum Streptophyta; class Magnoliopsida; order Sapindales; family Sapindaceae; genus Dipteronia; species Dipteronia dyeriana. The sequence continues at coordinate 30,373,052 of CM065299.1, forward strand.
AAGGCAACTAGCTAACCAAATTTCATATGCTTGCTACACTTCTTAAATTGAGCCCAAGAATATTAATGAAGCAATTATTGATTAATATTGGGTTAATGCCATGTAAGAAGAACTAAATCAATTTGAGAGGAATGAAGTGTGGTCATCAGTTCCTAGACCAAAAGATATCAATGTGATTGGTACAAAATGGGTGTTTAGGAATAAGACCGATGAATGTGGCAAGATTGTGAGAAATAAAGCAAGACTAGTGGCTCAAGGATACACTCAAGTTGAGGGTGTAGACTTTGATGTGAATTTTGCACCCGTTGCACGTCTTGAGTCCATTAGGCTTTTGTTGTCCATTGCATGTCTTAAGAAATTCAAATTGTTTCAAATGGATGTCAAACGTGTTTTTCTCAATGGATATCTTCAAGAAGAAGTGTATGTTGAACAACCTAAGGGTTTTGTAGACCCAAATTCTCCTAATCATGTGTTTAAGTTGAAAAAGGCTCTTTCTAGAGCTTGGTATGATAGGTTGACTCAATATCTTATTGACAACCAATATAGGAGAGGTGGTATTGATAGAACATTATTTGTCGAGCATTATAACAATGACATTTTTGTTGCACAAATATATGTTGATGATATAGTGTTTGGGTCTACATGTAAAACCCAGGTTGATGATTTTGTGAATGTGATGTCAAGAGAATTTGAAATGAGTATGGTAGGTGAACTCAATTACTTTCTAGGAATGCAAGTGAAACAATCTAGCAATGGTATCATGTTGATATCACAATCACTCCTTTTATATATACTTGAAGCAAAATTCACACACACTTTTTGCTTATAGAGTATTTTGATATTCTAGCAATTTTTAGAAGAATTATGAGAGAGATTGAAAATCTTGGTGTATCTCTTATAGTTTGTGATGCCTAATGTCTATATGCTTTGTGCGTGAGTGTTGAACCGGATTTTTAGAGATGTTAATGGCACTCATATTATCACAATAGAGAGTCATTTTACCTTGATTTATCTTATAATCCCTTAACACTTCTTATCTCATGCAAACACAAAAATTTTCTCCCCCTTACTTTCTCCCCCTTACTTTCTCCCCCTTAAGCCAAAATTTCTCCCCCTTAATGGATTGTCTCCCCTTTATATCAAAAACAAGAAACATGGTGAGGAACACTTTCTCCACCTTTTTGACAAGGAATAGACAAAAACATATTACACAATCTAGTGAGAAAAATGCCAATTGAAAATGTCTACAAGGGTATAAGGGATGCACAATGAAATGATGAGATAGTGAGAAAACAAGTTGTATAGAGAACTATGCTTAACAAACTAAGCTCCCCCTTAAAATATGCTCCATATATTAATAAGCAAGGTAACTTGTTCACAAAGGACTCACACAATCACACATTTCAAGCAATAAAAGATAGTAAATCATTGTTTTTCAACATTAAACAAGAGAATCATAGATTTTCATTATTCTCTCAAAAATAATCCCTCATTGCTAATGAATCAAGCACATTAAGCAAAAATGTGTGTGTGAAAAATGCTTCAAGCATATATGAAAGGAGTTATTGTGATATCAATAAAGCTTTTCCAATCAAGGTCAAACCAATTATCATCCGGATTTTTTGCTTTAAAGAGAATATATTTCAGCATATGAGCGTGTGTGTGCATGTGGCTCGTCATTCCATTTCTATATTTCAATTCGAGCAATCACAATTTTTAACTGTACTCCATTTTAAGCCTTCCTCCATTTCTTTTTAGGCTTTGAATCAAAGATTTTTTCTTTTATTGATTCTTTTTCAACACTTCTTTGATTTTGTATACATAAACATAAATTATTCATGACGGCTTTCACTCATCACAATGGTGTAGCCCTTTCCTACATTGGGCGGCCTTACAACCAGAGTGTGTAGCTCTTTCCATGAATGTGCTCGTTGAGTTCTATGTAGTTGCCGAAGCAAAATGGATACTAACCATATGTCATTTATCATGTACTAAGCAATAAAATTTTAGATGTATCCTTAATCTACACATTTCAAACTCAACTACTCAAACTTAAACATATAAGAGAAGCATTGGTCCACTTTTTTAAAAACAAGATTTACAAAGACTTAAGTGCATGATCTAGAAGCAATAAAAGTTATTTTATCAAGATCATTACTTCTCACATGAGTAGCTCTCAAAGAAATAGATATACAATATAGTTTTCCTTATCAAGCCACTCATAACAACACACAAGCATTAATCAGCACAAATCATGCCAATGGATCTTCTAAGAGATACAAATCTTTCTTTGTCCAAGGGCTTTGTGAACAAGTCTGCAAGTTGATTCTTGGTAGGCATATGTTCAAGAGTTACTATTGAATGTTCAATAAGTTCTCTAATGAAACGAATCATTTTTCAATAATAATCTCATTGGTATCAAAGCAGGACACTAGATTGCACTTAGTGTGAGTCCGGGGTGATACTTTCACTGTTTTTGTAAGGCGTTTGAAGTCATGGGTTTACAAGATGATGTAATGGCGGAAGAAGCCTCAAATACTAGGCCACCATTACTTCATGGCACTAATTATGGGTATTGGAAGTTAAGGATGAAAGCCTACATCCACTCTATTGATGAAAGGGCTTGGATGGTAGTGGAAGAAGGTTATAGTCCTCCTACCAAGGTTTTAGAGGATGGAACCATGATACTTAAGCCAATGAGTGAATGGACAACAAATGAGTTTGAGGTTGCAAAATGGCACCATCTTACTATGAATGCCATCTTTGGAGGAGTTGATGGGCATCAATTCTCCTACATCCAAAATCTTGAATCCGCAATGGAAGCTTGGGATACTCTCCAAGTTACTAATGAAGGAACCTTAGCGGTGAAGAAATCGAGGCTTCAAATGTTGGCATCACAATTTGAAGGTTTAAGTATGGGTGAGGAAGAAAAGTTCGAAGACTTCCAATTCCGGCTTCATAACATAACTAACCAATGTCAAGCACTTGGAGTACCTATCTCAAAAGAGCGTTTAAATTGGAAAATCCTTAGGTCTCTTCCTAAGAGATTCAAATAAAAGGTGACGGCCATTGATGAAAGCAAGGATGTGGATTGTATGAACATCGATGAGTTGCTTGGGTCTCTCCAAACTTATGAGATGTGCTTGAAGCCAAAGATCAAGAGTAAGGGAATTGCTCTCAATGCTATTGAGGAGGAGAGTGATGATGAAAATGAAGAAATGGCACTCTTGGTTAGAAGGTTCAAGAAGTGTCTAAAGAAGAATGCCAAACCTAAAGGCAAGCCTTGATGCAAATCATGATGGAAGCACTAGTTCTTTTCCGACTAATCTTGAGTTGTTGAAGAAGATAGAAAAGCTTGAAAAAGATAGAGACAATGCTCAAAGAGAAGTAGTTGAGAAGGATGATTTGATCAAGAAGCAACTATATGAGTTTGTGGTTGTTACTCGTAGACTTCTTGGTGAAAAAGTTGATATTATGAAGAAATTTAGAGAACTTGAAATAATTAACCTTGAGAAGGATAATGTGATATCTTCTTTGAAGAAGAGAGAACAAGAATTGATGGAAGAGATAGACACGGCTAAGGAGGCTATCAAGGATTTAGTGAATGATTCATTTAGTGTGTCTAGTGTTAGGAATCTTGTTAACTTTCATAGTGGTGAAGACGACTTGGTAGTTGAAGAGGAGCTCTTGGAAGCACCACTTCCTACAAACTTTGATGAAGTCATGATTGATAAGAAACCACACAAGAAGAGAAGATCAAAAACCAAGAAGAAGTTGGCGAACAAGGTATCTTTGCAAACTCCTACTGAAGCTAGTTCAACTCCAAAAGGTACAATCTCATCTTTTTATCCAATTTACCATTATTGCAACACAATGGGTCACATTAAGCCTAGGTGTTATAAATATATTGAAAAATGCAAATTAGGAAATGAATCTAGGGATAAGGAGATTAAACTTCAACTTGAATATGCTAAGGCCTTGGAGGTTGAGAAACATGATAATTTTGCTAAGCATGAGAAAAAGGAATTGAGTAGAAAGAATTCTAATCTTGTTCAACTTGACAAAGCTTGTGTTGAAAATGATAAGGAAGAGTGTGTTAATGATATTCTTGTTAATGAAGTCATTGAAGGACTTTACTCTAGATTTAACATTGTTGTCAAGGATGATATTGGAAATGTTTGTGTAGGTACACCCAAGAACAAGTGGTTCAAGGGTGAGTGCTCTTATCACTAATATAAGAAGCACATGTGAGATAGCTTTGAGGCTATATATCAAATGTGTTGAGAATTCTTGCTTGCTAGCTTTAAATACTCCATGTATTTATATGAACTTGGTTATCTCACATCATGATTGTTATGATGGTCAAAATTTGTTGATTAACTTTGAAGAAGTTCTTTTGTTATATGTGTTGATTGAGTTGAGATATTATGCTTTTTATACTCTTGTTGTGAAACATTGTCAACTTGGTGTAATGAGGACATTCAAGGCAAGAGTGCTCATAAAAAGAGCGAAAGTATGATATTTGGTGAATATAATAAGCAAAAAGGTATCTCTATACTCTAATGCATGTTCTCTTAGATATTCATCTTTTGACTCAATTTTTAAAATACATCTCATTGCATGTCATATTAGAGAATTTTTTATAGTATACATATGGTTCTCATTGACATTTGCTATTTTAGGATTTAATAGTGATATTGTTCATATTGATCTTAACTTTGATGATTGTTTGTGTATGGTATATTGAGTGGTGTTACTTTTGAAAATATGAGCTTCATATTCTTTGAAAGCTACTCATTAGAAAAGTAATGATCTTGAATAAGTCTCTACTTATTGCTCTTAGATCATGTGCTTATGAGCTATACAATCTTGGTTTTCTAAAAATTGCACCTTGCTTCTCTTATATGTTTTGCTAGTAGGTTGAGTTTACTAATATGTAAACATTGGATACATCTTGAAGTTTTTGTGCTTAAGTACATTTAAAATGACCTATGGTTAGTATCTATTTTGCTTCGGCAATTACATAGAACTCAACGAGCACCTTCATGAGAAGGGCTACACACCTTGGTTGTGAAAGCTACCTAATTTTCGAAAGAGCTGCACCATCGTGATGAGTGAAAGCCGTCATGAAGTGAATTTTTGTTTATGCAAGAAAAATAAATGGAAAAATCAAAGAAGTGTTGAAATGAAGCCAATAAAAAAAAAAATTGATTCAAAGACTAAAAAGAAAAGGAGGAAGGCTTAAAAAGGAGTTTAGTTGAAAATCAAATGAGCTCGGGTTGAAAAACAGAAATGGGATAACGAGCCACATGCACACACACACTTATATGTTGAAAATATATTCTCTTAAAAGAAAAAAATTCAGGATGATAATCGATTTGACTTATATGGAAAAAGCTTAAGATGAATAGTTGTTGGAAATTGTTTGCATGTTGATTATCAAACTACTTCTGGATATATATTTGAAGCATATCTCTCACACACACACTTTGTTTATGAGTATGATGATATCTTTGAAACTGTTGAAGAATTATGAGAGAACTTGAAAAATCTTTGTGTATCTCTCTTATCATATGAAGTTTATTTTGTTGATATTTCTTCAAATTGCTTGAATGTGTGATTGTGTGAACTTCCTTGTGAACCTTATGCTTTCATGAATCTTAGTCATGGCATTTATCAAGGGGGAGAATTGTATGCTAGACATTGTTCTCTTTTATGATATGTTCACATGCTTCATTTTGTTACATGTTGACATATTTTGACTTAATGATACTTGTAAGATATTACTCACTCTCTTTGTCTTGCATGATGATTCATTCTTAAGTCATATGTCATTGTTTTATATATTTGTGACTAATAAGCTTGTTTGTCTTTCACTCACTTTTGTATGTTTATAGCATCTTATTTAACAAGAACAAATGGGAAGAACTAAAGTTACCGGAAGTGGAAATCAATTGAATCCTATTGTGAAAGCCAAGTCAACCTCAAAGAGATCCAAAGCTTCAAGGTGAAAGGATTTAGGGATCTTTTCAACTAAGAAGATATTTTAAGAGAGAGGCATTGACTTTGGTAAATGTAAAGATTCTTATGTTCTTAAATGCATTAAGGATAGAAATTGGGAATCTTGGGTGAGCATGCTAGGAATAGTGAATGACACTATTGTTAGAGAATTTTATCATGAATACAGAGAGAGTGCCACCTTATTGGATGCTTTGATGGATGTTAGGGGTGCTGTGTTTAGAGTTAACCCGGTAAACATTAACAAGTTTCTTGGGCTATCTAGTGATATTGATTCAAACTTTCTAGATGTTGATATCATTGAGAATCTTAATATCATAGGTAGAACTCTATGTGACAATGCTTATTTTGAGTGGAAGGGTAGAGCATATATTAGTCAACATGAGTTAACTAAGGCAAGTGCATTTTGGCATCTTTTCATTTGCACAAATATTATTGGATCTTCGAATTCAACCGAGTTGAATAAAGACAAGATCAAAATTGTATATGCCTTAGTGACTAATCAACCTTTAAACCTTGGGGATTTGCTTATGTTTTATTTGGATAATACGACTTTCTCAACTAGAGGAGATAAGAATCTTGCATTACCGGGGTTTATAACTTCTTAGTGTTTAGCTCGTGGTGTTCAAAGTAGTGGAGATGATATGTTGGTACAACCCTTGGAAAAGTATAGTGATAAACGTGTGTCATACATGTCATATAAGGATAAGGGTAAGACATGTGATACTTTTGGACTTTTTAGTTAACAAGTTGATTGTCAAGAGACTGGCATAAACATTCTTCTAGATTGGGCTTTGCATTTGAAGAAGAAGGTTGATGGGCTTAGTGCTATAGTTGAAAAACAAGATGCTAGAATAAAAGAGTTGGAGGAGTGTTTTGCATCAAGTTCAAGACCACCTCTCAAGCATTATGTTAGGTCAACTACACGCACATCTTTCTTTGGTGGATCTAGTAGCTAGTATTTGAGTCTCGTGGGATGTTGCTTACCTTTTGGCATCATTTCATGTCAAAAAGGGGGAGAAAGAGTTATTATGAATTGCTAGTTACTTAGTTTCCTTTTTATGTTGCTTTTGTGAACTTTTAGACTTTCAATGGCTGTAATAATTAGTCTTAAGATTTGGTTAAGAATTATTGTATTTGGCATGTATTTAGGAGGAGATACATGTATTTATGTATTTAATTGAATATTTTTATCCATATTTGTTGCCATTTGTTGTCTTTCTCTTGTATATGCATTGTGCTTTTAGATGAATTTGTAGGTTGCTTCAAGAGAAGATCAAGATAAAGTTCAAGAGTTGGTGAAGATTAGTTATAGGAATCTTACTCATTGTAATGTGAGGGAGTGATTTTGTGACATATCTTCATTTTTATATTTGTAGTAAATGTATAGGTGTTTTGACATGGAATTTGCCAAAGGGGGAGATTGTTAGGTTTTAGTTTGTGTTGGCATGAATTCCATATCAAAATGATGTTTACTTGTAATGACTTAGTTGTTTAGGTTCATGATGATTCAAGCTTCAAGGAAGAAGAAACAACAAGTCAAAGTAAGTTCTAAGTCTTCAAAGAGAAAGTATGCAATTTGGTTCTACAAAGGTGTACTAAGACCTTATATTTCTCAAACAAGGCTTAGGCACACAAACACATATCATACATTTGTGTCTCTGCAACGTTGTGCACCTTTATAGGCACACACACATATCATACATTTGTGTCCCTATATAGTTGTGCACCTTTATAGGCACACACATACAATTCATTCATATGTGTCCCTGCATCATTGTGCATCATGTATAACACATTCACACACTTAGAGATGAATGCTCATGCATTGGTTTGAAAATAATATGTTTTGGAATATGCATGATTGGAAACTATCTCTATGTAGTTTTCATTCTAGTGTGAATTGTGTTTGTGTGTTTATAAGTTTTTATAACATGGATATTGAACTTGGATTTAGTCTTAAATCATTCTTGATTGAGTTCCGGTCATTTCGGTTACTCATACTATTGATTTCAAGTTCAAAGTCAAAAGATACTACACTTTCAACTCATGTTTCATACATTATCTTCGTCTTCGTATATTGAGTCGAATTATTATATTCTGGGTTGAGTATCTTATATGTCGATGTCCGTGTGAAAGTTATGGTTTGTAATCCACAAATGGATTCGAATTCCGAGTTCGAAGGCCAGAGAACGGTCGAAGAACGCAAGGGAAGCGCGAGGGTAATGCACCATGGCCAAAAGGCCATGGAGGTGTGCATGCCCGAGATGGCGCGTGGCCATCTCGGCCACACAACCTTGCTGGCCCGAGATGCCCAAGCACCATCTTGGGGGAGCACTTCCAAAGGAGTTCAAAATGGTCTTTTCATCTTTCTTCTTTCCCACTCCTTTATAATCTCTCTCCCTCTCACATTTCATTCAAAGAAGAAATTCAAATCAAGTGTGCAGAATTTTCTCTCTAAATTTTCTCACCTTCCAAACACCATAACTTCTTCATTTGAACTCTGATTTGAGTGATTCGAAGTTTAGAGTGTTCATATATTCATCCTCCACCTTTTCTTTGAAGGTTTGAGTTTAGTTTTCTACTGTTTTAGGTGTCTAATCATACAAAAACGGGACTGCACCTAGATCAACTAAGGTATTGATTTTCTCTCTAAGTTTTCTTTTAAAACTTGGTCAATTGCCATGGGTTTTCTTCTTCTACATATATTTGTATATTGTGAGTGTTTTGATTTGTGTTTTGAACACTTCCAAAGCTAGATTGAATTTCAATTGAAATCATTCATGTTGGGTTAGGTTTTGATTTTGCCTATGTTATCTCATGTTTGGGATTGTATTGTGCTAGCTTTGATTCTAAGACTATTTTGTGATCTTTGATTGATTGATTTTGAGAAAAATAGTTCATCACATGTATTAGGCTCTCTCTGCCGAAATTCTCACATAATACATGTGCTTATGTTCTTTTGAGCTATTCATGTGATTTGTTGAATCTATGATTAGGAATATGCTCTAGAACTTATGCTTAGATCTATTTGACATTGTCATATGATTTTAGCATGTTTTAGGTTTTTTATTATTTAAACTTGATATTGTGATTTGTTGATCATATCTTGTGATTCAAGTTTAGATATATGCATGAATCTAGTTTGTGATTAATGTTGAACATATTTTACATGATCTAGATTGACTACTCATGCATGATGAACTAGACTATATGTGATTTGTGTATTCATGCTCATGTCTAGTATTTTCCATAGGATGTGCTGATCATAGCATTTTATGTTGCGTGCTTGTTTGCGTTTTGCATTCATGATCACCTAGATGCCTTGTGAGAAGGAAGTCTTGACAATAGGTGTGAAACCTTTGGTGTTGAGCAAGAAGTCTTAGCAAGAGGTGTGAAGCCTCAGATTGTCGAGCAAAGAAGTCTTGGCAAGAGGTGTGAAGCCTCAGATTGTCAAGCAAGGAAGTCTTGGCTAGAGGTTTGAAGCCTTGGATAGTGGAGCAAGAAGTCTTGCCTAGAGTTGGGTGAACTCGAATAGGTGAGCAAGAAAGTCTTGACTAGAGTCGGGAAGACTTGGATTGTTGAGCAAGAAGTCTTGCCTTGGGTTGTGAAGATCAGGATAAGGTGTGCAAGGAAGTTTTGACAAGAGGTGTGAAGCCTTGGATTGTTGTGCATAGGGCGACAACTTCTAGAGTAGGATATGAGGGTAGTTTCTAGGTGAATAGGTCACTTGAGAGATTGTACTTGTCTTGTCTACTAGTGGATTTTGTTTGCCGGTGGCTGCTAGCCCGTGGATGTTTCCTCTTCGGAGGTTTACTACGTTATATCTTGTGTCAACTTTTCTCTATCCCTATCTCTCTAATATTTGTATTGTGGATAGAACTCTTTATGCATGTTGACTTCCTCTTTATAATATAGATTGTGTATGTGTTACAATTACTTGTTTGCATCACACTTTACTTGTGTTTATATATTGATTAATTGTCTTTAATTAATATATAAATTGTGATACAAGCAATCTAGAGGGACAAACTTTTGTTTGTTTCTAAGGGAGTCGAAAAAGGTGCCTAACCTATTCACCCCTTATAGGTTAGCCTTGAGCATTTAACCGTGATTGTATTTTCAATTAGTATCAGAGCAGGACACTAGATTGCACTTAACGTGAGTCCAGGGTGATACTTTCACGGTTTTTGTAAGGTGTTTGAAGTCATGGGTCAAGATGATGTAATGGCGGAAGCAGCCTCAAATACTAGGACACCAATACTTCGTGGCACTACCTATGGGTATTGGAAGTTGAGGATGAAAGCCTACATCCACTCTATTGATGAAAGGGCTTGGATGGTAGTGGAAGAAGGTTATAGTCCTCCTACCAAGGTTTTAGAGGATGGAACCATGATACTCAAGCCAATGAGTGAATGGACAACAAATGAGTTTGAGGTTGCAAAATGTCACCATCGTGCTACGAATGCTATCTTTGGAGGAGTTGATGGGCATCAATTCTCCTACATCCAAAATCTTGAATCTGTAAAGAAAGCTTGAGATACTTTCCAAGTTACTAATGAAGGAACCTTAGCGGTGAAGAAATCGAGACTTCAAATGTTGGCATCACAATTTGAAGGTTTAAGTATGGGTGAGGAAGAAAAGTTAGAAGACTTCCAATTTCGTCTTCTTAACATAGCTGACGAATGTCAAGCACTTGGAGTACCTATCTCAAAAGAGCATTTAAATTGGAAAATCCTTAGGTCTCTTCCTAAGAGATTAAAATCAAAGGTGACAGCCATTGAGGATAGCATGGATGGATAGTATGAACATCGATGAGTTGTTTGGGTCTCTCCAAACTTATAAGATGTTCTTGAAGCCAAAGATCAAGAGTAAGGGAATTGCTCTCAATGCTATTGAGAATGAGAGTGATGATGAAAATGAAGAAATGACACTCTTGGTTAGAAGGTTCAAGAAGTTTCTAAAGAAGAATTCCAAACCTAAAGGCAAGTCTTCTAACGAAAAAGGAGTAAAGAGAACATCATCTCCAAAGATTGTGAAGAATAGTCAAGCCATGAACAAGAAAGAGGTTCAATGCTATAATTGTCAAGGTTTTGGTCACTTTGTTAGAGAGTGTACCAAGAAGCCATCTAAGAAAGACAAGAAAGGCAAATTGTTGGCGGCTACTTGGAGTGATGATAATTCTAGTGACAATGAGAGCTCTTGTAGTGAGACTTCAAGTGATGAAGAATTGGTGAGCAACTTTGTAGCACTAACGGCTTCTCATTCTTCACTAGATGTTGGTAGTACAATATTTTTGAACAAGAACCTTGATGCAAATCATGATGGAAGCTCTAGTTCCATTCCTACTAATCTTGAGTTGTTGAAAAAGAAAGAAAAGATTGAAGAAGCTAGAGACAATGCTCAAAGAGAAGTAGTTGAGAAGGATGATTTGATCAAGAAGCAACTATATGAGTTTGTGGTTGTTACTCGTAGACTTCTTGGTGAAAAAGGTGATATTATGAAGAAGTTTAGAGAACTTGAAATAATTAACCTTGAGAAGGATAATGTGATATCTTCTTTGAAGAAGAGAGAACAAGAATTGATGGAAGAGATAGACACGGCTAAGGAGGCTATCAAGGATTTAGTGAATGATTCGGTTAGTGTGTCTAGTGTTAGGAATCTTGTTAACTCTCATAGTGGTGAAGACAACTTGGTAGTTGAAGATGAGCTCTTGGAAGCTCCACTTCCTACACACTTTGATGAAGTTGTGATTGATAAGAAACCACACAAGAAGAGAAGATCAAAAGCCAAGAACAAGGTATCTTTGCAAACTCCTAGTGAAGGTAGTTTAACTCCAAAAGGTACAATCTCATATTTTATTCCAATTTACCATTATTGCAACACAATAGGTCACATTAAGCCTAGGTGTTATAATTATATTGAAAAATGCAAATTAGGAAATGAATCTAGGGATAAGGAGATTACACTTCAACTTGAACATGCTAAGGCCTTGAAAGTTGATAAACATGATAATATTGCTAAGCATGAGAAAAAGTAATTGAGTAGAAAGAATTCTAATCTTGTTCAACTTGACAAAGCTTGTGTTGAAAATGATAAGGAAGAGTGTGTTAATGATATTCTTGTTAATGAAGTCATTGAAGGACTTTACTCTAGATTTAACATTGTTGTCAAGGATGATATTGGAAATGTTTGTGTAGGTACACCCAAGAACAAGTGGTTCAAGGGTGAGTGCTCTTATCACTAATATAAGAAGCACATGTGAGATAGCTTTGAGGTTATATATCAAATGTGTTGAGAATTCTTGCTTGCTAGCTTTGAATACTCCATGTATTGATATGAACTTGGTTATCTCACATCATGTTTGTTATGATGGTCAAAATTTGTTGATTAACTTTGAAGAAGTTCTTTTGTTATATGTGTTGATTGAGTTGAGATATTATGCTTTTTATACACTTGTTGTGAAACATTGTCAACCCGGTGTCATGAGGACATTCAAGACAAGAGTGCTCATAAAAACGGCGGAAGTATGATATTTGGTGAATATAATGTGCAAAAAGGTATCTCTATACTCTAATGCATATTCTCTTATATATTCATCTTTTGACTCAATTTTTGACATACATCTCATAGCATGTCATATTAGAGAATTTTGTATGGTATACATATGGTTCTCATTAACATTTGCTATTTTAGGATCTAATAGTGATATTGTTCACATTGATCTTAACTTTGATGATTGTTTGTGTTTGGTATATTGAGTGACATTACTTTTGAAAATATGAGCTTCATATTCTTTGAATGCTACTCATTAGAGAAGTAATCTTGAATAAGTCTCTTCTTATTGCTCTTAGATCATGTGCTTATGAGCCATAAAATCTTGGTTTTCTAAAAATTGCACCTTGCTTCTCTTATATGTTTTGTTAGTAGGTTGAGTTTACTAATATGTAAACATTGGATACATCTTGAAGTTTTTGTGCTTAAGTACATTTAAAATGACCTATGGTTAGTATTTATTTTACTTTGGCAATTATATAGAACTCAACGAGCACCTTCATGAGAAGGGCTAAACACCTTGGTTGTGAAAGCTACCCAATTTTGGAAAGAGCTACACCATTGTGATGAGTGAAAGCCGTCATGAAGTGAATTTTTGTTTATGTAAAAAAAAAAATGGAAAAATCAAAGAAGTGTTGAAATGAAATCAATAATAAAAAAAAATCTTTGATTCAAAGCCTAAAAAGAAAAGGAGGAAGGCTTAAATAAGAGTTTAGTTGAAAATCAAATGAGCTCGGGTTGAAAAACAGAAATGGGATGACGAGCCACATGCACACACACACTCATATTTTGAAAATCTATTCTCTTAAAAGCAAAAATTCCGGATGATAATCGGTTTGACTTTTTATGGAAAAAGCTTAAGATGAATAGTTGTTGGAAATTGTTTGCATGTTGATTATCAAACTACTTCTTGATATATATTTGAAGCTTATCTCTTTCTCACACACACACACACTTTGTTTATGATTATGATGATATCTTTGCAATTGTTGAAGAATTATAAGAGAACTTGAAAAATCTTTTTGTATCTCTCTTAGCATATGAAGCTTATTTTGTTGATATTTCTTCAAATTGCTTGAATGTGTGATTGTGTGAACTTCTTTGTGAACCTTATGCTATCATGAATCTTAGTCATGGCATTTATCAAGGGGGAGCATTGTATGCTAGACATTGTTCTCTTTTATGATATGTTCGCATGCTTCATTTTGTTACATGTTGGCATATTTTGACTTAATGATACTTGTAAGATATTACCCACTATCTTTGTCTTGCATGATGATTCATTCTTAAGTTATATGTCATTGCTTTATATATTTGTGACTAATAAGCTTGTTTTGTCTTTCACTCACTTTTGTATGTTTATAGCATCTTATTTCACAAGAACAAATGGGAAGAACTAAAGTTACCGGAAGTGGAAATAAATTGAATCCCATTGTGAAAGCCAAGTCAACCTCAAAGAGATCCAAAGCTTCAAGGTGAAAGGATTTAGGGATCTTTGCAACTAAGAAGATATTTCAAGATAGAGGCATTGACTTAGGTAAATGTAAAGATTCTTATGTTTTTAAATGCATTAAGGATAGAAATTGGGAATCTTGGGTGAGCATGCTAGGAATAGTGAATGACACTATTGTTAGATAATTTTATCATGAATATAGAGAGAGTGCCACCTTATTGGATGCTTTGATGGATGTTAGGGGTGTTGTGTTTAGAGTTAACCCGATAAACATTAACAAGTTTCTTAGGCTATCTAGTGATATTGATTCAAACTTTCTAGATGTTGATATCATTGAGAATCTTAATATCATGGGTAGAACTCTATGTGACAATGCTTCTTTTGAGTGGAAAGGTAGAGCATATATTAGTCAACATGAGTTAACTAAGGCAAGTGCATTTTGGCATTTTTTCATTTGCACAAATATTATTGGATCTTCGAATTCAACCGAGTTTAATAAATACAAGATCAAAATAGTATATGCCTTAGTGACTAATCAACCTATAAACCTTAGGGATTTGCTTATGTTTTATTTGGATAATACGGCTTTCTCAACTAGAGGAGATAAGTAGATTGCATTCCGGGGGGGGGGGGGGGGGGGTTATAACTTCTTTGTGTTTAGCTCGTGGTGTTCAAAGTAGAGGAGATGATATGTTGGTACAACCCTTGGAAAAGTATAGTGATAAACTTGTGTCATACATGTCATATAAGGATAAGGGTAAGACATGTGATACTTTAGGATCTTTTAGTTCACAAGTTGATTGTCAAGTGACTAGCATAAACATTCTTCCGGATTGGGCTTTGCATTTAAAGAAGAAGGTTGATGAGCTTAGTGTTATAGTTGAAAAACAAGATGCTAGAATAAAAGAGTTGGAGGAGTGTATTGCATCAAGTTCAAGACAACCTCTCAAGCATTATGTTAGGTCAACTACACGAACATCTTTCTTTGGTGGATCTAGTAGCTAGTATTTGAGTCCCATGGTATGTTTCTTACCTTTTGGCATCATTTCATGTCAAAAAGGGGGAGAAAGCGTTGTTATAGTGCTAGTTACTTAGTTTCCTTTTTATGTTGTTTTTGTGAACTTTTGGACTTTCAATGGCTTGTTATAATTTGTCTTAAGATTTGGTTATGACTGACATATGACTTAAGAATGAATCATCGTGCAAGACAAAGATAGTGAGTAATAACTTACAAGTATCATTAAGTCAAAATATGCCAACATGTAACAAAATGAAGCATGTGAACATATCATAAAAGAGAACAATGTCTAGCATACAATGCTCCCCCTTGATAAATGCCATGACTAAGATTCATGATTGCATAAGGTTCACAAGGAAGTTCACCAATCACACATTTAAGCAATTTGAAGAAATATCAACAAAATAAGCTTCATATGCTAAGAGAGATACACAAAGATTTTTCAAGTTCTCTCATAATTATTTAACAATTGCAAGGATATCATCATACTCGTAAATAAAGTGTGTGTGTGAGAGATATGCTTCAAATATATATAAAGAAGTAGTTTGATAATCAACATGCAAACAATTTCCAATAACTATTCATCTTAATCTTTTTCCATAAAAAGTCAAACCGATTATCATCCGGAATTTTTGCTTTTAAGAGAATAGATTTTCACAACATATAAGCGTGTGTGTGCATGTGGCTCGTCATCCCATTTCTGTTTTTCAACCCGAGCTCATTTGATTTTCAACTAAACTCTTATTTAAGCCTTCCTCCTTTTCTTTTTAGGCTTTGAATCAAAGTTTTTTTTTATTGGCTTCATTTCAACACTTCTTTGATTTTTCCATTTTTTTTTCTTGCATAAACAAAAATTCACTTCATGACGGCTTTCACTCATCACAATGGTGTAGCTCTTTCCAAAATTGGGTAGCTTTCATAACCAAGGTGTGTAGCCCTTCTCATGAAGGTGCTCGTTGATTTCTATGTAATTGCCAAAGCAAAATAAATACTAACCATAGGTCATTTTAAATGTACTTAAGCACAAAAACTTCAAGATGTATCCAATGTTTACATATTAGTAAACTCAACCTACTAGCAAAACATATAAGAGAAGCAAGGTGCAATTTTTAGAAAACCAAGATTTTATGGCTCATAAGCACATGATCTAAGAGCAATAAGTAGAGACTTATTCAAGATCATTACTTTTCTAATGAGTAGCTTTCAAAGAATATGAAGCTCATATTTTCAAAAGTAATGCCACTTAAAATACCAAACACAAACAATCATCAAAGTTAAGATCAATGTGAACAATATCACTATTAAATCCTAAAATAGCAAATGTCAATGAGAACCATATGTATACTATACAAAATTCTCTAATATGACATGCTATGAGATGTATGTCAAAAATTGAGTCAAAAGATGAATATCTAAGAGTATATGCATTAGAGTATAGAGATACCTTTTTGCACATTATATTCATCAAATATCATACTTCCGCCCTTTTTATGAGCACTCTTGCCTAGAATGTCCTCATGACATCAAGTTGATGATGTTTCACAACAAGAGTATAAAAAGCATAATATCTCAACTCAATCAACATATATAACAAAAGAACTTCTTCAAAGTTAATCAACAAATTTTGACCATCATAACAATCATGATGTGAGATAACCAAGTTCATAGCAATACATGGAGTATTCAAAGCTAGCAAGCAAGAATTCTCAACACATTTGATATATAGCCTCAAAGCTATCTCACATGTGCTTCTTATATTAGTGATAAGAGCACTCACCCTTGAACCACTTGTTCTTGGGTGTACCTACACAAACATTTCCAATATCATCCTTGACAACATGTTAAATCTAGAGTAAAGTCCTTCAATGACTTGATTAACAAGAATATCATTGACACACTCTTCCTTAACATTTTCAACACAAGATTTGTCAAGTTGAACAAGATTATAATTCTTTCTACTCCATAACTTTTTCTCATGCTTAGCAAAATTATCATGTTTCTCAACTTACAAGTCCTTAGCATGTTCAAGTTGAAGTGTAATCTCCTTATCCCTAGATTCATTTCCTAATTTGCATTTTTCAATATATTTATAACACCTAGGCTTAATGTGACCCATTGTATTGCAATACTGGCAAATTGGAATAAAATAAGAGACTGTACCTTTTGGAGTTGAGCTAGCTTCACTAGGAGTTTGCAAAGATACCTTGTTCGCCAACTTCTTGTTGGCTTTTGATCTTCTCTTCTTGTGTGGTTTCTTATCAATCACGACTTCATCAAAGTGTGTAGGAAGTGGTGCTTCCAAGAGCTCATCTTCAACTATCAAGTTGTCTTCACCACTATGAGAGTTAACAAGATTCCTAACACTAGACACACTAACCGAATCATTCACTAAATCCTTGATAGCTTCCTTAGCCGTGTCTATCTCTTCCATCAATTCTTGTTCTCTCTTCTTCAAAGAAGATATCACATTATCCTTCTCAAGTTAATTATTTCAAGTTCTTTAAATTTCTTCATAATATCACCTTTTTCACCAAGAAATCTTTGAGTAACAACCACAAACTCATCTAGTTGCTTCTTGATCAAATCATCATTCCCAACTACTTCTCTTTGAGCATTGTCTCTAGCTTCTTCAAGCTTTTCTATCTTTTTCAACAACTCAAGATTAGTAGGAATGAAACTAGAGCTTCCATCATGATTTGCATCAAGGTTGTTGTTCAAAGATATTGTACTACCAACATCTTGTGAAGAATGAGAAGCCATTAGAGCTACAAAGTTGCTCACCAACTCTTCATCACTTGAAGATTCACTACTAGAGCTCTCATTGTCACTAGAATTATCATCACTCCAAGTAGCCGCCAACACTTTGCCTTTCTTGTCTTTCTTAGATGGCTTCTTGGTACACTCACTAGCAAAGTGACTAAAACCTTGACAATTATAGCATTGAACCTCTTTCTTGTTCATGGCTTGACTATTCTTCACAATCCTTGGAGATGATGTTCTCTTGACTCCTTTTTCCTTAGAAGACTTGCCTTTAGGTTTGGCATTCTTTTTTAGAAACTTCTTGAACCTTTTAACCAAGAGTGCCATTTCTTCATTTTCATCATCACTCTTCTCCTCAATAGCATTGAGAGTAATTCCCTTACTCTTGATCTTTGGCTTCAAGCACATCTCATAAGTTTGGAGAGACCCAAGCAATCATCGATGTTCATACTATCCACATCCTTGCTTTCCTCAATGGCCGTCACCTTTGATTTGAATCTCTTAGGAAGAGACCTTTGGATTTTCCAATTTAAACGCTCTTTTGAGATGGGTACTCCAAGTGCTTGACATTGGTTAGCTATGTTAAGAAGCCGGAATTGGAAGTCTTTAAAATTTTCTTCCTCACCCATACTTAAACCTTCAAATTATGATGCCAACATTTGAAGCCTCGATTTCTTCACCGCTATGGTTCCTTCATTTTTAACTTGGAGAGTATCCCAAGCTTCCTTTATGGATTCAAGATTTTGGATTTAGGAGAATTGATGCCCATTAACTGCTTCAAAGATGGCATTCACACACGATGGTGCCAATATAATGTCATAATCTAAGTATGCTAGAAATCTTGTTAATAAATTTAGCCTTGAAAGTGGAAAAGAATTTGAAACACCTATAAGTACAACATTAAAACTTGACAAAGATGAAAATGGAAAAAATGTTGATCAAAGTCTTTATAGGAGCATGATAGGTAGCCTTCTCTACCTAACGGCAAGTAGGCCGGATATTTGTTTTAGTGTAGGTTTGTGTGCTAGGTTTCAAGCCAATCCAAAAGAATCTCACTTGAAAACCGTTAAAAGAATCATTAGGTATATAAATGGAACACATAATCTTGGTTTATTCTATTCCTTTTATACTAATGATATTCTTGTTGGCTATTGTGATGCTGATTGGGCGGGAAACATTGATGATCGTAAAAGCACATCAGGTAATTGCTTTTACTTGGGGAATAATTTGATTGCTTGGCTAAGCAAGAAACAAAATTCCGTCTCTCTTTCATCATCTGAAGCCGAGTACATTACGGCCGGAAGTGCTTGCACACAACTTCTATGGATGAAACAAATTCTTAAGGATTATGAGATAAATCAAGGTAAAATGGCTCTCTATTGTGATAATATGAGTGCCATTAACATCTCTAAAAATCCGGTTCAACACTCAAGCATAAAGCATATAGACATTAGGCATCATTTCATTCGAGAACTTGTTGAACATTCAATAGTAACTCTTGAACATATGCCTACTAAGAATCAACTTGTGGGATTGTTCACAAAGCTCTTGGACAAAGAGAGATTAGTATCTCTTAGAAGATCCATTGGCATGATTTGTGTTGATTAATGCTTGTGTGTGGTTATTAGTGGCTTGATAAGCAAAACTATATTGTATATCTATTTCTTTTAGAGCTACTCATGTGAGAAGTAATGATCTTGATAAAATAGCTTTTATTGCTTTTAGATCATGCACTTAAGTCTTTGTAAATCTTGTTTTTAAAAAAGTGCACCAATGCTTCTCTTATATGTTTAAGTTTGAGTAGTTGAGTTTGAAATATGTAGATTATGGATACATCTAAAAGTTTATTGCTTAGTACATGATAGATGACATATGGTTAGTATCCATTTTGTTTCGGCAACTACATAGAACTCAGCGAGCACCTTCATGGAAAGGGCTACACACTTTGGTTGTGAAGCCGCCCAATGTAGGAAAGGGCTACACCATTGTGATGAGTGAAAGCCGTCATGAAGAATTTATGTTTATGTATGCAAAATCAAAGAAGTGTTGAAAAAGAATCAATAAAAGAAAAAATCTTTGATTCAAAGCCTAAAAAGAAATGGAGGTAGGCTTAAAATGGAGTATAGTTGAAAATTGTGATTGCTCGGTTTGAAAAACAGAAATAGAATGATGAGCCACATGCACAAACACGCTCATATGTTGAAATCTATTCTCTTTAAAGCAAAAAAATCCGGATGATAATTGGTTTGACCTTAATTGGAAAATCTTTAGATGGATAGGTGTTGAAATAGTTTGCATGTTGATATCACAATAACTCCTTTTATATATGCTTGAAGCATTTTTCACACACACACATTTTTGCTTAATGTCCTTGATTCATTAGCAATGAGGGATTATTTTTGAGAGAATAATGAAAATCTATGATTCTCTTGTTTAATGTTGAAAAATAATGATTTACTATCTTTTATTGCTTGAAATGTGTGATTGTGTGAGTCCCTTGTGAACAAGTTACCTTGCTTATTAATATGTGGAGCATACGTTAAGGGGGAGCTTAGTTTGTTAAACATAGTTCTCTAAACAACTTGTTTGCTCACTATCTCATCATTTCATTGTGCATCCCTTATACCCTTGTAGACATTTTCAATTGGCATTTTTCTCTCTAGGTTGTGTATTATGTTTTTGTCTATTCCTTGTCAAAAAGGTGGAGAAAGTGTTTCCTCACCATGTTACTTGCTTTTGATATAAAGGGGAGACAATCCTTTAAGGGCGAGAAATTTTGGCTTAAGAGGGAGAAAGTAAGGGGGATAAATTTTTTGTGTTTGCATGAGATAAGAAGTGTTAAGGGATCTTTTGTTTGGTATTTGTATATTGTTTGTTTATCTCACCTATCTTCTTTGTAGAAGATTTCTTTTGGTTGTTCTTGTCCCACAGGTGTGTTGAATGTGTGAAGTTATTCTTGAAGACTCATGAAGACATTTTAGTCTGGGAATATCTCTTTGTAATGTAAGGATGTGAGAATGCAATCAACATTGATTATGAGAGATCATTGTATGGTGAGGTAGAGGTTTTGTCCTGGAATAGCCAAAGGGGGAGATTGTTAGGTCCTAGATTTGTGTTGGCTTGATTCCATAACAAAACTTCATTTCTTTGTATTGCTTAGTTGCTTAAGTGGTTCGTGATGATAAGAGCTTCAAGGAAGAAAAGCAACTTCTCATGATGAAAAGTTCGTCTTCAAGAGGATTGGTACTATTCTTGGTGCTAAGGTATCGAGCTCTTTCTTCCTCTTGCAAGGCATATACGCACAAACACACAATTCATTCATATGTGCTGCTGCTTAGTTGTGCATCTTTAATTGCACACACACACACAATTCATACATTTGTGTCTCTGCATTGTAGCGCATCATTTGGTATAACACTTTCTCACACACTTGAAGTTGAATGCTCATGCATTTGGTATGAAAGTAACATGTTTTGGAAAATGCATGATTGGAGACTATCTCTATGTAATTTGCATTCTAGTGTGAAATGTGTTTGTGTGTGTATATGTTTGTATAACATGGATCTTGAACTTGGATTTAGTCTTAAATCATTCATGATTAAGTTCCGGTCATTTTGGTTACTCATACTATTGATTTCAAGTTCAAAGTCAAAAGATACTACACTTTCAACTCATGTTGCATACATTGTCTTCGTCTTCGTATATCAAGTCAAATTATTTTTTTTTTCTGGGATGATTATCTTATATGTCCATGTATGTGAGGGAGTCCCAGTTCGTAATCTTCAAATGGATTCAAATTCGGAGTTTGGAGGCCAAAGAAAGGTCGAAGAACGCGAGGAGAGCACAAGGGTTGATGTGTGATGGCTTAAGCCATCAACATGCACCAACCCGAGATGGTGCGTGGCCATCTCGGCCCCAAGTGTGTTCTGCCCCGAGATACCCACTCACCATCTCGGGGAGACACTAAGGAAGGGGGGAAAAAGTTCATTTGGTCTTTTCACTCTATAAAACCTCTCATTCCCTCTCATTTCAAAAGATGTAGAGAAAATTGAAATTGAAGAACAATTGCAGAATTTTTCTCTCAACATTTTAATTTTTGTTTTTGAGATAACTTTTTCATTTCTACTCCGAATCACTTGATTCAAAACCAATTTCGAGTGTGTTGAAGAGTTCTACAAACCTTAAGCATTTCCAGAACCAAAGGATGTCTACATTTTTCATTGTGATCTGATTTTCAGTTCGTGATTGCATCATTGTTGGTAAAATCAACTTCTTCTTAGTTTTCTTCTTAGATCTTCTTATTGATTGATGTTATTTGATTAAGAAGCATGACTAGGATGATTTTGATATCATTTTATGGTTTGTTGATTTGATTTTCAAGTTTAGCTAGATTTTTGATATATTGAATGATTTGTGCTAAACTTGACAAACATGAAATTGTATCTAGAAATTTTTTGTTCTTATGCTTGATTGACTATTTCTAGATTTAATTTCATTTTCTAAGAACTAGATCTACATCAATTGATATATTTATTTCATTGATTTGGTTCTTAGTTGATAACATGCTTAAGTTGTCTAGATGCATTTGTGATTGATCTTTGAAAGCATAATCTAGTCATCTAGTTGCCTGTCCATAGCATTTGTTGATCATCATTTTCTATGTTGAGTGCTTGTTTGCGATTTGCATTCAAGATCACTTAGATGCTTTGTGAAGAGGTAAAAAGTCTCATATCTTAGTGTGATTCTTTGATTTGATCATTTGTAAGTCTTAGCTAGAGTCGGGAGGACTTGGATAGCTAAGCAAGTGGAAGTCTCGACAAGAGGTGTGAAACCTCAGATTCTTGAGCAAGGAAGTCTTGGCAAGAGGTGTGAAGCCTCGAATTGTCAAGCAAGGAAGTCTTGGCTAGAGGTGTGAAGCCTTGGATAGTCAAGCAAGAAGTCTTGCCTAGGGTAGGGAGGATCCGGATAGCTGAGCAAGAAATCTTTCTAGAGACAGGGGGTCTTGGATAGGAAGTCGGCTTAGTAGATCACTAGGTTCAAGATAGAGTGAGAGTGAAAGCTTATAGAGCATGTGTGATTGCTTGAGTGTGTAACTCTATTTGAAATAGTGGATTTGCTTTTTCCGGTGGTTGTGGAATCTACCCGTGGATGTTTCCTCTTTATAGGTTTTACCACGTAAATATCGTGTGTCTTTGTTTGCAATTTTCATTAAGCATTTCTAATTGCATTGTTTTAAAAAGAAGATAAAAATTGGAGCATATACCTATTAACCCCCCCCCCCCCCCCCCCCCCCTAGGTATATTTCACTACAAAGATAAAGGGAATTTAAGATGGTTCGAAAGATTGCCCACGGCAAGCATTGGGAGTTTCAGTGAGTTGAGCAGAAGTTTCTCAAGATAATTTCTGGGCAATGTGCATAGGAAAAAATCAGTGGCTTATCTTTCTCAACTGAAACAAGGGAAAGATGAGTCTTTTAAAAAAAATACCTGGGGTGATTCGGCCAGGCGGTCTCAGAAATCGACAGTGTAAATGATGAAGCAATATTTGTTGCATTCATAAACAACCTGTAGAATGGACGACTGTCTTTTGACCTAAGAAGGGCTCATCTAACCAGATATACAGATATGATGGATATGGTAGGAGGATATGCATTAGCCGAGGAAGAGGAGTTAGCAACATGGGGTTGCTACATGCATGGAGGGAAGCCTGAGCAGAAAGATGTCGAGTCGATGGTACAGAGCCACAAAGGAAAAAAAAAGGATACAGTAAAGAAAGAAGCAAGGATGAGGGAAATGGACGTAATTCTGACCATACCACAGAGAAGTTCCTAGGAAAATACACAAACTACACCCCTCTCCGAAAAAATCAGGAAGAAATCCTGCCAATATTAGAAGAAAAGAATATGGTAAAGGAGCCACGATGATAAGCACAATTTTCTTGGTGAGACACAACAAAATACTGTAGATTCCATAAGGAAACTGGTCATGAGACCTCCAAATGTTACCAGCTTAGAGAATATATAGAGGGGAAGGACACCTCCAAGATATAATCCTAAAGAAAAATGAGAAGTCAGAAATAAAGAAAGAGATCAAGGCTGATCATAGTTCGGGTCGGAACAAAAGGGTCAGTCCCAAGGCGAATAAAGTAATACAAACCATCTTCAGAGGACCATCGACTAGGAGAAGTAACCGGGAGCTGACTTAGAAAATTCTAGAAGTGGTGGAGGCAAGGTAGAATTTTGATGTCAACTATGTCGAACCAGACCTGAAGAGAATAAAGGAAGGATGAGACTCGATAGTATTCTCAGAGGCCGTTTCATATTGGGTTGATGTTCGATCAAATGACGCCCTCGCCATAAATGCACGGATTGGCCACAGGGAAGTCAGGAGGATTTTCGTGGACAATGACAGTTCGGCCTATATTCTTAATGTGGCTGTCTATGATCAACTTAGGTTGGACCGAAAGGATTTGTAACCTTTCCATACCTCACTGAGAGGATTCAGGGGAGTCGAGGTCAGGTCTCTCAGGACAGTGAAGCTATCCCTGAAAATCAGATTAGCACCTTGTTAGAGAACAGTGTTACTCGACTTTATAGTGGTAGACCTAGACAACTGGCCTTATAATACGCTGTTAGGTAGACCATTCTTGAATAAAACTAAGGCAGTAACAACTACTTACGCTATAATGATCAAATTTCCAACTGAGCGGGAGGTAGGAGTAGTTAAGGGGTCCCAAGAGATGGCCAGAAGAGCTAATCTCTCGGTTTACAAAGACAAAAAATAGTGAACAAGTGTGCACCATAACACGATCAGATCATATCAAGAAAGAATCATTGTTGTTTGAGCTCGATCCAAGGGAAGAGCCGAAGATGTCTAATTGTGAACCAATAGAGGAAATAGTCTTAAGGGTAGATGAACCTGATAAGAAGATCAAAATCGGGGCCAATTTAGAAGAAAAGGTTAAGCAAGACCTTATTAATCTACTTAGAGAATACATAGATGTATTTTCCTAGAGCCATAAAGATATGGTAGGAATAGATGCCCGAGTTATATCATATCACTTGGCAGTAGATCCAAACGCAAGACCAATAATACAAAAGAGAAAATTATTAAATCTTGAAAGAAGTCGGGCGATTAAGCAAGAAGTGGAGAAGTTACTCGCTGTAGGATCAATCAGAGAAATCAGCTACCCTCTATGGGTAGCAAATGTGGTCCTAATCCAGAAAAAAATGGCCAGTGGAGAATGTGCGTGAACTTCACAGACCTGAACAAGGCTTGCCCAAAGGACAGTTTTCCACTCCCAAGAATAGACCCATTGGTCGATGCTACATCAGGCCATGAGTTACTTAGTTTCATGGACGCTTACTCGGGATATAATCAAATCTGGATGAATAAGACTGATGAAGAAAAAACAGCATTTACAACCGATTAAGGCTTATACTGTTACACAGTAATGCCTTTTGGGTTGAAAAAAGCTAGAGCAACATATCAGAGATTGGTCAATAGGATCTTTGCTCGCCAAATAGGTAGAATCATGGAAGTTTACATAGACAACATGTTAACCAAAAGCATCTCGGCAAATGAACATGCTTCAGACCTGCTGGAAACATTCGATGTCTTGAGGAGATATTAGATGAAGTTGAACCTGAACAAATTCCTATTTGGAGTTCCATCAGGAAGGTTCCTGGGTTTCCAAGTTCACCAGAGGGGAATCGAAGTGAACCCTGAGAAGATCCAAGCCGTTCAAAAAATGACTTTGGCAAGGACACTAAAAGAAGTGCAATGCTTGACAGGATGCTTAGCTTCCTTAATCAGATTTTTTTCAGAGGCCACAGATAGATGTGCTCTCTTTTTTAAATTGAT
Source organism: Dipteronia dyeriana (assembly GCA_032871835.1). Taxonomy (NCBI): domain Eukaryota; kingdom Viridiplantae; phylum Streptophyta; class Magnoliopsida; order Sapindales; family Sapindaceae; genus Dipteronia; species Dipteronia dyeriana. Next base: position 30,398,718 of record CM065299.1, read on the forward strand.
CAACAAATGGAAAGGGCTTGAATGAAAAAAAGAATGCGAGCTGGCATTCTTGAAAATCAAAGAGTCTTAGGGCAGACTCCCATCCTTTCAAAACCTAAAATGGGAGAAATACTCCACTTGTACTTATCAATTACGGAATTAGCAGCAAGCTCGGTTCTAGCCAGAACAAAAGATGGGGTACAAAAGCCAGTATACTATACCAGCAAGGCTCTTCTTCCAACTGAAACCAGGTATTCACAGGTAGAAAAAATGGCCCTAGCATTGGTTTCAATAGCAAGGAAGCTGATGCCGTACTTTCAGGCTCACACAATTCAGGTTCTCACTGATTGCCCAGTTAAACAAATCTTACAAAAGCGAGAAATTTTGGGGTGATTAACTAAATGGGCAATCGAGCTGAGTGAATTCGATATTTAGTACGTCCCTAGGACATCTCTCAAAGGCCAACCAATGGCAGATTTCATAACAGAATTAACAGAACCAAACCTGGAAGCAAAAAGGATGTTGAACAAGAGTTTATCGTGGAGGTTATATGTTGATGGTTCCTTGAATACTCATGGCAGCGGGGTAGAGATTATAGTATGCACCCCAAAAGGAGATGCTGTTGAATGTGCCATGAGATTCGACTTCAAAGCAATAAATAATCAAGACGAGTACGAGGTGTTCCTTGCTGAACTTAGAGTATGCATAGCCCTCAGAGCAGATGATGTCAAGATATTCAGTGACTCGTAGGTAATTGTCAACCAAGTCTTGGACGAATACCAAACTAGAGATGAAGGTATGATAGCTTAACGAGGCATATCAAAAAACTCTTTCAAAAATTCAAAGAATATAGGATTGTCCGAATTCCTAGGGAAGAAAATAAAAAGGCATATGCTTTGTCCAAACTAGCATTAGCAACAACCACAATCAGGCTAAAAACTATTCCGGTCGCACATCTTCTCAGACCGAGTATAGTTGAGCTGCAAAACTTTGAAATCTCAAAAATTCGATCACCGTCAGACGGATGGATGACTCAGCTAAAAAGGTACCTGGAAGAAGGCGTGCTTTTAGAAGATCAACTAAAAGACAAACTCATCAGATACCGGTCAACATGATACACATTGATTGGAGGAAATTGTACAGAAGGTACCTAGAAGAAGGCGTGCTTTCGGAAGAGCCCCTAGAAGACAAATGCATCAGATACTAGTCAACATGATACACATTGATTGGAGGAGAATTGTACAGAAGAGGGTTTTCTCGAACACTCCAAAGATGTGTATCAGAGGAAGATGCATGTCGGATACTATAGGAAATCCATGGCAGAGTATGCGAAAACCATACCGGGGGCAAAATTTTAGTACACAAGGTACTCAGGCAAGGTTATTATTAGCCTTCTTTGTTCTCGGATGCACAATGATGTTTAAAAAGTTGCAATGCACGCCAAAGGATAGCCAACGATATCCGATAGCCCCCAGAACAACTTAGAAGCCTCACATACCCATGGTCATTTGCCATGTGGGGCTGGGACTTAATTGGCCCAATGCCGGCAGGGACAGGTGGTGGAGAAAAGCATGTTATATTAGCCGTTGATTATTTCACAAAGTGGGTAGAAGCTGAAGCATTGGTACACATGTGTTTGTTTGTTTATATGTTTGTATAACATGGATTTTGAACTTGATTTTATCTCTAGATTGTTCATGATTGAGTTCCGGTCATTTTGGTTACTCATACTATTGATTTTGAGTTCTAAGTCAAAAGATACTACACTTTCAACTCATGCTGCCTACATTGTCTTCATCTTCATATATCGAGTCGAATTCTTATGTTTTGGGTTGATTATCTTATATGTCCATGTTTGTGAGGGAGTTTTGGTTTGTAATCTTTTGATAGATTCAAATTCAGAGTTCGGAGGCCAAAGAACGGTAGAAGAACGAGAGAGGAGCGCAACGGAAGAGGTGCGATGGCACAAGCCATCACTTGGCACCTTCCCGAGATGGCGCGAGGCCATCTCGGCCCCAAAGCCTTGCTGCCCCGAGATGCCCATGTGCCATCTCGGGAAGGCACTAAGGCATGAGGGAAAAATGTTCTTTTGGTTTGTTTCTCTTTAAAACCTCTCCTTCCCTCTCATTCATTACAAGTTGAGAAAAACGAATTTGAAGAACAAATGCAGAATTTTTCTCTCAACATTTTGATTTTTGTTTTTGTGATAACTTCTTCATTTCAACTCCGAATCACTTAATTCAAAAACCTATTTCGAGTGCCTTGAAGATTTCTACAAACTCCAAGCATTTCCAGAACAAAAATATGTCTAGATGTTTTGTTGTGATTAGATCTTCAGTTCGTGATTTTCATCCTTGTTGGTAAAATCATCTTCTTCTTAGTTTTCTTCTTAGATCTTCTTATTAATTGATGCCTTTTGATTAAGAAGCAGGACTAAGATGATTTTGATATCATTTTGTGGTTTGTTGATTTGATTTTCAAGTTTAGCTAGATTTGTGCTAAACTTGATCAACATGAAATTGTTTCTAGAAATCTTTTGTTCTTATGATTGATTGACTATTTCTAGATTTAATTTCATTTTCTAAGAACTGGGTCTACATCAATTGGTATATTCGTTTTATTGATTTTGTTCTTAGTTTATAACATGCTTAGGTTGCCTAGGTACATTTGTGATTGTTCTTTGAAAGCATAATCTAGCTATCTAGTTGCATGTCCATAGAATTTGTTGATCATCATTTTCTATGTTGAGTGCTTGTTTGCATTTTACATTCATGATCACTTAGAAGCCTTGTGAAGAGGAAGGGAGTCTCATATCTTATAGTGATTCTTTGATCTGAGCAATTGGAAGTCTTACTTAGAGTCGGGAGGACTTGGATAGCTAAGCAAGTGGAAGTCTAGACAAGAGGTGTGAGACCTCGGATTGTTGAGCAAGGAAGTCTTAACTAGAGTCGGGAGGACTCAGATAGTTGAGCAAGAAGTCTTGCCTAGGGTCGGGAGGATCTGGAAAGGTGAGAAAGGAATCTTCCTAGAGACAGGAGGTCTTGGATAGGAAGTTGGCTTAGTAGATCACTAGGTTCAAGGGTAGAGTAAGAGTGATAGCTTGGAGAGCATATGTTGATTGCTTGAGTGTGTAACTCTTATTTGAAATATTGGATTTGCTTTTGCCGGTGGTTGTGGTATCAACCCATGGATGTTTCCTTTTAGGAGGTTTTACCACGTAAATATCTTGTGTTGATTTTTAGCATCTTTAATTTCTTCACTTAGTTGATTTGTGTTACTTGAACATTTGCTTTGTCATATATGATTTTGGATATTATACTAAGTGTTGTATAAGATTGCTTGTGTTTTTTAAGAAGATTAAAATTTGAGCATATACCTATTCACCCCCCTTCCCCTCTAGGTATATTTTACACTATAATTGGTTAAGGGAATTTACAATCCCCACATAAAGCCTATCTTCTTGGCATCAGAAGAAATATCAACTCCCCGATTCACTTTCGTCCCTTCAAGGACCCAATATTCTGGCGGGTTGGACATAAAAAAATAATTTACAGTCTGACCAGATTGCCTTAGTGTGAAGAAATGCCTAATTTCGCTAGGTGAGGGTGGTGACAAGTTCATCCGACTCCACATGTGCCGTATACACATTAGTATTCTATAGCTGTTCGGGGCAAGTTGGGACGAAGCAATCTCTGCCTTGGCAAGGAACTAAGCGATGAACGACTGGAGAGGAAGACTTACACCACAAAAGAGCATGGACCCATAAATCGCCACCATACCCGGAAGTAAGTTCCATGCGGCTCTATCACCAGCATGAGTCATTATAATCGAGTCATCTAGGTCAAACCGAGCACGATACTTCTCGATTTTAGCTTTCCCGACCATATTCAGCTCGGTATCATATCCACTCGAACGATCAAGAGAAAAGGGGATATGAGATGCACTATGCTCATCCTCAACATTTTTTTCATCAATTATTTGCCTCCTGATTTGAAAACTGCCTGAGCCACGTTTGTGAACTACACGTTTACTTTGATGTTTTCCCATCCTTGATCGTAAAGGAACCTTGTGATGATTAGAAACATAAGATTCATAACTAGAAGAAGATTCAGAGCTATAACTAAAGTAAGCGTCAAAATGAAGCCCAGAAACATCAACATCCAAAAAAAGAGGCTTTTCAGGAGAAATTTCCCCTAATAATCTACGAACAAAGGAAACCAATTGAAGATCTCCACATTCAAGTGCTTCGAAAGCTATAACAAAAAGGTGATGATGGGAAGCTAGATCCATCGAAACTAACCTGTAAAGTAAATATAACGAAACCTGGAAAAGCTTCAATGGAGAGTTGAGATGAAATCTCTGCGCAAGAAAATCGAGGTTGAATATTTAATTCTGTAAAAAATGAACCAGAATAGTTCCATTTCGGCTTTTTAAGTTATTCAAAAATAAAAAACGTGAAACCCTAGAATCTCAAAAGGAGAGATAAATCAGGATTCGATGATGTACGCGGTGTATCGGATGACCTATAAGTTGCTTCTCATAAATGCTACTAGGGGGGATGAAACGGTTGAAAGACACGTGTCAAGGAAAGAACTGACCCAAGCCGTCAGAATTCCAAAACGTCTCAATCACTGAGATTTAGCATGAAGGGGCAAATTTCATTTACGTGGTAGCCATTAAGACACATCATTACTGCAAGGCGCTATTTAAAGCTTATTATTCTGGTATTAATGAGGCATAATAGATTAAAGGGTCAATTAAAATACTTTTACCAAGAACCAATTCCTACTCGATAAAAATATTTTAAGGGGGTATTGTTATATGTATACTTTTGTCGAATGTACACGTCACTGACAAGGTGGACAATCCTTTAAAATTGCAAAGTAGATATCTGAATAGGCATTTGGAAAGTACCCTTCAAGACATCGTAAATGAATAGGAACCCGAGTATGTGAGAATATAAGTATTCGAAAAAGTCATGACCTGCTCGGGACCAAGTGATATCATGTTTTACTCGAGACAGATATGAGAAACCCGAATAAAGAAATCCAGTACATGATTTGCACGTGGGTGAACCAAAAGTCATGCTTAAATACGCAAGGCATCCATATCAAGAAGAATTTTTAGAAGAATAAAATACCAAACAGGAAACAGGTTCCAAATCAGACAACAACTCTATTTCGAGAAGACTGCACATTTATAAGGAAATAAATCCTAAACGGACTAGATCACTAGAGTCCCATTCGATCTCCATACAATCTCCACAATAGGAAAGAAGTTAAAGACGACTCCAACAAGGATTATGGTTATATGCATATATAAATAGACCCATAATCTCATTGTTAGAAGATATAGAAAAAAGTACACAATCAATAGCAGAGAGAGAAAAAAGAGATCGAGTGGTGTAATTCTTTATTTCAATAGTGGATTTTGGCTCGGTTGTTGATTCAACCACCCGCGGACGTTTCTCCAATCACCCGAGTTTTACCACTTAAACTTGTGTCTTATTCGCTTCAAATTGCATTCTTTTTCTCTTTCTCTTTGACAGGTTATAATTAAATCCAATCTTGTTGACTTTCTCATCCATGGAGAAATCAACGTCAACACTTAGTAACTAGACTACATTTTTTTATGATCTTTCATGCATATGTCTAGTTCCCATAGGGTATGTTTGATCATTATATTTTATGTTGAGTGCTTGTTTGCACTAATGCATTCATTAATCATATAGGAAGTCCTTGTAAAAGGCATGAAGTCTTGACTAGGACATGTGGCCCGAATAACTAAGCAAGAAGTCTTGATTAGGACATGTGGTCCGGATAATCAAGCATGAGAGACTTTCTAGAGACATGAGTGCCTTGGATAGAAAGTAAAATTTTATTGGTAGACCCGAGATGTTGAGATGCGATGGAGTCCATGGATAGGATGAGTCATTTGTTGATACCAACTTCTTAACGGTGTTGGTTAGAGTGAACTCCAATTAAAAGTGTCATTTGTTGATCACTTTTGAGGAATTTCCAATCTACCAATAGAGATTGGGTAGATGTAGAGTCCAATAGAAAGTGTGTCATGTGTTTGTCACTTTTAAGGAATTTTTTATCTACTTTCCAATAAAAGTACCCATGGTTGTACTCAACTCGTGGACGTTTCCTCTACGGAGGTTTTACCACGTAAAAACATAATGTGTCAATTCTTTCTATCCCTCTCATATATTTGTATGTGTATGTTATTATCTTGTTTTACAAGTTTCATAGTTAGATTTCTTAAAAGACAAGATAGTTGTAATATGTGATTTACAAGCACTTCAAATGATCAAAATTGTAAATGTATTTGCACTTGTACATTGAACATATTTGTATATTTATTTTTTTGGAATAAAACTTGTACTTATAGAATATTATTGAGAATACAAGTATTGTATGTTTCTTAGTTTTATATGTTAGCCTCACTCTTACAACTTGTAAGCTTGTTTGACAATACTTAACTTGATAACACATATTGCTTACTTAAGTTTGCTTTATTATCTGAAGTATTGTTATCAAAGCTAACTTCAGGGACAGACATAAGTTTGTTGTCAAAGTGATTGAAAAAGGAAGTAAAAACCTATTCGCCCTTTCTAGGTTTGCTTAAGATAATTTAACCGCGTTTGTACAATTTCATTTAGTATCAGAGCAGGTTGCTAGAAAAAACTTAGAGAGAACTAGGCTACAAACTCGGTTGATTGTTTGGGTTTTAGAGCAATGGGTCTACATGAGGAGACGATGTCAGAAGGAGCATCATACTCTAGACCTCCATTTCTCAAAGGATATAATTATGGGTTTTGGAAGTTAACGATGAAGGCTTACATCTGATCTATAGATGAACGAGCATGGATGACTGCTGAGGAAGGTTACCCTTCTCCTAACAAAATGCTTGAAGATGGATCTATAGTTCCTAAGCCCAGCAGTGAATGGAATACAAATGACTTTGAATTGGCTAAGTGGCATCAAAGGGCCATGAACGCCATCTTTGGAGGAGTGGACAATAGGTAATTTTCCTATATCCAAAATTTGGAGACCGCCAGAGAAGCTTGGGATTTGCTTCAAGTGACCAATGAGGGAACAAATGCGGTAAGGAAATCTCGGCTCCAAAAGCTTACATCTCAATTTAAAATGTTACAAATGAATAAGGAGGACAAATTTGATGACTTTCAATTTAAGCTTTTAGACATAGCTAATCACTTGTCATACCAATCTCTAGAGAGAGACTCAATTAGAAGATCTTAAGGTCTTTGCCCAAACGGTTCAAGGCTAAGGTGACGACTATTGAAGAAAACAAAGACGTTGATAGCATGAGTGTCGATAAATTGCTAGGATCTCTTCAAACCTATGAGGCAAGCTTGAAACCTAAAGCTAAGAGCAAGAAGTAGCTCTTAAAGTCATCAATGAAGACAGTGAAGATGATGACGAGTTGATGGCGTTGTTGGTTAGGAAGTTTAGAAAGTTTGTTATAAGGAATGCCATGCCAAGTGGCAAATTTTCTAAAGAGAAGGAAGTCAAGAAATCATCATCTCCAAAGAATAAGAAGAGTGGTCAAGTCAAGACCAATCATAAAGTTAAATGATTTAAGTGTAAGAAGTTTGGTCATTACGCTTTGGAATGTCCAAGTGAGAAGACAAATAAGGACAAGAAGGGTAAGGCTATGACAGCCACATGGAGTGATGATGAGAGCTCTAGTGAGGAGTCTTTAAGTGAAAAAGTGTTGGTTATTAACTTTATTGCTTTCACGACCTCTCACAACATGCTAGAGGAAGGTTGTCAAACATCTTTGAGTAAGGTGATTGATTCAAATCATCAAGAGTGTTCTAGTTCTAAACCAACCTTTCATAAGCTTTTGACTAAAGTGGAGAGTCTTGTAAATGAGAGAAATAAAGCTTTAAGTAAGGTTGAGAAGAAGGATGATTTGATCAAATTGTAAGTAGATAAGTTTGTAAGAGTCACTCAAAGGCTTCTAAGTGAAAAATATGAAATCTTAAAGAAGTTTAGAGAGGTTGAAAAGATAGTCCTTGAAAAAGAAAAGATCATTTCTACTTCGAAGAAGAAGAAGCAAGATTATACTGAGGAAATCGACATTGCTAAGGAGGCCATCAAGGACTTAGTAAATTAATATATTAATGTGTCAAAAGTGAAAAATCTTGCTAATTCCCAATGAGGTACTAGTGGCCTGATAGTTGGGGAGAAGATCATAGAAGCATCACTTCCTACAAGCAAGGAGATTGTTGAAATAGATAAGAAACCTCTTAAGAAGATAAGCTCTAAGGCTAAAAAGAAGTCAAAGGACAAGGTATCTCTATAAACTCCTATTATTTCTACATATACTCTGGAAGGTACAATCTCACCTTTTATTCCTATTTGTCTTTTTTGCAATACTATAGGTCTTAGGCCCAAGTTCTTTAAATACATTGAACATTGCAAACTAGAGAATGCATCTAGAGATAATGAGATTGAACTTCAATATGAGCATGCTAAAGCTTTAGAATTTGAGAAGCATGATATGGTTGAAAAGCATGGTAAGTATGTTTAGAGTAAGAAGAAAGCAAACATTATTAAGCTTGACAAAGCATGTGATGTTAATATTGGAAAGAAGAGTATTAATGATATAATTGTAGATCAAGTCATTAAAGGTCTTTACTCGTTTCAATATTTTTTTCAAGAAAGATGTTGATGATGTTTGTGTAAGTTCACCCAAGACCAAGTGCTTCAAGGTTGAGTGCTTTTACCATTAGTGTAATATGAACATGTGAGACTAGCTTTAAGATTAGTGTTAAGAATATTGAGAAACCTAGCTAGTTTGCTTGGATTCTTCATGTCTTGACATGAACTTAGATATCTCACATAATTTGTTATGATAGTCGAAGTATGTTGTTTAACTTCAGAGAAGTTGCATTAATGAAATCTATATGGTCTTGTTTGTGTTAAAGCTTTTAGAGAAAGTCATTTTTTATGTGTTTGAGTTGAAGTGTTTAGTCTTTATTCTCTTAGGAAGAAACACCAATAACTTTTTGTCATGAAGACAAACAAGCCAAGAGAGCTCATAAAAAGGGTGAAGGCTTTACATTGGATGAAAAAGTTTGCTAAGGTATTTCCATATCCTATAGCTTGCTTTCTAATTTTTCATCTTTCTACTCTATGTTTGTTTCACATCATGTAGTATATCATATTAGAGAGCTAGTGTAGCATTCTTGTGGTTCTCATTGACATTTGCTCTTTTATAATCTCCTAATGATAATGCTCACATTGATCTTAATCATGATATGTGTATTATATGTTCGATTGTTGAGTGACATATTTTGAAAAATACGAGATTCATATTCTTTGAAAGCTACTCTCTTGAGAAGTAATGATCTTGAGTAAATCTCTTTATATTGCTCATAGATCATGTGCTTGTAAACCATAAAACTTAGTTTTCAAAAAATGCATTTTGCTTCTCTTATGTATTTTGTTAAGTAAGTTGAGTTTGCTAATATGTAAGTTGTGGATACACCTTGAAGTCTTTTGACTAGTACATTTAAGAAGACCTATGGTTAGTATCCACTTTGCTTCGGCAACTACACATAACTCACTGAGCACCTTCATGGAAAAGGCTACATACTTTGGTTGTGAAGCCACCCAATGTAGGAAATGGCTACATCATTATGATGAGTGAAAACCGTCATTAAGTGTATACGTTTATATATATTTTTAAAATAAAAATAAAAAATGTGTTGAAAAAGAATCAATAAAAAAAATCTTTGATTCAAGGCTTATAAAGAAAATGAAGAAGACCTAAAGAAGTATAGTTGAAAATCAAAAGTGCTCGGGTTGAAAAATAGAAATGGAATGACGAGCCACATGCACACAAACGCTCAAATGTTGAGTTTTATTCTCTTAAATGCAAAAATTCCAGGTGATAATTGATTTGACCTTTTATGGAAAAGCTTAAAATGATTAGATGTGGACGTGATTTGCATGTTGATTATCAAATTACTCCTCTACATATGCCTGAAGCAAAATTCACACACACACACTTTTGTTTATAAGTGTTTTGATATTCTTGCAACTAAAGAAGAATTATGTGAGAGATTGGAAATCTTAGTGTATCTCTCATAGTTTATGGAGCTTATTTTATTTGATTTCTTTAAAATTGCTTGAGTGTGTGATTGTGTGAAATTCATTATGAACATTATGCTATCTTGATCCGAGATGGAGCATAGTATGCTAAACTTTGTTCTATTTTATGATATGTTCACATGTTTCATCTTGTTATATGTTGGCATACTTTTGACGTAATGAATCTTGTAAGATGCTACTTATTATCTTTATCTTGAATGATGATTCATTGTTTTATCATGTCTTTATATTTGTATTTTTATGTGACTAACTTGCTTCGGTTGTTTTCCACTTATTTTTTATGTGTTTAGTATTTCTCTACACAAGATCATGGGACGAACCAAAGCAATTGATGGTGGAAAGACATCTAAACCCATTGACAAGTCCAAGTCATCCTCTAAGGGATCCAAGTCCTCTAAGGAGAAATCTTTAATAGTTATGGGAACCAATAAGCTATTTCAAGAGAGAGGTATCGACTTGAGCAAATGTGTAGGTTCTTATGTTCATCAGTGCTTTATTGATAGAAATTGGGAATCTTGGGTTAGCATGCTTAGTATGGTTAATGATAGTGTTGTTAGGGAATTCTATCATGAATATAAGGAAAGTGCTACCTATCTAGATGCCTTGATGAACATAAGAGATGTTGTCTTTAGAGTAAATTCGGAGAACATTAATAAGTTCCTTGGATTGCCTAATGATATTCAGTCGGATTTTCTCGATGTGGATGTAATAGAAAATCTCAATATCATAGGTCAAACTATTTGTGATGACATTAATTTTGAATGGATGTCGAGCTTATATTAGTCAAGGTGAGTTAACTAAGGTGAGTGCCTTTTGGCATCTCTTTACATGTACTAATCTTATAGGTTCTTCAAACATTACCGAGCTTAAAAAAGAGAAAATCAAGATTGTACATGCCTTAGTGACAATCTACCTATAAACCTTGGAGAGGTTCTCATGTCTTATTTAGATAGTGTAGCTTTGACAACAAGATTGGACAAAAAGTGGCATTACTGGGGTTTATAACTCAACTGTGTATGGCTCATGGTGTGAAGACACAAGAGGAAGATGTGCTCTTACCTCCCTTAGGAAAGTTTAGTGACAAACGTGTGACATTTATGTCATACAAGAACAAGGGAAATGCTTATGATACATTAGGACTCTTTAGTGGATCTCAAGATGCAAGCCATGTGATTAGCACAAGTTATCATCTGGATTGGGCAACTCAATTGAAGAAAGAGGTTAAAGAGTCAAAATTGAAGATTGAATAACTCAAGGCAAGGGTAGCTCAACAAGATGCTAGAATTAAAGAGTTGGAGGATGGTAGTTCTACAAGCAAGAGACCATATCTTAAGCAATATGTGAGATCTACCAACCGCTCGAAGTTCTTTGGTGAAACAAGTGGCTAGTGGTATGATGAGGTGCATTTCTTCTCTTATCCTTTTGGCTTCATTTCATGTCAAAAATGGGGAGAAATTAGATATGCTAGCTTTCTTAGTTTCTTTCAATCTTTTATGTGTATTTGGAGATTTATTTGTTTCTTTTGAGTATTATTTGAACACGCTTGAACTTTTATTATCGCATGTAATATTGTGTTTTGATTTGGTTAAGAATAATTGTGAGATGGCATGTATTAAGGGGGAGATACATGATTAATGGGATTTAAATGTTGATTTCTTGCCAAAATATATGTTGCCATATTTTGTTTTCTCTTTGATATGCATTGTGCTTTAAGTTGACTTTAGGTGGCTACATGAGAAGATCAAGAAGAAGTTCAATATTTGATGAGGATTAGTCTATGAGTGTATGAGTCATTATAACTCATTGTAACTCAAAGTGACCAATATTCTTTGTAATTGTTTTTATTGTTTTTAGTATATATGTATAATGGTTTTGAAATGGAATTTGCCAAAGGGGGAGATTGGTTTTTGGTTTGTGTTGGTATTAATTCCTTATCAAAATAATGTTTTACTTGTATTGACTAGTTGACTTAGATTGATGATGATTCAAGGTTCGAAAAAGATATGGCAACCTATCAAGTAAGTTCAAGTCTTCAAAGAGAAATGTGCTTTATTGTTCTACAAAGGTATATTTAGACCTCATTTCTCTTACAAGGCTTAGGCACACACACATTGCTTCCATATGTGTTCCTGAATCATTGTGCTCATTTTGTATAACACATTCACACACTTGATATTGAATGCTCAAGCATTGGTGTTAAACTGACTAGTTTTGGAAAATGCATATATGTGAACTATGTCTATGAAATAAACATTCTTGTGTGATATGTGTTTTTGTATTTATATGTTTGTATATCATAGACCTTGGACTTGATTTTTTTATTACATTGTTTCTTATTGAGTTTCGATCATTTTGGTTACTCATATATTTGATTTCAAGTTCCGAGTTAAGAGTTACGAAACTTTTCGGTCATTGTACATGCATTGTCTTCATCTTCGTATATCGAGTCGAATTTATAATTTCTGGTCCAAGTTTCATAGATGTCTATGTGCATGAGAGATTCCCGGTTCATAATTCATAAACAGATTCAAATTTGGAGTTCGGAGGCCAGAGAACGGAGAAAGGTCGAAGAACGTGGAGGTACTCGAAGGACGTGGAGATTCAAAATGACCACCATGCTATTCCTCCAGAGATGGCGCATGGCCATCTCGGGAAGAATACCTTGCTGACCCTGAGATGGCCACACCCCATCTTGAGAAGGCAAGGTACATGGTGGGCACTATCATTCCTATATCATTTTCAAGAAGGTTTGAGAAGCTTTGATTACTGTTTTTGGTGGTTCAACACACAAAAGGACTGCATATTATCACTTAAGGTATTGAATTTCTTCTTGAGTTTTTGCTCTTAAATGTGTTCAATAACCTTGGGCTTCATTCTTCCATACATGTATGTGTTTTGTATATAGTTTATTTAGAGGTTTAGACTCTTTTGAAGCTAGTAGGAAATTGATTGACATCTCACATGTTTGAGTTAGGTTTTGATCTTTGCCTATATTTTCACATGTTTTGGATTGTATTGTGCTAGTTTCTATCTAGGACTATTTTGTGAACTTTGATTGATTGATTTTTGACAAAATATTCTCTACATGTGTTAGGTTCATTTGATTGAATATTTTTAGGAATAACGCATTTGATTGAGTTCTTAGAGCTATTCTTGAGTTTAATTGTATATAGTGAATGTTATATGCTTTAGGACTTTTGCTAGAAATCTAATTGCCATTGTCACATGATTTTAGCATATTTTTTGTCCATGTGACTGAAACCTTGAATATGTACTAAGTGTTAATACTTTGATTCAAGTTTTAGTCTCATGAATGATTCTAGATATTAATTGTGTTTGTAGTGCTTTCACATGTTCTAGATTTATCATTCTTGCTTAGTAACTAGACTACGTTTATTTATGATTATTCATGCATATGTCTAGTTCCCATAGGATATGTTTGATCATCGTATTCTATGTTGAGTGCTTGTTTGCGTTATGCATTCATTGATCACATAGGAAGTCCTTGTAAAAGGCATGAAGTCTTGGCTTGGACATGTGGTTCGGATAGTTAAGCAAGAAGTCTTGATTAGGACATGTGGTCCAGATAATCAAGCATGAGAGACTTGCTTGAAGCATGAGTGCCTTGGATAGAAAGTAGACTTTTATTGGTAAACTTGAGATGTTGAGATACGATAGAGTCCATGGATAAGAAGAGTCATTTGTTGATCATTCTAGTGGAATTTTTGACTTTTTAACCATGTTGGTTAGAGTGGACTCCAATAGAAAGTGTGTCATTTTTTGATCGCTTTTGAGAAATTTCTAATCTACCAATAGGGAATGGGTAGATGTAGAGTCCAATAGAAAGTGTGTCATGTGTTGGTCACTTTTGAGGAATTTCGTATCTACTTTCCAATAAAAGTACCCAATGATTGTATTCAACCCGTGGATGTTTCCTCTACGGAGGTTTTACAATGTAAAAACATAATATGTCAATTCTTCATATCCCTCCCATATATTTGTTTGTGCATGTTAGTATCTTGTTTTATAAGTTTCATAGTTAAATTTCTTAAAAGACAAGATATTTGTAATATATGATTTACAAGCACTTCAAATGATCAAAATTGTAAATGTATTTGTACTTGTACATTGAACATATTTGTATATATTAGGTTTTTTGGAAGAATACTTGTACATATTGAACATTAATGAGAATACAAGTATTGTATGTTTGTTAGTTTTATATGTTAACCTCTCTTGCAACTTGTAAGCTTGTTTGACAATACTTAACTTGATAACACATATTGCTTACTTAGGTATGCTTTATTATCTTAAGTATTGTTATCCAATCTAACTAGAGCGACAAGCATAAGTTTGTTTTCAAGGGATTGAAAAAGGTGTAAAAGCCTATTCACCCCTCCTCCAGGTTAGCTTTAGACAACTTAACTTTTTTTGTGCAATTTTAAGATATGTTTATGAAAAATTTACTCCTTTGTCCAACAAATCTACTTTTGTCAAAGCTTGTAGTAATTTGAATGTAGGTACATTCTCTAACAGTAAAGCCATGGATGCTACCAGAGGTGCCTCAACACCAACAATGAAGGTTAACGAAAGGGCTCAACAATGCCAAAGACAAGTGTCTCCATCATCAAATGTAGAAAGAAAAACATCTAGCGTTGCACGCCAAAGAGGTAAGAATGTGAGAAGGCAAAATGATTTGGATGCTCAAGCAAATGGTAAACTTCTCAAATTCATACCTATTTGTCATTATTGCAATATGGTAGGCTTATAAGTCCTAGATGTTTTGAATAAATTCGTAAATGTAGATATGCCAATGATTTGCATGATATGTCTTTATTGAATGGTCATAAGCAATCATCTATGTATGGATTTAGAACTAGACCTAAGAAGACCTTGGAAAAACATGTTGAGAATACAATTGTTAATGATTTGTTTGTGAAACCTTATGTTGTGCCTCATTATACTATGCATAAGAAAGTTGGTGATGCTTTGTTTGATTTATTTGAAAATGCGACTGATGGAGTCAATGTGCCTAATAACAATTCAAAACATGTTAATAAAAGTGAGAGTGAGAAACTTGTTAAGAAAGTTAGAAAAGACACAACACATGTTTTGTTGCACAATATGCTTTTAGAGCTAACTCATCCTATTATTGGTACCTAGATAGTGGCTGCTCTAGGAATATGACCAATAACAATGAATTCTTTAAGAATATTGTTATGAAAGATGGTGGATGGTTACTTTTGGTGATGGCACCAAAAAGCAAGTTCTAGTTAAGGGATCAATTTGTATCCCCGGATTGTCTAAACTTCGAAACACCTTGTATGTAGATGGTCTACAAGATAACTTGATAAGTATTACTTTTGTGAAATTTTTGAAGAAGTTAGTTTTACCGAGGATGTATGCACAATAATTTATAAAAAGGGCAAAGTTGTTTTGAAAGTCAAAAGGTCTTTAGATAATTGCTATTGTCTAAAGATTGATCCTCTATCTTGTAATATGGCAATGAGTGCAACAAGCTTGATTTATGACATGAAAGATTAAGCCACATGAACTTTAAAGATTTAAAGAAGCTTGAAAAATATAACGTTGTTAGAGGTCTCCCTACTCTTGGTAAGAACCTTGATGGTGTTTGTGAACCGTGTCAATTAGGTAAACAAACCAATCTGTCTCATAAAAAGAACACTTACATTCCTACCAAGAAGCCCTTAAAACTTGTACATATTGACCTAATGGGGCCAAATCCAAACCGAGAGCATTAATGACAAGAAATACATTTTTGTATGCGTTAATGATTTCTCTAGGTTTGTTTGGGTTTATTTTCTTAGGAACAAGACCGAAACTCTTGATTACTTCAAGAAGTTTTGTATCCAAGTTCAAAATGAAAAAGGTCTTGGAATTAAGAAAATATGTCGCATTAGGAGTGATCATGGGAGTGAATTTGAAAATACAAAATTTTGTGATGACCTTGAGATATCTCATGAGTTCTCGGCTCTTAGAACTCCTCAACAAAGTGGTATTGTTGAGAGGAAGAATCGTGTCTTGCAAGATATGACTTAGTTCATGCTTAATAACACGAAAGTCCCTAGGAATCTTTGGGACAAAGTTGTTAACACCACTTGTTAAGTCTCTAATAGAGTTTTTAGAAGGCCCGGTACAAAACAAACCTCCTATGAGCTTTGGAAGGGTAAACAGCCCAATGTATGTTACTTCCACGTTTTTGGGAGTAAGTTTTTTATTTTGAATGATAGAGATCACTTAGGAAAGTTTGATGCTAAAAAGTGATGTTAGTCTATTCTTGGGTATACTAACAATAGTTGTGCATATAGGGTGTTCAATTTGAAAACTAAGACTATTATGGAGTCTATTAATGTGAAAATAGATTATCTTAGCATGCTTGATTTGTGTGATGATAATGGTGTCAATGAACCTAAATAACGTTTTTTGAATGACACTAAAACACCTATTGATGTGACTAGTTATGCTAAAAGTGAGTCTAGTAAAAATGATGAAAATGATAGTGATGTTAGAAAAGAAAGTCAAGGGTTAGAAAATGCTTTGAATGATAATCAACATAATGATCAAGATGTTGAAAATCCTAACTATAGACTTCGAAATATGCACTATCAAGAAGACATCGTAGGTGATTTGAATGAAGATGTTAGAACTAGAAGGCAATTAGCCAACCAAATTTCATTTGCTTGCTACACATCTCAAATTGAACTCAAAAACATTAATAAGGCAACATTTGATGAATATTGGGTTGGGCCTATGCAAGGTGAACTTAATTAGTTTGAGGGGAATGGAGTATGGTCATTGGTTCCTATACCCAAAGACATAAATGTCATTGGAACTAAATGGGTTTTTAGGAATAAGACGGATGAGAGTGGAAAATTATAAGGAATAAAGCTAGGTTGGTTGCTCAAAGGTATACACTAGTTGAGGGTGTACACTTTGATGAAACTTTTGCACCGGTTGCCCATCTTTTGTAAGGTCCAAACCATTCAGGCATAAAAAGGCCAAATATTGAGGGGCTCTATTAAAAAAAAAGAATGAAAAGAAATGGTGAGTAAGCCTCCAAGGTCTGTCTTGTTGACAGACAGTTGTGAGCTTGGACTATTTTAGATGTGTCTATTCACATCTGTATATATATATATATATATATATATATATATATATATATAAAGGAGGATAAAAAGGATATTAGAGCTAGAAAGAAGTAGAATCGAGTAGAAGAAAAGGAAAGAGAAGAAAGAAAAGGGAAAATAAGTCAATGGAGTTCTCATGTGTTATTTTTAGATTTTTGGCTTATTTCTTCTTTGAATTCCAAAGATTCTAATTGGGTTTTGTGCAATTGTTAGAGAAAGAATACGAAGTAGAAGAACCCAGTGCAATTTGTTCAAATTAACCTTGAAGTCTAAGTTGTGAGTGAAAAAGATTTCAGTTTCATTCTTAATTTAAATGTTTTCAATTGTCTAGAAATCATTTAACTGTTTTATTTTTTTTGATGATTTATTGTGATTATAAAGAGAATTGAAAGTATGTTTATATGCTTATATTAGTAAATCAGAAATATTAAATATATTAATTTTATTAAATGTTGAGAAGAGATTATGATTGATTTCATAAAAGTACCATATCTGTACCCTTTCCCAGTTATTGTTATTACTGGCTTTTTGGGCCGTTCTACACATATGTATGTCGATGAGTTGTTCTGCATGTGTATGACATATGTCAAATGAGGCAGAGTCACTCTACACGTGTATGACAGATGTTATCCCCAGCTCTGCATATGCGTGAAGTATGCATGGACCCCCTTCAGAATGGCTACTGGGAAAGGGCAAATTCTGCGTACTTATGGAAGATTATCCAAGGGTACTAATTTGGTGCAGATTGAGATTTTAAAAATTATATTGTTCGTGATCAGAAAATAGTTGTATATACATTTATTAAATGCGATTGTAGATATATTATCTTTAACTACCCAATTATGTTATGTTTATGAAATTATTTGACATGATACAGTGATATCTAATGTGTATTATTTGATGCATATTGGAAAAGATTGTTTAGAAGAAAACTCATATGTTTTAAAAAGTTTTCATTCACTCACTGCGCGATTAGTGCCCACCCATTTTATTTTTAAAATATTTTTCCAGGTAGTTATTCGGTTTGTGCAGACTGCTAAGAAGGTGATTGATCAAGTAGCAGGTGAGCCCCCTGTTGTATCGGGTGTTGTTGTTAAGCTTGCAGAGGGAGGGGAAGAACAGGTAGCCGGAGAATGAGCAGAAGAAGAAGGGAATCTGAAGGAGACTCACACATGATCCAGTGATGTAAACTTTTTCTATATGTTTCCCGAAAATGGGGATGGGCACCTCGCTAGATCAAGAAAAAATCTACCATGTCATTTCTTCATATTTTTCTTTTATACAAGTTTGTAGCCCGATACCAGGGGATGAGCTCCCTTGGTTTAATGAATAGAAATTCCTTCTTCTTTTTCTTCTTATTTGTATCTAGCTATCATCCTTCCTCGGTTAGATCTGTATAACTCCCCATATATCACATGTTTGACCTAGTAAGAATCCGCATGCATACACTTGACTTAACAATATCTGGTAACAAAGAAAATCATAAAATCTACCAAATATAGGAAATTCAGTACTCCAAGTGAATGTTACCAAATTATCAAGGTACTTAGTCAAGAGATTATTTTTTAGGCATGTTTCCAATACAACAAGGAGAGGTACAAGCGTGCATACGACTTGGAGACTCTCAGATCCATACGTCGGGCTTTGGAAAGAGATAACGTGAGAAAGAAGGTCCAAGAGCTAGAGAGAGAGAACCTAGCTCTACGTGACAAGGTGGCAAGCTTGGAGGCCGATGTGGTTTCCTCCTTCTGAGATGGCTATTTCTATACAACTTTCTAGATAGCTAAAGCCCTACCTCTACCCTTTGACCTTTGCTCTACAAAAAATTGGGACAGGGTGGAGACCATGGAGAATGCCAGAAAGGTGGTGGCCCCTGCTACGGGTGAGGTTGGCAACTCCCGGGTTACTGGAGTTGATCAGAGGCATATGTCAATGATGACCAGTGACCTATCTCCTCCTTCTTACCTGATACAAGGGCTACTAGAGCAAATTCCTCTTTGAAGTCACCTGAAGATGTCACGGTCTTGGCTGAGGAAAGTGCCCCATTTTTGCATGTTACTCCATTTGGGCATTCTATGGTGGTAAGAGATCAACCTGTTTCTAAGGAAGTGGTAGAGGAACAGGCTGCCATTGAAGAGGTGGTAGATCATGTAACTGCTAAGAAGGTGATTGATCAAGTAGTCGGTGAGCCCCCTGTTGTACCGGGTGTTGTTGTTAAGCTTGTAGAGGGAGTGGAAGAGCAGGTAGCTGGAGAATGAGCAGGATAATAAGGGAATTAGAAGGAGACTCACACATGATCTAGTGAGGTAAACTTTTTCTGTATGTTTCTCAAAAATGGGGGTGGGCACCCCGCTAGATCAAGAAAAAATCTACCATGTCATTTCTTCCTCTTTTTCTTTTATACAAGTATGTAGCCCGATACTAGGGGATGGGCTCCTTTGGCTTAATGAAAAGAAATTCCTTCTTTTTTTTCTTTATATTTGTATCTAGTTATCTTCCTTCCTCGGTTAGATCTGTATAACTCCCCATATATCACAAGTTTGACCTAGTAAGAAGTCCCCTGCATACACCTGACTTAACAATATCTGGTAACAAATTAAATCTTAAAATCTACCAAATATAGGAAATTAAGTACTCCAGGTGAATGTTACCAAATTATCAAGGTACTTAGTCAAGAGATTATCTTTTAGGCATGTTTCCAAGCTCGATCACCCTTTCTAGTAAATCATGGCACCACACGTCCTAATCCGGAGTACTCTGTTACCTTGGTAAAGAATCAATCCAACAAATCCTGATACCTGGGACTCCCATGTTCATGGTTTCCGAGTACCTAGATGGTGTCTTGATCGTGCGTGATCAAATCTTATATCTAATATCTTCTTACTTTGGCGAAATAACTAGTTGTAATAGCCTAGGTATCAAGGATCCTGATTTACGTGTTATCTTAATATATGGACGATATTGCATGTGTTGTTTCTGCCATCTTTGTATCAAGTCCCCTGTGTATTCCTGGCAACACAAGAATCTTCCCTTTGGAAGCTGCGGATTGGTGCTCTGATGCTTTGGGATGTCCTTCGGAAGATCGATGTCTCATGCTGTATGCTGCAAAATCAAACGTATGATTTCATAGGACTTTCAAAAATAGGTGTGGAACATTCCCACGGATGGCGTTAAAAAGTGTTAACCGAAAATTTGTTCAAGGTGAGGAATATCGTTTAACACTTCAGAACTACTACCAAAGAGGTCGCAGTCATGGTAGATAACTTCGGTACCGGTTGTAATGTAATAGATTGAGTTAGAAATCGAGGAAATACTAAGAGATATTGATAAAGGATCTGACATTACTGTTTTATTGAATAATTAAACAGAACAATTACAACGATGCTATACAACTCTCAATTTTCTCTTTTTTTAGCAAAACTAGAGATGGCAAACTCGTTCGTGTCTTTAAGTTCCTAAATCCTCGGAGAAAAATGGTCAAGTGGCTCTGCCTTATTTCTTTCTCTTTTTCGATACCCCGTATGGATCCTACCGTACCCTTTTTAATCCCCTTCTATCATCATTCAAATCCATATAATTAAGACCAATTGGTTGGCCATATTATCAGAAATGATTGGCACTAATAAGGGAATCAAATTACATGGGAATTACTCCCGTTGATTAAGTCAGGTTTCCGTTTGGGTTTTGTTTATAACCATTTTTGGCAGGGATTCAAATTGAAAATTTTGACCCAATTGGTACCTGGTAATAAACGCTTTTCGATCCCGGGGTATGGCTGGCATGCTGCTACATACCTCGAGGTACCGGTCTCTGCACCATTTAAAGGTCAGGACTAAGCAACAACGAGGTAATCCCTACCTAGTACATTGACACCAATCCATGGCCAGTCCAAGATATCTCCTAACTGCTACCTAGGTACCGGGATATCATTAGCCTGATATCTAGGAACCCTCTTTAGCTTGATACCCGACTACTTCGATATCACCTCCTGGGAGATTTCAACGCCCGGATATTAGACCGAGTACCTTGATGCCACCTTGCCATCGGTTACCAGTCATAAGACTTGCAAACTAGGTAAGAAGAAAGCTAGCTGGAAAGCTTAGAAGGATCGATCAAGCACCACACCACCAGACTGGTACCCTGAGGTACCTCGCCATTCGATATACGGTATCATGGTTTCTTTTTCAAGTTACTGAGTTGATTTATGTGCCATTAAGGCGCCATAATGTGACCAATTAGGTCAACATATTCGTCATTTATTCGCCAGTTAAACTAGTAAGCTACCAACCAAATCAGGTAAGGTCAGCTCTCAACCTCCCACTTAAGGAACCTCGTCAACCAGCACAACCGGTAGCCGCTGGAAGAAAACTTTGATCAGCTACAGAAGGGAGCAAAAGAAGTGCCTGAGAGAAACCCCATTAGGAGGAGATCCAGGATGAAGCCTTCATAGCATTAGATGAGTCCGGTAATGAGGATTCAGAGGTCAAGTCCAAGAATGCTGGGAACAAGCATCTATGGGACCAGGTTGCTCGGATAGCAAAAGAACTCCAAGAATTGAAAAAAGGGAAGCACCAGGAGAACCGAAAAGTTCCATTGGGTGAGATGAATGCCCCATTCTCCAGAAGGATCAGGGAAGCAGAGCTTTCCCCTAGGTTCAAGATGCCAGCTGATAAATTCTTAGAGACAGAGGATCTTTTGAGCCATCTGGAGAGCTTCGTACAACAGACAAAGGTACAGAACGCTACCTGGGACATCATGTACAGGACGTTCCCTACCATGTTAACCAATTACGCCAAGACGTGGTTCAAAAAGTTACCTGCAGGTAATGTTGACTCATTCACTAAACTATCTAGTGATTTCTATACAGTTTCAGGGGGTCAAGCCACGTCCAAAGGACCCCATCCATCTACAGTATATAGTCTAGAAGTGTAAGGAGTCGCTCAGATCTTAGGTAGAGAGATTTCACAAGAAGGTGTTCCAGATGGTAGCCTTCATAGAAAAGAAGACCCTAAACAACTTCAGAAGAGACCTCTGGGCTGGCAAGTTGTTCTAATTATTCACTAAGCGGCCACCAGAGATGTACAATAAAGCCTATGATAAGGCACTCGAACATGTGGAGATAGTTGAACAACTCAAGGTCAAGATTGAGTATGAAGACCTAAAGGTAAGAAGGCGTCAAAAGAAAGAAGAACCCAAGCTAGTACTGGTCTAGAATGCTCAGAATAAACCTCTTAATTAGTCCATAGACCACCCTCCACCTTTCCAACCTCAACGTAGTGGTATCCAGCAAGGCGAACCCTAACATGGTCTTCGCATTGTCTTAGAGAGGTAGCCCTGAAAGACTAGGAAGAAGAGGGCATAACAATTACACCCCTCTCAATGCATCTCACGAGACAATCTACCTTACCATCCGTGACAAAGGACTACTCAGGAAGCCTAATCCCATGAAAGCACCTGTTGATATAAGGAATCGTTATAAATATTACGACTTCCACGAGGATGTATGATATAACACCTCAGAATGCTACAACCTGTATAACCAGATTGAGGCTCTAGTGAGAGGCAGCTGGTTGGAGGAGTTCCTACAATAGGTATGGGATAGCAACCATACAGGGAAGAAGGTACAGGCTAAAATCAGGGAAGATGCAGAGAGAAGGAAAGCAAAGGAAAAAGACTTGATGAAGCAGATCCATGTCATACACACTATCAGCGGGGGACCTACTATGGCTGGAACTTCCAATAACTCAAGGAAGAACCATGCTAGGAAATTACTTTGGGTAGAAGAATGGCAAGATATTTTCAAGGTTACCCTGGGACTAGCAAGAACCTCCCGTTCAGGTAAGATAATTTTTATTGAAGGTGATGTATACAATATCGTGCAACCGTATGATGATCCGATGGTTGTCACGGTCTAGATCGCTAACTGCCTAGTCCACTGCGTGCTAATAGATATTGGTAGTAGTGTGGATATCCTCTTCAAAGATACCTTGGAGAGGTTCAATTTGAAGTAATGCTTCTACAATATCTGTGCCCGTTTGTACGGGTTCACCAGGGACTTAGTTGTATCGGTCGGGTTAAAGATTTTACTAGTCATTATAGGGATTGCTCCCCTCTAGCAGAACCTCATGACCGATTCTATGGTAGTCGACACCCCATCAGCCTACAACGTTATCCTAGGGAGACCATTCTTGTCATCTCTCATGGGAGTGTTTTCCATCTACCATAATATCTTGAAGTTCCCAGTGGGAGATCAGATAAGCGAGTTACGTGATGGTCATCAAGTAGCCCGCAAGTGCTACGCCATATCAGCTAACCCAACAGTGTTGGCCAAGCAAGGTGCTCATGTAGCTATCATGTAGAAGCCGTTAGAAAGGGATCTCTAAATCCTAGATTCCGTAAGAGAATAACTAGAGGCAGAGATTGTAGTAGAGGATGAGGTAGAAGAAGACAGGGCGTAGACCAGTGGCCACTTAGTTGATGTGTTAGAAGAAGTACTGGTCCGAGAGAATGACCTCTCTAAAGTGGTCAAGACTGCAGCTGGGTTAGAGGAGGAAGTGAATGAAGGCTTGATCAGACATCTCCAAGAGTATAATGAGCGAGCTTTCCAAGACTTAAAGAATTACCTCGCCAGCCCGACGTTGCTAGTTAAGCCCATGCCTGGAGAAGAGCTATAGATCTACTTAGCCGTGTCAAAAACGGCTGTAAGTAGTGCTCTGGTCAAGAAGTACAGGAATGGGATCAAGTGACCTATCTACTATGTCATTCATGCACTGTCCAAGCTCGAGAAGAACTACCTCCTCATTATGAAGCTCGCCATTGCCCTGGTAACCTCGACCAGGAAGCTTCACCCCTATTTTCAATCCCATACAGTGGCGGTGGTGACAGATCAAACCCTTTGCCATTTCTTATAGAGGCTGGACGTATCCGGAAGGCAAGGCTAGTAGGTCTTAGAGCTTACCTAGTTTGATCTGAAGTACAAGTCTCGAACAACTATCAAAGCTTATGCCTTAACAGACATTATAGCCAAATTCTCAGCCCTCTCAAGTGAAGAGACCCTGACAATAATGAATTCAGCTACTAAGAAGCTTTTAGAGAACAACAATTGGCCAGAAGGTTGTAATGTCTGGTTTCTTTACACCGATGGGGCATCTAGACAAGTGGGGGAAGGAGCTGGCATATTCCTGACTGACCCTGAAAGGATGGAATTCTACCACTGTTTTAGATTCGAGTTCAAAGCAACAAATAATGTAACAGAGTATGAAGCTCTCATTGCAAGAATGAAGGTCGCCATTGAGCTTGTGGCTGATTATTTGCACATCAAGAGTGACTCATTGCTCATCATTATCCAGGTTACAGGATTTTACCAAGCCAAGGGTGACAACATGGCTGCTTACCTGAAGCTGGTCCAATAACTCAGGGAAAGGTTCAAAGGGTTCTGGATTGAGCATATACCTCGATAGCAAAACCATCAGGTGGACGTCTTTATAAAGATAGCTGGGAATAAGGGTTAAGTCTTACCTAGGAGAGTGCCCTTCTAAGTAATCTCCCAGTCAAGCATAACAACAGGTAAGGAAATCTACCCCGTTAAGCGACTACCTTGGTTGATTGACCTAATAGTTGTCTACCTTTAGGAAGGGAAGCTTTTTGACGATCCCGACCAAGCCCAAAAAATCAAAAGGTTATCTGTCTTGTAGTGCTAGATAGATGGGTATCTCTATAGGAGGGGGAAATCCCTTTCTTTGCTTCGATATCTGCACCCTGACGATGCCAGTTGGGCACTAAGAGATGTCCACTCTTGGGACTGTGAGAATCACATTGGTGGGGAGGATTTAGCCTATCAAGTACTCCGTATGGGGTATTACTAGCCAACTATTCACCAAGAGACAAAGATTTTTGTGCAATCCAACGAACCATGCCAGAAGACCTCGAACTTGAGCCACCTTCCCCCAAAGCTGCTATCATCAATCAGTTCGACTTGCCCGTTCGCCATGTGGAGGGGTTGACCTGATCGGTATGTTTCCCACCAAACCTGGGCAAGCTAAGCACCATATCGTTATGATTGATTATTTTACAAGGAGGGTCGAAGCAGGACCTCTTTCCCAGATTTCAGAAGAGAATACAACCAAGTTCATCAAAACTAATATGGCTTGAAAGTTCGAAACCCCATTCACCATAATAATTGACCTAGGCAAACAATTCAACAATGCTCGACTCAAAGACTTCTATGAAGGCTTATGGATCGACCTTAGGTTCACTTCAGTAGCTAACCCTAAGACTAATGGATTGGTCGAGTCTACCAACAAGACCATCAAGAAGTTGTTGAAAAGAAAATTACAGCAGAAGAAAGGCAAGTGGGTCGAGGACCTCTCTGAGGTTTTCTGGGCATATTGAAACACGAAGAGGATAACTATCGGAGAAACACTCTACTCTCTAGCCTTCGGGGTTGAAACAGTCCTTTCCATCAAGTATAAACTCACCTCATTCTGAGTACACTACTTTGAGTAAGAGAGCCATGAGGTCAAGCTCTGAGCCAGTTTAGACATCCTTGAAGAGAAACAAGATCGGACAGCTGGGAAAATAGCAGTTTACTAAAGCGAGATTGACAGGTATTTCGATAGAAAGGTCAGAGCCAGGAGCTTTAAGGAAGGAGACTTGGTTCTTAGGAAATTGACCCAGAATACCCGGATAAGGTCTGATGGGGTCCTAGGACCCATTATGAGGGACCATACTTGGTGAAAGTAGTGGTTCGTAATGGAGCATACAAGCTTGAAGGTATGGATGGTCGATATATCGACCACACCTGGAACACCAATCATTTGCGGAAATTCTATCCTTAGACAAGAGACTCCTTAGCAGACTACCTCAATTTAGGTATCAATAAATTTCTCAAAAATGTATTCCACCTTGATAATCAATAAAGTAAGCAATTAATTTCTCCATCTTCTATTGTATTCTCCACAAATAAATTCGCCATGATCGCCATGAACCAAGGAAAGCTAGATAGCTTCCTTGATACCTCGGCTAGGCACCACCCCTCGTCAAGAAGGGTCTGAGTGTAAGAGCGTAGTTGCCATCCAGATCTCGAGACCAGGATAGCTAGATAACCTTCCTGATGCCTTGATCAGGCTACCACCTCCACGAAGGGTTTGAGTGTAAGAGCATAGTTTCCATCCAGATCTCTAGACCAGGATAGCTAGATAGCCTTCCTGATGCCTTGGTCGGGCTACCACCCCCAAGAAAGGTCTGCGTATAAGAGCATTGTTGCCATCCAGATCTCAAGACTAGGATAGCTAGTTAGCCTTCCTGATGCCTTGGTCGGCTACCACCCCTAAGAAGGGTCTGAGTGCAAGAGCATAGTAACCATCCAGATCTAGAGACCAGGACAACTAGATAGCCTCCCTGATGTCTGTGTTGGGCTACCTCCAATAAGGGTCTAAGTGTAAGAGCATAGTTGACATCATACCTCGAGACCAGGTTGGTTAAGGAACATTTCTGATACCTTAGCCGGGTAACCACCCACCATGTAGAAATCAAAGCCTAACTACCCAAAGTCTGCCAAACCAAGATAGAAGGGTAACTCCTATCCCCGATACGAGGTAGAGATGTACCCATAATATTACAATATGAATTTCTCCTAAAGTATTAGAGCGAGATATTAACCCTATCATCCGATAAAGGAAGATCCTTCTAGGGTCCAACATATACCATAGTAGAATATCGTTAAATTACTTGTTCTCCTTGTTTTCTTTTCAACTTTATAGGGACGTAGTTATGAGAGCCCACTTTGGAGCTTGGTGGAAATACATCAAGTTAAAGGTGCAGACAAAGTCGACAACTGTCAACTTAGAGTCAACAGACTGGAGGTCATTTATTGCCAGGCTTGATTAAGTTAAAGTTAAGTTGAAGTCCGCATCTTGGTTGAGATCAGAAGTGAAGCAAGGAGTTTCCAACCGTGGTAAACTTCATGATCAACAATCAATCAAAGCAAGCAAGAAGAAAAGTAGAACCAATTCTCATAAATGATTAGGGAGCCTATCCCCTCACAAGGTAGCTTACATCAAACAGGGTGCCTCACCCCTAGTTCCGGCGAAGTCTGTAGAAAAAAAAATTATAAAAAAGAAAGTCGATAAAACTGATCATGAGTATGGCATGGTGCCCACCCTATTTTTCGGGCAATCAAGATAGGTCAAAAAAGATTATGTCAAGCTGTGGCATCCTTCTGGTTTCCTCCCTCTGCTCCTTCTTCCAGCTGGCATCTGCCCGCCTCCCCTCTTTTCAGTGGATGATCAACCAGATTGTCCTCTTCTGCTACCCCTTCTTTCGGAGGCTCTTCATTTGCTTACTACCCGACCTTGTCCTCCTACAAGACTTCATTAACTACAACTATAACCTTAGGGGGAATAATCACATTCTGAGAGGTAATAGTTGCCTCAGTTTGCTTCTGTTCATCTTCTGACGCTGCTCCAGCGAGCTCCTCAAGGTGATCTCCGACTCTCTTCTGAACCCTAGGTATCTTTTTTCCCACCTCCGTGACTGCAAGGGAATTTCACTCAAGATGGACCCCGCCAGAAGACTCCCATAATCCTAAGCTTGGAAGAACTAAAGGAAAGAGGGTAAGATCTGTTTCCATTACTCGTTTACCGGCTTCAGCAGCACTTGAGGTACCAGCTTCATTACTAGCAGGAAGGGACATTGTTTCGACTTGGCATTGGTATCGTCCCTGTTCCAGCTATTGATGATAGATAGGTCGAAGGGAAGAGGCAACACTTCAGCAACCTGTTAAGAGGCATAGAAGTAGCTATTCCCGAATGAACCCTCTACCTCAGCTTGCAGCTTAGCCACCTGAGCGTGCAAGTTCTGATTTTCAATGTCCAACATCTTGGCCTCCGCCTTCTAAGAACCTCGTTACGTGGCCCAGCAGATGGACTGGAGGCTTTCCTGATTGAAGGACTGCTTTAGCCGTTCATGATTGGACTGAAGCTCGACCAACTCTTTCTCCGTCATCTTCTGGCTGACAGTTATCTCCTACACCAAAGCCTGGGCTTAAGCGAGTAATCCTACGACCCTCTCAACTTCGCCCTAAGCTTTTAAAGAACGGTCAAGAAGAGAGGCCACCTGGTGGCCTATGGCCACGTTGAATTTGAAAGCCCCACAGGTTAAAAAGTTCTAGTCAGCAAATGGCCAAACAAGCTGCCAAAATTAAAGATGAAAGAAATGGTTGCCTCAGTTGAAAGTTCCCTAATAACATGTGTCTAATAACCTGGGGGTAAATAGGTTTTAATCAAGTCAATAACCAAGTTTTCTTGATTAATCAATATTCAAAATTCACCCAATTAAACAAACATACATCATCAAGTTTAAAGTGCGAAAATATAAATAACACAAGATGTATACGTGGAAAAACCCTTCAGACGGGAAAAAACCACAGGCTGTTAAGTGAGCCACACTCGATCGTAGAAATCCATTATATGAGTAAAAAGTTACACCCTCAAGAGATACTCAGACTCTCACTCTCGACAACCTCAGGCTATGGCCACTACCACTCACCACTCACCACTCACCACTCACCACTCTTGGCTAAATCCCTAGTGATATCCCCTGATCCACTACTCTTGGCATGAGCACCTCCTACTCTACCCCTCGGGCCTTTTACAGTGGATACCCAACCAATTGCTTGCCAACCCACCCTTGGTTGTAAGGCTTCTCTTGCTTGTGTAACTTCACACTGAAGCCATAAGACTTTGACTCAATAAAAAGTATATTGGTCTAAGTGTATATATGACACTATGCTCAAATGCAATTATGTATAAACCAAATACAAATTGCTTAACTAGATGTAGACAATGCAATATAACATCCTAGTTATCAACAATGCCTATATGCCCACAAATAAGGACTCAATAAGATTTAGATAAAATCTAACATCCTAATTGTCAATAAAAGTCAAACCAATACAAGTTGTCACAACAAATAATCAAGAGTAATTTTGCAATCAGTAAATGCAATCAATGAGGCATTAACAATAATGTCTAAATACAATACATAAAGTCTTAACTAGATATGGATAAGCAATATTACAATCTACTTATCAAACAAAGCCACTTCAACACAAGTTTTCAATAAACATGGCATGGTCAATAAATGCAATCATCAAATGAAATCAACATGACCTAATTAGCTAGAGGGCAAATATGACCTAAATGATAGCTATTACAATACAAACCCCAAACATGTCATAACTTCACTGGATATGCAATTAATATGAAGAAATTTTAATCTAAGCAATAAATGACATGTCATGGTAAGATAGAACAATAAATGAACTTTAATGAAGGT
Source organism: Dipteronia dyeriana (assembly GCA_032871835.1). Classification (NCBI taxonomy): domain Eukaryota; kingdom Viridiplantae; phylum Streptophyta; class Magnoliopsida; order Sapindales; family Sapindaceae; genus Dipteronia; species Dipteronia dyeriana. The sequence continues at coordinate 30,428,329 of CM065299.1, forward strand.
TCTACTTACCAATAAAAGAAAACCTATGCTTTAAAAGATGCTTGAAATGTAATATGAAGATGGGTTTTGGGTTTGGAGAGTCAAACACAAAGCTTGAAGCTTTCTCTCTCTAATGGAGGTTCTCTCACTCTAAAAATGTGTTCTTGAAGCTCTTAAGAGGCAAGGAAGAAGAGGAGAACATATAAATAAAAGCCCTAGACAAAACAGTATCGTTTTATTTGGGAAACAAAGTCCTGTCACGATCGCTATGTGTACCATGACCTAGAAAAGTGTCTAGGCCGCGGTCTATGTAGCATGATACAGCTGGACAAGACTGTTTCCTAGGTTGCAAGCTAGATATGTGCTCCAAAAGCGGTCTAGACCGTGGTACACGCTTGACAGCTCAACTACTTGGGCTTCGAATGACCCAAAACATAATCAAAAGACATCCAAACCTTTCATATAATATACCGTTGAAAAGGTATAGAAGTCTAATTTCTACTTTAATTGATAAAAAATGATTTGAATGTCTGTAATAAAAGTTATGGTCATTTGAGTGACCAAAGGTCAGAAATAGGCAACAACAGAGTTGCCCTGTTTTTGCAGTCACTTTGGAGATTACAAAACCAATCCAAAAGGTCATGAAATATTACGAATAATATACCGTTGGAAAGGTATCGTTGTCTAGTTTGTACCAAAATTTTCAAAACTCATTTTAAAGTACTGCATATAACGATATGGTCACAAGACCATATAAAAGTTAGTTTTGAAAAACATTTAAATCATTTAACTCATTGAAATCCACTCTTTTGAAACTAGACACTTTACTCCATATAACCAAACCAATAGAAGAATGAGACCTTCTCAAATGGTCACTCAACGCATTAAAACAAGCACACCATCGTGCAAGCACGAACACAACACAATACCACACTTAAATTTAAAAATAAAGTGCAAGTGTGATTGTGAAGAGATGCACACAAATAAACAATATCAACAAAAATGCAAGATCAACAAAGCATGCATGAGGTATGTGTGTGCACCTAAACTCTTCAAGAGGCAAAGTCAAGTGTATATACCTTTTGCTCTTGAAGTCATTGAGATGCTTGGAAGCTTATCAATGAGGACCTAAGCTACTCATTACACAATCATCCCCAATGTGGTGTGCTTTGTCATGAAATAAGCCAATCATAAAATCGATGTCCTTACAATTTCCTCCTTTGGCTATTTCATGACAAAACAACCACTCATAAAACAATCCTCTCAATACAATAAAAAATCTAGCCATTGTTCATGAGAGTTCATTCTATGTTACACAACAAGATACCTAATATTCTAAGTCTTCAAGGTATTCAATCTCTTCGTAGATCATCATACCTACACATAATAGCAAGAAAGCATTTTCCAAGAACAAGTGCATGTGAGGTGAACAAACATAAAAATCAATTGCACTCAATAAAGCAGTATAAACAAATGTATGTGCAATGCTCCCCTAAATGGGTTACACCTAAATGGGTTACCCTCTCTCATGATCTCTCCTAAAAGCATAAGCAATGCTCCTCCTATATTTCTCAAGACTTCTTCCCTTTTTTGTCATGAGATAAGCAAAGGAGCTCTCCCTATCGGGTTTCTTTAGCAAAGAGAGCTATTCACACAAATAGATTGCATAATCATATACACGAACTTTATGCAACTTAATAATTGAGGGAGATTCAAGGAGTTTTATTTAACAAAATATGTGAAATTGTTGCTTTACAAGCAAGACATGTTGCATTCAAATCCAAAACAAGTGATATTTTGCAAAGCAAACATCAAAAGGGTTTCCAAAAGAATTCAAACCAATTTGTATGCTTTTGTCATAATCAAACAAGATATAGTTTCAAAAATTTGAAAATAAAGCAACTATATCAATCCTTAAAGGCAAAACAAGACATGAGCGACTATTGCACCATTTTTGATTTTTTCGGATAGTTATTCGTATGATAGTAGTCTTGTTTCACCATTAAGAAAATAGAGAAGAGTAATTTGGATATAAAATCCTTATTAATTGCTTGGATACAAGATCCTTATTGATTAGTGTTCTCATTTGCACTCACACACATTTGCATTAAAGCAATCAAACTCAATTCATGCATGTCATTTTAAGCATGTAATAAAAAGCAAGTTCACATGTCATGGAGATAAATTATAGGTCATTCAAATGTAGAAACTTATAAGTATATATGTGCAACCAAGAATCTCAAGCAATTAATAAAAGAGCATAAAATTAATAAACTTTTTGCTTATAGCAAATCATACAAGTTCGATCTCTTTGCTTGAGCTCCCCAAATGGGGTCAAATCCAACCAAGTCAATGGGAGGCATAAACCCCCATAGACCTACCAAGTCCATTGGACCTAGTCGAGTCTACGGATGTCTCATAGACACCAAGGCAAGCGGGTTCATTCTTTCTAATCCATATAGGTTCCACTTTTTCATTTTTAGTGGTGATAAACAATTTCCTAGAATCCCTAGGTTCATGCAAACTTGCCCTCTTTTTCAACCGTTTTTCTTTCATGCTCTCTAATTTACACCTCTTAATGTAATTAAAGCAATTTGGTCTTAAGTGACCAATCATACCACAAAAATGACAAGTAGGTACAAAGAAAGAATTCATACCATTGCATTGTGATCTCATCTGGGCATCGTCATGTTGATGAGGTTGTCTTTGATGGTGCATCGGTTTACATCTCTTTAGAGCTTGAGTCGATTGGTGGCACCTTTGTTGTCTAGCTTGAGGTGGTTGAGTCGGTTGATCTTGCCTCCATGTTTGGTCATGCTTTTTATGATCAAGTCATTTCCTTAAAGTTGGTTTGTTTGAGGAGGTGATTGACTTCTCAAGGACTTGTCCATTCTTCTTGAATTGCCTAGGCTTTGGTTGAGTTACGTAGGCTTGTGTGGACTTTCCTTGAGTTGAAGGTTGCTTGGATGATATCTTACTTTTACCTTGAGCTTGAGGTTGTTTGACCTTGGCCTTCTTTAATTCTTCAAGGCACCTCATCTCTCTTTCCTTGACAATCTTTAATGAGTTCTCTTTGTTGGCAAGTTCATCTTTCATTGCCTTCATCCTTTGATGGAAATATTCAATCTCCTTCTCATACTTGGACACATCAATCTTGTCCATCATTAAGGAGTCATCAATGGAGGTCACTTTCTCCATGGTCTTCAATTTGGAGACAAGAATGGAGGTGTCTTCCATTTGGTCTTCCATGATCTCTTTTTACCGATGAAGTTGATTTTGACAATTTTGCTTGCTTTCTTCAAGGGTACGGATCTTTTCTTCTGAGGAAACCGTCTACAATCTCAAAGTCTTATTGTCCTTAGAGAGCTCTTCATTTTGCTTCAAAACTTTGAGAAGGGTCACTTGACATTCCTTAATTGAGTCAATTCCTTTATCAAGACCTTTGCCTTGGTCACTTGTTACCACACCAAAATCTTCCACATAGGAAGCACCCAAGGTCATGAAGTTAAGCATATGCTCTACATTATTCTTAAGCAAGGTCTTCTTGTTTACCTCATTCACTTTGGATTTCATCCTTTTCTCCTCCTTCACATTGGAGGTCGTACTCTTCCATGAGAATTATCTCGTCGCTTTTCCCATTCTCAACTTTGGAGTTCATTCTAGCAATACCCACTCTAAGTGTTTCACTCTCACACATGGTGTTTAGGTTAAGTGAAAGAATGAAATGCTAATAACAAAAATGCAAACAAATGCAAGACACATAAACAAGAGCCTGGATCACCTAAGTATGTCTAGGAACCAGCTCTGATACCAAATAGAAAGTTCCCTAATAACATGTGTCTGATAACCTAGAGGGGGTGGGGGGTGAATAGGTTTTAATCAAGTCAATTACTAACTTTTCATGATTAATCATGTTGACATCAATTTCTGGATGCGAGAGAAAAGTCAACAAGATTGGATTTTAGGTGTGATTTCAAAGAGAAAGAGAAAGAGAAAGTAATTGGACACAAGTTTTACGTGGTAAAACTCCGATGACCGGAGAAACGTCCACGGGTGGTTGAATAAACAACCGAGCCAAAATCCACTATTGAAAAAGATTTACAACTCTCGATCTCTCTTTTTTCTCTCTGTATTTGCTATATCTTTTTATGACGAGATTATGGGTCTATTTATATGTGCATAGAACCCTAATCATTTTTGTACAAGTAATGAAAGATCTTTGTATTTAATTATGATTTGGTTACTTGTTTGGAGTAGTCTGTTTTTTTTCCTATCTTGGAGACTAGTATAGAGATAGAATGAGACTCTAGTGAAATAGTCCAGTTAGGATTTATCTTATAAATGCGTAGTCTTTTTGAAGAAAAAAAATTGTTGCCCGATTTGGAACCTTTTTCCTGTTTGGTATTCTATTCATCTTGGAATTCTTCTTTGACGGGGGTATCTTTGCGTATTTTAAAATAATTCTTGGTTCGTGTGCGAGTTATGTGCTAGGCTTCTTTACTCGGTTTTTTTCTTGTTTTCCCCGAGTAGAACATGATGTTAGCTGGTCCCGAATGACGTCATCTGGTCCCGAGTAGAACATTATGTCAGCTAACCCCGAGTAACATTAACTGATCCCGATTAGGATATGATGTAAGTTGATCCCGAGTGGGTTTTGCTCAATACTTATTTTTATATTTACTTGGGTTCCTCTTCTCTTGAAATATCTTACGGGATATTTTCTGAATGTCTATTTGGATATCCACCTGGCAATTTCATCCTCTTTGTCAATGACGTGTACGTCCAATAAAATTTACATACGACAATACCCCTTTAAAATATTTTTGCCGAACAGTGTTTTGTTCCAGGCAAAAGTATTTTAATCAATCTTTCAATTTTTACGTGTGATTAATGCTAGAGTAAACGTCTTGTCTTAATGACGTGTCTTAATGGTGTTTATGTAAATTTAATTCGGCCTCCTCACGTGAAATCTCAATGATTGCGGCGTTTTGGAGTTCTGACGGCCTTGGTCAGTTCTTCTCTTAACACGTGTCCTCTACCTCTTCATTTCTCGATACCATTTATGAGAAACGACCAACGCATCCCCTAGTGCGCCGTCTACATCATCAAATCTTCCTTTGATTTTTCCCGCTTCTCGAGATTTTAGGGTTTTGTGCTATTATCCCTTTAAATACTCTACTGAACGGGGTTGCCCTTGTTTATTCTCATACTCAAATCGGAAAATTTTCAACCTAGGCTTTTGTTTTGCACAAAAAATCTCTATTCTCTGTTGAGGTTTTTACATCAGGTTTCTTCACTCAAGGTTTGTTTTAATGAATCCGACTTTCCATCGTCGACTATTTACCATAGCTCTCGATCAAGGATGGGGAAACATCAAAGTAAAACTGGTTTCTTACGCTCATAGATTATTGAGGGAAATCCCCCAGATGAACCTCCTTCTTTAAAAGTTGATGTTTCTGGGTTTTACCCTGACGTCTATTTTAGTTCTAAATCTAGTTTTGAATCTGTCATTTCTAATCACATGGTACCTCTTCGATCAAGGATGGGGAAACATCAAAGTAAAAGTGAAGTCCATAAGCACAACTCAGGCATCGTTCAGATCAGGGAGCAGATTATTGATGAGAAAGACGTCGAAGAGGAGTTCAGAAAATCTCGTCTCTCTTTTTCTGTCGATCACTCGAGTGGGTATGACACCGAGCCGAATGTGGTCGGGGAGGATGAGATTGGAAAATATCATGCCAGATTCGACTTGGATGATTCAGTTATTCTAATTCCTGCCAGTGATAGAGCCGTGTGGAACCCTCCCCCGAGTATGGTGGCAATCTATGGGTCCATACTTTGTTGCGGCGTCACTCTTCCTCTTTAGTCGTTTATCGTTTGGTTTCTGGCTGAAGTAGGGAACGCTCCAGTCCAACTAGCCCCGAACAGCTACAAGATCTTGATGTGCATGTGGCACATGTGGAGCCGAATGAACCTGTCGCCGCCTTCCCCGAGTGAAATCAGGCACTTCTACACACTAAGGCAGTCTAGTCGGACAGGGACTTATTTTCTCATGTCTAACTGCTGGGTCCCTGAGGTGACAAAAGTGAATCGAGGAGTTGATACCTCTGATGATGCCAAAAAGAGAGGCTTTGTATGGGGATTTCCTTCATCCAACAAGTACTGGAAGAACAACTAGTTTTTCGTCGAAGGAAACCTTGGACTTGAAGTTACTCTTTTGGCTGGAGAGACTCAGAAGGTGCTGAAAGTTCTCTATTTTTTCTGTTCCCCTTAGACGTGGAACAAGAAAAATCTTGAATTCTCTGATACTGAACTAAACAGACTTGCTCAGACTGCAGTGCGTACTTTGGAAAAAAAGAGCAGGTCTTATCTTTTCAGTGAGAAGAATATGATAGTGCTTGGCTTCTACATCAAGATTTTAGGCTATCGCAAACGACGTAAGTGGTATTCCCACCTTTTTTTTATTATATTTTTTTATTATGCTTTCTATATTCTGACTTGATTCTCATTAATGTTTGAAATGTATGACTCGGACATTGTCTGCGACGTCCAGGCTTGCCAAGTGAAATCAATCCTTCAAGCGAGCCAAAAAGAAGCTTCTCGTCAAAGCAAAGAAGACATTGCCCCGCCTGAGTCAGATGAAGACCCCGTTGAAACTAAAGAGCATATTCCTAAATATGTCCCCGAGAAAGTCATCCGTCCGGCTGTAGGGGAGTCTAGTGGTCCGAGTGGCCCTGCTGACCACACCCAGAAATTGCCTGAAGATAGAGGGAGGCAATGTGATGGTCTTAGTAAGGGGCCTGGCGAACCGAGCTCCCCAGTTGCGGTTCCCACAAAGATGATGGACGCTGATCATGGAGGTAAAACCTCTGATGGATAAGTAAATACAGATCCTGAATTTTTTGAATCCTTCCGGGATGATGATCAGGAAGATCCCTCAGCTGATCTCGGCTTTCACCGTTCTTGGGTTGATAAATGGAAAGCGTTTGATTCTTCCACTCGTCCTTATAAGGATCCTCAGGTGGTTTCATTCATTGATTCTAGTGATGAAGACACCGGGGTCGAGATTCTCTCGAGCATTGATGTTGAAGCATCGGCAGGTATGGAGACTTATGACCCGAACAAGGGCTCATTCCACCCCCCCTCCCCCCTCCCCCCTCCCCCCGAGGTTGAAGATCTAAGGGCCGAATCTTCGAGAGGTCCTTCCTATCCTTCTCCTCAGGATACGCTTAGAGCGATGTCATCTGGTCGGGCTTTCATCGGGGATAATCACTGGAGCCATTTCAGGGATGCTCCTTTGACGAGCTGTCTTAAGAATATTTTCAACGGCGTATCTTATGTAAGTTTTGTTCATGACTTTTATTTTGTCTTACCTGCTAGATTTTTAATTAAACTCTCTTGTAGATAATGGCAGAGTTTGTTGAGCTGGTTCAGACTCAACAACATCAGGCCAATCAAATAAGGCGTCTTGATGCTCAGCTGAAAGAGATTTAGGATTGCCGTGCTCGGGTTGAATCGACTTATCAAAAAGATGTGGGCTTTGCCCAAGTGTTTGCCGACCACTGTTTGGCAAAGCAATTAGAGGTTGAGGAAAGAGCTTCTTTGGCAGAGGATAAGGTTATGTGACTTTAAAACTTGTTGTCTTCTGCCCAGGAATCGATGCTTAAAGCCGAACAGGAAGCGGAGCAGCCTAAGTCGGGGTATGAACAGAAGATTGAAGACTTGGAACACCAGGCTTTAATGGTCGAATCTTTATCCAAAGAGACCAGGCTGGAACTTGAAGTTGATTATTTTAAAAGATCCCCTGCTTACGATGCCTTTCTCCTTTAGGAATTTCAGCGAGGGATAGTTTTAGCTGATGAATTTTTTAAGGTCAAGAATCGGGCAACTGAAAAAGCCCGAATCAACATGGATCTGTCGATCAAGAACCACGTGGATCTGTCCCTAGAATCCCTTCAGACTCAAATGAAGAAGTGGAGACCTTATTGTTGTAGCTGAGGCAAAGAACCCCACCCCATGCATTTGGAGGTTCCATCAGAGCACTCTCTCTCTCTCGACCTTTTATGCCAATCTAGAGTTGGGCGTGGAAGGTTTGATGTCTGATGTCGGATCGATCCTTGGAGAAGATTACAGCGAATGGATGGAAGATTCGGTTGACATAATTACTTGGCTTTCAAATGAGAGTCTCCTCTGCAAGTATGAAATGGTTCCCGACCCGAGCATCGGCAAGAGTTCCAAATCCTCCTCCCAACCTTGATTTATTTTTGTAAAGATTCATTTTGTAAAGATTTTTTTTTATTGATGAAAGTGTGAATTGTAATTCAAAATCGAGTGGTTTAATCTTGCTCAAAATTTCACCGAGTATTTTATCTAACTTGATTTTATTATTGCTTCTAATGCCGAGTATCTTACTGAACTGGCTAACGTAATCACTGCCAGATCTTAAACTGGCTAACTGCGATCTGTGCCAAGTATCTTATTAAACTGGCTATTGCAATCTACGCCAAGTATCTTATTAAACTGGCTATTACAATCTTTATGCCAAGTATCTTATTAAACTGGTTGTTTTTGTCCGAGTAACTTCGCCGAGTATCTTATTAAACTTGGTTTCGTTATCCAGTCTTCCAATGCCAAGTATCTTATTAAGCATGCCATATTTCTTATTCGGGACTTCTCCCTTTTTCTCTTATAGCTCATCTAGACTGTGTAACAACATATCAACATTCTGATCTTCATTATATAGCCTGACCCGGGGTGATGCATATGATGTTTCCACGGGGATAACAACTTCTGTTCCAAACGCTAAAGTGAATGGAGTCTCTCCTGTTAAAGTTCTTGTTATCGTCTGATATGCCCATAATACTTCGGGGAGTTTTTCAACCCAACTTCCTTTCTTGGCATCTAGCTTTTCTTCTAGTGTATGCTTGATGATTTTCTTTACTGCTTCAGCTTGCCCATTTGTTTGAGGGTGGGCAGGTGTGGCATAGTAATTGGCAATTCGGTACTCTTTGCACAACTGTCTGAATTTCAGGTTATCAAAATGGGTACCGTTGTCAGTAATGATAGTGTTTGGAACTCCAAACCTATAGAGTATATTCTTTTTCATGAAATTTATGGCATTTGCTTATGTGATATGCACTTATGCTTCAGCTTCTGCCCACTTCGTGAAATAGTCAATGGCTACTATTGCATGCTTCGCTCCACCCTCTGTCTCTGCTGTCATTGGGCCAATTAAATCCAAGCCCCACATGGAAAATGACCATGGGGATGTGAGGCTTCTGAGTTGTTCAGGGGGTTGTCAGATATCATTAGCAATCCTTTGACAAGTATTGCATTTTTCCCAACATCGTTGTGCATCCGAGAATAAAGTAGAGGCCAATAATAACCTTACTGAGTACCTAATGTGCTAAACTTTTACCCCCAGTATGGTTTCCACAAACTCCCCCGTGGATTTCCTATAATATATGACAAGCATCTTCTTCTGATACACATCTTTGGAGTGTTCGGGAAAACCCTCTTCTGTATAGTTCTCCTCTAACCAATGTGTACCTTGATGATCGATACCTGATGAGTTTTGCTTATAGGGGATCTTTCGGGAGCATGCCTTCTTCCAGGAGCCTTTTCAGTTGAGTCATCTAACCATTTGACTGTGTTCGGATTTCTAAAATTTTAAAGTTTTTCTGTTCAGCTGTGCTTGGTTTGAGGAGACGTGCAACCAGAATAGTTTTTGGCCTGATTGTGGTTGTTACTGATGCTAGTTTGGACAAAGCATCTGCCTTTTCATTCTCTTCCCTGGGAATCTAGGCAATCTTATATTCTTTGAATTTCTGAAGGAGCTATTTTGCTATGTCACGATAGGCTATCATACCTTAATCTATGGCTTGGTATTCCTCCAGGACTTGGTTGACAACTACCTGTGAGTCACTAATATCTTGACCTCATCTGCTCATAGGGCTATGCAAACTCTGAGTCCAGCTAGTAGCGCCTCGTACTCAGCTTAATTATTTGTTGCTTTGAAGTCAAACCTCATGGCATATTCGACATCATCTCCTTCCGGGGTGCACACTACGATCCCTGCCCCGCTGCTATGAGTGTTTGAAGAGCCATCGACATACAATTTCCATGGGAATTTTTTTTTCCGACATTTTTTTTGCTTTTAGGTTTGGTTCTATGAACTCTGCTATAAAATCTACCACCGCTTTGGCCATTGAGAGATGTCATGTGGACGTACTGGATATCAAATTCACTTAGTTCGATTGCCCATTTGGTTAGTCTTCTGAAAATTTCTTGCTTCTGTAAAATTTGCTTAAGTGGGCAGTCGGTGAGGACCTGAATTGTATGAGCCTGAAAGTATGGCCTTAGCTTCCTTGCTGCTGAAACCAATGCTATGGCCATTTTTTCTGCCTATGAATACCTGGTTTCGGCTGGTAAAAACATCTTGCTAGTATAATACAATGGCCTATGTACTCCATCTTCTATTCTAACTAGAACTGAGCTTGCTGCTAGTTCTGTAATTGTTAAGTATAAGTGGAGTGTCTCTCCTATTTTGGGTTTCGAAAGGATGGGAGCTCGCCCTAGGTACTCTTTGATTTTTAAGAATGCCTGCTCGCACTCTTCGTTCCATTCGAGTCATTTTCCTTTTTTGATCACTTTAAAAAATGGAGAACATTTATCTGTGGCCCTTGAGATGAATCTGCCCAAGGAAGCTATGCATCCTGTTAAGCATTGCACTTCTTTTAGCGTCCTTGGTGAGATTATTTTCTGTAGGGCCTGGATCTTTTTAGGATTGACTTCGGTTCCCCTTTGGTGAACTTGGAAACACAAGAACCTTCTTGAAGGGACCCCGAATAAGCACTTGTTCGGGTTAAGCTTCATTTGGTATTTCCTCAAAACATCGAATGTCTCTCGCAGGTCTGAAGTATGCTTGTCTAACGAGATGATCTTGGTCAACATGTCATCTATGTAGACTTCCATGTTTCTTCCTATTTGTCTTGCAAAGACTCGATGGAGGGGTCTGACCTCAACTTCCCCGAATCCTGTAAGTGGGGTATAAAAAGGCTGTAAATCCTTTCGGTCCAATATGAGTTGATCGTAGACTGCTACATTGAGAATGTCTGCCAAACTTCCATTGTCTTTTAAGATTCTCCTGACTTCCTTGTGTCCAATTCGGGCACTTATGACTAGGGCATCGTTTGGTCAAACATCGACCCCATGCGAGTCAGCTTCATTGAATATTATTGGGTCCCATCATTCTTTTACCCTTTTTGGGTCTGGTTCGACCGAGTTCAGGTCAAAGTTCTGTCTTGCCTCCACTGCTTCTCTGATTTCCTATAGCTCTCGGTTACTTTTTCTAGTTGATGGTCCCCCAAAGATTGTTTGTATTACTTCATTGGTCTCGGGGTTGGCCCTTTGGTTTTGACCGGAGCTATGATCGGCCCTAGTCTCTTTCTTTGTTTCTGGCCTCTTATCCCTTTTAAGGATTATATCTTGTAAGTGTCCTTCCCGAATGAGGGTCTCTATGTAATCTCTGAGCTGGTAACACTTGGGAATCTCATGACCGGTTTCTTTGTGGAATATACAATATTTTGTTGTATCTCGCCGGGGCAAACTGAGATTGTCGGCGCGGCTCTCTTACCAAATTCTTTTCCTCCAGTATGGCCAGGATTTCTTCCTGTTTTTTTCGGAGAGGGGTGTAGTTTACGTATTTTCCTCAAAATTTCTCCTTGGTCTTGTCAGCATTACGTCCGTTTCCCCTGTCCTTTCTTTTTTCTTTACTATTTCCTTTTTGTTTTCCCTTTTGGTTCTGTACCTTGGACTCGGTATCCTTCTTTTCGGGTTTTCCTCCATGCATGTAGCATCCTCCCATGGCTAACTCTTCTTCTTCGGCCAATGCATATCCTCCCACCATGTCTATCATATCTGCATATCTAGTTAGACGGGCCCTTCTTAAGTCAAAAGATTTCCGTCCATTCTGTAAATTATTGATAAAAGCTGCGATTATCGCTTCGTCGCTTGCACTGCCGATTTTGGATACCGCCTGGTCGAATCTCCTTAGATATTTTTTAGTGACTCATCCTTACCTTGTTTCAACTGAGAAAGGTAAGCTACTGATTTTTACCTGTGAACGTTGCCCAAAAATTGTCTTGAGAAACTTCTGCTTAATTCACTAAAACTTCCTATACTTGCTGTGGGCAATCTTCCGAACCATCTTGAGCCTGTGTCTCCTAGAGTATGTGAAAAATTGAGACAAAATAAGGGGTCGTTATGGGCATACTGGGCCAAAGCACTTTTATACCTTCTGACGTGTTCTGTAGGATCTGTATCCTTCTTGAACTGCTCCATGTGCGGCATCTTGAATCTTTATGGGAATAAGGTCCACAGGATGTCTCTAGTGAATGGACTGTCAGAATCTTCGTCAGATAAGTCATTGTACCCATAACGTCTAACCAGTGCATCAATTTGACACATATTGTTTTCAACTTCTCGAGTCAGGCTCTGAATTTTGACATCTCTATCTCCCACCGGATCTCTATGATGGTTAAACCACTGAGTGACTATCATTCCTCTCTCTAGTTCTTCGCTTTGCTGCCGAGTCTCACGGGTTGATTCTTACAGGCGTATAGTTCCGTGATGGGACTTGTGATAGTGCCGATCACTATCTTCTGATGACGACCGGTCCCTGTGTCGGTCATGGTTGCGGTGTCTAGCACGAGCTATCTGATCATGGCTCTGCCTCTGGCGTGGTTGCTCCTATTCGGGTGTTTCACGTCCAACCTGATTATTTGGAACAGAGTTCCTTCCAGCTTCCGGTGCGTTTAGTTCTGGCCCCACTATAACCGAGCGAAGCCTTGTAGGTGGGAGGTTAGGAGGTTGCGCTTTTTCTGCAACTAGTAGATCAACTCTTTCCTTTGCCACTTCTGCCACCAGTTGTTACAGCGCCTCACGGAAGCAACGTGTTAGGTCTTCGCTGGTCTGAGGGATTTGTTAGATTCTTACCAGGGATGTTGGTTGGTTCTCGGTGGTTACGACGAGATCTCATGAACTACTGCCAATATGGATATTATCTAGAGATTTTTGGATATCCCTAGGACTATTTCTACTTCCCCCCATTACCTTTAATCAAATCAAAGGTTTCGAACCCCCATCATTCTAGCGCCAATTGTTGACGTCTATTTCAGGATGCGTGAGAAAAGTCAACAAGATTAGATTTTAGCTGTGATTTCAAAGAGAAAGAGAAGGAGAAAGTAATTGGACACAAGTTTTACTTGGTAAAACTCCAATGACTGGAGAAAAGTCCACGGGTGGTTGAATAAACAACCGAGCCAAAATCCACTATTGAAAAAGATTTACAACTCTCGATCTCTTTTTTTTTCTCTCTGTATTTGCTATATCTTTTTATGACGAAATTATGGGTCTATTTGTATGTGCATAGAACCCTAATCCTTTTTGTACAAGTAATAAAAGATCTTTGTATTTAATTATGATTTGGTTACTTGTTTGGAGTAGTCTGTCTTTTTTCCTATCTTGGAGACTTGTATAGAGATCGAATGGGACTCTAGTGATATAGTCCAGTTAGGATTTATCTTATAAATACCTAGTCTTTTTGAATAAATAAAATGGTTGCCTGATTTGGAACCTTTTTCCTGTTTGGTATTCTATTAATCTTGGAATTCTTCTTTGACGCAGGTATCTTTACGTATTTTAACATGATTCTTGGTTCGTGTGCGAGTTCTGTGTTGGGCTTCTTTACTCGGGTTTCTTCATGTTTGCCCAGAGTAGAATATGATATTAGCTGGTCCCGAATGATGTCATCTGGTCCCGAGTAGAACACGATGTCAGCTAACCCAGAGAAACATTAACTGATCCCGAGTAGGATATGACGTAAGTTGATCCCGAGTGGGTTTTGCTCAATACTTATTTTTATATTTACTCAGGTTCCTCTTCTCTGGAATATTTTGCTGGATGTTTTCTGAATGCTTATTTGGATATCCACCTGGCAATTTCATCCTCTTTGTCAATGACTTGTACGTCCGATAAAATTTACATACGACAAATCAATATTCAAAATTCACCCAATAAAACAAACATACAACATCAAGTGTAAAGTACAGAAATGTAAATAACACAAGATGTATACGTGGAAAACTCTCCAAACGGGAAAAAACCATAGGCTGTTAAGTGAGCCACACTCGATCGTAAAAATCAATTATATGAGTAAAAAGTTACACCCTCAAGTGATACTCGAACTCTCACTCTCGACAACCTCAGGCTATGACCACTACCACTCACCACTCTTGGTTCAATCCCTAGTGATATCCCATGATCCACTACTCTTGGCGTGAGCACCTCCTACTCTACCCCTCGGGCTTTTTACAGTGGATACCCGACCATTTGCTTGCCAACCAACCCTTGGTTGTAAGGCTTCTCTTGCTTGTACAACTTCACACTGAAGCCATAAGACTTTGATTCAATGAAGAGTATATTGGTCTAAGTGTATATATGACACTATGCTCAAATGCAATTATATGTAAGACCAAATACAAAATGCTTAACTAGAAGTAGACAATGCAATCTAACATCTTAGTTATCAACAATGCCTATATGCCCACAAATAAGGACTCAATAAGATGTAGATAAAATCTAACAACCTAATTGTCAATAAAAGTCCAACCAACACAAGTTGTCACAACAAATAATTAAGGGCAAATTTGCAATCAATAAATGCAATCAATGAGGCATAAACAATAATGTATAAATGCAATACATACAGATTTAACTAGATATGGATTTGCAATATTACAATCTAGTTATCAAACAAAGTCACTTCAACACAAGTAGTCAATAAACATGGCATGGTCAATAAATGCAATCATCAAATGCAATCAACATGACCTAATTAGCTAGAGGGCAAATATGACCTAAATGCTAGCTATCACAATACTAACCCCAAACATGTCATAACTTCAATGAATATGCAATTAATATGAAGAAACGCTAATCTAAGAAATAAATGACATGTCTTAGTAAGTTAGAACAATAAATGAACTTCAATGGAGGTTCTACTTACCAATCAAAGAAAACCCATGCTTTAAAAGATGCTTGAAATGCAATATAAAGATGGGTTTGGGGTTTGGAGAGTCAAACACAAAGCTTGAAGCTTTCCTCTTTGTAATGGAGGTTCTCTCACTCTAAAAATGTGTTATTTATGCTCTTAAGAGGCAAGGAAGAAGAGGAGAACATATATATATAAAAGCCCTAGACAAAACGGTATCGTTTTGGACTTGGGAAACAAAGTCCCATCACAACCGCTGTGCATACAGTGACCTAGGAAAGTGTCTAGTCCATGGTCTATGCAGCATGGCATGGCTGGACAAGACCGCTATCTAGATCGTTAGTTAGGCATGTGCACCAAAAGCGGTCTAGACCACGGTACACATCTGACAACTTAATAGCTTGAGCTTCGAGTGAACCAAAACATGGCCAATCGACATCCAAACCTTTTGTATAATATACCATTGGAAAGGTATGAAAGTTTAATTTCTACTCCAATTTAAAAAACATAATTTGGATGTTTGTAGAAAAATATATGGTTGTTTGAGTGACCAAAGGTCAGAAACGGACAACAACAGAGTTGCCCTATTTTTGTGGTCACTTTGGTGATTTGAAAACCAATCCAAATGGTCATGAAGTATTACGAATAATATACCATTGGAAAGGTATAGATGTCTAGTTTGTATAGAAAATTTCAAAACTCATTTTAAAGTATAGTATATAAAGATATGTTCACAAGACAATACAAATATCAGTTTTGAAAAGCATTTAAATCATTGAAATCCACTCTTTTAAAACTAAACACCTTACTCCATATAACCAAACCAAGAGAAAAATGAGACATTCTTAAATGGTTACTCAACATGCTAAAACAAGCACACCATCGTGCAAGCGTGAACACAACACAATACCTCACTTAAATCTATAAATGAAGTGCAAGTGTGATTGTGAAGAGATGCACACATATAAACAATATCAATATAAATGCAAGATCAACAAAGCATGCTTGAGGTGTGTGTGCACCTAAACTCTTCAAGAGGAAAATCAAGTGAATATACCTTTTGCTCTTGAAGTTATGGATATGCTTAGAAGCTTGCCAATGAGGACCTAAGTTATCCATTACACAATCATCCCCAATGTAATATGGTTTATCATGAAATAAGCCAATCATAAAATCGAGGTCCTTACATCGGCCAAGAGAGTGGATCTCTTGGTGACTAGGACAACGACGGGCATTGAAGCCATCAGAGAGAGGCTACCATCAAGATAAGATGCGACAAACTGCCCCCCGAGCTCAAGGAGTCAAGAATACGGGTGGAGGAACAAGGACATCAGGTAGGCTAACCACAGGGGTAGCAGAAGTAGTAGACAGGAGGGGTTACCGGGGTTAGAGCAGTGGCAACTATAATAGCTTCATAAGGGGGGTTGGTCCCCTTGCTTCGCTCCTTAAAAGCTCGAGATACGAAAATCTCCATCAGTGACCTGAGCTGGGAATGAGGTGAGATAGAAGCAGATGGAACCCTAACTGAAGCATATGGCCCCACTTTCTCTGAGCAGGGGTTCAAATCTCAGCTTATACAACAATGTACCAGGGTTCTCGGGGTCGAGTTACCATTCGACCCCGTGGAAGCAAGGTGAGGTTGTCAATACCTTTGGAACACCTTGTAAGCATTTAGAGTCACCAAGAAAAGCCTTATGTGATCGAAACAAATTCCTTACATCAAAACATGAGAATGTAGCAAGGCTGATAGAGGATGACCTAAGCTCTCCGAGGTTAAAACATCTCGCGACCTCCCCAAAAGCATGCTACCTTCTCCACTTGAACAAAGAGACCTTTAGAGCATCTAGTTCGTCCTACAGTATCACTTCATTTCATCGAGGGAAGAACCAAATCTAACCAAGCAGGCATGAGGAAGCTCGTAAAGCTTTGTTACCACTAAAGAACGCCAATGTAGTCATCTCAAGCTTCGGAAGGGACTTGGAGAGGTTAGATCAAGCTCCTAGTATCAAGACTAGAACATAGATGTACCTTGCAATTGAAGACAGCGAACACCATATTTGATGACATTCATAATGCATCTCTTCAGGGCAGCATACAAGATCGTATTCACTCTCCAATGTGTATTAAAATGCTACGGGCATAAGAGGCAAGTGATTGAGTCCAAAGAGGAAACAAACTTATCTCCCTCTAAGATATTCTCAAATTCGTTATCAAACCAAAAGTCAATAACATTTAAACAAAATATCTCGCTCGATAGGAAGGGATTTGATTCAGAGATTCATGGCAGGAGAATAACGAGTCTAACCTAATTGGACCATGTATAAGTATGTCTAGGCATGCACGAAGAGGATGGACTGAGAGTTGAAAAAAAAAAGAATAATTCCCCATTATGGCCTAAATTCTCTAAGGAGAACACGACCTTCGTTCTTATCTACTTATCGACCGGCACAAAGTTGCCACCATCATTATACCTTAGAGAGATTGAGAGTTTTTGAGTGACCTTTGTATATCACGCTTGATTCAATTTCATTAATAGAACAATTGAATCTCATCTACATATCTTACATTCCCTTTTCATTATTACACGCACTATTAGGTACCTAAGGTACCACCCTGACCGCGACTTCCGAGGTAGCAGTCTTGAGCGTGTTAGCTGAAATTTCTCACCCCGAGTGAATTTTCAGTTAACAATAACAAACACATCAATATCCTTCAACAATTGTCTAATTATTATTATTGTTGGATGAGAATAACTGCTTCGATCACACTCCTTATTCATTTCGCACTTATGCAATGCACCAATATTAGGTCTAAATCTTGAATCTTATCCCTTACTTCTTTCTTCTTCATTTGGTGGAAGTAGTTCTTCATCGTCATCGTAAGGTTTGAACTCTTCGTATATAGAGTCTTATGAAATTATGAAGAACCATCGAAGCAATCTTGATCTTCACTTGAATATTAAAAGGAAACTTAGGCATTTGTCTTAAAATTTTCCATATGTTTTTCTAAATGCCAAAGGTCCTTTTTATAGTGTATCTCATAGAAGAATGTACATAATTAAATAGTCCTTTTTGACCACTTGGATAATTTCCATGCCGAAAATCAAGAAGATGATATCGCTCACCTTTATATGGCCCTAAATAACCATTCATGTAAAGGTATCCTACATCAACTAAATAATATTTGCCTACACAAAGAAAAAACATATTAAATAAATTAATTTATATTCCATAACATATATATATATATATATATATATATATATATATATATATATTAACAAATGAAGGTATCATGCATCTCTAACCTGTAGGCGGATGTGGAAAAGGTAAATCTTCACAACGTAAGGCCTTTAAAAAATACGAGTATCATGAACAGTGCCCTCCCATCCAGCCCATGCGAATGTAAAACACATACAACCATTACATTTTTTTAGGAGTACCTTTTCTACCGATATAAGGTATTTGTTTTGTTGGGAAACAACAACTGGTATATACGTTCCATCAATTGCTTCTATACAATCTTTAAAATATGGCCAAATCTATGCTGAAATCTCACCTGAACAATTCTATTCCCAAGTAAATGACTAAATGTGATAAAAAAACATGGCTATTGCCTCAACTAATGGGATATTTTTAGCTTTACTTAGACCATTAGATTCACTCAACAATTTAAATAATTTTAGAAATACATGTTTCTCCATACTAAATTCTCGGTGACATCCATCCTTATAACCTTTTAGCACCTTCATAACAAATGCATATCCTGTATATGAAGTTTTTCTACAAGGCACCTTGTATGTGTTTAAGAAAATGATCCACATATAGTCCTACTCCAGTTTGCATGACTTGTAAAAAATTGAGATCATGAACATGTCATCATGCTCATAATCATCATCACTATCATGAGATGCTATATCTGTCAGAACAATACAATTAAATTTACCAATGAAAAATAATTAAACACAAACAAGTATATGTCCAAATAATATCATTCATATCTCATAATAAAATTATCAAAACAATTGTCTAATACAAAACACATAAATTGTCAAATAAAATAGTTGATCATTACAGCACTATAAAATAATAATTAAACCATAACATCATTTCCTTCGGCCATTCCATTTGAATGGCTTGATCCTTAAGTGTAACAAACATCACCATATTATCATTTTAAAGAAACTTTTTGGTGGTTTTAGCTATAAAAGGTTGACACCCCTACTCAATTTCAAGCATGCTCTTTGAGATTCATAATGCTCTTCCACCCAATCCTATTGAAATGACCATTTGAATACCTCACTAGCTAGATCAATCCATTTAGCCTTAGCTTTATTTTGATTTTCCTCTCTAACATTTTCTTGAATAGAATTCAATAGTAGGTAAGACATTTTCTATACAAAACAAATATAAATAAACAACATATTACATATATGTCCAATTTATAAACTTTTAAAATATTTAAAAATAAATAAAAGATGTACGGATAATAAAAGATGTACAGACACATGTAACTGAGTTTAAAAACAAAATCACAATATAACTGAAAAAAGAAAAGAAAAGATCATATTTATGCGAGTTAAAAAATAATAATAATAAAAAATATCATAAATATAGGAGTTTAAAAAAATTCATAGATGCATGAGTTTTTTTTTTAAATATAAATATAGCAGGTACATGAGTTAAAAAAAACATAAATACATGAGTTTTAAAAAAATAAAAATCATAAATATATGAGTTTTAAAAAATAAAAAGTACTGACACTTGAGTTAAAAAAAAAAGAAATCGCAAGTAAATGAGTTCTTAAAAAATCACACGAAACTTAGTTTTAAAAAAAAAAATATCAAATAGAAAGTACATGTATATGATTTTTTTTTTGGTGGAAATAAAAGAAAATGTATCTTTCTAAGTTTAAAAGATTAAAAATGTCATCAATTTAATAAACTTGCACTTTTGTCCCTTAGGGGACATGAATTTCCTGGATTACCCTATAAAGAGATCTTTTAAATATTAAACCTTTTGAAAGGGGGATTTCCAAACTATCCTATACCACAAACACCATTACGGGGGCTGACAAAATTACCCTAAATGAAAATCAAAATCAGAACAGCTTTGAGATGAGAGAAACCCAAACCGATCATAATCAAAATCAAACGAGCATTTGTAAGGGAGAAACTCAACAACATAGAAAAAGTAAAAGAAAGGCAAAATCAAACCAGTTTAGAATAGACAAATTGCAAAATCAAACTTATGAAGAGTAGAAGAAGTGACAAGCGAGCGAGAAGATTAGAAGAAAGTAGTAGAGTGGAAGAGAAGAGTTGTGTTTCAGAGTATACGAGATAAAGATGAAAAGGGTGATGTTTGAGAACCAGGGGAGACGAAATGACGAGGAGATAAAGACGAAAACGATTGTTTGTTAGTTCCCAAAACATAGAGGTAGGCATTGTTCGTTTATATTTTTCGTTTTTGAGGATTTTTACGAGTGAGGGATGTTTCATGTTTGTTTATCTTAGGTTTTTATTTGGACTGTATTTCAGACTGAGGGATGTTCCATGTTTGTTTGTTTGAGGTTTTTTATGTGCATTGTATCTACGATTGGGTTATGTTCCATGTTTTTTTATTTGAGGCTTTATATGTGTATTGTATTTACTACCGTGTGATGTTCCATGTTTGTTTATATGAGGTTTTGTTCTGGCAAACATAGAGGTAGGCATTGTTCGAGCAACCATATGTTTTTTTTTTTTTTTCGTTTTTGTTTTTGTTTGCTCGTTTCTTGTAAAATTGGACTATATACAAGTATTGATATATTGTAGCTGATGGAATAAAAGACACTTTTGTTGTAGATTGTAGAGTATAATGTGGTTGAATTGAAAATGGAGATGTTAAATGATTAATTGGGACTAGAAATGATAAACAATGTATCAGGGTTTGTAATCATATGCAGTACTTGAAATCCCTATGTAGGGCTTGACTTTTATGTTGCATATTGCATTGTTATTTTGGTTTTTGTATGTATTTAGTCGTGTTGGTTTTATTTGGATTTGGCAGAGATGAGGTTTTGTTGGAGATTGGGGGTGGTCTGCTAGTTATGTTGGTTTTTGTTTTTGTTTTTATGGATTTTGTGGAGATAAAGTATTATTGGAGATGGTCTGCTTGTTAAGTTCGTTTTTGTGAGTTGACTGCCTTGTTGAGATACATATGGGGTATAGTGGAAATGTGAAGGAAATGTGCCTTACTAGGTAGGTTTAAATTTAATTTGGGCAGGGGTTGAAAGTCTAGGTATAGGGCTTCAAATTTAATATCAACGCCTAAAAGTCTAATTCAGGGCTTAAAATCCCTTTTTAGGGCATTAAATCCTAGTTAGAGGGTGCTTGAAATCCTTTCACAGAGCTTGATAATCTAGTACATGGCTTGAACTACCTTTTCTAGGGCTTGAAATACCTTTTATAGGGCTTGAAATATCATTCTCGGCTTGAACTCTCTGTCCAGGGCTTGAAATCCCTATCTAGGGCTTGAAGTGCCTATGTCGAGGGTTTGAAATTCCTATCCAAGGCTTGAATCCTAAATCCTGGGTTTCCCTTTTCAGGGCTTGAAGTCTAAACCCTAGGCTTCAAACTGTTGGGCTTGAAATCCCTTTCCAAGGCTTGAAGTCTAAATCCTGGTCATGTATAGGTTTAATTTTAGGGCTTGAAATTCCAATTCCCGGACTTCAAAAATATTATAATCTTGTTCATTACTTGTGTAAACATTGATACTTAGTTTTACTATGTAATTGTATTTTTCTGAATAAATTTATAAAAACAATCATTAATTTATTTTGTTATTTGTTAATTAATTTTGGTTCTGTCGCAAACCAGATGTCTGTCGATCCTTATCAGAAACTATGGAGGTATCTGAACTAGAAAGACTAGATACAAGCAAGAAATAACTCTCAAAACAAGAAATTTTTTCTTCAAGATCTGAAGTCAGTCCTAACCTATTGTGGCGTGCTTGATCGGTTTAGGCAAGGCTCCTTTAGCAAGTACTTGGATCTGGTACAACCTGTGAAAGTTCATGGCATGCTAATTTACAACCTGCTGAAAAGAGAGATAATTCTTCCAAGTCTCAAAAGGTAGACGAAATATGGTTAGGTTAAGGGATGGATCAGGCTCGATTTGGCAGAAAGGAGTTTTGCTTGTGCAGAGCTAAGTATGGGCACACTGCCTAAAAGGTTCCGAGAAAAGAAATAAATGGGTGAGGATTCTATTTTGAGTAGGTATTTTGAAGATAAAAGGTCAATAGCTGAATTCTTGGAGGCAACATTTAAAGATTTTACGGCTACAGATGGTGATGACGCTTGAAAGTTGGCTTACCTAGTAATGGTCACCCAATTCTCGGAACTGATGAAGGATGAACATCCATACCTGTTTGGCTGTGGCCTTTAGTTAAAGATGAGAAATCATTTACAAGTATTTAATAGGGGTCCTACATATTTGATGTTACATTATATTGGCTTAAGAATGCAGCCGAGAATCACGTTAAGAAGTTGAGAGGTGAATACCAAAAGAAAGATGGAGAGAAGAAGGAAGAGAATGAGGAGAAGAATAAGAAGAAGAACTTGAAAAAGAAGAAAAAGTAGAAGAAAAAGAAGAAGAAGAAGAAAGTGGTGAAAAGTGAGAAGAAAACAGATGGTGTGGAGAAGTTGAAGACAAGGAAGAGAACTCAGGGTTGCCGCGATGTAAGATGTGAGATTTCGATACAAGGGTGTTGAAAGTCGAAAGCTACTTCAGTACAATGGTGTGTATTTCATTAATTGTAGTTGTCTATAATTCTATAGTTATATGTACTTGTTGGATGACCGTAACATTGTTTTTATTTCATCATGCAGACGCCTTTACACCCATATAAGGTTCATGATCATGAGAAGTCAACGAATTACTACAAATCTCCGAGTGTTGAAGAGGTGTCTGGCATAAAACCAGATAAGAAAAAAATAATGTTGGGGGGAGATAGATACTGATTATACCATGAAGAGGCAACAAATGAGGGAGTTGTTCTATTTACTACAGTAAGCCAATAACAATCTTATTGAGATCTATAAACTCAGATGAACCAACATCTATGAAGCAGCTCTTTGATTATGAAACTCCTAAGGTACAAATGCATTCTCTTTAAATATAACTAGTAATGAAATTGATTGTTACGGAATTGATAAGTAGTATACGTAATTATTATAATCCTAAGTTATTTCTTTAGTTATTTTTAAGAATCTAATAACTTGCTCATGATTAGGATTTACAGTCAAAATTGTAAACATCGGTTCCATCTACTATTCCTGAAATGTATTCAGCTATTGTATAGTTGATCAAGCAAAGTGAGGAATGGAAAAAATCTTTTTGAACTGAAGGTTGGAGATACATTAGTACAAAATCAACATCTGACAAGGAAAGAACAAGCAAAGAAAAAGTTATGGATAACAAGGTAAGTTTCATCTATTGCTTAGTTATTCAATTAATAAACACTATTGACATTAGTAGTTCTTAATCATATTCTTCTCACTGTAGGATGCCGGTGGTAAGGTAATTTTCTCACCTGTGCAAAAGTATGGTTATATATTTTTTGAGAAACTGATGTTAATGTTGATGATGACATGGAAGTTGGGTTGGAAAAGGTTGATGGTGAGAAATTTGATGTTGATGGTGACACATAAGTTGGGTTGGAAAAGGTTGATGGTGACACTGGTGTGTTAAAAAAGGTTGATGGTGAGAAGTTTGATTTTGATGGTGACGCAGCTGGGTTACAAAAGAATGATGGCTGCCTAACCATGTCTGAGAAGTTTGATGGTGACAAGGTTGGGTTGAAAAAGGTTGAGAGATGCTCAAAGAAGGTTGTTCACGAAGCATGTGTATCTGATAAAAGGAATGGCAACAATATTCAGCTTTGCACCGAGAAAATCCCAGTTCAACAACCCATTCCTGTGGATGACTACCATTCACTGGTTGTGAACATTGTACTGAGTGTTATGTGTCTAGAAGCGGTCATGGTTCCTCGGGATCCCGTATACTGACCCTATGCTCTCCACTGAACGTCGAGGTATATATCTACGTGCTACAGATAAATCTACTGTTAAGCATTATAAAACTTATTGTCAGGTGTGATTGTTAAAAGAAGCTGAACAATTTATGAGTTACTAAGTTGGAAATCCATTTTTCAGGGTTCACCAATTCGTTGAAGTCTTCACGTTTCATATCCTCCATCTGTCCAGTACAGACATTGTTCAATTGGTCGGTCAATTTAAATTAAATATAAAGAAAAAAAAACACAAGTACATACAATATTCTAGAAAAAAAGAGGAGAATAGGATCAGAGCTTATGAAGTTTTATCTTTCTTCTTAAAATCGGACATGAACCTAATATAATCCTCATTTATAACTTCACTCGAATCTGGGGTTTTCTTTTTCTTATTGAGGCGTTCGAAATGAGAGGTTGGCAACTATCAGGTTGTCAAATTGGTCCCGACCGCCTTTGTCGTAAGTTCATTTAACTTATATTGGTCAAGTTATGCTCGCTTTTGTCAGGCTTAACAAAATTCTTGTTATTTTGTAAACAAGCTCATTTGGATTTGAAGTGGAAAGCTCGAATACGGTTGTTGGACAATGAAAGAGCATTAAAAGACTTTGAGGCGTAAGAGAAGAAAAGACTCGAACAAGAAACAAGAAACGACTGAAGAAACCGGGTCGAACTAAAAAAATTGAAAAAGTACGGCAGAAAGAATAAGAATCCTAAATCTACACCGGTTGTGCCGGTTTGGGAAGAATACCTGGCATGCGATCCCTTATCTTTCCACCCAAACGATGATACAATATTGTATGTTTTGGGTAGTAAGCTTCTTTCACTGAATCGTGGTGGACACTTGACTAGGTAAGTTTGGTGATTGACGTTGAACTTTGATTCATAATGTTTTAACCCTTTGAATCTTTATTTAATAAACATCTGTATTGTTTACACATATGTTGATTCTTTGCAACACCGGCGGCTCGAACTGGGTTCTCAGTCAAGTTTTGTTAAAATAAGAAAACATGCTTATGAATGATTCATTTTGACCACATAACGAAAAAAGTGAGCGGTTGAAAGACATATGATGCTTACTTTATTTGTTACCTTCAATTCTAAAGCATTCAAACTACTATGAACAATTAAAGATACCTCCTCACACAACTTCATTCACTACTGAAAATGTGTTCCAGCAATCTTCCTCCACAAGATGATGAGTAGTTAATTTAATTTTATGTGCATCATAACTTGGTGCGGTTACATTTAATCATTAGCATACCAATATTAATGTTTGCATTTTCACATTGTGTAGTAGTAGCTGTGGTGCTTTCATGCTAAAATCTGCCGACTTAATACTATCTGGAGACCTTTTACCATGGAAGGATGTTTTTGGACAACAGGATATACCCGTCATTCGGAACGCAATGGCATTGGACATTTTCAGTAATGGCAAAATATCCCTTCTAGCAAATCAGCCGTAGGTATTTTACTACGTTTTACCAAGTCTTTCATCATGTAGATGTGTGTATAGGTTCAACAATTCTTTAGTAATCTAAGGATTCTAGAGCCCATGAATTTTTGTTCTAGAGCCCATGGGATATTGGTTTAGAGCCTATCGAATGTTGGTATAGAGCCCAGAACTTTATATTTTATCCTAAGAATTGCACATTTGCAGTCCATGAAATGTTGATTTAGTTCCCAGGAGTTTTTCTATAAAAGCTCTGGAATTTGTCATTAGGCATAGTGACATTGTGAATATTACTAAAGTTGCTAACATTATTGTATTACTAAGGCTTCCCATACTGGGTTCTTTTCATGTGTTCTTTTCTTGTAGGAAAAAAATTATAAAATGATCGAAAAATATTAAAATAAAATAAATTGAAAGATTTAACATCTCAGCACTATATTATAATTCAGTGCTTCAATTTGGTTTCTCTTGCATACCATATGCGATTGTTCCAGGGCCTCAAATGTATTTTTTTTTCGGGCAGTAAAAATAATATTTTTCACAATGTGGGGGTTGGTGGAACATAGCTGGAACCCACTTTATAATATTTTTTACAAAGTGGAGGACATCTGGATACCACATCAAAAAATAGGTTATTCATACATGTAACACACTTTAAAATGTACACCTACTTTATGAAAAAAATAATACATAACATGAACATGAACCAATTATATTTGGGACTGGGTCATAACATAGTTGCAGCCCACCACATAAGAAACCGCAAACAAAAGTAAAGAAAAGTGAAAGGGGGGTAGAAATCATAAATCCCATCCCTTTCCTCATTCCTTTATTTTCTTCTTTCATTTTGGAAACTCCTATGGTGAACCGTAGAGTGTTCTTTGACCTAAGCATCAACGACCATCCTACAGGTAGAATTGTGATGGAGCTCTTCACAGACAGTACCCCGTTAACAGTAGAAAACTTTCGGGCTCTTTGTACCATAGTGAAAGGGATCGCCACGGTTGGGAAGCCACTCCACTATAAGGGATCAACCTTCCATCATGTGATACCCGGGTACATGGTCCATTTAGAAGATTTATCTCATGAAAATGGAACCAGAGGTGGCTCTAGTTTTGCCGACGAGAACTTCGTGAAGTGTCCATGGCAAAAACCGACTCGATGGTAAGCAAGTCGTCTTTGGTTATATTGTCGAAGGATTTGACATCTTGAAGGCTGTTGACAAGATTGGTTTCAGTTCTGGCATCACATCCAAGCTCGTATTGGTTGTTGACTGTTGTGAATTGTGTTGAAACAAATTTTCACAATTGTGTTTTATTTTGACTATTGCTTTGGTTGGTTTTGTTTTATTTCGGTTGTAAGACAACCATGAATTGTTTGCGTAATGCCTTTATGGCCCAACAATTTTACATTTGGAGCCCAGTTCAATGTTGTTTTGAGCCCATAACTTTATCTCTTGAAGCCCTGAAATTGCCCTTTGGAGCCCTGAATTTTTATTTTTTTTTGCAAGCCTTTTTGTGGAAGATTTGTTGTCGACAATAGATAACATCGTTGGGAATAAATAAATAAATAAAAGTTAATATATAGTACTAAACGACATTTTTCGTTGTAATTTTATTCCAGTGTGTGACCAATTGTTGAGTAACAAATGCCATACACATATAGTTTAAGGATAATTTAAAAATGTAAAATAAAAAATGAAAAAATGGAAACAGAGACCATCTTCGCACTGTATGATATTTTTGGGCTTCAATTCCGTTTCCGGAGCTACAACTATATTCTTCCTTGGAAATCAAAAATATTTTATTTTAAATTGGGTGTTTGTGGACACACCTGGATCCCACTTACATAACTCGAGGTGGGATTTGACTTATATTTATTTATGGGCATCTTGAATTAATCTGGGCTTGCGATTGAAAATATTTTACAATTTGGTGTTTGGATTTCACATTGAGCCAACCACCTGAACACTATTGTATCCTGCTAGACCTTTTTATATCCTGGGCTTGAAAAATTAATTATGGCTTCAATGTCTTTTGTATGTGTAACCGATGAGGTGGGTCTCATAATTTTCTTCCCGATCGAGACGGTCGAAAATGAATGGGACATAGGTAGGCAACTTTATGTTGTTTTCTGGGTTCTGAAAGCATCGGATGGTCCTAAAAATACCGAATGACCAAGTCCATTACCATTGGTTAGTAACACTTCATCTTTTGCATTGTGATGTGTGACACTTGCACTATCACTTTAGGTAACAACATATTGTGTCAGCAAGGCTTCCCATACTAGATGACATTTTTCATTGTAACTCTTTTCCACGGTGTGGGCACATGTTGAGTAACAAATGTTATACATTATAAAAATAATTTAAAATTATCAAAAAAATTTAAATAAAATTGAAATAGACACCATCTCAGCCCTGTGTGATATTTCTAGGCTTCAATTCTGTTTTCAGAGCTTCAACTGTATTCTTTCATGGGCGTCAAAAATATTGTATTTTTAATTGATTGTTATTGGGACACAACTGGATCCCACATGCATGATCGAGGTGGGTTTTGAGTTATATTTATTTATAGGCTTGCAATTGAAAATATTCCATAATTTGGGGTTGAGATTCCACATTGAGCCCACCAACTAAACAAAAATGTATCCCACTAGACCTTTTAAAATATCCTGAGCTTGAAAAATTAATTCTAGGCTTACTGCCTTTTGTTTGTGCATCCGATGATATGGGTCTCGTAATTTTTTTCCCGATCGAGACGGTCGAGAGTGGATAGGACATATGTGGGCAACTTTATGTTGTTTTCTAGAAGCATTGGACGGTCTCAAAAATACCCCATTACCAAGTCCATTACCATTGGTTAGTAACATTTCATCTTTTGCATGGTGTTGTGTGACACTTGCGCTATCACTTTAGGTAACAATATATTGTGTCACTAAGACTTCCAATACTAGATGACATTTTTCATTGTAACTCTTTTCTAGTGTGTGGGCACATGTTGAGTAACAAATGCCATACAGTCTAAAAATAAGTAAAAAATATTGAAAAAAATAAATGAAATGGAAATAGATACCATCTCAGCCCTGTATGATATTTCTAGGCTTCAATTTCGTTTATAGGGCTTCAACTGTGTTCTTTCCTGGGCATTAAAAATATTGTATTTTAAATTGATTATTTGTGGGACACAGCTGGATCCCACTTGCTTGACTCGAGGTGGGCTTAGCCTTATATTAATCTATGGGCTTCTTGAATTTGTTTGGGCTTGCAGTTGAAAATATTCCACAATTTGGGGTTGGGATTCCATATTGATCCCACCAATTGAACACAACATTTTCCTACTATACCTTTTTAAATCCTGGGCTTGAAAAAATAATTCTAGGCTTGATAGTCTTTTGTTTGTGCATATGATGATATGGGTCCCGTAATTTTCTTCCCAATTATAGAGTTGCACGCTCTTCACGGATGGTGTCTTCTGCATTTGCAATCCTTTGTCTGAGACATTCGAAAATGGACTCCAACCTATCTGTCTCATCAGTTTTCCTGCCAAGATGATTTTTTTTTTTTTCTGTTGTAAGAAAAAAATTATAAACAAATAGATGTGAGAATGTAACAGAGACAAAAGAGGTATTTAAAATGGATGAAACATTATAAGTCAATTTCCGGGGCTCCATAGTTTCCAGGGCCTAACACATCAATGTTTTTCAGAGCTTATCATTATCAGTTCATCCAGGGCTTATTAATTTCGAGCCTTGTCTTGCATGACTCTTGACCTCCATAATATCCAGGGCTTGACACATCAATGTCTTTCCAGGGCTTAACATTGTTAGTTCAGTGCTTGTGAAATAGCATTAACGACAACAAATATGCTAGGCAGACAGAAATATACCTTGCAGCAGACAAATGGGGACAGACCCGAAAATAACATTATTCCATACAAGTTTATGAAAACAGTTGTAACAACTTCAAAACATAAAAAAATTCCGCCTAACTCCATCAGTACAATCCCTTAGAAGACATTATTCATTATTCCATACATGACAACCTACACTCACCACACCAACTACATAAAAGTGGTTAATACTGTACAATAACTACACCCACCACAATAGAAACATCCCCTACAACTTAAAACAAATACTATACCATCATCACAACAACAAATGTTGGACAATCCTGTATCTCAACCTACAGTAATGGTGGATGTGCATGCAACAAAAAAAAGTGTAAGCAAGTGTTGTCAAAGATTTATTTTTAAAAAATAAATTATAAGGAAAGGATGGGTCTCATGCATACCTAACAATCAACTTCTTCATCATCTGTGTCACTATCATTCAAGCTTGGGTGGGGTGCATAACTAGGGTGGGGTGCACTATACGAGCACTTAAGTTTGTTATGTTCTTCTTTCTTGCATACGCTACAAGCACATGGTTATTTTGTTGGTTTCTCTGTCATGATGAGTTTATGCAACTTTTTTAGTGTCCCTTTTGCCCACAATTCACATACGTTTGTTACTTTCAATTCTCCCCAAAAGAAGGTGTTTGATTTTTCATTGGTCTTCCTGTCAATCATTTTTTTCATGCCAATACAACGTGATTACAAACAGCATCAGTAATGTTCCACACTTCAGGTTTTGGAACAGGGCTTACAACCATAGCGTAAGCCTGTTTCAACCATCCCATTTTGAAAAAGTTAGAACATAATGTGATGATGAGAATACCTTTAAACCTGGTACAAAAGACAGAAATACATAGACAAACAATTATATATTGATTATCTCTGGTATAAAATGTAAATAAACATTATGTAAGCATACGTTGTAACAACCATGAAATGAATACACAGCATCTCATCTAGGTCCCATTCACGGCATGGGCATGTGCAGGGAAAAAACCAATTGCAGCGGAAGCGTGAGAAAATTTAATAAAAAGTAGGGTTTGTGTATAAATAAAATTTTTCCCTTTGACTAACAAGAACCTTAACCCTAAATTAATTGATGTATATAAAAAATGTCGTACCTTTTTCTCGTGATGATTGAACAAGCGCCGAATTGATTCCATAAGATCTTCCAATACAATCACGAACGTGAATCACCTAGAAGTTTGGGCTCCCTTTCTTTTAATCGTATACCTGAGGATGGAAACAAACAAAATCTTTTTCTTTGTTAGTTACAATAATCCTCCAAGAAGAAAACAAAGAGCATTAGGTCACTTGTGAATTATCAATCTATTTGATTGAAACTCGCGAGAACCTTGATTTGATGTTGTACACAAAACCTTTTGATGTAAAGGCTACTAGTGTACTATCGAAAACTAAACGTTCTTTCTTTCTATTTCTTAGAGTTGATTGAATTTTATCTAGAGTAAAATCAGATTTTTCTCCCTCAAAATTCCTATGATGGCCGAAATTCTCTACGAAATTACCTTAGGCTGGCCGAAATTAACATACATATATATAGGATTATAAATCCTCTCCTAAGAAAGATTTACTTGGTTGGCAAGAATCCTTTCCTTAGGTGGATTTATTTGGTAGTTAAAAATTCTTATCTAAAAGGAATTCTATCCTATTATATATATATATATATATATGGGCTGGCCGAAATTTCATTGGATGTAAATTAGGATCACAAATCCTTTCCTTTACTGGGTTGTTAAGAATCATTTCCTTATGTGGATTTACTTGGTAGTTAAGAATCATTTTTTAAAAGGAATTCTATCATACTCCAAGACTCCTAATCCAACTCAATAGTGTATTTGTAACCATATTAAAGACTTCCTAATTTGATTAGATAAATAATTCCTTTTATTTATCTACTTATCAAATATAGTATTTGATATTAATTATACTACCAACAATAGTACAATTTTAGGAGACCATCTCCTACTAGGAAAAAGATTTTGACTCTTAATTAAATAATTAATTAAGCAACAAATTAATTAATTTCCATTAATTAAATAATAAAATAATATAATATAATTAAGCCATTCTAAATAGTCTTGCCGCCCAAACCATATATATGGGCCAATATATTATTTTCTTATTTCATTAAATCCATTTGACCTTTATAAAAAGTCCATATGTGAACTAGACCCATTCTTACAAAAAGAAACAAGTCCACATGCCTCAATACAATTCTAAATTGGTCCGGTAAAGTATATCAAGTGATCCATGCAAGTTCGTGTGGATTGGGGATCTTGGTGGGCTATCTGAATTTAAGCTCCAATAGACACAACCCGATCACAATCAACAAATGATTCACTTAGGTCCGATATATTTAATTTTAGTCCATTCAACTAAAGAACTAAAATTGAACTCTGAAATAAAGATAGAATAAGTTGATGTTACTCATTCATACCCTAGAGAACCTTATTGGAGAAAGTGTATCCTCGTAAAGAATATCAGTAATCGTCAAGAGCTCATAGACCACCTATAGCTCTCCAAGTTACCATATTTACTCATATGACCACATTTTGAACTTGGATATTTTGACTTGTCCAGAAGCCATGTTTCAATAGACACCATTGAAAACTTAACGTTAAGATTTAATATTCAATACCTCAAAACATCCATATGATGATATTCTACTCTCATTTGATAATTTGAGCCACGATGTACATATCTATAAATGAAGTCCTCTATCGATTAACAAATGAATACCACCAAACTATCAAGGATAGACTATGCTATATAATCATACTCATTGATAGCTCAAATATAACACTTGCATTCATAAGTCCATCATTTATCTCAGGATTGAGATAGACTCTCTGATTGTCTTCAAATAAAAATTGTTATCCATTAACGGTTCTAGATATTATGATCCAATTCAATGCACCCAGTGCACTAGATTCTTTTGCCTAAAGACACCATACTTTGATGATTTTAGACTCATCATAACACATTTGATCACACTCAAATGCTAGCAAAAGAATCTACAACTTTGACAAGATAAATGCGCCAAACCTTTTATCTTAAGTTGTGAATATTATTCAAAACTAACTAAAGAATTGTGTCTACCTCATACATATCTAGATGTATGAACAATTCTTCTTTTCTCATAGTCTTTTGATCTTATGATTAGTTACTTTTGACAATTATAATAATTAAACTATAAATGCTATAAGATTTGTTAAACTAGAAATCACTATATTAATATGAAAAGATTGCCAAATACATTATTACACCCTTGCTATCGAGCATAATCCTAACAATCTCCCACTTGCTCTATAGCAAATGTGTCATATCTCTCATCCCCATGTTCTCTAGATGCCTATCAAAACTCTTTTATGGAAGAGCCTTTGTAAAGGAATCCGCTCAATTAGCTGCTGACATGATCTTGGTAATCGTCATGTCACCCCTATGCACAATTTCCCTCAAAAGGTGATACTTTCTTTCAATGTGTTTCCCTCTCTTATGACTTCTTGGTTCTCTCGAATTATCCACTATTCCACTACTGTCACAATAGATAGTGATCTACTTATTCGCATCAAGAACCATTTTCAAGTCAATCAAGAATTAGCAGAGCCAGACAACCTCTTTACCAGCCTCGCATGCGGTGACATACTCGGTTTCCATGGTCGAATCGATAATACAAGATTGCTTTATACTCCTCCATATGATTGCCTCTCCTCCAATAGTTAACACAGATCCTGATGTTGATCTCCTAGAGTCAGAATCTGACTGAAAATCAGAATCTGTATACCCAACAGGAATTAAATCCCCTCCAGAGTATACAAGCATATAATCTCTCGTTCTCCTAAAATACTTGAAAATATGCTTGACAACTGTCTAGTGATCAGGACCAGGTTTCGATTGAAAGCAGCTAACTATACCCACAACAAAACAAATATCTGGTCTAGAACAGAGCATTGCATACATGAGACTTCCAACTGCCAATGCATATGGAACCTTACTCATGAATTGCTCTTCATGCTCATTCTTATAAACTTGTTCCTTAGAAATTTTGATTCCAAGTGTGAAAGGTAACATACATTTCTTGGAATCTTGTATGGAAAACGTAGACAAGATTTTATCTATGTATGAAGCTTGGGATAATGGAATCGTTTTATTCTTTCTATCCCTTATGACTTGGATACCAAGAATATAACTTGCTTCTCCTAAGTCCTTCATATCAAATTGTTTTGTTAACCATTCTTTTATTGATGTCAATACACTTACATCATTTTCGATGAGTAGTATATCATCAACATAAAGAACTAGGAAAACCAACTTGTTGCCTTTAATCCTCTTGTATACACAAGGTTCGTCAAGGTTTTGAATAAATCCAAAACTTTTCACAGCTTGATAGAACCTTATGTTCCAGGATCTGGATGCTTGCTTCAATCCATATATGGATCTTTGGAACTTGCATACCCTTTCCTCTTGGCCTTTTTCAATGAATCCTTCTGGTTGCATCATATAGATGCTTTCGTTAAGACTTCCATTAAGGAAAGTTGTCTTGACGTCCATTTGCCAAATCTCTAGGTTTAGATATGCATCAATGAATAAGAGTATCCTAATGGATTTAAGCATGGCCACAGGAGAAAAGGTTTCTTCATAATCGATACCTTCCTTCTGTGCATAACCTTTAGCTACCAATCTAGCTTTAAAGGTTTCCGCCTTTCCGTTCATTCCTCTTTTCCTCTTGTATACTCACTTGCACCCGATGGGTTTTATCCCTTTAGGCAAGTCTATAAGAGACCAGACTTTATTTTTGAATATAGATTTAATTTCGGATTGCATTGCCTTTTGCCAATGGCGACTATCAACATCTTCCATTGCTTCCTTGTATGTAAAGGGATCATCGTCATCCGGAAGATTTTCTATAGATTCTCCTAGACCGATGTATCTCTCGGGTTGTCTACTCACCCTCCCACTACGGCGTTGTATGGTAGATTGTTGATCTTGTGTTGGTACGAAACTTACAATTGGCCTTGGTTACGAAACCTCTTGTGGAACTGTATCTCCTAAAAGCTCATTTAGGCCAATTCTACTTTTAGGCACTAAATTATTCACATAGTCCTTTTCCAGAAATTTTTCATTTGTCGAAACAAATACTTAAAGATCTGAAAGTCAATAAAAATAATATCCTTTTGTTCCTTTAGGATACCCTGTAAATATGCATGTTTTTGAACGGGACTCCATCTTTTCTGTCTTTCCTTTTAACACGTGCACAAGACATCCAAATATCCTTAAGTGTTGTAAACTAGGCTTTCGCCTTGTCCATAAATCATGCGGTGTTTAAGGAACCGACTTAGATGGTACATCGTTAAGAATGTACATGGCAGTTTGTAAATCATATCCCCAAAAAGAATTAGAGAGCGTTGAATAACTCAACATAGACCTAACCATGTCCAAAAGAGTTCTATTTCTCCTTTCTGCCACCCCATTTTGTTGAGGTGTGCTTGGTGTAGAAAACTGAGAAATTATCCCATTATCAATAAGATATCACTGAAACTCACCAGATAGATATTCTCCTCCACGATCAGACCTCAAGATTTTTATGCGTTTCTCAACCTGATTTTCTACTTCAGCTTTAAATGCTTTGAACATGTCAAAAGGATCCGACTTATGTCTCATGAGATATACATAACCAAATCTTGAGTGATCATCCGTGAAAGTGATGAAGCACTCATATCCACCTCTAGCTTTAATGCTCATAAGTCCATACACATCAGTGTGTATCAGTTCTAAACATTCGATGGCTCTTGTGCCTTTGGTCGTGAATGACCTTTTGGTCATTTTACCTTCCAAACAAGATTCACAAGTTGGTAGATCATCAACCTTTATGTCACTTAGAGGTCCGTCACTAACCAATCTTTTAATCCTATTTAGGTTAATATGACCTAGGTGCAAATGCCATAGGCAGGTTTCATCTTTTGATAATTTTACTATATTATGATTAGGTTTCGTTGATTCGTGTTGAACAAGTGAGACATATTTCTATGCAAGTAGAATAAACCGTTTTTCACTGTACCTTTGCAAACAAATTTGTTATTCTTACTAATAATAAAACCTTTATTAAAAGTAACCGAATATCCAAATTTATTTAAACAAGAAACCAAAATTAAATTCCTCTTGAATTGTGGTACATAATAAACGTTTATTAAATCTAAATGCCAAATAGAATCTAAATCGATTATAATATCTCCCACTCACTAGTAGACACCAATGTTCCATTGCCTAATATAAGTTGAATTCATTCTCATTCAGTCTCTTCCTTTCCCAAAACCCTTTCTAGTTAGGCCAAAGTTGCTTTTTCTTTTGTTGTTTCTTGACATTCTTACGGGTCTTAACAGTAACAATTTTACCAACCATATTCACAAAAATCATTTCGGTGTTTTGAACATCTTGCATCAGGCTTTGCAAGGTGTATTCCTTATTGTTCAAGGTGTAGTCCAACTTGAACTAATCAAAGGAATCCTACAGTGAGTT
The DNA here is from genome assembly GCA_032871835.1 of Dipteronia dyeriana. Taxonomy (NCBI): domain Eukaryota; kingdom Viridiplantae; phylum Streptophyta; class Magnoliopsida; order Sapindales; family Sapindaceae; genus Dipteronia; species Dipteronia dyeriana. The sequence continues at coordinate 30,464,292 of CM065299.1, forward strand.
GACAATCATGTCAACTTTCATCTCACCATCTATCTCAGCACCATTCAGTTCAGCAATGTTGAGAAGTGCTATGACTTTCATCATGTGATCTTTCACAGCCTATCTAGGTTTCATCCTAAGATTCATGAAAACAGTCAATGCCTTTCTTTTAGTCGTCCTAGACCTCATAGCTAACATCTCCTACAGAGACATCATTATATCGGTAGCAGTCTCTATTCCTTCATGTTGTTGTTGCAACACGTCGGAGACGATGGCCATAATGTAACGTACATTTAGCCATCTCATCTGAAGACTTCCATTACTGATACTCATCTCTTTGCTCCTGAGTAGATTCATTAGTAGGAGTAGATGGTTTAGGAGTGTACAAAATGAACTTATACTTTTCAGCTTGGAATAACAACCCAATATTCCTTTTCCATGTGACTTAATTATCATCAGTTAAAGTATTATCTTTTAGATTATTGATTAAGAATGGCGTCATGATTTTTTTTAATAACAAAAATTATATAAGTAAACAATCATGATAAAGCACTTTCGAATATTTAACTTGAATTAAATAAAATAATTCAATCGTAAAAAATTCAACGGTGATCCAACACCTATAAATGTCATGCCTCCTTTGGGAGTTCACACCACTTACTAGTTGGACTAGGTTCCACCTAATTGTTATTATAACAACCAGCGTTTTCAATTTTAGCCTTGTAATTTTTTTAACAAGAACTCTTGAGAGAATATTACTAAAATTACATTTATTGTGTTACCAAGTTATCGACCTTCAATATAATCCCTCACGAATATCCCTCCTTTGGGAGTAGATATCGTTTAGGCTAATTGTCTAGTCTATCCTTGTAAGAAAGTATCTTGCTAAGTTTCATTCATGAATACCTCTTGTGAGGTTATTACATGAAACATGAAGCTCAACTGAACTTAGAGGCCGTAAGTGTTTCAAAACACCTTCTCCCACTCAATTATTTAAGGCGTGTGATCAAATTCCAAGGAATGATTTACCAAGTTATCTAGTTGCCAACTTAGATACCTAAACCATTCTATGCATGTTTATACCAAAAGAGATATATGAGTGGTACTCCTATTCTATATGACATGTTATCAAACAACGACAAACATTGCATTATTTATAAAAATATAAATAGCTACAATTTTGGTGCATCCTAGAAAAGTAAGAAAATTACATGTCTTGGAATACAAAAAACTCATTTCTTGGCGAACAAGTCTTCACGTGACCTTCGTCGTTTGGACTCCCTCGGTTGTCTCCCATGTGCGTACGCACCCTTGATCCCTACCCATGGGCGTTCGCATGCCACAAACCCATAAAGGGCTGCGTATGGCTTCCATAGGGTTGCCGTGCGCAGCCCATGCCACAATAAATGTGGCCGCGTGCTCTCTGTACACACGTTTGTTGCTACGGCTCGCACAAATCCAAACTTGTTCCGATTGCTTCCAATTCTTCAAACCTTCGAGTCTTCGATACTTGAATGTATTACTGAAGAATTTAAATAATAAAATATTGCAATTTTTTTTTATATTACGATAAAAAAAAAACTTAGCAACTACCAAGAACTACCAAGAAGGATATTATGGCAATGATAGACCACCCTTCTTGTAACAATCCCAAAACAAAATACATTGAAATTCTAGGACTATAATTGAGCAATAACAAACCACATATAAAAAAATATATATATATCCATACATTCCAATGTAAGTATATATACAAATACCTAGAGTACCATCTCTTTATAAAACATGCATATATACAATAAAAAGAAAAAGATTCACGAACACATACATCAATTAATCAAGGGTACAACCTGGCTCTGATGCCAATTGCAGGGAATAAACCACGTGCAGCAGAAGCGTGAGAAAATTTAATAAAAATTAGGGTTTGCGTATAAATAAATTTTTTACCTTTTACTAACAAGAACCTTAACCCTAGATTAATTGATGTGTATAAAAAGTGTCGTACATTTTTCTCGTGACGATTGAACAAGAGCCGAATTGATTCCGTAAGATCTTCAAATCCAATCACAAACTTGAATTACCTATGAGTGTGGGCTCCCTTTCTTTTAATCGTATACCTGAGGATGGAAACAAACAAAATCTTCTTCTTTGTTAGTTACAATAATCCTCCAAGAAGAAAACAAAGAACTTTAGGTCACTTGTTAATTATCAATCAATTTGATTGAAACTCGCGTGAACCTTGATTCTATGTTGTACACAAAACCTTTTGATGTAAAGGCTACTAGTGTACTATCGAAAACTAAATGTTCTTTCTTCCTATTTCTTCTTTCTCGAATCACACTATATTTCTTAGAGTTGATTGAATTTTGTCTAGAGTAAAATCAGATTTTTCTCCCTCAAAATTCCTAATATTGCCGAATTCTTCTCTTAGAAAAATAGGGCTGGTCGGAATTCTCTATGAAATTACCTTAGGCTGGCCGAAATTACAATTCTTCTTTTCTCTTAGTATTTTGACCTTGTGATTATTTACTTTTGACAATTATAATAATTAAACTATAAATGCTATAAGATTTTTAAACTAGAAATAACTTTATTAATATTAAAAGATTGCCAAAAACATTATTACACTCTTGCTGTCGAGCATAATCCCAACAGCATGAACGTTGTTCCAAGTCAACAATTGCTTCATTCCATTTGTCGTTAACCTTGAATCTAGTGAAATCAATTAGGTGAATCTCATACCATTACGATGGTAATACCTTGTATTTAATATGTTGGTCTGCATCATGAGTCAAGAATGTGGGTATTTCTCTTGCATTACTTCAACGGTCATGGAACATCAATCTCCCAACATCATGAATGGTCATGAGATAACGCTGACAGCTTGTTCTTACAATCTCGTGTAAGTTGGATCCCAAAAACATAGTTTGCTTCTCCCAAATCTTTCATTTGGAATTTGTTAACTAGCCATTTCTTTACTCTTGATAAAGATTCTACATCATTACCGATGAGAAGAATATCATCAATGTAAAGAACTAAGAAGACCACCTTTGATGTACTTATAAACAAAAAGATCATCAACATTTTGATCAAATCCATATGATTTAGCCGCTTCATCAAAACTGATATTCCATGATCGAGAAGCTTTCTTAAGTCTATAGATGGACCTTTGCTACTGTCAAACTTTTTGCATTTGGCCTTTAGCTATGAACCCCTCTGGTTGCACCATATAGACTCTTTCGTCTAGATGGCCATTTAGAAAAGCCGTCTTGGCATCCATTTACCGTATTTTATAGTTATAATATATGGCAATGGATAAGAGTATGCGAATGGATTTGAGCGTAGCTGCTGGCGAGAAATTCTGTTCATAGTTAACTCACTTTTTTTGCATAAAATCCTTTGCCACTAGCCTCGCTTTGAAAGTTTCCATTTTCCCATCAACTCCCCTCTTTCTCTTGTAGATCCATTTGCAACCAATAGGTTTAGCCCCTTCGGATAAGTCTACAAGTTTCCAGACTGATTTAGAGTACATTGACTCCATCTCGAGATTATTTGCTTATTGCCAATTCTCATTGTCAAGATCTTCCATTGCACATCAATATGTCAATGGATCATCTTTAACAAAATAAAAAATTGCAACTTGTGCTTCCTCAATTTGTTCATAACATATAGGTTGTCTCACAACCCTTCCACTATGACAAGGTGGTAAATCATTCTGATTTTGAGTTGTGGTCTTCTCACTTTGTCATTCGACAACAGTTTTGATTGTTTGTCTGATCTCATCAGAAACTAACTCCTCAAGTATAACTTTACTACAAGGTTTGAAGTCTGTCATATAGCTGTTTTCAAGAAAAGTTGCATCTGTTTATACAAATACTTTATTATCTTGAGGACTATAAAATAAACCTCCTCTTATTCCCTTTGGATATCCTGCAAATATGCATACTTCAGATCGAGGTTCTAACTTCCCAGTCTTACCTTTAAGTACGTGTGCAGGATACCCCGATATACGAATGTGTCACAAACTAACTTTGTAACCATTCCACAACTCTAAGGGTGTCTTAAGTATAGACTTAAATGGAACTAAATTAAGTAAGTATATAGAAGTCTGTAGTGCATTTCCCTAAAACAACATAGGCAATGATGAGTAACTGAACATGGATCTCACCATATCAAGCAAAGTTCTATTTCTCCATTCTGTGACACCATTTTGTTGTAGTGTCCCAGGTGCAGTCAATTGGGACAAAATCCCATGTTCGATTAAATGATCCAAGAATTTTGTATCAAGGTATTAACCTCCTCGATCTTATCGAAGAGTTTTAATCGATTTATTTAATTGCATTTCAGCCTCGACTTGGAATTCCTTAAACTTTCCAAAAGTTTCAGATTTCCTTTGCATTAAATAAGTATAACCATACCTAGAATAATCATCAATGAAAGTGATAAAATATTCATAACCCCCTTTTGCTTGTACATTAATCGGACCGTACATGACAAAATGTATCAATTCAAGAGGTTCTTTGGCTCTTTGACCTTTTACCGAAAAAGCTCGTTTGGTCATTTTACCTTTTAGACAAGATTCATAGACCGAAAGAGTACCAACTTTTAGCTATTGTTAAAGACCTTCCTTTACTAGTCTTTCAATCCTATTTAGGTTTATATGACCCAGTCTAAGATGCCACAGGTATGTGTTATCATCAAGAGAAATCTTTTGCTTTCTAGACTTTGGTTGTTCGACTTTGAAAATTTTAGTGTTAAGTAGTGTATAAGAGGTTAGTCTTAAAGAATAGAGACCATTATTTATAGTTCCAGAACAAATATTTAAAGCCTTTCTAGAACTAATAACAACTTTATTATTAAAAGAAACCTTAAATAATTGTTTATACAGTCTTGAAATAGAAATCAAATTTCTACTAAAACAAGGAATATAATAAACATTGTTCAAAACAAGAAATTTATTATTAAAGAGAATTCACACTTCTCCCACTACTTTAGCCAACACTATAGCCCCATTATCCACTCTCATCGTGTAGTCCCCATCAGCTAGATCTGTTGCAGAATCAAACATCAGCATAAAACAACAAACATGGTTAGTTACACCTTAATCAACTATACAGGAAGACATATCATCTTTAATTAAACAAGCTTCTAGAACAAGTAAATTTGATTTACCGTTCTTTTTAATCTTGAGCTCTTCGAGATACTTTTTACAGTTCCTCTTCTAGTGACCATTTATGCCGCAGTGGAAACATTTTCATTTGGCCTTTTTGTCAAAGCTCTTTGCCTTGTTGTTGTTGTTGTTGTTGTTTTTCTTAGCTTTGAAATTGCCCTTTTTATTTTTCAACTAGCCACCTAATTCATTATTATTCTTCCACTTTTTGGACTTTCCAAAAAAGGAAATTGTAGCTTCTTCAACATTTGCCTCACCTCCTTTTTCATTTAAAATGAATTTGAAGGTTTGAAGCCCGTTAAGCAACTGAGTCATGTTGTATTTCAATTTATTCATGAAATGGTTGCTTTTAAATTGAAGGAAGTTAAGGGATATTTTTTTCTAAAATCTTCCCCACTTGTGTGGCTTCGTTGATTTTAGCGCCATGAATTTCAGCCTCATTTATGTGTTCAATCATTTTGAGCATGTCCTCATGGACTGAAGTACCCTTTTTCATTCTAGCGTTCATAATCGCATTAACAGCCTTATGACGAGACTGTTTAGAAAGGTGCCCAAACATTGCCTATAGGAAGTCCATAATCCCTTTTTCGGTTTCAACCGATTCATGCTTACACCTAAGCACATCAAACATGCATGCTAATAGGTAGCACTGGGCTTTATTGTTGGCATTTTGCTAACAGTCATATGCTTTAGCAATAGTTGCTGATGACTTAGCGTGAGCACGTGGAGGACATTCCTTTGTTAGGATGAACTTGAATTTTTCACATACAAGCATGATGTTCATGTTACTTTTCCATTTGACAAAGTTTTCAGTCAGTGTTTCAGTAGCATCTTGATTATTGGACTGGGCATGTTTGGTTTGCTAAAATTAAATAACAATCATTCACATTTAATTTGTGTCCATAATATATGTATATTTCACATATATAAACTTTGGTAATGTAAATATGATGCATGATGCATGTGAAAAAAATAGAAAAATTATTTACTCAATTACCACGATAATTGAATTTTCACAAATAACGTGTCGTCATAGGATAGGTCATGTATTTGATAATTGAATTGAGACTTTCTCAATTAACAAAAGTTAAATCAAAATATCTCATATTTTCAACTTTCATTTACCACCGTTGGATTTGGTCAATAATTGTAATTAATTAGCTTAATTACATCGTTTGAGTGTAACCTACCATTTCAGAATTTTCAGACTTAACTCAAAAATTGCCATCGTAGGGTAGGTCAATTTTGAAATACATCTAAAAATCCTATTGCATGGAAGACAACATTGCTATTGACTCAAATGGACACCATCCATAGGGAGGATGAAATCAAAGCGTTTCGGGACGCCATTTAAATCTCACGGTGTTGTACTAATGGTAGAGACTATGGGTAATGTTGCCATATTACCCTCTCCCAGTCAATATTTAGAATCGTTGTATTTTAATTACAAAATATCTAATATTGTGTAATAGTATCAACTATAAAAGTTAATACAAAATATCTCATATTTTTAACTTTTACTAACCACGAGTGGATTTAGTCAAGATTGTAATTAACAAGTTTAATTACACCTTTTGAGTGTAACCAACCTTTTTTTTATTTTTTCGACTTAACTCAAAAATTACCATCATAGAGTAGGTCAATTTTGAAATACATCTAAAAATCCTATCGCATGAAAGACAGCCTTGCTATTGACTCGAATGGACACCATCCGTAGGGGGACTAAATCAAAGCATCTCGAGGTGCCATTTAAATCTCACGGTGTTGTACTAATGGTGGGGACTATTAGTAATATCTGTAAATTACCCACCCCCACTCAATATTTTGAATTCATGTATTTCAATTTCAAAATATCCAACATTGTGTAATAATAACAGCTTTAACAAATACAAATCTATTTCTAATCTAAAACAATTTTATAATAGAACATGTATGCATGACATGTCATAACGATTCCAATAGGCACTAATTAATATAGATGACATATTATATGCATGAACATATTATATAATTTTCACATAAAATATAATATGAAGAAGCAAAATAAAAGATAAATGAGTTTTGACCGAGTTACTTTGGTTATTTAAATTACAACCCCAAAATTAATCAAATAACAAATTTGTTCTTGTTGTAATATTCCTCCTTGATGCGATCCAATATCATCGGTTTGTCGATAACACCATCTTCTTCAATATTACAGTTTACAAAAGAAAGCCTAGACCACACCGGTTTTACAAATTTTTATCTAAAATTTGAAGAAACGATATTTAAAAAAAAAATCCGAAGGAACCATATAATTAATGGGTAAAATCATTTCTATTTATCATTCATCACATGAATAAAAATAACCATTAAATCACATCTAATGCAAAGTGCCCACTATTGAAATCAATTCAAATATTAGAATTAATATGAATTACAACGAGGCTCTGACACCAGTTGTTGGTTCCAGGGAACTGGAAACAGGCATCCGCGTAGCGGAAGGGTTCCAAAAAAATTCATATAAAAGCAAAACCATTTAGTCGGATCGTTGTGATTATATTGATTCTAATATTAAACTAAATATAGTAAAGAAAGAAATAGTTACCCTTGTAGACCTTTCGTGATTCCCTTGATCTGAGTTCTTCCACTTCAGGATCTTTGTGATTCCCTCGAACCAAGTTCTTCCATACCGAATCTTCAACACAAAAGAACCGACGGGTGGGTGTCACGGTATTGAATAGGAAAAATTCAACTCACGATTTTTTGTTCTTGTTATATACACAACACCTGAGACAACAAAAAAAATATTGAGAGATTTTCCACAATATTCTTTAGAGGCTCAGAACTCAAAAAATACTTTTCTCTTGAATTTTACTATCTCTCGGTCATCTATGTTCTTCTCTCTCTCCAGTAAGAAAAAAGAGAAAAACCAAGAAGATCAACAGAACCTAATTCAGCTTGTTTCTCATGTTGTATTTAAAATATTCAACGAGTCATGATTGTAAAAAACAAAATTCTAGGGTGGGTGACCAAAAATGCATAGAGTGGAGCAGTTTTTTAACATTGCTCTTTAATGTTTGAAAAACAAAAACAAAAGTCGAAAACTCCTGATATATATATATCAATTATTCTTGAGTGGTTGAACCACTCAAAGATAAAAATAAAAAATAATTTAACAATTAATAAAACTTAATGACAATCACTGTTTTAAATAAGTATTCAATAAGTGGTGCACTCTCGTTAAGAACAGTACATAAACTACTTTATTAATAGATAATTAATTCCAAATTAATCATCGAGCCTCATTATACCATAAAGTTCAATACAGTGTTTTGGAGATGGTATACGGACACATGGGCCAATAATTTCAAGCTCTAAAAAATCTTTAATATTTATTTAAACTCTTTAAATAAATATAATATTTATTAATTTCAGATTTATTCAACTAAAAAACTGGAACTGCACTCTCGTTATTTTAGAATTAATTACTCGAATAAGAATCGAACAGTCCACTAATATAATCATTACATACAAATCATTCCTCCATAAACAATTTGTAATATGAGCTAAGTTCAAATTCATTGACTTCTCAGTTACATCTTTTTCCCTAAGTGCCCATGATTCTCTAATGAACAATTATTTATGATCATATCACAAATTAAGCGCTCTACTGTCCATTACCTGAATCATTTACTCAAGAGAGCCATTTGTTTACTTCAATTAAGAAGGAACGGATTCCATCTTGTATATTATCATTCCCAATTAAGTATATCGTCATGTCTCCAAGATACAAGGTTTTAGGTTTGACAAATTGAGCAAACCATACCAAGTAAGTCAAAAGACACAAGTCAATAAGTAGGAGTCTGCTAAATACTCATGATTAAGATAGTTCAATATATGAACATCTATTTGATAAATGGGAATACTTTGTTTCAAGACAGAGATTTTCAAAGATTCCAATTTATTGTGTCCACGCCTTGTATAATCTTATTATACAAAGTACCTTCATTCTAATGTCACCACATCAACAGTTCAAATAAAACTATTCCATCCTTAATTGGAATGAACCGTAATAGTAATTTTAATTAATTAAAGATCCCAACTTTAATTATCAATTACAGAAAATTAAGATTATTATATTAAACATAACCCTCACGTTTATAACAACTTATATACAAGGTTTGACATTACATTTAATAATCATGGAATTTTATATTAGTAATACAATATTAATAACATTAAATGTACACACATATAAAATGGAATGCCAATCTAATTATTAATTCAACATAAGATTAACAACATTTTTTCTTAGGGCACTCTCCCCAACAGAAGCTGCCGAGGCAGGACTCCAAAGAGCCTAGAAGAAGCTCACCCAATCGCAGGTTGCTAACAAATAGTTGAGCCAGTCCCTTGACAAGGTTGAGAGGTCTCTTAAAGAATCCCATTGCAGCACAGAGCGATACAAGGGTGCATATGACACGGTGACTCTCAGATCTAAACGTTGAGCTTTGGAGAGAAAAATTGTGAGAAAGAAGGTCCAGGAGTTGGAGGAAGAGAACTAATCTCTATGGACCAAGGTGGCAAGTCTGGAGTCTAGGGTAGACGCCTCCTTCGTAGATGGCTACTTCTATGCCGGCATTTAGGTGGCTCAAGCCTTACCTCCTCGTTCGACCTGTGCACCATAGATAACTGGGATAGATATGAGATAATGGAAAAGACCAGAAAGATGGCGACTCTCATCATTGATAAAGCTGGTAACTCCCGAGTTGCTGGAGTTGATAACGGGGCAAATGGCAATGAAGACCAGTGACCTATCTCCTAATTATTACCTGGTACAAAGGCTACTGTAGCAGATCACTCTTTGAGGTCTTCTAAAGATTTTATAGTCCAGGCTGAGGGAAGTGCCCCATATCTACCTACTACTCCGTCTAGGCATTCTGTGGCAGCGGAAGACCATCTTGTTTCGAAGGAGGTGGTGGAGGAGCAGGCTGCCATTGAAGAAATGGTGGAGTAAGCAACGGTCATGGAGTTGATAGAGGACCAGTTTGTTGCTAAAGAATTGGAAGAGCAAGCTATGAAGAATGTCAAAATTGGACTTCAGACTGATACTGCCTAGATTAAGGTTGTAGTTGACGCGGTGCATTTTGAGGTAGAGGAGCAAGCAACTAAAGAATTTACAGGGTAAGTGGTCGAATGTGGTGAAAGGTGTTGAAGGAGGTCTAGAAGGAGAGGGGAACCAGAAGTAAATCCACACATAATCCCGTGGTATAAACTCATTTAGTATGTTGCCCGGAAAGGGGGTGGGCACCCTACTAGATCAGAAAACAATTGAGTCATTTTGTCACTTTTTTTTTTACATGCAGCCTGGATGAGGGGTATAGGCTCCCCGATTAGATGAATGAAAAATTCTCCTTTCTTTCATACTTGTATCTAACTGTCTTCCTTCCTTGGTTGAATCTGTCAAACTCCCTATATATCACATGTTGGACCTAGTAGGAAGCCCCCTGCGTACACCGGACTTAACAATATCTTGTAACAAAGAAAAGTATAAAATCTGCCAAATATAAGAAATTAAGTACTTCAGGTGACTGGTACCAAATTACCAAGGTACTTAGTCAAGGGATTTTTCCTAAAGCATGATTCCAAGCTCAATCACCCTTTCTAGTAAGTCATGGCACCACACATCCTTATCCGGAGAACTCTAGTACCTTGGTGAAAAATCAATCCAACCAATCCTGATACCTGAGACCCCCACGTACACGGTTTCTTGGTACCTAGATGGTGTCTTGATCGTGGTGTAATCAAATCTTGTATCATGTATATTCTTACTTTGGCGAAATAATTAGTTGCTATAGCCTAGGTATCAAGGATCTTTTTATACAAGGTATCCCAACATCTGGACGATACCGCTATTGTGGTACCTACCATCTCTACATCATGTCTCCTGTGTATTATTAGCAACACAAGAAAACTAACAAACTAATAAGGAGAAAAATAGTTTGATAAGTGACCAGTAATGGGTTTTCGAGACTAATCAGAATGATCGATGTGGGATTTTATCAAAGTTGATTATCCTTTTTGGGACAATGGAGGCACCTAGCATCCCTGTTCAACGAAAAACTCGATATCTATGTAAGCATGATCAGGATAGGCAATTATGCACTTATGCACTTATGACCCTTATTCTTCGCGGGGGTGGTATCCCGACCAAGGCATTAGGAGGGCCACTTGGTTATCCTGGTCTTGTGATCTGGCTAGCAAATATGCACTTACCCTCAAACCCTTCTTAGGGGTAGTAGCCCGACCAAGACATCAGGAGGGCCACTTGGATGTCCTAGTCTTCTGATATGGATGGCAACTATGCACTAACACTCAGACACATCCTGAATGTGTCGCTCGACCTAGGGCATCAGGATGATCATTTGGTCATCCTGGTCTTAAGATCTTGCTGACAACTATGCTCTTACGCTTAGAACCTTCTTGGTGGAGGGTGATGCCCAACCAAGGCATTAGGATAGCTATGTGGCTTTTCCCGATTCTTGATGATCATGGCGAACATCTAAGGAAAAAACTTGGTGGCAAAATAGCACAAAGGGAGATGGAGAGAAATGGAGAGTCTTTATTGATGTTCAAATGGAGAAACATATCGTTCAGGGAGTACAAATAATGGTGCCTATCTTGGGTGACATTGGTATATCATGGAGCTTCTAACCTCCTGTAGGTAGAACCTCTTCAGGTGGTCAAAATTCCACCTGTGGTCAATAGATCATCCGTCCATGTCTTCCAGCTTGTAAGCATCGTTTCAGACCACTATCTTCACTAGGTAAGGGTGTTCCTAATTAGGCGCTAGTACTCCATCCGACCGATTCCTGGTGTTCTGGGTCACCTTTCAAAGCATCAAGTCTCTATTCTTGAAACTGCGTGCTTTCACCTTCCTGTCAAAGTATCTCATAATTTGGCTCTGGTAGATTGTAACTCTCTCTGCCAGCCTATCTTATTTTTCCTCCAAGAGGTCCAGTTTGGCCCACAGTTTGACCTCATTACTTTCTGGTTTGAAATGTTAGACTTTGAACGAGGTCATCTCATGCTTGATAGGAGGACCGCTTCCACTTTGAAAACTAGTGAGTAGGGGGTTTCACCGGTTACGGTTTTTTAGGTGGTGCGGTAAGCCCAGAGTACATCAGGGAGCTCCTCTGCCACTTACCTTTTTTCTGTTGCAATTTCTTATTCAGAAGCTTCTTGATGGTCTTAATCGTAGCTTCATACCCGACTATTTTTTTTAGGGTGAGCTACAGATGCAAAGGGGAGATCTATGCCTAGATCGCCACAGAACTCCCTGAACCTCACACTGCCAAATTGCTTATCGAGGTCAGTGACGATGATTATCGGGGTACCGAGCCTGTAAACTAAATTCTACTTGATGAATTTGGTGGTGTTCTCCTTGGTTATCTTAGAGAGTGGTTCGGTTTCTACCCACCAAGTGAAATAGTCAATCGTGACTATAGCATGTTTGCCTTGACCAAGAGACGTAGGGAGAGGTCCGATCAAGTCAACTCCCTAGATAGCAAATGGGTATGCGTGACTGATAGAGGAGAGTCATTCTGGTGGTAGTTGGTTCAAATTTACTGTCTTTTGACATGGTTCACATGACTAAATGAACATCCTCATATCATGGTGCAAGATTGGCTAGTAATATCTCATACGGAGTACCTGGTATGCCATTTGTTTCCCACAACATGGTTCTCGCAGTCTCCCGAGTGAACCTCTCTGCCCAAGCAGCATCATCGGAGTAGAAACACTAGAGCAAAGGTAAAGACCTACTTCTACGGTATAGGTACCCGTCAGTTAAACATAATCGAACTAAGATCCTCTTGATCTTATGAGCTTGATCGATGTCTCCTAGAAGTTTTTCATCCTAGAGGTAACCCACAATAGGATCCATCCAACACGGGAGTCGAACTATTAGATTGACCTCCTTACCGCTTGCTATGCTAGGATGAGAGATAACCTGGAAAGGTACCCCCTTAGGCAAAATATAGCCTCCTGTAGCTACTATCTTGGCCAGGATGTCTTCTCGATGGTTCTATTGGTGAGGTATCTACTCAATCATGAACCCCTTGAATCAAGCTTTAAGCTGTTGGACAAGTTGCAAGTAGGATGCCATGCTGTCTCCTTTGGCTTGATAGAGCCCGGTGACTTGGTTGATGACCAATTGTGAATCACTTCTGACATCGAGGTAATCTTCTTTAAGCTCGGCTGATATGCTCATCCCTGCAATCAGAGCTTTATACTCGGCTTCATTGTTAGTGATACTGAACTCAAACTGGAAGTAGTGGCAAAGCTAGACCTTTTCAAGACAGTTAAGATAATTCCTGCTCCACTTTCTGCTTGGCTAGATACCTCATCTATATATAAGACCCAAACGTCTTGGTCAGCTAGCCAATCTACCAGTTCTTGATCTTTCTGGATGCACCAATCCTGGTTTGGAATGGTATCAGGGCCGAGAAGTGCTAAGAACTCGGTAACAAAGTCTGTTAGTGCCTGAGCTTTGATGGTAGTCCTTACTTTATTTTTGATGTCGAAATGGGAGAGCTCAAGATCCTAGAGTACCAGTCTCCCCGACACATCTGACCTCTATGAAAATTAGAGAAGAGGTTGATCGGTGACAACAACAATCATGTGGGTCTAGAAGTAGGGGTGTAACTTCCTAGCCAAGGTTACCAAGGTAAAGGCAAGTTTTTTCAAGACAATATAGTTTCTCTCCATTTTGGTTAATGCATGGTTTACATAGCAGATAGGTCATTGAATCCTATCTCCACACTCCTTAACTAGGGCCCAACTAACCGTTGTCTTCGATACAATCAGGTATATATGTAGTTCTACCCTAGGTTCTGGTTTGACTAGAAGCGGTTGACTTGCTAAATACAGATTTAAGGACTGGAAAGCCTATTTACTGTCGTGGTCCCACTTCTTGTTTCTTCCCAGTTTTATGGCTCTGAAAAAAGGAAGGTACTTGTTACTGGATCGTGATATGATATAGTTGAGAGCCGTTATCCGACCAGTCAACACATGTACCTGTTTAAGAGAGCTAGAAGATTCGAGATCCATGATGGCTTTAATCTTCTCTTGGTTAGCCTTTATGCCTCTCTCATGAACGATGAACCCGAGGAATTTACCTCCAGCTATATCGAAAGCGCATTTGGCTGGGACTAGCCATATCTAGTTCTCTCTTATTATCTAAAAGGTTCGATGGAGGTGGTTTTAGTGCTGCTCTGCTACTTGGGACTTGATCGTTGGTAAGTGGAATCGGCATTTTTGAAACATAAGGGCATTACCTTATAGCAATAAAGGTCATGCTAGTAACTAAATTGGTCTTGTCTTGGTCAGCGGGGTGCATCATAATCTAATTGTACCCTAAGAATGCATCCATGAAGCTAAGAAGCTTGTTCCCTATGGTAAAATCCACCAGTTGATCGATCTTGGGTAGGGGAAAACTGTCCTTTGAGCAGACGAGTTTGAGATCTGTATCATCAATGCACATGTGCCACTTCCCATTAGCTTTGGTGACCATTACCACATTCCCGATCCATTTAGGGTATCGTTATTCCCAGATGAATCAAGCTTTCAACAACTTATCAACCTTCTCTTGGATCTCGGCATTCTTTTCGGGGTTAAAATGTCACCTCTTCTGTTTAACCAATTTAAAGGTGGGATTGCTTGCTAACCTGTGAGCTGCCATGGAAATGGGGATCCCTGACATCTCATCATGAATCCAAGTAAAGATATCATTGTATTCATGGAGAAGTCTAATCAAATCTTCCTTCACCCCATCCTCTAAGGTAGCTCCAATCTTGACTACCTTGGAAGGGTCATCCTCTCAGTTGGGTATTTCCTCTAATTAGTCAACTGGGTGGCCACTGGCCCACCCTTTGTCATCCCCTGCCTCCTCTTTTACCAAGATCTCTACCTCAAGTTCTCTTTGCTACTCCTACCTCCCCTATGGCATTTGGAAACTCTAGATTCCTTTCTAAATGTTCCTGCACGGTAACTATCTATGCACACTGCTTAGCCAATACCGATGGGTTTGTAGATACGGTGTTGCACTTGTAGGATGCCTGCTGATCACCGCGTACCTCTCTTACCTAGTCCCCTACCAAAAACTTCAGGACATTGTAGTAAATATATAGCACTCCCTTGAGAGATGATAGGAATGGTCTCCCCATGATAGTGTTGTAGGAAGAAAGGGCGTCGACTACCATAAACTGGGTAATGAAATTCTGTTGAAGGGGAATAGTCCCCACGATAATTGGTAAGATCTTTGATCCGACTGGTACTATTGAGTCCCCGGTAAATCTGTATAGCGGGGTAGTACAGCTATTGTAGAAGCATTGCTTCAGATTGAGCTTCTCCAAAGTATCATTAAAGAGGATGTCCACGCTGCTACCAGTATCTATTAATATATGGTGGACGTGGCAATTGGCGATCTATACCATGATAACCATAGGATCATCGTGTGGTTACACGGTGTTGTACACATTCTCCTCAGTGAAGACGATCTGGGCTGACTAGGAGGTCCCTGCTAGTCCCTGGGCAACCATGAAAACATCTCGCCTTTCTTCAACCCGGGTACTTTCCTAGCATGGTTCTTCCTAGAATTGTTGGAGGTCTCTGCCAGGGTAGGGACCCCATTGATGGTGTGAATGACTTGGATCTACTGTATCAGATCTATGCCCTTCAATTTCCTTCTCTCAGTGTGCTCTTTTATTTCAGCATGCACCTCTTTCCCCGTATAGATTCTATCTCGCACCTGTTGTAGGAATTCTTCCTGGTAACCGCCTCTCACTAGAGCCTCAATCTCGTTACGCATGTTGTAGCATTCCTAGGTGTTATGTCCTATATCTTTATGGAAGTCAAAATCTTTGTAGCGATTCCTTGTGTCAATAGGTGCTTTCATGGGACTAGGCTTCCTGAGTAGCCCCTTATCACAGATGGTGAGGTAGTTCGTCTCACGAGATACATTGAGGGGGTGTAGTGGTTGTACCCCTTCTCTTCCCCGTATATCAGTGCCATTTCTCTAGGAAGAGGTGAAGCCCATATCCGGGTTCTCCTTACTGGATACCACTCCCGCTGAGGTTGGAAAGGTAGGGGCGATATGAAGACACTTTGGGAGGTTTATTTTGAGATTTCTGGATTGGTGCTAGCTTTGGTGCTTCTTTCTTTTGGTGTTTGACAGCCCTTAGGTCATCGTGCATAATCTTGACCCGGAGCTGTTCACATATCCCCACCTACTCGAGTGCCTTGTTGTAGGCTTCCCGGTATGTTTCTGTGGTCTCTTAGCAAATGACCGTAACAACCTACCAGCCCAAAGATTCCTTCTTAAATTAGCCAAGGTTTCTTTCTTTGTAAAAACCCCCATCTGGATAACTTCCTTATGGAATCTCTCTACGTAGGATCCAAGCAACTCACTCCGCTCTTGGACTATATACTGTAGATGGATAGGGTCTTTGGGGCATTGCTTGATACCTTATAACTTTCTATAAAAATCAATAGATAGCTTAGTAAATGAATCAATACTATATATCGATAACTTTCGAAACCATGTCTTGGCGTAATCAGTTAATCAGTTCGCGTGGTTGAGAACATCCTGCACATGGCGGCCCAGGTAGCATTCTAGACCCCTAACTACTACATGAAGCTCTCTAAGTGGCTCAAAGGATCCTCCACCCATGAGTACTTATCTGCAGGCATCTTAAAATTGGAGGGAATTTCTACTTCTCTGATCCTTCTGAAAAAGTGGGCATTCATTTCGCCTAATGGATCCTTCCGACTTTCCTGGTGCTTTCCCTTCTTTAGTTATTGGAGCTTCTTAGTCATCCATGCTACTTGGTCTCACAGGTACTTGTTTACAGCATTCTTGGATTCGACCTCGGAGTCCTCATTACCAGACTCATCCAATGCTACAGAAGCCTCATCCAGGTTCTCCTCTTGGAAGGGATTCTCTCGGATACTTCTCTTGCTTCCTCATACAACAGATTGAGGTTGCCTTCCAATAGCTACCGGTTGCACTGATTGATGAGGTTCCCAAAGTGGGAGGTCAATAGCTAACCTTACCTGTCAAGGTTGGTAGTTCACCGGTCTGTCTGGCACTGAGGGTGCGGGCCTTAACCTGTCTAGAACTGATGGTAGGGGCCCTAGCCTCTCGTGGACCAGGACCGGTATCTGTGGCTGAAAATACAAACACGGTTAAATGCTCAAGGCTAACCTAGAGGGGGGGGGGGGGGGGGAGGTGAATAGGTTAGACATCTTTTTCGACTCCCTTAGAAACAAACAAAAGTTTGTCCCTCTAGATTGCTAGTATCACAATATATATCAATTAAAGACACCTAATCAATATATAAAACTGTTAGGATTATGCTCGATAGCAAGAGTGTAATATTGTAATTAACAATCTTTTTCATATGAATAAAGTGATTTCTAGTTTAACAAATCTTATAGCATTTATAGTTTAATTATTATAATTGTCAAAAGTAAATAATCATAAGGTTAATAGACTATGAGAAAAGAAGAATTATTCATACATCTAGATATGTATGAGGTAGACACAATTCTTTAGTTAGTCTTGAATAATATTCACTACTTAAGATAGAAGGTTGGGGACCTTTATCTTGTAAAAGTTGTAGACTTTTTTGCTAGCATTTGAGTGGGATCAAATGTGTTATGATGAGTCTAAAATCATCAAAGTGTGGTGTCTTTAGGCAAAAGAATCTAGTGCACTGGGTGCATTAAATAGGATCAAAATGAAATGCTTTATCTAGAACCGTCAATGGATAAAAGTTTTCATTTGAAGACAATCGGAGAGTCTATAGATTATGAAGAAACCTTCTCTCCTATGGCCATGCTTAAATCCATTAGGATACTCTTATCCATTATGGCATCTCTAAACCTGGAGATTTGAAAAATGGACGTCAAGACAGCTTTCCTTAATGAAAGTCTTGACGAAAGCATCTATTTGATGCAACCAGAAGGATTCATTGAAAAGGGTCAAGAGGAAAGGGTATGCAAGTTGCAAAGATCCATATATGGATTGAAGCAAGCATCCAGATCCTGGAACATAAGGTTCGATCAAGCTGTAAAAGGTTTTGGATTTATTTAAAACCTTGATGAACCTTGTGTATACAAAAGGATTAAAGGCGACAAGTTGGTTTTTTCTAGTTCTTTACGTTGATGATATACTACTCATCGGAAACGATGTAGGTGTATTGACATCAATGAAAGAATGGTTAGCAAAACAATTTGATATGAAAGACTTAGAAGAAGCAGGTTATATTCTTGGTATCCAAGTCATAAGGGATAGAAAGAATAGAACGATTGCATTATCCCAAGCTTCATACATAGATAAAATCTTGTCTAGGTTTTCCATGCAAAATTCCAAGAAAGGTATGTTACCTTTCAGACATGGAATCAAACTTTCTAAGGAACAAGTTCCTAAGAATAAGCATGAAGAGCAATTCATGAGTAAGGTTGCATATGCATCGGCAGTTGGAAGTCTCATGTATGCAATGCTCTGCACTAGACCATATATTTGTTTTGCTGTAGGCATAGTTACCAGGTTTCAATCGAAGCCTGGTCCTGATCACTAGACGACAGTCAAGCATATAGCATAACAAGAGATTATATGCTTGTATACTCTGGAGGGGATTTAATTCCCGTTGTCTATACAGATTCTGATTTTCAATCAGATTCTGACTCTAGGAGATCAACATCAGGATTTGTGTTTACTATTAGAGGAGGGGCAGTCATATGGAGGAGTATCAAGCAATCTTGTATTGCTGATTCCACCATGGAAGCCGAGTATGTAGCCGCATGCAAGGCTGCTAAAGAGGTTGTTTGGCTCCACCAATTCCTGATTGACTTGGAAGTGATTCCTGATAAGAATAAGCAGATCACTATCTATTGTGACAATAGTGGAACAGTGGCTAATTCAAGAGAAACAAGAAGTCATAAGAGAGGAAAACACAATGAAATAAAGTATCACCTTTTAAGGGGAATTGTGCATAGGGGTGACGTGATGATTACCAAGATCGCTTCAACGGAAAATCTAGCAGATCCCTTTACAAGGGCTCTTCCACAAAAGAGTTTTGATGGGCATCTAGAGAACATGAGGATGAGAGATGTGACACATTTGCTATAGAGCAAGTGGGAGATTGTTAGGATTATGCTCGATAGCAAGATTGTAATATTGTAACTAACAAGCTTTTTCATATGAATAAAGTGATTTCTGGTTTAACAAATCTTATAGCATTTATAGTTTAATTATTATAATTGTCAAAAGTAAATAATCATAAGGTTAAAATACTATGAGAAAAGAAGAATTGTTCATACATCTAGATATGTATGAGATATACACAATTCTTTAGTTAGTCTTGAATAATATTCACAACTTAAGATAGAAGGTTGGGCGCCTTTATCTTGTCAAAGTTGTAGATTCTTTTGCTAGCATTTGAGTGGGATCAAATGTGTTATGATGAGTCTAAAATCATCAAAGTGTGGTGTCTTTGGGCAAAAGAATCTAGTGCACTGGGTGCATTGAATAGGATCAAAATGAAATACTTTATCTAGAACCGTCAATGGATAAAAGTTTTCATTTGAAGACAATCGGAGAGTCTATCTTAGTCCTAAGATAAATGATGGACTTATGGTTGCAAGTGTTATTATTTCAGCTATCAATGAGTACGATTATATAGCATAGTCTATCCTCGATATTTTGGTGGTATTCATTTGTTAATCGATAGAGGACTTCATTTATAGATATGGACATCGTGGCTCCATTTATTGAATGAGAGTATAATACCATCATAGGATGTTTTGAGGTATTGGATATTAAATTTTAATGTTAAGTTTTCAATAGTATCTATTGAAACATGGCTTCTAGACAAGTCAAAATATCCAAGTTCAAAATGTGGTCATATGAGTAAATGTGGTAACTTGGAAAGCTATAGGCAGTCCATGAGCTCTTGGAGATTACTTGTATTCTTCATGAGGATACACTTTCTCTAATAAGGTTGTCTAGAGTATGAGTGAGTAACATCAACTTATTCTATCTTTATTTAAGAATTCAATTTTAGTTCTTTTGTGGAATGAACTAAATTTAAATAGATCAGACCTAAGTGAATCATTTGTTGATTGTGATTAGGTTGTGTCTATTGGAGCTTAAATTTAGATAGCCCGCCAAGATCCTCAATCCACACGAACATGCATGGATCACTTGATATATTATACCGGACCAATTTAGGGGTCCATCTAGATTTGTATTAAGGCATGAGAATATTTTTCTTTTTGTAAGAATAGGTCTAGTTCACATGTGGACTTTTTATTAAGGTCCAATGGATTTAATAAAATAAGAAAAATAATATATGACTCATATATATGGTATAGGAGGCAAGGCTATTAAGAATGGCTTAAATATATTATTTTTTATTTTTTTATTTAATTAAATAGAAATTAATTAATTTGTTAATTAATTAATTATTTAATTAAAAGTCAAAATCTTTTTCCTAATAGAAGATGGTCTCCTAAAACTAATCTATTGTTGGTAGTATAGTTAATGTTAAAGACTATATTTGATAAGTAGATAAATAAATGGAGTTATTTATCTAATCAAATTAGGAAGTCTTTAATATGGTTACAAATACACTTTTGAGTTGGATTAGGAGTCTTGTTGTTAGGATAGAATTCTATTTTGAAAATGATTCTTAACCACCAAGTAAATCTACCTAAGGAAAGGATTCTTAACTACCAAGTAATCCTTATTAGGAAAAGAGTAAACTCTCCTAATCTATATCAATGATAATATCGGCCAGCCCATATGGATATAGGAGAAGTCAGATTTCCTTTTAGATAAGGATTCTTAGCTACCAAATAAATCCACCTAAGGAAAGGATTCTTGCTAACCAAGTAAATCCTTCTTAGGAAAGGATTTATGATCCTATATATATGTGTGTGTGATTTTCGACCAGCCCTAAGAATTCTACGATGAAAATTTCGGCCATGCTAGGTAATTTTGAAGAGAGAATTTGGCATAGCAAGAGAGAATTTTGAGGGAGAAAAATGAGTTTTTGCTCTAGACAAAATTCAATCAACTCATAGAAAAAGGGTGTGAAATTCGGTCAAGGAGAAAAGAGAAAAAGAGATAGTTTTTGTTTTCGATAGTACACTAGTATCCTTTACATCAAAAGGGTTTTGTGTATAACATCGAATCAAGGTTCATGCGAGTTTCAATCAAATTGATTGACAATTCACAAGTGGCCGGACGTTCTTGATTTTTCTCTTGGAGGATATTTGTAACTAACAAAGAAATAGATTTTGTTTGTTTCCATCCTCATGTATACAATTTAAAGAAAGGGAGCCCACACTCCTAGGTGATTCACATTCGTGATTGGATTGGAAGATCTTGCGGAATCAATTCGACGCTTGTTCAATTGTCACGAGAAAAAGATAGGACATTTTTTATATATGTAAATTAATCTAGGGTTAAGGTTCTCGTTGCATAAAAGGGAAAATAATTTATTTATACGCAAACCCTAATTTTCATTTTTATCACGCTTCCGTTGCGTTTTGAACCGTTCTTTTCCCTTCAAAAACAAGTGAAGAACAAGTAATTGTAACACATACACAATCTATATTATAGAAAAGAAGTCAACTTACATAAAGAGTTATATCCATAGTATTCAAATAACAAATACAAATATAAGAGAGATAGGGATAGAGAAAAGTTGACACAAGATATAACGTGGTAAACCTTCGAAGAGGAAACATCCACGGGTTAGCAACCATCGGCAAACAAAATCCACTAGTAGATAAGACAAGTACAATCTCTCAAGTGACCCCTTCACCTAGAAACTACCCTCCTATCCTACTCATGAAGATGTCACCCTCTTGCTCAACAGTCCGAGGTCTCACACCTCTTGTCAAGACTTCCTCGTTCACCCTTCCGGATCCTCATGACCCTAGGCAAGACTTCTTGCTCAACTATCCGAGTCATCCCGACTCTAGTCAAGACTTCCTCGCTCACCCTTTCGGATCCTCATGACCCTAGACAAGACTTCTTGCTTGACTATCCGAGTCCTCCCGACTCTAGTCAAGACTTCCTTGCTTGGCAATCCAAGGCTTCACACCTCTAGCCAAGACTTCTTGCTCAACACCATAGGTTTCACACCTATTGTCAAGACTTCCTTCTCACAAGGCATCTAGGTGATCATGAATGCAAACTGCAAACAAGCACGCAACATAGAATGTTATGATCAACACATCCTATGGAAAATACTAGACATGAGCATGAATGCACAAATCAAATGTAGTATAGTCAATCATGCATGTTTAATCCATCTAGATCATGTAAGATATGTTCAACATTAATTACAACCTAGATATATGCATAGATCTAAAACTTGAATCACAAGATATGTTCAATTAACACATAATCAATTTTAAATCTCATAAACCAAAAACATGCTAAAATCATATGACAAAGTCATTTAGATTAATGCTAAAGTTCTAAAGCATATTCCTATACGTAGATTCAACAAAAAACATGAATAGCTCAAAAGAACATAAGCACATGTATCATTGTGAGAAATTGGCCAAAGAGAGCCTAATACATGTGAGGAACTATTTTTTACAAAATCAATCAATCAAAGATCATTAAATAGTCCTAGAATCAAAGCTAGCACAATACAATCCCAAACATGTGAAAACATAGGTAAAATCAAAACCTAACTCAACATGTGAGATTTCAATTGAAACTCATCCTAGCTTTAAATGAGTTCAAAATTTAAATCAAAACAATCACAAGACACTTATATATGTTGAAGAAGAAAACCCAAGGCAATTGACCAAGTTTTAAAAGAAAACTTTGAGAGAAAATTAATACCTTAGTTGATTTTGGTGCAGTCCCGTTTTTGTGAGTTTAGACTCCAAAAAAAGCAATAAAACTCACTCAAACCTTCAGAGAAAAGATGTAGGATGAATAGAAAAACACTCTCAACTTTGAATCACTCAAAGCAGAGTTCAAATGAAGAAGTTATGGTGTTTGGAAGGTGAGCAAATGTAGAGAGAAAATTCTGCACTCAAGTTTTTAAATTTCTTCTTAGAATGAAATGTGAGAGGGAAGGGAAATATAAAGGAGAGGGAAATAATAGTAGCAAAAGGACCAAAATACCCTTAAGTGTACCAAGCCTGCTTGCTGCCTGAGATGGGGCATGGGCATCTCGGGGCAGCAAGCATTCTGTCCCGAGATGGTCAAGTGCCATCTCGGGAAAGGGTGCTTGGTTGCACTTCTTTTCCTCGCGCACTCCCCTCGCGTTCTTCTACCGTTCTCTGGCCTCCGAACTTGGAATTCTAATACGTTTATGGGTTACTAACCGTAACTCTCTCACAGACATGGAAATATAAGATACTTAACCCAAAAAATAATAATTCCACTCGATATACGAAGACGAAGACAATGTATGCAACATGAGTTGAAAGTGTAGTATCTTTTGACTTAGAACTTGAAATAAATAGTATGAGTAACATAAATGACCAGAACTCAATCAAGAATGATTTAAGACTAAATTCAAGTTCAATATCCATGTTATACAAACATATACATATACAAACACAATTCACACTAGAATCCAAACTACATAGAGATAGTCTCCAATCATGCACTTTCCAAAATATGTTATTTCCATACCAATGCATGAGCATTCATCTTTAAGTGTGTGAATGTGTTATACATGGTGCACAATGATGTAGGGACACATATGAATGAATTGTATATGTATGTCTATTATAGTGCACAATGATGCAGGGACACATATGTATGAATTGTGTGTGTGTCCTTAAGCCTTGTAAGAGAAAGATAAGGTCTTAGTATACCTTTGTAGAACCATATTGCATCCTTTCTCTTTCAAGACTTTGAACTTGTTTTGACATGTTGTTCATTCTTCTTTGAAGCTTGAATCATCATGAATCTAAACAACTAAATCACTACAAGTAAACATCATTTTGATATGGAATTAATGCAAACACAATCTAAAACCAAACAATCTCCCCCTTTGGCAAATTCCATGTCAAAACACCTATACATTTACTACAAATATAAAAATGAAGATAGGTCACAAAGTCACTCCCTCACATTACAATGAATAAGATTCCTTTAACTAATCTTCATCAACTCTTGAACTTCATCTTGATCTTCTCTTAAAGCAACCTACAATTCATCTCACAGCACAATGCATATACAAGAGAAAAACAACAAATGGCAACATATAATATGGATAAGAATATACAATTAAGTCCACAAATACTTGTATCTCCCCCTCAATACATGCCAAAACACAAGAATTCTTAACCAAATCTTAAGACTAATTATCACATGCCATTGAAAGTTCAAAAGTTCACAAAAACAACATAAAAAGAAACTAAGTAACTAGCATATCTTTCTCCCCCTTTTTGACATGAAATGATGTCAAAACTTAAGAAATATACCACAAGACTCAAATACTAGCTACTTGGTCCACCAAAGAAAGTCGTGTGAGTAGTTGATCTAACATAATGCTTGAGAGATGGTCTTGAACTAGAAGCAATACATTCCTCCAACTCTTTTATCCTAACATCTTGTTGAACAACTATAGCACTAAGTTCATCAACCTTCTCCTTCAACTGGATAGCCCAATTCGGAAGAATATTTGTGCTAATCACATGACTATCAACTTGAGAACTACTAAATAGTCCAAAAGTATCACAAGTCTTACCCTTATTCTTATATGACATGTATGACACACGTTTATCACAATACTTTTCCAAGGGTTGAACTAACACATCATCTTCTCTACTTTTAACCCCACGAGCTAAACATAGTGAAGTAATAAACCTCGGTAATGCAAGCTTTTTATCACCTCTAGTAGAGAAAGCCACACTATCAATGTAATACATGAGAAGATCTCCAAGGTTTATAGGTTGATTAGTCACCAAGGCATACACTATTTTGATCTTGTCCTTATTCAACTCGGTTGAATTTGAATATCCAATAATGTTAGTGCAAATGAATAGATGCCAAAATGCACTAGCCTTAGTTAACTCATGTTGACTAATATATGCTCAACCTTTCCACTCAAAAGAAGCATTGTCACAAAGAGTTCTACCTATGATATTAAGATTCTCAATGACATCCACATCTAGAAAACTAGAAACTATATCATTAAATAGAACAAGAAACTTGTTAATGTTTTTCGGGTTAACTCTAAACACAGCACCCCTAATCTCCATCAAAGTATCCAATAAGGTGGCACTCTCTCTATATTCAAGATAAAACTCTCTAACAAGAGTATCATTCACAATTCCTAACATGCTCACCCAAGACTCCCAATTTCTATCCTTTGAGCACTTAAGAATATAAGAATCTTTACATTTATCTAAGTCAATGTCTCTCTCTTGAAATATATTATTTTTTCCAAAGATCCCTAAATCTTTTATCCTTGAAGCTTTGGATCCTTTTGAGGTAGACTTGGCTTTCACAATGGGATTCAATTGATTTCCACTTCCGGTAATATTAGTTCTTCCCATTTGTTCTTGTGTTATAAGATGCTGAAAATACAATCACGGTTAAATGCTCAAGGCTAACCAAGAGGGGGGGGGGGGGGGGTGAATTGGTTAGGCACCTTTTTCGACTCCCTTAGAAACAAACAAAAGTTTGTCCCTCTAGATTGCTTGTATCACAATATATATATTAATTAAAGACAATTAATCAATATATAAACACAAGTAAAGTGTGATATAAATAAGTAATTGTAACACATACACAATCTATATTATAAAGAGAAAGTCAACATACATAAAGAGTTCTATCCATAATACAAATATTAGAGAGATAGGGGTAGAGAAAAGTTGACACAAGATATAACGTGGTAAACCTCCGAAGAGGAAACATCCACGGGCTAGCAGCCACCGGTAAACAAAATCCACTAGTAGATAAGACAAGTACAATCTTTCAAGTGACCTCTTCACCTAGAAACTACCCTCCTATCCTACTCTAGAAGTTGTCGCCCTATGCTCGACAATTCGAGGCTTCACACCTCTTGTCAAGACTTCCTTGCTCACCTTATCCGGATCTTCACAACCCAAGGCAAGACTTCTTGCTCAACTATCCTAGTCTTCCCGACTCTAGTCAAGACTTCCTTGCTCACCTATCCGAGTTCTCCCAACTCTAGGCAAGACTTCTTGCTCGACTATCCAAGGCTTCACACCTCTAACCAAGACTTCCTTACTCGACAATCTGAGGATTCACACCTTTAGCCAAGACTTCTTGCTCAACACCATAGGTTTCACACCTATTGTCAAGACTTCCTTCTCACAAGGCATCTAGGTGATCATGAATGCAAAATGCAAACAAGCACGCAACATAGAATGCTATGATCAAAACATCATATGGAAAATACTAGACATGAGCATGAATGCACAAATCACATATAGTCTAGTTCATCATGCATGAGTAGTCAATCTAGATTATGTAAGATATGATCAACATTAATCACAAACTAGATTCATGCATATATCTAAACTTGAATCACAAGATATGATCAACAAATTACAAGATAAAGTTTAAATCACAAAAACCTAAAACATGCTAAAATCATATGACAATGTCAAATAGATCTAAGCATAAGTTCTAGAGCATATTCCTAATCGTAGATTCAACAAATCACATGAATAGCTCAAAAGAACATAAGCACATGTATTATGTGAGAATTTCTGCCAAGAGAGTCTAATACATGTGATGAACTATTTTTCTCAAAATCAATCAATCAAAGATTACAAAATAGTCCTAGAATCAAAGCTAGCACAATACAATCCCAAACATGTAATAACATAGGCAAAATCAAAACCTAACTCAACATGAATGATTTCAATTGAAATTCAATCTAGCTTTGAAAGTGTTCAAAACACAAATCAAGACACTCACAATACACAAATATGTGTAGAAGAAGAAAACCCAAGGCAATTGACCAAGTTTTTAAAGAAAATTTAGAGAGAAAATCAATACCTTAGTTGATCTAGGTGCAATCCCGTTTTTGTATGATTAGACACCAAAAATAGCAGCAAAATAAACTCAAACCTTCAGAGAAAAGATGGAGGATGAATAGATGAACACTCTCAACTTTGAATCACTCAAATCGGAGTTCAAATGAAGAAGTTATGGTGTTTGGAAGGTGAGAAAATTTAGAGAGAAAATTCTGCACACTTGATTTGAATTTCTTCTTAGAATGAAATGTGAGAGGGAGAGAGATTATAAAGGAGTGGGAAAGAAGGAAGATGAAAAGACCATTTTGAACTCCTTTGGAAGTGGTCCCCCAAGATGGCACGTGGGCATCTTGGGGAAGCAAGGTTGTGCGGCCGAGATGGCCACGCCCCATCTCGGGCATGCACACCTCCATGGCCTATTGGCCATGGTGCATTCCCCTCGCGCTTCTATAGCGTTCTTCGACTGTTCTCCGGCCTCTGAACTCGGAATTTGAATCCATTTATGGATTACAAACCATAACTCTCACACGGACATGGACATATAAGATACTTAACCTAGAATATAATAATTCGACTCGATATACAAAGATGAAGACAATGTATGAAACATGAGTTGAAAGTATAGTATCTTTTAACTTTGAACTTGAAATCAATAGTATGAGTAACTGAAATGACCGAAACTCAATCAAGAATGATTTAAGACTAAATCCAAGTTCAATATCCATGTTATACAAACATATACACACAAACACAATTCACACTAGAATGCAAACTACATAGAGATAGTTTCCAATCATGCATATTCCAAAGCATATTATTTCCAAACCAATGCATGAGCATTCATCTTAAAGTGTGTAAATGTGTTATACATGGTGCACAATGATGCAAGGACACATATGAATGAATTGTATGTGTGTGCCTATAAAGGTGAACAACTATTCAGGGACACAAATGTATGATATGTGTGTGTGTGCCTAAGCCTTGTAAGAGAAAGATAAGGTCTTAGTATACATTTGTAGAACCAAATTGCATCCTTTCTCTTAGAAGACTTAGAACTTGCTTTGACTTGTTGTTTCTTCTTCCTTGAAGCTTGAATCATTATGAACCTAAACAACTAAGTCATTACAAGTAAACATCATTTTGATATGGAATTCATGCCAACACAAACTAAAACTTAACAGATGCTATATGTTAGGATTAAGCTCGATAGCAAGAGTGTAATATTGTAATTAACAATCTTTTTATATGAATAAAGTGATTTCTAGTTTAACAAAACTTATAGCATTTATAGTTTAATTATTATAATTGTCAAAAGTAAATAATCATAAGGTCAAAAGACTATGAGAAAAGAAAAATTGTCCATACATCTAGATATGTATGAGGTAGATACAATTCTTTAGTTAGTCTTGAATAATATTCACAACTTAAGATAAAAGGTTTGGGTGCCTTTATCTTGTCAAAGTTATAGATTCTTTTGCTAGCATTTGAGTGTGATTAAATGTGTTATGATGAGTCTAAAATCATCAAAGTGTGGTGTCTTTGGGCAAAATAATCTAGTGCACTAGGTGCATTGAATAGGATAAAAATGAAATACTTTATCTAGAACCGTCAATGGATAAAAGTTTTCATTTGAAGACAATCGAATATTCTATCTCAATCCTGAGATAAATGATGGACTTATGGTTACAAGTGTTATCATTTGAGCTATCAATGAGTACGATTATATAGCATAGTCTATCCTCGATAGTTTGATGGTATTCATTTGTTAATCGATAAAGGACTTCATTTATAGATATGGACATCGTGGCTCCATTTATTGAATGAGAGTAGAATACCATCATATGGATGTTTTGAGGTATTGGATATTAAATCTTAAAGTTAAGTTTTCAATAGTGTCTATTGAAAAATGGCTTCTGGACAAGTCAAAATATCCAAGTTCAAAATGTGGTCATATGAGTAAATATGGTAATTTGGAGAGCTGTAGGCGGTCTATAAGCTCTTGGCGATTACTGGTATTCTTCACGAGGATACACTTTCTCCAATAAGATTGTCTAGGGTACGAATGAGAAACATCAACTTATTCTATCTTTATTTAAGAGTTCAATTTTAGTTCTTTAGTGGAATGAACTAAAATTAAATAGATTGGACCTAAGTGAATCATTTGTTGATTGTGATTAGGTTGTGTCTATAGGAGCTTAAATTTAGATAGCCCGCCAAGATCCCTAATCCACACGAACTTGCATGGATCACTTGATATATTCTATCAGACCAATTTAGGGGTCCATCTGGAATTGTAATAAGGCATGTGAACTTGTTTCTTTTTGTAAGAATAGGTCTAGTTTATATGTGGACTTTTTATTAAGGTCCAATGGATTTAATAAAATAAAAAAAATAATATATGGCTCTTATATTAAGGTATGGGCGGCAAAGGCTATTAATAATAGCTTTAATATATTATTTTTTATTTTATTATTTAAATAAATAGGAATTAATTAATTTGTTGATTAATTAATTATTTAATTAAAAGTCAAAATCTTTTCCTAGTAGGAGATGGTCTCCTAAAACTATACTATTGTTGGTAGTATAGTTAATGTTAAAGACTATATTTGATAAGTAGATAAATAAACGGAGTTATTTATCTAATCAAATTAGGAAGTCTTTAATATGGTTACAAATACACTATTGAGTTGGATTAGGAGTCTTGGTGTAGAAAAGAATTCTTTTTGGAAAAGGATTCTTGGTCACCAAGTAAAACTACTTAGTGGTAGAATTCTTATTTGAAAAGGATTCATAACCACAAAGTTAATCTACCTAAGGATAGGATTCTTGTCTATCAAGTTATCCTTCTTAGGAAAGATTGAACTCTCCTAATCTATAACAAAGACATAAAATTCGGCCAACAACATATGGTTATAGGAGAAGTTAGACTTCCTTTTAGAAAATGACTCTTAACTACCATATAAATCCACCTAAGGAAATGATTCTTGACAACCAAGTAAATCCTTCTTAGGAAAGATTTATCATCCTATATATATGTGCATGGTGAATTTCGGTCATGACTAATGTGATTTGGAGGTTAATTCGGCCAAGCTCTATATTTCTTAGTGAAGAATTCAGCCACCATAGGAACTTCGAGGGAGAAAAATCTGATTTTACCCTAGACAAAATTCAATCATCTCTAAGCAATAATGTGTGAATTCGGCCAAGTAGACAAAAAAAGGGAACGTTTTTGTTTTCGATAGTATACTAATATCCTTTACACCAAAAGGGTTTTGTGTAAAACATGGAATCAAGGTTCACACGAGTTTCAATCAAATTGATTGATAATTCACAAGTGACTGGACGTTCTTGGATTTTTTTCTTGGAGGATATTTGTAACTAACAAAGAAAAGATTTTTTGCTTTGTCTCCATCCTCAGGAATACAATTTAAAGAAAGGGAGCCCACACTCCTAGGTGATTCACGTTTGAGGATTGGAAGATCTTGCGGAATCAATTCGGCGCTTGTTCAATCATCACATGAAAAAGGTACGATACTTTTATATACATCAATTAATTTAGGGTTAAGGTTCTCATTGCATAAAAGGGAAATTTATTTATTTATATGCAAACCCTAAATTCGTTTTTTATCACGCTTCTGTTGCATTTTGAATCCATTTTTCCCTACACTATATACATACAACAAAAGTGAGTGAAAGACAAAACAAGCATATTAGTCACAAATATATAAAAACGAAGACATATGACTTAAGAATGAATCATCATGCAAGACAAAGATAGTGAGTAATATCTTACATGTATCATTAAGTCAAAAATATGCCAACATATAACAAAATGAAGCATGTGAACATATCATAAAAGAGAACAATGTCTAGCATACAATGCTCCCTCTTGATAAATGCTATAACTAAAATCAATGATAGCATAAAGTTCACAAAGATGTTCACACAATCACACATTCAAGCAATTTGAAGAAATATCAACAAAATAAGCTTCATATGCTAAGAGAGATACACAAAGATTTATCAAGTTCTCTCATAATTCTTCAACAATTGCTAAAATATCATCATACTCATAAACAAAGTGTGTGTATGGGATATATGCTTCAAATATATATCAAGAAGTAGTTTGATAATCAACATGCAAACAATTTCCAACAACTATTCATCTTAAGCTTTTTCCATAAAAAGTCAAACCGATTATCATCCAGAATTTTTTGCTTTTAAGAGAATAGATTTCAACATATGAGCTTGTGTGCATGTGGCTCGTCATCCCATTTCTGTTTTTCAACCCGAGCACATTTGATTTTCAACTATACTTCTTTTTAAGCCTTCCTCCTTTTATTTTTAGGCTTTGAATCAAAGAATTTTTTTTTATGATTCCATTTCAACACTTCTTTGATTTTTCCATTTTTTTTAAACATAAACAAAATTCACTTCATGGTGGCTTTCACTCATCACAATGGTGTATCTCTTTCCAACATTGGGTAGCTTTCAGTACCAATGTGTGTAGCCCTTTCCATGAAGGTGCACGTTGGGTTCTATGTATTTACCGAAGCAAAATGGATACTAACCATAGGTCATTTTAAATGTACTTAAGCACAAAAACTTCAAGCTGTATCCAAAGTTTACATATTAGTAAACTCAACCTACTAGCAAAACATATAAGAGAAGCAATGCAATTTTAGAAAACCAAGATTTTATGGCTCATAAGCACATGATCTAAGAACAATAAGTAGAGACTTATTCAAGATCATTACTTCTCTAATGAGTAGGTTTCAAAGAATATGAAGCTCATATTTTCAAAAGTAATGTCACTTAATATACTATACACAAACAATCATCAAAGTTAAGATCAATGTGAAAAATTTCACTATTAGATCCTAAAATAGCAAATGTAAATGAGAACCATATGTATGCTATACAAAATTCTCTAATATGACATGCTATGAGTTGTATATCAAAAATTGAGTCAAAAGATGAATATCTAAGAGAACATGCATTAGAGTATAGAGATACCTTTTTGCACATTATATTCACCAAATATCATACTTCCGCCCTTTTTATGAGCACTCTTGCCTTGAATGTCTTCATGACACCAAGTTGACGATGTTTCACAACAAGAGTATAAAAAGCATAATATCTCAACACATATATCAAAAGAACTTCTCTAAAGTTAATCAACAAATTTTGACCATCATAACAAACATGATGTGAGATAACCAAGTTCATATCAAAACATGGAGTATTCAAAGCTAGCAAGCAAGAATTCTCAACACAATTGATATATTGTCTCAAAGCTATCTCACATGTGCTTATTATATTAGTGATAAGAGCATTCACCCTTGAACCACTTGTTCTTTGGTGTACCTACACAAATATTTCCAATATCATCCTTGACAACAATGTTAAATCTAGAGTAAAGTCCTTCAATGACTTGATTAACAAGAATATCATTAACACACTCTTCCTTGACATTTTCAACACAAGTTTTGTCAAGTTGAACAAGATTAGTTTTCTTTATACTCCAAAACTTCTTTTCATTCTTAGCAAAATTATCATGTTTTTCAACTTTCAAATCCTTAGCATGTTCAAGTTGAAGTTTAATCTCCTTATCTCTAGATTCATTCCCTAATTTAAATTTTTCAATATATTTATAACACCTAGGCTTAATGTGACCTATTGTGTTGCAATAATGGCAAATTGGAATAAAAGATGAGATTATACCTTTTGGAGTTGAACTAGCTTCACTAGGAGTTTGCAAAGATACCTTGTTCACCAAATTCTTCTTGGCTTTTGATCTTCTCTTCTTGTGTGGTTTCTTATCAATCACGACTTCATCCAAGGGAGTAGAAAGTGGTGCTTCCAAGAGCTCCTCTTCAACTGCCAAGTCGTCTTCACCACTATGAGAGTTAACAAGATTCCTAACACTAGACACACTTACCGAATCATTCACTAAGTCCTTGATGGCCTCCTTAGCCGTGTCTATCTCTTCCTTTAATTCTTGTTCTCTCTTCTTCAAAGAAGATATCACATTATCCTTCTCAAGTTTTATCTTTTCAAGTTCTCTAAACTTCTTCATAATATCATCTTTCTCACCAAGAAGTCTACGAGTGACAATCACAAACTCATCTAGTTGTTTCTTGATCAAATCATCCTTCTCAACTACCTCTCTTAGAGTATTTTCTCTAGCTTTTTCAAGATTTTCTATCTTGTCCAATAACTCAAGATTAGTAAGAATGGAACTAAAGCTTCCATGATGATTTGCATCAAAGTTCTTGTTCAAAGATATTGTACCATCAACATCTAGTGGAGAATGAGAAACCATTAGAGCTACAAATTTGCTCACTAACTCTTCATCACTTGAAGACTCACTACTAGAGCTCTCATTGTCACTAGAGTTATCATCACTCCAAGTAGCCGCCAACACTTTACCTTTCTTGTCCTTCTTAGATGGCTTCTTGGTGCACTCACTAGAAAATTGATCGAAACCATGACAATTATAGCATTGAACATCTTTCTTGTTCATGGCTTGACTATTCTTCTCATTCATTGGAGATGATGTTTTCTTAACTTCCTTTTCCTTAGAAGACTTACCTCTAGGCTTGGCATCCTTCTTTAGAAACTTCTTGAACTTTCTAACCAAAAGAGCCATCTCTTCATTTTCATCATCACTCTCCTCAATAGCTTTGAGAGCGATTCCTTTATTCTTAATCCTTGGCTTCAAGCACATCTCATAAGTTTAGAGAGATCCAAGCAACTCATCAATGTTCATACTATCCACATCCTTGCTTTACTCAATTGCAGTCACATTTGATTTGAATCTCTTAGGAAGAGACCTAAGGATTTTCCAATTTAAACGCTCTTTTGAGATAGATACTCCAAGTGCTTGACATTGGTTAGCAATGTTAAGAAGCCAAAATTGAAAGTCTTCAAACTTTTCTTCTTCACCCATACTTAAACCTTCAAATTGTGATGCCAACATTTGAAGCCTCGATTTTTTCACCACTAAGGTTCCTTCATTAGTAACTTGGAGAGTACCCTAAGCTTCCTTTGTGGATTCAAGATTTTGAATGTAAGAGAATTGATGCCCATAAACTCCTCCAAAGATGGCATTCATAGCACGATGGTGCCATTTATCAACCTCAAACTCATTCGTTGTCCATTCACTCATTAGCTTGAGTATCATGGTTCCATCATCTTAAACCTTAGTAGGAGGACTATAACCTTCTTCCACTACCATTCAAGCCCTTTCATCAATAGAGCGGATGTAGGCTTTCATCCTCAACTTCCAATACCCATAGTTAGTGCCTCGAAGTATTGGTGACCTAGTATTTGAGGCTTCTTCTGCCATTACATCATCTTGTAAACCCATGACTTTAAAAGCATTGCAAAAACCGTGAATGTATCATCTGGACTCTCACTAAGTACAATCTAGTGTCCTGCTCTGATACCAATTGAAAATACAAACACTGTTAAATGCTCAAGGCTAACCTATACGTTTTTGTTGTCGAATCTGTAATTTGGGGCAGTTTACAAGTACTTAGATATGATGAATAATGGACCTCAATCATACAAACTCTCGACTTGCTTCATGAAGCGTAAAGATCTCAGAATGGTTAGAAGAAGTAGTAACGAGAGTTTGCTTGGTAGAGTGCCACGAAATTGTTGTACCGTTATATGTGAAAATATATTCAGTCTGTGAATGTGACTTATGAGGATCATAGAGATAACCAGCATCAGCATAACTGACAAGTCCTGAATTATTTGATCTTGAATAAAACAAACCCAAGTCTATAGTTCTTCAAAGGTATCAGAAAGTATTTTTAATCTCATTCCAATGTCGTTGAGTTGGCACATAATTAAATCTTGCCAATAGATTCATATAAATACAATATTTGGTCTCGTACATTGTGCTAAATATAATAAGGCATCGATTGCATTAAGATATGATACTTTTGGACCAAGTATCATTTCATCAATATCCTTAGGTCGAAATGGATCTTTTTTGGGATCTAAAGACCGAATAACCATAGGAGAACTCAAAGGATTAGACTTGTCCATGGTTAATCATTTTAGAATATTCTCGATGAAAGCTAATTGATGGACAAATATTCCATCTGATTTATGATCGATCTCCTAGCCGGGATAGAATTTTGTTTTTCCCAAATCTTTCAACCCAAATTCTCTTTTCAAATATTCAGCAGTTTTTAGAAGCTCTTCAGGAGTTCTAATTAAATTCATGTTATTGACATATACTGTTTCAATTGTAAATTCGGATTCCAATGTCTTTATGAATACACATGAGGCATATATGAACTTTAATTTATAGCCCATTTTACGACGTTTTAATTAAGATAATCACATCACATTCTTCCAAATTGCTTTAAAACATATAAAAATCTTTTTAACTTTATTAAACATAAGTTATGAGAATTTTAATTATATGTTTTTGGCATTTTGAATCCTTCAAGGATTATTCCGATCATATTTATATTAATTATGGAACAAAATATTTGTATATGATCAAATATTGGGTTTCTGTAGTAAACCCTTCGTTTCTTAATTTTCGTATGAATAATCATTTTAATAAAAGAAATGTTTGACGTCTTCAAGCATCTACACTATATGTCCTTGAATATAGCTTTGTCTTTTGGACAACAATATTATATCGACATTCATCCACAATTTGTGATTCAAGTTCCTCATCAGTTCATAATATGCAGAGCAACACTATATAAAATCACAATTTTTTGTTTAAAGTACATATTCCTCTTCAATGGATACTATAAAATTTTATAGTGGGGAACTACAATATTTGTATACATTCAATATACGTGCCTTTGCATAGGCAATTGAGATCCCTTTAATTTATGAGTCTCAGAGGTGGAAATTACATTCCCATTACTTTGTACCTTTTCGAAAAGGTTTTTATCTCTTCAAGGAAATTTAACTCTCTAGGAGTCATGATGAGGATTGCATATAGCTTGAGCATTATACTTAATTAACATGATCATGATCTATTCGCTTCAGGAATATTAACTTTTAAATAAAAGTCGAATTTCACACTTCTAGTGTACCACAAATAATTTATTTGTTGTCATTTGTATAAATTGTTCTTTAAGGACAATCACCGGGTTTATATATTGGCAATTAATAAATTCATTAGAATATGCAGTTTTCAAGTGAATGATCCTTTGAACTTTAAAC
This sequence comes from Dipteronia dyeriana, assembly GCA_032871835.1. Lineage (NCBI taxonomy): Eukaryota > Viridiplantae > Streptophyta > Magnoliopsida > Sapindales > Sapindaceae > Dipteronia > Dipteronia dyeriana. Next base: position 30,500,695 of record CM065299.1, read on the forward strand.
AATGATCAAGATAATATAAGGATGATGCATGACAACTGCAATTTCACATCGTTAATTTTTTTAATTATATTTTTCTCCTTCCAATGACGTGAATTTATTTGTTTGTTGGCCCAATTTTGCTATCCTACATGGATTTCTTTGCAACATCAAAATATCATTTTCATACATATTTATAATGTCATACCATTCTTCAATGATATATTGAACAATTATATTATCCTTCAGGAACTGTCACAAAAAAATCAACAGATTCTATATGAATTACTCAATTGTAAGAATGGAATTTTATGCTTCTAGCATGAGACAATATAATACAACATTTATTTATGATGTATATTTTTATGACTAAATAGATTCTTTAAGGTCTATTAAAGTAACCAATTGTCACTTGTAGACTTTTTTTGTTTTTCACTTTATATCATACAATTAGCTCTTCGGGAGCCTTTATATATACTTGGTAAAATATCAACATGATATTTATGTATACTTCAGGTATATACCACTATTTTCATCTTAAAACCCACCAATAGTAAACATTTTTATTAGTTTGTTTTGGTGTGATTCCACCTCTGCTGGCTGGATTTTCTTATTATGATCACCAATGTCATGATAATTTTAATTGACCAAAATTTCCAACATGACGATTAGATGACTTAACATTCACTTCAGGGAATGATGTCAATTAATATCATAGAGCAAGATAAATGATTTTGTTCAGGAACAAAAGAAAAAGAAAAAAAAAACAGTTTCCCCACATAATCATTTTTAAGTGCAAAAAGCATAGCAAATTTAAGGGTGTCAATGTAAACCATGAATATAAGATAATTAACCAAGATAATATGTAGAATGTATAATCTAACATATATATATATAACAAAGTGTTTTTTCACAAACGCAAATCTCTACAGTACGTATTTCTTTGTATTATTATTATTTTTTGTCTGTGTTGTTCATTTAAAAAAAAACTTATGATAAACCCTAACTTCTATGGCAAACCATAATTAAACTTTAATTTTATTTCAAGTATCAAACTTTCTCATTATTACATGATTATCATATAACAAAGTAATGGGAAAAGAGTTTTCAGAGCACTCTGATCATACAAGGTCGATATTATTTTACATTTTTTATATAGTTGTAGATATAAATGAGTTTTTTTTAGATAGCGTATATAAAAAAGAATTCCTTATGGAAAATCTCTTGATCCCATATATGTTCTATATCTTTTCTTTCATAAGACTTCTATATTTTAGATATTTTAAAAGTAAATTAGATCATCATTAGAAGAGGATTGATTCCAGAAATAATATGATTTTTTTTATAAATTAGGTGTGTTCATAATTTACAATGGTTTATGTATTATTATATTCATTTAAATAAGAGTACTGTAAAGTCCTCATTTATTGATTGGCTTATTTCGTGAACAAACCACAAATTGGGGTTTCATGTAAGGGTATCTTAGGCTCTCAAGACCTCAAGAGAAAAAGCACCAAAGGTAAAAATCTTGTGCTTACTTGCTTTGAAGAGATAGTTGCACATACTCACAAATTCTTGCATAACTCTTATTTATATATGTTGTGTGTTTGTCTGAATTCATGATTTAATTAACTCTTCTTGATTTAGTTGCATCATGTGATTAAAATACCATGTCATGTTATGCATTAGTATAGGATGCATCTTCATCACTCTATTACTTGTGCAAAATGTGTGTTTGAGTGAGAAGAAATTAGGCTATGTGCTGGTAGAGCGCTACTCGACTAGCGCAGCCTCACCAGCTCAACATATCAGTGGGTCGTCTCTTGTCTTGTGCCACTGAGCTGCACTACTTCACCAGGGCCATTGAAAAAATTAGGCTTTGCGCTGGTGGTGCGCTACTCGACTTGAGGGGTTTTTTTAAAACGACCTCACTTTGGTTAAAACTCATATATATATATATATATATGTGTGTGTGTGTGTGTGTGTGTGTGTGTGTGTGTGTGTGTGTGTGTGTGTCTCTTTGTATTAAGGTCGTGTATGAGTTCAAAGTATCATATATTTTCCTTAGAACATATTTCAAAAGGAAAAATCTTGCAAGAACTCACCTTTATACACTCAAAGTTTCTCCTTATGCATAAAAACATCATCTTGCATCATCTATGGTCATTTAGAGTGCATCAATGGATAGGTTTGCATCATCACATCTTGTTTGGTAAGTTTCTCACTATCTTCATATAAGTTAAGTGTTTTTCTTGCCTAACCATCTCTTTTATCATTTATATGCTCTTAGAATATATTCTAGATATAAAATAGAGATTGTTTGTGATGACATGATTGAGTTTTGTATTGTGATAGTTACATAGGATTGTTTGATCTATGTTTAGCTAAGCTTTATGAACATGTCATTTAGCTTTTGATATCTAGGATTGCATTAATTTCCATCTCATTATCCTAGATAAGCATATAAGGTTCCCTAGCCCTGTTTGTTCTTTGAATATCATCATATATTCACATAGGCTATTTTGTCTCTTTATTGAGAAGTAATACTTGCATTGCTTCCAGGATTAGGTAGCTTAAATCACAAGCAAATTGAACTAGGTTCACTTAATACCGGGATTAGGTAGTGGTAGTGAGTTATATACCGGGAGTAGGTTGTAACGCCTCTATCATCAGTGAATTCGTTGTTCGAGTGTGGCGCACTTAACAACCCATGGCTTTTCCCATTTGGAGAGTTTACACATATATCTCAAGTGTCTTTATTATTTCCGCACTTGTTACACTTGTGATATTATTGTGACTAGTTAGGGGTATTTTCGTTAACTTGACCATTAACGAAAATTGGGTACAATTTGATTAAAATCTATTCACCCTCCCCCCTCTAGATTAATATTAAACACACCATAATATTTGTTTCAATTGGTATCAGAGTAGGTTCCTAGACATACATAGGTGATCCTTGCTCATTTTGGTGTGTGTTGCATTTCTTATGTTTGTGTTGATCATTCATACACTTGAATTCATTTCATTCATTCATAAACACAATGAGTGGAAACGATGGCAAAGAGTGTGCTTCTTGCACTAGACCTCCCCTACTTACTGGGTTGAACTATGCCTCTTGAAAAGGCAAGATGAGTCGTATATTTGTCAAATCCATGATAGGGCATGGATGGCAGTTGAAGATGGTTACACTCCACCCATGATGACTTCTACAGATGGAGGAGATGATGTACTCAAGCCCAAGGCACAATGGAACACACAAGAGTTTGAGGCATCAAAATGGAATTGGAAGGCAATGCATGCCATCCAATGTGTAATGAATGAGAATCAGTACAAGTTGGTTCAAAACACTAGGATAGCTAAGGAGGCATGGGATATCCTAAAGGTTGCACATAAGGGAACCGATGTGGTTAAGGAATCGAAGCTTCAAGTTCTTCAAACGTAATTTGAATTGTTCAAGATGGATGAGAACGAGTGCTTCAATGATTTTAAAGTGAGGTTAATGGACATTGTGAACCAAAGTCATCAACATGGTGATCCTTATTCGGATAGACAGATCAAGCAAAAGATTATGAGATCTCTACCCGATAGATTTGAGTCCAAAGTAATTGCTTTAGAAGAGAACAGTGCTTACAAGGATATGAAGCCAAGTGAGGTGATTGGGAGGCTAGCTTATGAATCTAGGAAATGTCCTAACCCCACACCATCGAAAAGCAAAAGGATATTGCTTTGAAAGCCTCCAAAGTTGAGAAGGAGGAAAGTGATGACTCGAATGAGGAAATGACTTTGCTAATAAGGAAGTTCAAGAAATTCTACAAGTCCGAGAGAAAAGGTTTTGGATCCAAAGGTCAAGACTTGAAGAAAAAGGATCCATTCAAGAAAGTTGAGCCTAGGCAAGAAAATACGGAAAAAAAAAGAGTCTGATGCTATAAATGTGGTAGGATAGGTCACTTTGTCCCTGAATGTGCAAATCACAATGTCAAGAAAAAGGGAAAAGTGATGGCCGCCATATGGATAGAAAGTGATAACTCCAATGAAAGAGATGAGTCTTAGGATGATGAAGAACTCATGGCTAACTTCATAGCCTTTGCATCATCTCATATGATCAAAGATGCAGTGAAGAAGAAAATGAGAGTCAAGAGGAAAATTACTCAAGTGATGATGGATCTTCATCACAATCCACAAATAGAAATGTGGATAGGATGGATCTCAAGGACTATATGGCTAGGTTTGAGAGTTCAAGGTTAAAGAACAAGAATGAAAGTAAGAGATTAAAATAAGAAAACCTAGAGCTCTCAACTCAAGTGGACTAACTGAGTGAAGAGTTGGTGAGAACCATGAATAGTGAAGATAAGCTAAGAAAGGAATTAGACTTATCTAAGAGGAGTGAAGAAGGGTTGAAGAAAGAGCTTGAAGATGCTAGAGAGTTTATGGCCAATATGAACTCTAGCACTAAAAAACTTGACCACATGTTAGATGTTGGAAAGAGGCAAAGTGACAAGAAGGGGCTTGGGTTTGATGATGACAATATGTTCTCCACTCCAAGCAAGACCATTTTTGTAAGAAGCATGAATCTCAATAGGTCTTTTTCTCATCCTTCAAGGACTTCTCAAGTTAACTTTCCTCAATCGAAAGCTCATAAAGGGAAGAAACCTATCATGCAAGCTCAACCAATGAAGCAATCAAGTCTTGTTCAATAACAAAGAAGGAAAGTTCCTTAACAACAACCAAGACAACCACAAAGACATGGGAAGGCTCCAATGCATCCTTAAGGTTATGGTATGATTCCTAACTTCATTTCTACATGTCATTTTTATGGTATTGATGGTCATGTTAGACCAAATTTCTTTAGATATATTAAATTGTGTAGAATTGAAAGCATGATAGAGAAGAAAAAGTTTAAAGCCAATATGCATGTCACTAGAAAAAATGGAACACTTTTGCATGATCCTAGGACATTTAGAGCCCATGTACCATTGACCACTAGGAAATAAAATGTTTCACCTAGGTGGATTAGAAGAGATGAACACTTTTACCATGTTGTACAAATTGCCTTGAAAGCTAATTCTTCTAATTTTTGGTATTTGGATAGTGGGTGCTCTAGGCATATGACTGGAGATAAGAGTTTCTTTAAGACTCTTGTCATGGAGGAGGGAGGAAATTTCACATTTGGTGATGGATCAAAGAAGAAAGTTAAAGGAAAATGAACTATTTCCATTCCCGGATTACCCTCATTGTCCAATGCTTTGTATGTTAATGGCCTAAAAGTAAATTTGATAAGCATTTCACATCTTAGTGATTAAGGACTTTCTGTCTTGGTTAGGAAAAATGATTGCTCTATCCTATTGCTAAATGGACAAACCTTGTTAAAAGGTATGAGATCTAGCGACAAATGCTATTGTCTTGAAGCTAGAGTTGTCTCTTGCAATATGTCCAAGGATGAGAAAATTGAGTTATGGCATGAAAGACTTGGCCACATGAACTATCAGGATTTATGAATCTTAGATAAGTTCAATGTTGTGCGAGGCCTTCCCAGGCTTGGGAAAAAGGCAAATGGTGTTTGTGGACCTTGTCAACAAGGGAAGCAAACCAAAAGCATGCACAAAAAGGGCAAGTATCTCTCCACCAAGGAGCTTCTAGAGCTTCTCCACATGGATCTTATGGGTTCCATGCAAACTGAGAGTTTAGGTGGAAAGAGATATATTTTTGTTTATGTAGATGACTTCTCTAGGTTCACTTGGACTTATTTTCTTAGAGAAAAATCCGAAACTATTGACAAGTTTAAGATGCTTTGTACCAAAATTCAAAATGAAATGAACTCTAACATTAAAAGCATTAAACGGATTAGAAGTGATCATTGGAAGGTGTTTGAGAATGCCCATTTTGAAAACTACTGCAATAATCTAGGCATTTCTCATGAGTTTTCGTCTCCTAGGACACCTCAACAAAATGGAGTTGTTGAGAGGAAAAATAGAGTCTTTTAAGAGATGGCTCGTATGATGTTGCTTAGCAAAAATGTTCCTAGGAACCTATGGGCTGAAGCCGTCAATACAGCGTGTTATATAGGAAATAGAGTCTTTCTAAGGCCTTACATTAGGCAAACCTCCTATGAGTTATGGAAAGGTAAAAAGCCAAATGTGAGCTATTTCCACACTTTTGGAAGCAAATGCTACATTTTGAATGACCATGATCAACTGGGCAAATTTGATGCTAAGAATGATAAGGATATCTTTATTGGTTATGCCTTGAATAGTAAAGCCTATAGAGTTTTCAATTTACAAACTAGAACCGTCATGGAATCATCCAATGTTGTCATTGATGATACAAGACTAAAATCTAATGATCATGAGGAGGAGGTAGCTATAGTTGATGACTCTCTATTGGAAATGTTGTGGATACTCCTAATGTTGAAAAGTCTAATCTTGATGATGATATCACACAACCTATTGATAGAGTTCCTCTCTTGAAATCTAAAGAACATGCTCCATGTGTTAGGAAACTCCATGATAAAGATGACATCATTAGAGAGGTTAATGAGGCATCAAATGGCTAATCTAATTAGCTACACTTGCTACACCTCTCAAATATAACCCAAGAAGGTTGATGAAGCCTTAAATGATGAATTTTGGGTTCTTATGCAAGAAGAGCTTAACCAATTCGAAAGGAATGAGGTTTGGACTCTAGTTCCTAGGCCCAAGAACACCAATGTGATAGGCACCAAGTGGATTTATAGGAACAAATCTGATGAGGATGGCAACATTGTGCAAAACAAGGCTAGGCTTATAGCACAAGGGTGCTCTCAAATTGAGGGTATTGACATTAAGGAGACATTTGCTCATGTTGCTAGGATAGAGTCTATTAGGCTTTTTTTATCTATCTCATGTTTACATAAGTTCAAGTTGCATCAAATGGATGTTAATAGTGCCTTCCTCAATGGCTTCTTGTAAGAGGAAGTGTTTGTCGAGCAACCCCTTATTGTGGATCTTCACCACCCCAATCATGTCTATCACCTCAAGAAGGCTTTATATGGGTTGAAACAATCACCAAGGGCTTGGTATGATCGCCTCACTCAATTTCTTGTTGACAAAGGCTACACAATGGGTAGTGTTGATAAGACTCTATTCATCAAGAAAGACAAAGATGAGCTCTTTATAGCTCAAATATATATTGATGATATAGTTTTTGGCTCCACCAATAATATCAAAGTCCAATAATTTGTTGATGTCATGTGTCATGAGTTTGAAATGAGCCTTGTTGGTGAGCTAAGTTACTTTCTAGGTTTGCAAATTAAGCAAATGGATGATGGGATCTTCATATCCCAAGCTAAATATGCCAAAAACCTAGTGAAGAAATTTGGCCTTGAAAATGCCAAACATTGTGATACACCCATGAGTACCACTTTGAAGCTAAGCAAGGATTCTAGTGGTAAAAGTGTGGACCAAACTTTGTATCGTGGAATGATTGGTAGCTTACTCTATTTGACCGCAAGCAGGCCCGATATCTCATTTAGTGTGGGTATGTGTGCTAGGTACCAATCAGATCCTAAGGAATCCCATCTCTCTTCCGTTAAGAGAATCATTCGTTATGTGAATGGGACATCTAACCATGGGGTTTGGTACTCTTTTGACACGAATTCTAGTCTTGTAGGCTTTAGTGATGCAGATTGGCGTAGAAATTGTGATGATAGGAAAAGTACATCGAGCGGTTGCTTTCCTTGGGAACAACCTTGTCTCTTGGTTTTGCAAGAAGCAAAATTAAATTTCCTTGTCTACGGCTGAGGCCGAATACATAGCTGTTGGGAGTGGATGCACACAACTCCTTTGGAAGAAGCAAATGCTAGTTGACTATAGATTAAATCAAGGTACTCTTACTCTCTTTTGTGATAACATGAGTGCAATTATTATTTCCAAGAATCCGGTTAAACATTCTAGAACTAAGCATATTGACATCCGCCATCATTTCATTAGAGAACTAGTTGAGAATAAATGCATAGTACTTGAGCATGTAGGTACTAATGATCAACTAAAGGATCTATTTACTAAACCCTTAGATGCTACTCCATTCAAAACTTAGTAGATCTATTGAGATTTGTCTCATGGGGTGATGAATTTTTACATTTGACCCCATATAGGGAACTCAAGCAAAGAGAGCTATTGTATACTTGTTGCATGCGAAATTTTGGAAATGTTTATGCTCCTTTATTCATTGCTTTAGTAGCTTGGTTGCACTTATAATATATTATATTATATTTTCCTCAATAAGTGTGAAATTTGCTTTGATTACAATCCATGTCATATTTGTGTTCAAACATGCATTTTTGGACTAGGAGATCAACATAGGAAGTACATGTTTAATGACATATAGTTATCTCCATGACATGATGATTCTTTAATGACATGCTAATGAAAAATTATAAAGCATGAATTGATGATTGCAATTGTTAAATGCAAAACATTGTGTGAAAATGCTAGTGAGACTAAAATGTTTAATCAATGTCTCTCTTTCATTATTAGTTGAACATGGCTACTATCATACGAGTATCTTACCTGAAAAAATCAAATAGGGTGCAAAGTTTCGCCTATAAAGTTGGATATAGTACTCTTAAAACTTGATATCTATGAAAACTCTATATCCTTGCTTCTCTCATGACGAATGGTGAAATTGGTTTGAATTCTATTGGAAACCTTTGTCATTTGCTTTGCCAAATACCATTGTTTTTGAACTTGAATGCAACATGTCTTGTATGCAAAGCATTTTTAATTCACACATTTTCTTAAAATAAATCTCCTTGTTTCTCTCCTATTAATTGAGTTGCATAAATGTGGCTTCTATGATTATGCAAATACCTTGTATGCTCCTTTATCTCTTTGCCTTGAGTGACCCGATTGGAGACTACTCATTTTCCTATATCATGACAAAAAGGGGGAGTAGCATATGGTTTAAGGGGGAGTAGTACTTGTTGAAGAGATTACATTTAGGGGGAGTAATCCTTTGAGGGGGAGCATTGCATTCACATACATTGCATGAAGTTGTACTCATATTCTTAATTGCAAATGCGTGTGTTTTATATTCACTTGATCATCTCACATACACTTGGTTTGGAAAGTGTATTTGTTTTTGTTTGTTTTGTGTGTAGGGTTGATAGATCTACAAGAGATTGAAGATTTAAAGTTTATTTTTATATATCTCTTTGTAATGTAGAATATCTTTCCGGTGCTTTATTTCGTTTTGTGAAGATCAATGTGAGTGGTGGTTTTGTCACGAAATAGACAAAACGGGGAGATTGTAAAGTCCTTATTGATTGGCTTATTTTGTGAACAAACCACAGATTGGGGTTTCATGTAAGGGTAGCTTAGGCTCTCAAGACCTCAAGAGAAGAAGCACCAAAGGTAAAATTCTTATTCTTACTTGCTTTGAAGAGATAGTTGTACACACTCATAAATTCATGCATAACTCTTATTTATATATGTTGTGTGTTTGTGTGCATTCATGATTTAATTAACTCTTCTTGATTTATTTGCATCATGTGATTAAAATACCATGTCATGTTAGGCATTAATATAGGATGCATCTTCATCACTCTATTACTTGTGCAAAATGTGTGTTTGAGTGAGAAGAAATTAGGCTATGTATTGGTAGAGTGCTACTCGACTAGCGCAGAATCACCAACGCAACATATCAGTGGGTCATCGCTTGTCATGTGTCTTTGAGTTGCGCTACTTCACCATCGCCTATTGGAAAAATTAGGCTGTGTGCTGGTAGAGCACTACTCGACTAGTGCAGCCTCACCAGCACAACATATCAGTGGGTCGTCGCTTGTCATAAGCCAATAAGCTATGCTACTTCACCAGCGCCCATTGAAAAAATTAGGATTTGCACTGGCGATGCGCTACTCGACTAGCGCCACTCACCAGGGCATATAGCGGGAGCTGGAGCATTTTTTTAAAACGACCTCACTTTGGTTAAAACTCTTTTATATATGTCTCTTTGTATTAAGGTCGTGTATGAGTTCAAAATATCATATCTTTTCCTTATAACATATTTCAAAAGAAAAAATCTTGCAAGAACTCACCTTTATACACTCAAAGCTTCTCCTTGTGCATAAAAACATCATCTTGCATCATCTATGGTTATTTATAGTGCATCAATGGATAGGTTTGCATCCTCACATCTTGTTTGGTAAGTTTCTCACTATCTTCATATAAGTTAATTGTTTTTCTTGCCTAACCATCTCTTTTATCATTTGTATGCTCTTAGAATATATTCTAAATACAAAATAGAGATTGTTTGTGATAACATGATTGAGTGTAGTATTGTGATAGCTGCATAGGATTGTTTGATCTATGTTTAGCTAAGCTTTATGAACATGTCAATTAGCTTTTGATATCTAGGATTGCATTAATTGTCATCTCATCATCCTAGATAAGCATATATGGTTCCCTAGCCTTGTTTGTTCTTTGAATATTATCATATATTCACATAGGCTATTTTATCTTTTCATTGAGAAGTAAGACTTGTGTTGCTTCCAGGATTAGGTAGCTTAAATCACAAGTAAATTGAACTAGGTTCACTTAATACTGGGATTAGGTGGTGGTAGTGAGTTATATACCGGGAGTAGGTTGTAACGCCTCTATCATCAATGAATTGGTTGTTCGAGTGTGGCTCACTTAACAACCCATGGCTTTTCCCATTCGAAGGGTTTACACGTATATCTCAAGTGTTTTTATTATTTCCGCACTTGTTACACTTGTGATATTATTGTGACTAGTTAGGGGTATTTTCGTTAACTTGACCATTAACGAAAATTGGGTACAATTTGATTAAAATCTATTCACCCTCCCTCCTCTAGATTAATATTAAACACACCATAATATTTGTTTCAAGTACTATTTGCATTAGAGTGGGTGTCTATAGTAATATTTATTTTTAAAATTTTAAACATAATTGAACTTCTGAAATTAAATATACTAATTAATTTTATGGGTAGTAATATCAGCATATTTATTAATATTTATCTAATCATGACATGCTATCAAACCTAGTATGATAAAATATACAACAATTGTTCGTAACAAAACTGCAACATACTATATATAAAGTACTAATTTTAACAAAATATATCACTATATCCGTATATATAAAATCTACATTTAAAAGGGTGGGCATGGCCGCATGGTGCACTGGTGCTCAGTGCTCCACCAACCAATTTGCACACGCGTTTTTACCGGCTTCAAAAATTAAATGACACTTTTTTTTCGATTTGTTATTTTAAAGGTATCATTGTTTTAATAACTTAAGTTTAAATATCACCTAAAGTATGGATTTGATAAAGATATTCTTAAAACAATCTAAACAACAAGTTTCGTGCTTTTTTGTATTTCTGAGACTTATTTTGGTGTTTTCGATATTTATTTTGTATTTTCGAGACTTATTTTTTAATTTTCGAGACTTTTCAGGTAGTTTTTGAAACTTTCTGATAGTTTTCCAGACCCCACTAAATGGAAATAAAATATCAATGCAATTTTGGTCACCGAGAACCTAAAGTTTGTGCTTACGAAACAATGTCCTCTATTTTTACTGCCCATATCACACGAATAGTTTGTGAGGCATATAAAAAATGGGTCTCATCAGATGAGAAAGCCCAAACATATTTGCTAACCAGTATGATAGACATGTTTGTCACTAAGAACGAAGCAATAGGTACTATATTTCAAATAATGGAGTCATTGCAGGCTATGTTCGAGCAGCCCTCTGAACAAAGCAACACGAAGCTATTCATTCTGCAATGCTTGTTCGAATGAAAGAGGGTGCATCTGTTTGGGAACATGTCCTGAACATGATGTCCTATTTCAACGCAGCAGAGATCAATGGTAGGGCCATCGATGAACCAGTCAAGTGAGCATCATACTTACGAATCTTCCGAAGAGTTTTGATCAGTTCAAGAGTAACTACGGGATGAACAAGCTAAGGTTCAGTCTCACTTGGTTACTCAATGATCTCACTACTTTTGAGTCCTTAACTAAGAACAACAAAAGTAAGATCGGTGAGACAAATATTGACGAACCATCGTCCTCTGGTAATAAGAAGAGGAAGAGGTCTGCTGGGAAGGCAAAGGGTAAGCCCAAGCCCAAGACGGCCCAAGGCAAGAAAATGGGTGTCTCCACCGACCAAGGCAAAGGAAAGTGTTTCCATTATGACAAGATTGGCCATTGAAAGAGGAATTGTCCTCAGCATCTAGAGGAGGTTGCCAAGAAGAAGAAAACGAAAGGTAAATATGATTGACTCGTTCTTCAGTCGTGTTTACCATGTATAGTTGATTCATGGGCCACTAACCATGTTTGTTCTTCTTTACAGTGAACTAATTCTTGGACACAACTTGAGGAGGGAGCCTTCTCTATATGTGTGGGGTCAGGGATGTCGTGTTGGCATGAATAGTGGGCGTAATTAGATTATATTTTTGTAATAATTTTATATTGTTGGACAATGTATTTTAAATTCCTAGATTTTCACGGAATCTAATTTCCGTTTCTAAGTTTTTAGAACAATTATATTCTGTTTCTTTTGATAATAAATATGTTATTATTGCAAATAATGGTATGAATATTTATTCAGGAATTAATGAAAACAATTTGTATGTGTTAAGACCGTTAATACATACAACATTGCTCAACACCGAAATGTTTAATGTTGAAAAATCAAAAACCAAATGACATAAGAGTTCCCTAGAAAAAGAAACGTATCTCTGGCATCCAAGGCTTGGTCATATTAACCTTGTCCGGATAGACAGACTAGTAAAAAATGGACCTTTAAGTGAGTTAAAGGTTGGCACCTTACATGTCTGTGAATCTTGTTTGGAAAGTAAGATGACTAAGAGACCTTTTACTGGAAAAGGGCTTAGTGTTAAAGAACCGCTAGAGCTTATACATACAGACGATTGCAAACCGATGAAAGTTAAAGCTAGGGGTGGTTATAAGTATTATGTTACCTTTATAGATGACTACTCAAGATACGAATACGTCTACCTAATGCAACGGAAGTTGAAAACATTTGAAAATTTTAAAGAATTATGAGTTGAAGTTGAGAATCAATTTGGAAAGACTATCAATTTCTACGATCGGATCTTGGAGGTGGGTACATTGACCAAGAGTTTGAAGACTTCATGGTCGAGTATGGGATAGTGTCCCAACTTACATCTCCTGTTATAAGTGAGCAGAATAGTGTCGGAGAGGAAAAATTGAACCTTAATGGAAATTGTGAGATCTATGATTAGTTTCTAATCGTTACCAAATTCATTTTGGGGATATGCGTTACAAATAGTGGCATACATTTTGAATATAGTGTCATCCAAATCTATTCCTAAGACCTCCCTAGAGCTGTAGAATGGTCATAAAGTTAGTTTAAGAAATTTCCACATATGGGAGTGTCCAGCACAGGTACTGAAGAATAGAATTGGAAAGCTAGACCCCAAGTATGTGGTCTATTTGTTTGTAGGATACTTCAAAGAGACTAGAGGTAGACATGTAGGGAAAAAATGGGTTCAAAATGCAACAGAAGCTTGAGAAAAAAAAATTAGGGTTTGCGTATAAATAATTTTTTTCCCTTTTATGCAACAAGAACCTTAACCCTAGATTAATTGATTTATATAAAAGTATCATACCTTTTTCGCGTGACGATTGAACAAGCGCCGAATTGATTCCACAAGATCTTCCAATCCAATCACAAACGCGAATCACCTAGGAGTGTGGGCTCCCTTTCTTAAAATTGTATTCCTGAGGATGAAGAAAAAGCAAAAATCATTTCTTTGTTAGTTACAAATATCCTCTAAGAGAAAAATCCAAGAACGTCCGGTCACTTATGAATTATCAATCAATTTGATTGAAACTCGCGTGAACCTTGATTCGATGTTGTACACAAAACCCTTTTGGTGTAAAGGATATTAGTATACTATCGAAAACAAAAACGTTCCCCTTTTTTTCTTTACTTGGTCGAATTCACACACTATTGCTTGGAGATGATTGAATTTGGTCTAGAGTAAAATCAGATTTTTCTCCCTCAAAATTCCTAGGGTGGCCGAATTCACCACCAAATCACCGTAGTCATGACCGAAATTCACCATGCACATATATATAGGATGATAAATCCTTTCCTAAGAAGGATTTACGTGGTTGTCAAGAATTCTTTCCTTATGTGGATTTATTTGGTAGTTAAGAGTCCTTATCTAAAAGGAAATCTAACTTCTTCTATAACCATCTGTTGTTGGCCGAATTTTATGTCTTGTTATAGATTAGGAGAGTTCAATCTTTCCTAAGAAGGATTACTTGATGGACAAGAATCCTATACTTAGGTAGATTAACTTGGTGGTTATGAATCCTTTTCAAATAAGAATTCTGCCACTAAATAGTTTTACTTGGTGACTAAGAATCCTTTTCCAAAAAGATTAACATTAACTATACTAACAACAATAGTATAGTTTTAGGAGACCATCTCCTACTAGGAAAAGATTTTGACTTTTAATTAAATAATTAATTAATCAACAAATTAATTAATTCCTATTTAATTAAATAATAAAATAAAAAATAATATATTAAAGCTATTGTTAATTGTCTTTGCCGCCCATACCTTAATATACGAGCCATTTATTATTTTACTTATTTTATTAAATCCATCGGACCTTAATAAAAAGTCCACATGTGAACTAGACATATTCTTACAAAAAGAAACAAGTTCACATGCCTTATTACAATTCTAGATGGACCCCTAAATTGGTCCGGTAGAATATATCAAGTGATCCATGCAAGTTCGTGTGGATTGGGGATCTTGGTGTGCTATCTAAATTTAAGCTCCAATAGACACAACCCAATCACAATCAACAAATGATTCATTTAGGTCCGATTTATTTAATTTTATTTCATTCCACTAAAGAACTAAAATTGAACTCTTAAATAAAGATAGAATAAGTTGATATTTACTCATTCATACCATAGACAACCTTATTGGAGAAAGTGTATCCTAGTGAAGAATACCAGTAATCGCCAAGAGCTCATAGACCGCCTATAGCTCTCCAAGTTACCATATTTACTCATATGACCACATTTTGAACTTGGATATTTTGACTTGTCCAGAAGCCATGTTTCAATAGACACTATTGAAAACTTAACGTTAAGATTTAATATCCAATACCTCAGAACATCCATATAATGGTATTCTACTCTCATTCAATAAATGGAGCCACGATGTCCATATCTATAAATGAAGTCCTCTATCGATTAACAAATGAATACCACCAAACGATCGAGGATAGACTATGTTATATAATCGTACTCATTGATAGCTCAAATGATAACACTTGCAACCATAAGTCCATCATTTATCTTAGGATTGAGATAGACTCTCCGATTGTCTTCAAATGAAAACTTTTATCCATTGACGGTTTTAGATAAAGTATTTCATTTTGATCCTATTCAATGCACCCAGTGCACTAGATTCTTTTGCCCAAAGACACCACACTTTGATGATTTTATACTCATCATAACACATTTGATCCCACTCAAATGCTAGCAAAAGAATCTACAACTTTAACAAGATAAAGACGTCAAACCTTCTATATTAAGTTGTGAATATTATTCAAGACTAACTAAAGAATTATGTCTACCTCATACATATCTAGATGTATGAACAATTCTTCTTTTCTCATAGTATTTTGACCTTATGATTATTTACTTTTGACAATTATAATAATTATACTATAAATGCTATAAGATTTGTTACACTAGAAATCACTTTATTCATATGAAAATATTGTTAATTACAATATCACACTCTTGCTATCAAGCATAATTCTAACAAGACACTTATATAGTCCTGAAAATAACAAAGTATTGTATAGATATTTATTTATTTTTTATTAGGGATACAAAATAAAAGAAACCAACAACTAAAAAGCAAAGTAGATAAACTGTTTTTTTATGTAAAAAACAATCTGAGAAGAAAGAATTAATTGACAGTATATATCTCAAGAACCGAAAGTAAATAAAAAAGATAATTGACGATACAAAAACATACAGTAGATGTACCTTATTTATACATTATTGAAACGTGAAAATTTGTTATGTGTGTATTCATGGAGAATTGGAAAAGGAAACTATAATTTGGAAGAGGCAATATTAATAAGATTTTAATTAGGAAAGTAAATCAACGTGAGAGAGAGAAAAGAAAAGAAATTAACGATAGATAATAGAGAAGAAAATAAAAAAGAAATCAATTTTTTAAATCTTAGCCATCCAAATGTCATAAATCCAATGGCATAAAAATCGTGTTAAATTTTATATTTAAAATTCTGTCCCAAATTGCTCCCAATATATATATATATATATAAATATATATATATAATCATTTTCTCCTCGGTGCGTACTGATATAACATATATCAGTACGTTAGATGTGGAGCGTTGATTATGAAGAACCTTTGACAATTGTATACACTTTGAGTCAAAATATGTATTTCTAATGATCAACATCCAACATACTGATGAATTTATATGAGTGCGCACAAACTTGAATTATATATATATAGTCTATTAAAAAATCCAAAAAATTCACATAAGTGCGCACCGATAGAATTATATAAGGATATTGAATATGAGTCACCCATTGTATGCACTTATCAAAGTTATTTTATAAATGAGTGGCTCACATTCAATGTTTTTATATAATTTCATCGGTACGTACTGATTAAAATATATTAGGTATTTATGCACGTATGATGTAGAATCAACTAATAATAATCCTATACCGATAAGTTCTTAGGGCATCTCGAACCCGAATAATGTCTTTGGTGCAAATTTTGCACTAAAATAGTGCAACTGTTGTACTATTTTACTATTCCATCTCCAACCCACTGTACCAAACTTTACATTAAAGAGAATATTCCCCATAATATTTCCTTTCTTTCCATTTTTTTTTAATATTTCTACACAATTAAAATTTCACCCCATAATTAACATAATATTACATACGATAAGAAAATGTGAAATCAGTACATGAAAAGAAATTAAATTTTGTTGACTTCAATTTCTGGATTCATGAGAAAAGTCAACAATATTGGATTTTAGTTGTGATTTCAAAGAGAAAGAGAAGGAGAGTAACTGGATACAAGTTTTACGTGGTAAAACTCCGATGACCGGAGAAAGGTCCACAGGTGGTTAAATGAACAACCCAGCCAAAATCCACTATTAAAAAAGATTTACAACTCTCGATCTCTCTTTTTTCTCTCTGTATTTTTCTATATCTTTTTATAGCGAGATTATGGGTCTATTTATATGTGCATAGAACCCTAATCCTTTTTGTACAAGTAACAAAAGATCTTTGTATTTAATTATGATTGGTTAGTTTGTTCGAAGTATTCTGTCTTCTTTCCTATTTCAGAGACTTGTATAAGACCGGACTCTAGTGATATAGTCCATTTAGGACTTATTTCCTTATAATGGCGTAGTTTTTTTGAAGAAAAAAAATTGTTGCCTGATTTGAAACCTTTTTCCCGTTTAGTATTCTATTTATCTTGGAATTCTTCTTTGACGCGGGTATCTTTGCGTACTTTAACATGATTCTATGTTCGCATGAGAGTTTTGTGTCTGGCTTCTTCATTCGGGTTTCTTCATGTTTGTCCCGAGCAGAACATGATGTTAGTTGGTCTCGAATGATGTCATCTAACCCCGAGTATAACATGACGTTAGCTAACCCCGAGCGACGTTTAATTGATCCCCAGCAGAATATGACGTCAGCTAACCCCGAGCAATGTTAATTGATCCCGAGTAGGCTTTGTTTAATACTTACTTTTATATTTACTCGGGTTCCTCTTCCTTGGAAATCTTGCGAGATATTTTCTGAATGCCTACTTGGATGTCCACCTGGCAATTTCATCCTTTGTCAATGACTTGTATGTCTGATAAATTTTACATACGACAAAACTCCTTTAAAATATTTTTGCCGAACAAGGTTCGTTGGCAAAAGTATTTTAATCAACCCTTGAATTTTTATGTCTCATTAATACCAGAGTAAATGTCTTTTCATAATGACATGTCTTAATGGTGACCATATAAATTCAATTTGCCTCCTCACGCGAGATCTCAACGATTGCGAGGTTTTGGAGTTCTGGAAGCCTTGGCCAGTTCTTCTATTAACACGTGTCTTCTACCGCTTCATTTCTCAATGCCATTTATGAGAAACGACCTACACATCCCCTAGTGCACCGTTTATGTCATCAAACCTATCTTTGATTTTTCCCGCTTCATGAGATTCTAGGGTTTTGTGCTATTATCCCTTTAAATACTCTGCTGAATGGAGTTGCCCTGGTTTATTCTCAAGCTCAAACCAAAAATTTTCCAACCCAGGTTTTTTTTTACGTTGAAAATCTCAGTTCTCCATCGAAGTTTTTACATTTGGTTTCTTCACTCAAGGTTAGTTTTAATGAATCCGACTTCCCGTCATCGACTCTTTACTATAGCTCTTGAAGCGCTCGATCGTGGGGATTTTCAACTGGTTTCTTGCGCTCGAAGATTATTGGGGGAAATCTCCCCTGATGAACCCCTTTTTTTAGAAGTCGACGTTTCTAGGCTTTACCCTAACGTCCGTTTTAGTTCTGAATCTAGTTCTTAATCATCTAGTTTTGAATCTGTTGTTTCTGATCACAGGGTACCTCTTCGATCGAGGATGGGGAAACATCAAAGTAAAAATGAAGTCCATAAGCACAACTCGGGCAGCGTTCAGATCAGAGAACAGATTATTGATGAGAAGAACGTCAAAGAGGAGTTCAGAAAATCTCGTCTCTCTTTTTCTGTCGATCGCCCGAGTGGGTATGACTCCGAGCCTAATGTGGTCTGGGAGGATGAGATCGGGAAATATCGTGCTCAATTCGAATTGGACGATTTAGTTATTCTGATTCCTGTTGGTGATAGAGCCGCGTGGAACCCTCCCCCAGGCATGGTGGCAATCTATGGGTTCATGCTTTGTTACGGCGTCACTCTTCCTCTTCAGCCGTTTATTGCCTGTTTTCTGGCTGAAGTAGAGATCGCTCCATTCCAACTGGCCCCGAACAACTACAAGATCTTGATGTGCATGTGGCACATGTAGAGCCGAATAAACCTGTTGGTGCCTTCCCCCAGTGAAATCAGGCACTTCTACACGCTAAGGCAGTCTGGTCGGACAGTGACTTATTTTCTCATGTCTAACCCGCCAGATTGCTGGGTCCCCGAGAGAACAAAAGTGAATCGGGGAGTTGATACCTCCGATGATGCCAAAAAGAGGGGCTTTGTGTGGTGATTTCCTTTATCCAACAAGTACTGGAAGAACAGTTGGTTTTTAAACGGAGGAAACCTTGGACTTGAAGTTACTCTTTCGGTTGGAAAAACTCGGACAGTGCTAAAAGTTCCCCATTTTTTCTGTTCCCCTAAGGTGTGGAACATGAAAAAACTTGAATTTTACGATACTGAGCTGACCAGACTTGCTCGGGCTGCAGTTCGTACTTTGGAAAAAATGAGCAGAATTTATCTTTTTAATGAGAAGAAGATGATAGATCTTGGCTTCTTTAGCCTGATTTCAGGCTACCGCAGGCGATGTAAGTGATCTTGTACCCCCCCTTTTTTTAAAATGTTGATTTTTATATTCTGACATGATTCCTTTTTTTTTCTAAGTGTATGAATCGGACATCGTCTGCGACATTCAAGCTCATCAAGTGAAGTCAATTCTTCAAGCGAGCCAAAAAAAAGCTTCTCGTCAGAGCAAATAGGGCATTGCCCCACCTGAGTCAGATGAGGACCCTGATGAGGCTGACGAGCAGATCCCTGAGTATGTCCCTGAGGAATTCATCCGGCCAACCGTAGGGGAGTCTAGTGGTCCGAGTTGTCATACAAAGGAATTGCCTGAAGATGGAGAGAGGCAGAGCGATGGTCTTGGTGAGGGGCCTCGTGAATCAAGCTCCCCGGTTGAAGTCCCTATCGAGGGATGGACGCTGGTGATAAAGGTAAAGCCTCGGATGGATGAGTAAATACAGATCCCGACTTTTTTGAATCCTTACGGGATGATGATCAGGAAGATCTGTCAGTTAATCTCGGCTTCCACCATTCTCGGGCTGAGAAAATGAAGGCGGTCGATTCTCCCAGTCATCCTTATAAGGTTCCTCGGGTGGTTTCATTCATCGACTCTTGTGATGAAGTCACCGGGGCCGAGATTCCCCCGAGCATTGATATTGAAGCATAGGCGGGTGCGGAGACTTCTGACCCTAACATGGGCTCTTTCCCCTCCAAGGTTGAAGATCTAAGGGCTGAATCTTCGGGAGGTCTTTCCTATCCTACTACCCAGATATGCTCAGGGCGATGTCATCTGGTCGGACTTTCATCGGGGATGATCATTGGAGCCACCTCAGGGACGCTTCTTTGACGAGTCATCTTCAGAATATTTTTAACGGCGCATCTTATGTAAGCTTTATTCCCAATTCTCAATTGTCTGGCTTGCTTGCTAGATTCTTAATTTTGTTTCCTTATAGATGGTGATCGAGTTTGTTGAGTTGGTTCAGACGCAGCAACATCAAGATGATCGAATAAGGTGTCTTAAAGCTCAGCTGAAAGAGAGTGAGGATAGCTGTGCTCCGATTGAATCGGCTTATCAAAAGGAAGTTGGGTCTGCCCAAGTGTTCGCTGACCACTCTTTTTTGGCAAAGGAGAAGGCTATGTCGCTTCAAAATTTATTATCTTCTGCCCAAGAATCGATGCTCAAAGCCGAACAGGAAGCGGAGCAGTAAAAGTCGGCATATGAACATAAGATTGAAGATTTGGAGCACCAGGCTTTAACGGTCGAATCCTTATCCAAAGAGGCCAAGCTAGAACTTGAAGTCCAAGGGGTTGATCGCTTTAAAAAATCCCTTGCTTATGATGCCCTTCTCCTTCGATAATTTTAACGAGGGCTAGTTTCAGCTGGTGAATTTTTTAAGGTCAAGAATCGGGCAACTGAAAAAGCCCGAAACAACTGGGATCTGTCGATCAAGAACCACGTGGATCTGTCTCTAGAATCTCTTCAGACTCAGATTAAGGAGTGGAGAGCTTATTACCGCAGTCAAGGCAAAAAGCCCCATCCCATGCATTTGGAGGTTCAATCGGAGCACTCTCTCGACCTTTTATGTCAGTCAGGAGTTGGGCGTGAAAGATGTTGTGCCCGATGCCGGACAGATCCCTGAAGAAGATTACAGTGAATGGATGGATGATTCGGTCGATATAATTACTTGGCCTTCAAACAAAAGTCTTCTCCGTGAGTACAAGATGGTGCCCGACCCGAGCATCGGCAAGAGTTCCAAATCCTCCTCCTAGCCTTGATTTATTTTTGTAGAGATTCGTTTTTGTAAAGATTACTATTGGTGAATGTGAATTGAAATTCAAAACCGAGTGTTTTAATCCAATTCCTTGCTCGAAATTTCACCGAGTATCATATCTAACTTGATTCTATTATTGCTTTTAATGTCGAGTATCTTATTAAACTGACTATTGCAATCTATGCCAAGTATCTTATTAAACTGGCTATTGCAATCTATGCTAAGTATCTTATTAAACTGACTATTGCAATTTTTATGCCAAGTATCTTATTAAACTGGCTATTGCAATCTATGCCAAATATCTTATTAAACTGGCTATTGCAATCTTTATGCCAAGCTTCTTATTAAACTGGCTGTTAACCGAGTCATCTTGAAACAAATGAATAGATTTACTCTTTTCATACTCGGGTTATTACCCAAACATTACATCAAGGCTCACCATGATCATATGTTCGAGTCCTTACACATTTACCAAGGACGTCTCCCCAGTTTTCTATGCAAGGGTTTGCCGAATCGTTAAGCTTTTCGAATCGCTTAACACAGCTGCGCATTTCACCGAAATTTTTCTCGACAGCGCCCCGAGTCATTTTCCAGAATCTGGTGCATCGGGTTTGCCTTTTTGCTAAGGTCGACTGACCTTGCTCAGCTGGCATGCTCCTTCGAGCTTCTCCGGTCATACGGGAATTAATTATCCCAAGTATTCTATTCGCATTTTCTTATTATCATGCTCGTCGTTCATATGTTCTTATTATCATACGCTTTATTTTTCAAAAATCCCGAGTTTGATTCTTATTTACAACTGCAAAACCAACAATAATTTAAATTCCAAAGCAAACAATTGATCTGACTAAAATTGTCCTAACTAAAGGAAACAAAAAAAAAATTAAGAAGAGAAAATCTTTAGGTATTAGGCATTGCATGGTCGGGGTAAAACCCCTCCATTGGGTCGTGCAATCCAATATGCTTCATGGCCAGCTATTCCTTCAATTTTGTACGGGCCTTCCCACTTATCAGCCAGGGAACCTGCAACTTTGTTTTTTGTATTCAATGACACATTCCTGAGTACCAGGTCTCCTAGTTAGAATTTCCTTACCCGAACATGAGAATTGTAGTTGCGAGCTACTCTTTGCTGATATGCCATATTTCGTATTCGAGACTTCTCCCTTTTCTCTTCTAGCTCATCTAGACTTTGTAACAACATATCAACATTTTGATCTTTATTATATAGCCTGACCCGGGGTGATCTATATGATGTTTCTACGGGGATAACAGCTTATGTTCCAAACGCTAAAGTGAATGGAGTCTCTTCGGTTGAAGTTCTTGTTGTTGTCCGATATGCCCATAATACTTCGGGAATTTTTTCAACCCAACTTCCTTTCTTGGCATCTAGCTTTACTTTGAGTGTGTGCTTGATGATTTTGTTCACTGCTTCAACCTACCCATTTGTTTGAGGGTGGGCAGGTGTGGCATAGTAATTGGCAATCCGGTACTCTTTGCACAACTGTCTGAATTTCAGATTATCAAACTGGGTGTCGTTGTCAGTGATAATAGTGTTTGGAACTCCAAACCTATAAAGTATATTCTTTTACACGAAATTTATGGTATTTGCTTCTGTGATATGCATTAATGCTTCAGCTTCTTCCCACTTCGTGAAATAATCAACGGCTACTATTACATGCTTTTCTCCACCCCCCGTTCCTGCTGGTATCGGGCCAATTAAATCCAAACCCCACATGGAAAATGGCAACGGGGACGTGAGGTTTCTGAGCTGTTCAGGGGGCTGTCGGATATCATTAGCAATCTTTTGGAAAGTATTGCAGCTCTCCGAACATCACTGTGCATCTGAGAATAAAGTAGGCCAATAATATCCTTGCATGAATACCTTGTGTGCTAAACTTTTACCCCTGTATGGTTTCCTCAAACTCCCCCATGGATTTCCTGTAATATCCGACATGCATCCTCCTTTGATACACATCTTTAGAGTGTTCGGGAAAACCCCCTTCTGTATAGTTCTCCTCCAACCAAGTGTACCTTGCTGATCAATACCTGATACATTTTGCTTGTAAGGGATCTTCCGGGAGTACAACTTTTTCCAGGAATCTTCTCAGCTGAGTCGTCCAACTGTCTGATGTGTTCGGATTTCTAAAATTTCAAAGTTTTTTGGTTCAGTTATGCTCGGTTTGAGGAGATGTGCGACCGGAATAGGTTTTTGCCTGATTGTGGTTGTTGCTGATGCTAGTTTGGACAAAGCGTCTGCCTTTTCATTCTCCTCCCTGGGGATCTGAGCATTCCTATACTCTTTAAATTTCTGGAGGAGCTGTTTTGCAATGTCACGATAGGCTATCATACCTTCATCTCTGGCTTGATATTCATCTAGGACTTGGTTGACAACTACTTGTGAATCGCTAAATATCTCGACCTCATCTGGCCCAGGGGCTATGCAAACTCTAAGTCCAGCTAGTAGCGCCTCGTACTTGGCTTTATTATTTGTTTCTTTGAAGTCAAACCTCATGGCACACTCGACATCATCTCCTTCCGGAGTGCATACTACAATCCCTGCCCCATTGTCGTGAGTGTTCGAAGAGCCATTGACATATAATTTCCATGGGAAATTTTTTCCCAATATTTTTTTTGCTTCCAGGTTTGGTTTTGTGAACTCTGCTATAAAATCTGTCACTGCTTGGCCTTTGAGAGAAGTCCTGGGGACGTACTGGATATCGAATTCACTTAGCTAGATTCCCCATTTGGTTAGTCTTCCTAAAATTTCTGGCTTATGTAAAATTTGCTTAAGTGGGCAGTCAGTGAGAACCTGGATTGTATGAGCCTGAAAGTATGGCCTTAACTTCCTTGCTACTGAAACCAATGCTAAGGCCATTTTTTCTGCCTTTGAATACCTGGTTTCGACTGGTAAAAGTGTTTTGCTGGTATAATACACTGGCTTATGTACTTCATCTTCTGTTCTGACTAGGACTGAGCTTGCTGCTAGTTATGTAATTGATAATTATAGGTGGAATGTCTCTCATATTTGTGGTTTCAAAAGGATGGGAGTCTGCCCATGGTACTCTTTGATTTTTAAGAATGCCTACTCGCACTCTTCGTTCCATTCGAGTCCTTTCCCTTTTTTAATTAATCTAAAAAAGGAAGCACATTTATCTGTGGCCTTTAAGATGAATCTGCCCAATAAAGCTAAGCATCCAATTTAGTATTGTACTTCTTCTAGTGTCCTTGGCGAGGCCATTTTCTACAGGGCTTGGATTTTTTCAGGATTGACTTCGATTCCCCTTTGGTGAACTTGGAAACCCAAGAATTTTCCTGAAGGAACTCCAAATAAGCACTTGCTCAGATTCTGCTTCATTTGGTATCTTCTCACAACATTGAACGTCTCTCGCAGGTTTGAAGTATGCTTGTCTGCGAGATGCTCTTGGCCAGCATGTCATCTATGTAGACTTCCATGTTTCTTCCTATTTGTCGTGTGAAGATTCTGTTGACCAGCCTTTGGTATGTTGCCCCTACATTTTTCAATCCAAAGGGCATTACTGTGTAACAATATAAACCCTGATCGGTTGTGAACGTAGTTTTATCTTCGTCAGCCTTGTTCATCCGGATTTGGTTATATCCCGAGTAGGCATCCATGAAACTGAGTAATTCATGACCTGATATAGCGTCCACTAATTGATCTATCCATGGCAGTGGGAAACTGTCTTTCGGGCATGCTTTGTTTAAATTTGTGAAATCTACGCACATTCTCCACTGACCATTTTTCTTTTGGACTAGGACCACATTAGCTACCTATTGAGGATAGCTAATCTCTGTTTTTGACCCTACAACGAGTAACTTTTCTACTTCCTGCTTGATTTCCTGACTTCTCTCGAGATTGAATGACCGTCTCTTTTGTATCACTAGTTTTGCATTCAGGTCTACTGCGAGATGATGAGATATTATTCGGGAATCTATCCCGACTATGTCTTCATGACTCTAGGCGAACACATCCTTGTATTCTTTGAGCAGATCAGTGAGGCTTTGTTTAATTTTTCCTTCCAAATTGGCCACGATCTTGATCTTCTTATCTGGTTCATCTTCTTTCAAGATAATTTCTTCGACCGGTTCATTTTTTGATTCCTTCGACTCTTCCCTTGGATCAAATTCGAATGACAGTGACTCTTTGTCCTGACTCGGCTGCTTTATAGTGCATACTTGTTCAACATCATTTTATCTTTGTATACTGACAGGTTAGCTCTTTGGGCCATCTCTTGGGACCCCTTAACTACTCCGACCCCCTGTTCGGTTGGGAATTTGATCATCAATGCATAAGTAGTTGTTACGGCCTTAGTTTTATTCAAGAATGGCTGACCCAACAACGCATTATACGCCCAATTGTCTAAGTCTACTACTACTACAAAATCGAGTAATACTGTTCTTTTGCAAGGTGCCACTCTAATTTTTACGGGTAGCTTTACCGTCCCGAGGGGCCTAACCTCAACTCCCCAGAATCCTCTGAGTGGGGTATGAAAAGGTTGCAGATCCTTTCGGTCCAACCTGAATTGATCGTAGACAGCTACATTGAGAATGTCTGTCGAACTTCCATTGTCTATTAAAATTCTTCTGACTTCCCTATGTCCAATTCGGGCACTTATGACCAGGGAGTCATTTGGTAGAACGTCAACCCCATGCGAGTCAGTTTCTGTGAATATTATTAGGTCCCATCCTTCCTTTACCCTTTTCGGGTTTGGTTCGACCTAGTTCACGTCAAAGTTCTTTCTTGCCTCCACTGCTTCTCTAATTTCCTGTGTTCTCTCTCGGTTACTTCTCCCTATAGATGGTCCTCCAAAGATTGTTTGTATTACTTCATTGGCCTCGGGGTTGGCTCTTTGATTTCGACCGGAGCTGTGATCGGCCCTGGTCTCTTTCTTTGTTTCTGACCTCTCATCCCTTTTCAAGATTATATCCTGTAAACGTCCTTCCCGAATGAGGGTTTCTATGTAATTTCTAAGCTAGTAACACTTGGAAGTCTCATGACCGGTTTCCTTATGGAATCTGCAGTATTTGGTTGAATCTCGCCAGGTGAACTGAGACTGTCGTTGTGGCTCTTTTACTAGATTCTTTTCTTCCAGTATGGCCAGGATTTCTTCCTTCTTTTTCCGAAGAGGAGTGTAGTTTACGTATTTACCTCGAAATTTCTCTGAGGTCAGGTCAGCATTACGTCCGTTTCCCCCATCTTTGCTTTTTTCTTTACTATTTCCCTTTTTTCCCTTTTGGTTCTGTACTTTGGACTCGGCATTCTTCTGTTCGGGTTTTCCTCCATGCATGTAGCATCCTCCCGTGGCTAACTCTTCTTTTTTGGCCAGTGCATATCATCCCGCCATGTCTATCATATATGCATATCTGGTTAAACGGGCCCTTCTTAAGTCAAAAGATAGCCATCCATTCTGTAAATTATTGATGAATGCAGCAATTATTGCTTCATTGTTTGAGCTGTCGATTTCTGATACTGCCTGGCCGAATCTCCCCAAGTATTTTTTTAGCGACTCATCTTTCCCTTGTTTTAACTGAGAAATGTAAGCTATTGATTTTTTTCTATGAACGTTGCCCAGAAATTGGCTTGAGAAACTCCTACTTAATTCACCAAAACTTCTGATACTTGCTGGGAGCAATCTTCCGAACCATCTTGAGCCTGTGTCTCTTAGAGTTTGTGAAAAGTTGAGACATAATAAGGGGTCTCTGTGGGCATACTAGGCCATAGAACTTTTATACCGTCTGACATGTTATTTAGGATCTATGTCCTTCTTGAATTGTTCCACATGCGGCATCCTGAATCTTTCTAGGAATAGAGTTCGCAGGATGTCCCTAGTGAATGGTATATCAGAATCGTCGTCGGACAAGTCATTTTACTCATAACGTCTAACCAGTGCATCCATTTGACGCTTATTGTTTTCGACTTCTCGAGTCAGGCTCTGAATTACGATATCTCTATCTCCCACTAGATCTCCATGATGGTTACACCGCTGAGTGACTGTCATTCCTATCTCTAGCTCTTCGTTTTGCTGCCAAGTCTTACGGGTTGCTTCTTGCAGGTGTATAGTTCTGTTATAACACTTGCGATGGTGTCGATCACTATTTTCTGATGACGATCGATCCTTATGTCGGCCATGCTTATGGTGTCTAGCACTGGCTATCTGATCATGGCTCTGCCCCTTGCATGGTTGTTCCTCTTCGGGTGTTTCACGTCCAACCTGATTAATTGGAACAGAGTTCCTTCCAGCATCCGGTGCATTTAGTTCTTGCCACACTATAACCGAACGAAGCCTTGTAGGTGGGAGGTTAGGAGGTTCCCTTCTTCTGTAACTAGTAGATTAACTCCTTCTTTTGTTGCGTCTGCCACCAGTTGTTGCAGCGCCTTACAGAAGCGTCGTGTTAGATCTTCGCTGGTCGGAGGGATTTGTTGGATTCCTGCCATTGGTGTTGGTTGGTTCTCGGTGTTTGCGGCGAGATCTCACGAACTACTGCCAATATGGACATTATCTGGAGATTTTTGGATATCCCCATGATTGTTTCTGCTTCCCGCCATTACCTTTAATCAAATCGGAGGTTCACTGCTCCTCCTTCTAGCATCAATTGTTAACGTCAATTTCTAGATACGTGCGAAAAGTCAACAAGATTGAATTTTAGCTGTGATTTCAAAGAGAAAGAGAAGGAGAGTAACTGGACACAAGTTTTACGTGGTAAAACTCCTATGACCAGAGAAACGTCCACGGGTGGTTGAATAAACAACCGAGCTAAAATCCACTATTGAAAAAGATTTACAACTCTCGATCTCTTTTTTTTCTCTCTGTATTTTTCTATATCTTTTTATGGCGAGATTATGGGTCTATTTATATGTGCATAGAACCCTAATCCTTTTTGTACAAGTAACAAAAGATCTTTGTATTTAATTATGATTGGTTACTTTGTTCGAAGTAGTTTGTCTTCTTTCCTATTTCGGAGACTTGTATAAGATCAGACTCTAGTGATATAGTCCAGTTAGAACTTATTTCATTATAAAGGCGTAGTCTTTTTGAAGAAATAAAATTGTTTCCTGATTTGGAACCTTTTTCCCGTTTGGTATTCTAATTATCTTGGAATTCTTCTTTGATGCGGGTATCTTTGCGTATTTTAACATGATTCTTGGTTCACGTGAGAGTTTTGTGTCGGACTTCTTTATTCAGGTTTCTTCATGTTTGTCCCTAGCAGAACATGATGTTAGGTGGTTCTGAATGACGTCATTTAATCCCGAGTATAACATGACGTCAGCTAACCCCGAGCGACGTTTAATTGATCCTGAGTAGAATATGATGTCAGCTAACCCCGAGCAACGTTAACTGATCCCGAGTAGGCTTTGTTTAATACTTACTTTTATATTTACTCGGGTTCCTCTTCCTTGGAAATCTTGCAAGATATTTTCTAAATGCCTACTTGGATGTCCACCTGGCAATTTCATCCTTTGTCAATGACGTGTATGTCTGATAAATTTTACATACGACAAATTTCATTAGGTTAAATTATGCATTTATGATTAAAATAACTTGAACATTACATTTCAGGAAATATAAAAGAAAAAGCATAAAAATAAAAGTACATATTGATCATCATCTAATTATCTGAATTAGTATATTCATCCCACAAATGATCTATTAATGCATTTCGGAGTGCAATGTGAGCGTATTTATCCCTGATTCCTCTATGTCGAACTAGAAATTGTTGAAATCGGGTATTTTCATCTAACACCATCTCAACTTCTGGAGTTGGTGCTTCCATATGATCCTCAATTGATGCAGTTACATCACGCTCATCCGCGATTATCATGTTGTGCATAATAATGCATGTAGTCATTATATCATGTAAAATATGTTTATGCCAAAAACGCGCTGGTCCTGCCAGAAATGCAAATTGTGATTGTAGAACTCCAAATGCACGTTCTACGTCTTTTCTACAGACTTCTTGTTTCATTGCAAATAATTTTTTTTTGGGACAACGTGGATCGTGAATAGTTTGTACAAGTGTAGACCATTTTTGGTATATACCATCAACTAAATAATAACCCATATTATATTCCTTTCCTTGAATGACATAATGAGCTGAATGAGCAATACCTTTAGCAAGGTTGGAAAAAAGATGGGATGCCTCCAACACATTAATATCATTGTTCGTACCAGGCAAACCAAAATATGCATGCCATATCCACAGATCATAATCAGCTACAGCCTCTAAAATAATAGCTGGGGATCCACTACGACCTGCATATTGCCCTGCCCAAGCCGTTGGATAATTTTTCCACTTCCAGTGCATACAATCTAGACTACCCAACATTTCTGAAAAACCACGATCTTTACCAATACAAAGTAGTCTTGCAACGTCAGTAGCGTTAGGTGATCTAAGATACTCACCTGTAAATTCATCCACAACAGCACGACAAAATCTCTTCAAACTCTCAATTGTTGTGGACTCTCCTATTTTAAAATACTCGTCAGTAGGATCCGCTGGACAACCATATGCCAACATCCGAAATACTGCTGTTATTTTCTGAAGCCAGATAAACCCAGTCAAACCACACTATCTCTTCATTGCACAAAGTAGTTGTCACGAGTTTCTACTTTTTCAACAATACGAAGGAATAAACTCTTACCCATTCGAAAGCGTCGACAGAACATTTGATCGTTGTACCGGGGGTTCTCGACAAAATAGTCGTAGAACAAACTACGACCAACACTTTCTCAGTCTCGATTGATCACTATATAATCAGGAATTGAGCCTCCACGTGTCACTAGGTTATTTTGTTGATTGAGATACTTAGCCATGGCCTGTTGGAATTGTCCATATTGGGCAGGCATTTGTTCTTCTTCTGCATCCATCGCACCAAGAGCTGCCAAATTTTCTGTTTCCTCTTCGTCGGAAGATGAAGATGAAGATGACAAATTATATGGACCTCAAATATTGAAATTCATGTTTTTCTTGGAATTTAATTGAATGAGTTTTAGCATACTTTTGTGTAGGCTATTTATCTTTGTCCATATGGCTGACAGTAATTGCAAACCCACATGGAAAATGTATAAACAGACAAAAAAATATCTAGCAATAATTTCATTCAAGGAATCTGATCTTCGCATTTCCCAAAATATGAAGATAAGATATCTGAGTAGTTAAATGTTAACCATTGGACGGATTACATCACCATCTGAACCGTAAGATTCAATCTCTAAAACAATATCTTCTCTTTGTCCATGTGACAGACAATAATTGCAAACCCACATGGAAAAAGTATAAACGGAAAAAAAAAATATCTAGCAATAATTTCATTCAAGGAATCTGATCTTCGTATTTCCCATAATAAGAAGATAAGATATCTGAGTAGTTAAATGTTAATCATTGGATGGATTGCATCACCATCTGAACAGTAGGATTCAATCTCTATAAAAATATCTTCTCTTTGATCATGTGACCGACAATAATTGCAAGCCCACATGGAAAAAGTATAAACGGACAAAAAAATATCTAGCAATAATTTCATTCAAGGAATCTGATCTTCACATTTCCCAAGAGATAAGGATAAGAAATCTTATTTCAAATGCCAGTCAATGGATGGATTTCCTCACCATCTGAACCGTAGGATGAAATCTGAAAAGAGTACCTCCAAGTTTCTATAAATATCAACCCACACTAAATTAAACATATCCCACCAAATCTTTTATACATTCAAAGCACTTTTCTCTCCAAGTCACGTTTCCCTTCGAATTTCTTATACCTTCAAATCACTTTTCTGTCCAAGTCACTTTTTCCTTCAAATCACTGTTTCCACAAAATGTCTACAAAAAGAAGTTCAATGATATATCTTGATGTTTCACAAAACCCGATCATAGGTATTTACCAGTAAAAGGATATGTTCTGGACCCGAGTGGAGAATGATTACAATAATAGCAGACCATCTTTTATCACTGAACTTCGTAACAAAAGAAGTTTACAGTGTCTCATGCAGACTATCCTTACTTTTATAGGGAAAATGCGAGGATCCATACGACAGATTGAAAGGCTAAAACCTAGTGGTGCCTCGGAAGCTAATATTGTGAGTATTTGTTAAAATTCAATTTGTAGAAAAAACAAATTTCATATTTGATTTTAACAATATTTTTGTATCATTTTGCAGATGAACCAGGCAAAAATTTTATTATCCCAGGATAACAAATATAAACATAGATTCATGTTTGGCCATGTGTGGCCCATCTTAAAAGACTTGGAAAATTTTGCAGATAACGAGACAGTAACATCTCCCTTTCAAACGGAAACTGATCATTTCGTTTCGTCACAAGAAGACTCTCCAACTCCAGAGTCTCCCACCACGTTATATCTTGGACCATCTCCATTTTCTTTAAATATAAGTAGTGATGACAGTGGGGGTAGTTCATCTTGATGGCCCATTTGGGTGAAGAAAGCAAACCAAAAAGTAGGGTTGAGGAACAACATTCAACCGACTTCAATACTTTGAAAGAAGGATAAGAGAAATTTTTGGAAGTTTCTAATAGAAACGCTATGCAGAGGGAAAGACTTAACGATATTTTGGAGAGAAATTATGATGATATATTTGAATACCATAAATGATCCAAATAAACGGGAGTTTATGAATCAACAACAATTAAAAATTGCAGCAAAACAAGCTCAGCAATAAGATAAGGGATCTTAAAATGCATCTGGGTCTTTTGGTGATTTTTTCAAAAAACTTCAAGGACTTGGAAATGATCTTCCAGACTACTAATGGGTTCTTGTAATTTATATTTTATTTTTTCTTCATTTTATTATATTCCAAATTGTGGTAATTTATTTTATCACTATGAAGTTTGTATTCCGTTCTTAATGTATTTTGCTTTAATTTCCGTTGTATTGAATGAAGTTACTTATTTAAAAAAAAAATCATTTTAAATTTGTAATTATACACTTCATTTTAGTTTATTATAAATAAACATAACAATAATAATTAATTCACAAAAAAATCATTAAATATTAAAAAGGACCAAATTGAAATAAATTAAATTGATTAGGGTAAAATTGTGATTAAATAAAACCTTGCAATGAAGGATATAATCAAAATACATTTTATTAAATGGGGTTAAAATGTGATTATTTAAAAGTTTTGGGTTTGAAAAAAAAACATAACAGTTTCTGCATAAAACCACAGTGTCGCGACACTGTTCACCAACGGAAGTTTTGCACAAAGAATGGCGCAGGTTGGAGGCGATTTCCGATGGGTTTTGGAGATTGGTGTGGTGTTTGATGATGGGTTGGAGAAGCTCATAATAGGAATCCCATTATTTTCTTTTCATCTTATAACTGCCCTTCTGCCAGTAAGACTGTCCCAAATTCAATTTCCCTTATACTCTTGGTTTTTGATCGACTTTCTCCATAAAGGCTTCGAATCAGAAAGATAAGCATATTGGTCAAAGAACTGACAAATGGTTCTAAAATGAAACTCATGTGCGGGTGCTTAAAGTTAATGGTCGGTTAATTAAGGTAGAAAAAGATAGGCACTGTGCCAACAATACCATTGGTGAGTCGTGACCATACAAGGTCAGGTGATGTCCTCCTGTCCTTCGAATCTGCATGTTAATCTTTCCCTTCCCAATCTCCAATCGCTGAAGCTTCTGCCATCCTGAAAAGCTTCTGCTAATCTTTTCGAAAACACCTAATTGACAAAAAAAAATGTAATATTAAACTTGGATTTTTTTTACATGTTAACTTCTTATTATTCAACACTAAACCTATAATTTAAAAATAATATTAATTTTGTTAAATATAAATAATAGTAATATTTTTTTTTAAGAAAATATCATTAATAAATTTTAAGAAGAAGAAAAGTTCATCATTTAGAAATAATATTAATTTTATTAAATATAAATAATAATATTATTAATAATAAATTTTTAGATGATTGCCGAATTATTCTGCGACTCTTTTCTTAATTCCAATTAGATTGGGACTTTTACAAAAGTAACCATATTGGTCCCTAACTTTTAATCATCCAACCAAATTTCAGTTAGTGAACTCTAACAATTATTTAATATGAAAGAACAAAAATGCTAATTAAAATTAAAATTAACTTAAATTAAATAATAATAATAACTAAGTAAAAAAAAAAAGGCAATCACCGTTAAAGATACAAATTAAAAAATAATTCAAAAACAATTGAAATAATAATTATTATTTTTTCAAATAAATAAATACTAATGACAAACATTTAATTATAATAAATAGGGAAACATATATTAATTAATAAAATAAAAAATACAAGTAAAAATACTAGAGGCAACCATTGAAGTGGCCACCTCCCGCCTCCATATACAGTAGTGGAGGAGGTGGTCACCTCCACGATGGGTTGTGGAGGCAACGACCTCCATGATCTGGCAATTGTCAGATCACGGAGGCTCTCTGCTGTCAGATTCATTCAGGCTGCGTTCGCGAACTGTTCGTTGAGGAGGCTACTTCAACGATCTGGAAATTTTCCAAATCGTGGAGATCTCCTCCACAATCGGTTAGGGGTGGATGCTTAGGCCTCCTCCGTTACCCGGATCGTGGAGGAGGCTCCTCGATGATCTTAGATGTGGAGGAGGCCGCCTAGAGAAGGTTCAGGCCTCCTCCACCGAAGGCCACCATCAATGATGGTCTCCTATTACATTCTTTTAAAAAAAGTTTTTCTTTTTCTTTTTAATTTTTAAACATTAATTTATTGATAAAAAATTTGATAGTTTTTATATCTATTTTTTATATATAAAAAAAATAAATTAACGCACATGTATAAAAATAATTATAGGACTTGTGTTAATTTATTACTGGTACTTACGTCAAACAATAAAACTTTATGCTAAAAGAGCAATTTTACCCTTATATATGTTAACGTTAACTATAGGACAGTCCAATTTTAATAAAAAATAAATGTTAACTTTAACTAATGTCCATCAGTCAAATTGACTAATTTGATACTTGTGAAAATATAAGTACTAGATTAATCAAAAACAAAAAAGTCGTAAACTAATTGGAATTATGAAAAAAGTACAGGACTAATTTGGTAATCACCCTATTTTTAAAAAAAAAAACTATCGCTAAAATAATTTAAGAAGAAGAAGAAGAATACATGATTACAAAATAATATTAATTATTAATAATAAATAAAAATATGAATGTAAAAATATCATTAGTAAATTTTACAAGGAAGAAGAAAGCAAAAGAAGATGAAAAAAGTCATTTTAAAAAACAAAACAAAAATCAGTAAAAACATATTTTCCGTGATTTTTTTCCTATGAATAAAATGAAAAACAGTTACCGAACATGAATTCAAAATTGTTATCAGAAAATAAAAACAAAAAGATCTCAAAAAGCTTTTATAAAACTACTTTTTGTTTTCAAAATCGAAAAATAGTTGTAAAGTCGTTTGTTTATTGTTTTACATCATTTTAAAAACATGTTCTTAAAACAAACCACAATTTTTCACTCCAAATAACTATTGTATTTATTTATTTTCGATATAGGTCAAATGAGTGGTTTATATACAATATCCTTATATAATTCTATAAGTACTCACTTATATAAAAATTTATATATATATATATATATATATAACCCATTTTAAAAGCAATGCCAAATATATATCAATTGTTTTTCGTTTTTTGAAAAATACTTTTATAAAATACTATCAAACACGTTTACATTTTTAAAATATCGTTTGTAAACACGATTTTCATTTTTAAAATTGTGTCTCAAAATTAGTTTTCAAAGACAATTTAAAAAATGATACCAAATGTGGTTAATCTTGTGTATCCCACAACAAAGTTTTGAAGCGTTAATATCAGGCTTCATTTTCCATATGCTTGTAAAAAAAAAGTTTCTAAAAAACATGCACAGAACAAGTTTTTGTCAATTTCCAATTGGATAACGAAAAATAGGTTTTGGAAATGACAACGAACATCCCCTTATTTTTTCATTATTCCTTTTTACTTTATTCCATATATTATTATTTGGGATAATTATCCCGGTGTCCATCGAATTGATAACACACTGTTGAAATGGCTATTAGATTGGAAAGTTGTTCCAAAATAGTCATTATTGGTGAATTTTGTAGCACCAATGATCATTCCATCAAACTCTTTTAACTTTACTCTTAAATAGATGAACATTATAGTAACTTTATAAATAATTATAAAAATAAAATATAAAATATAATACAACACAAGCAAGAGCCATCTTAAACATCATAGGTTTTTTTAGAACACAACAGCAGCAGATGGAGATGTAGGAGAGAGATCCGCAATTGATTCTCAAGATCGCCAAGTCCTTCAATTTTATAATTCCATCACTCATCGACCTTCTCCTCCTAGTTCAAGTGATAAATAGTCAAAACAAGTTTGACTCTCCCTTCTAAACGCACCCAACAAACATGTGGGTTTTTGTGATTTCAGCCATGATCTGCTACTCTGCGGCTCATCAAGGATCCATGCCCTTGGCTACACGTATCTTAGAATCTATGACTTCAATCTTGCTCCTCTGCTTTTTCATCCCACACTGGCTTGGTCTTGTCATTTTAATTGTATGGGTTTTTGTTACTCTTAATGTTGCCTATAAGGCTCATGCTGTCTAAATTCACTATGCTTGTCAGAGGCTTCACCAAATGCTCATGGGTATTATTTCCTAAGTGTGATTGTCAAATTGTAGGAGATGAGTTTGGTTTTTAAGATGACTTCGGTTTTTAAGATGAATTCATTATGGAGGGTGACAAACTTCACTGGTCTCTCAACTGATTTGGTTGTCTCCTCGGTTTTGTTGTTGAGTTTTGGTTCGTTGGTCTTCGCTTCGTCTTCTCTTTTGTCTTTATTTTTGTTTGGTTCCCCTGTTTTGCTCAGGGCTTCCTCGATGTTTTTGTGTTGTTTTTTTTCTAGCTTTGTTGTTCTGTTTGGCTGGCTTGGCTCTTACTATTGTTCCTTTTTCTTGCTTGCTTTTAATAAATTATCATTCAAAAAAAAATTGTTATGGTTGGCATTGCGTTCACGGAGGGGCTTGTTTTTTTAAGCAATATATCTGTTTTTCTCTAGTACCATTTATTTCTTTTAAGAAAACAGTGTTAATTTTGGCACCCCTAGTTAATATTTTGTATCAACTATCAACCCTTGTGTCTATCTTAGGACTAATGAAAACTAGAAAAATGAGTGTTTGAATGAATGTAAACAAAGTGTTTGTTAAAAGTCTCAAAGAGAGCCATTTTTGAGAGCGTGAATAAGAACGATAATGGTGATGAACTTGAATCTTCTAATGCTAAAAAAAAAAGAATTTGGTTATGTTAGAGAAGATGATCTGATCAGTAGGTTATCTAATGACATACTTTTATATATAATTTCTATACCAAGATAACCATTGCAATTGTCCAAACTTTTCTAGAATTAATCTATTGGCCATCCATTTGACTAATTGGTATCAAAATGATGATTATATGTAATCTATATTGTATAGAAAAATAGAGTAAACAATCATAAACAATAAAATTTTATTTTAAAAAAAAAATATCATAAACAACGGAGAAAATGAATTTTTCATTTTATTTAATACAATTTCAGTTTCATACACTTCAAATACTGCTTGTCAAACTGCACAAGTATACCAAAATCCCCTACACAAGTATGCCAACCTATTCCTTTTAATCTGAAAACAGCTCCAAAACCATGCCTTTTTCTCTGCACAAATATGTCAAGACTACACCCTATCCAAAACCATAAAAAAATATACCAACCAAATTTCAAGGTACCTAAATAACTACTAACCTTAACAAAAAGTAGTGCACTGCAGTGCAATTTCAGTTGAACAAAAAACAATATAATTTTTTGTTTAACTTAATAAGAAAAGAAAAAAAAAATGTCTTCATTTCAGTTGGATTTCTACTTCGTCTTTGATCCATCTGACTTAGATATAGTAGCCTGGTTAGACCGTTGTACTGCCTTGATTCTTTCAACAATATCAGGATCGAATCGTAAAGTGTTCAATACGTCAGTCATATTACCAATTCAAAATGATCATGAGTTTCAGCATTTTCTTGAGTAAGTACCTAAACAACAATTTTTTTTTAAAAAAAACAACCTTTTAGTCTAGTAAATTATGCTTTATTGCTATTCCATTATATTGGTAGTTTAGGAAATTACCCCTCTTCCATTTTCGAGTTGCGTTTCAAGTTCCACCTCGCTTTGTACTTCATGAGTAACCTCTTCTTGAACAAATTTTTCGTTCTTCTTTTAAGTTCCAATCTAATAATAATAATAAAATAAATAATAGACTAATAGATAGACTTCAACATTAAATACATTCCAGAATTACAAAAACAAATAGATACAAATGAAAAATTTATCAGCCATCCACCCTTATAATGACCTATTGAAAATATAATAAAGGGATTGTATAAGAAATCATTACACGGTTTTTGGAATTATACCATTTTCTTAAGTTTAGCTTGTAGCTTTACCCTTTTTTCATAGGTCTTTGCATTATGTCCCTCTTGTTTGCACTTGCTACAACTGTACTTTATATATGTAAGTGCTATTTTCCGTGCATTTGGTAGAATTTCACCAATCTCCTTTATTCTCAATTGTTTTGGTTTTCTAGCTTGCTTCACATCCATTGCTGGTAACAGTGGAGGCATATTAGTCTTTGACCAAACTTTTTTCGTCTTTATGCCATGCAAAATAGAGGAGTAACACTTCTTAAAAGTGTCCTTCAAGTACCATTTATATACATATTTGGTTGGATCATCTCCTTTACTGTAGATGGTTGTCATTGAGTGGGAGCAATGGATACCAGTCAAATTCCATCTTCTACAAGTACACGATCTTTGATCCAGATCCACAACAGGACAAGTTGTACTCCCTTTACTTATTTGGTAATGGCTTTTACCACCCCAGTGATCAACAAATTCGGCGATGTGCTGAGCTTGCAACTCCATAAACTCTGATACCTTAGGACCTATATTGTGGTACCACTTCTCCATGTCAATCCTTCTATTCGCTCTTCGATTCATGATTATAACTCTAATCATTTCAAGCATCGAGAAGATAGGAGCAGACCTTACCTCGAGAATTACTCTATCACTATTTACAAATTCACAAAGGTTGTTTAACAACATATCACACTAGGGCCAATCTCAAAAGTGGCTCTTGGACCATTGGTGTGCAGGTTTCTCACATAACCATTTATGAGCTTCTTCATTAATATCTTTAATTTGGGTTATCACTGACACGTCTTAAAGAAATGTCCCTGCTCCCAAGTATAAGAGTGTCATAGTAATAAATTAACCGGTAAGACCGGGTTGAACCACATGGAGGTTGTTCACTAGTCCTTGTAGAATTAATTATCTAGATTAATTACTAAGCTTGTTATAAATTGTAAATCAATTAAAATTAAAACTGGGCTAAGGGATCCACTGTTGGTAATTCAAATATGATCCAATAATTAATATTTAGTCCAGATTAATGGGAGGGTATTCCGCTCCACTGACCACTCTCTGATAGATATGGGTAAAAGTACTCACTGTGCTAAACAACATCTGTCTGTCTATAGTGAGTCAAAACTCCACAAAGATCAAAGGGGATAAACCACTCTCTGATAAATATGGGTAAAAGTACCTACTGTGCTAGATAATATATGTCTGTCTACAGTGAGTCAAAAACTCTATAAAGATCAGAGGGGAGAAACCACTCTCTGATAAATATGGGTAAGAGTACTCACTGTGCTAGACAATATATGTCTGACTACAGTGAGTCAAAAACTCCACAATGATCAGAGGGGAGAAAACAAAAAAATAATAAACTTACCATAATTGGATCATATTTTCCATACCAACAGTATCACCTTTTGCCCCAGTTATATAAAATTAGTCGGATATAATTTAACTAGAAAATAATTATTTTATTTAAACTGAGAATTTGAGAACAAAATAGAGAGAATTTCATAAATCTAATATCATATTTGGATTCAGAATGTGTAAATTAGGGGGGAGAGGTCCCCTATTTATACAAAATACGGATGAAAATTGACCATCGGATGAATTTAGAATGGAGCGTCCAGATTTCACAAAGTCATCAGTGAACAGTGAACAGTGAACAGTAACGCATCGATTAAAAGTCAAAAGTGAACAGTGCACCGGCTTCTAGAATATGATTCTTTGCAGTCGCGTGTATGGTGCACTCGTAGTTCGGGCCAATAGAATTGTGCCACATCATCGGTTAATAATATTCTAGAAAGTCAACTATGAACAGTGCACCGACTTCTAGAATGTGATTCTCTGTAGCCGCTTGTACGGTGCACTCGTAGTTTGGTCCAATAGAAATGTGCCACATCATCAAGAACAGTGAAAAGCAACTATAAACAGTTAATAGTAAAAATTACAAAAATGTTCTTCATGGTCTTCCTAAGGTTTTTGACGTTCTAAACTTGAAAACGATGTTTGTTTTGCCATTTGACTTTTCCATAATTCTGAATTAATCGAATTACCTCTGAAATACAAAGAAAAATACACTGATTACTACACAACACATTTATTTAAGCGAGCGAACGAAATTATGTCTAAATTAGGGAATTAATCATATTGGAAGTGTAAAATGATGATATTATCGTTTAGTAAACATACACTTTTCAGTGTTAATCACACCCCAACCAGCTTACTGCTAGTCTCTAGCAACTAAAGCTAAAATAGTAAAAACTCAAATTCAAATCTCTAAACTACCAAATAAATAAACTCTCTCATACCTCTTTTCTCACCCTTTGACAACCAGTCATCAAATGAGTTATCAATCAAAATTTCTTGTGATTAATAAAGATCAACACAATAACTATGAGATTCAACTGAAATCAAACAACATTTTCATTCCGAAATCTCATCAGAGCTTTTTTCTTAAGCAACAGTTTTATTCTCTCTTTTTTTTTGGTTTTTTTTAATATAACAAAATTAGAAACAAACATTCCATCTTTAATCCATGTAGCTAGCTTTCGGCCAATGATTCCCAAACCAGTTGGCTTTAGAGCATTAAGTGTTAAAACACTCCTACGGGCTTAATTACTCAGATTGCAAATGTTCTTTTTAGTACAATTCCCTTAACCTTTCTCTTTAACCTATGTAACGAGCTTTAGGTCAATGACTCCCAAACCAATTGGTCTTAGGGCATTAGGTGTTGAAGCACCCCTCAGACTTAATTGTTTGAGTTCAAGATGCTATGAAACTGTACATTAT
This sequence comes from Dipteronia dyeriana, assembly GCA_032871835.1. Lineage (NCBI taxonomy): Eukaryota > Viridiplantae > Streptophyta > Magnoliopsida > Sapindales > Sapindaceae > Dipteronia > Dipteronia dyeriana. The sequence goes on from CM065299.1 coordinate 30,541,301, forward strand.
TCTTATCCAGATTCCACCGTTTTACGCGAGCACTCTATGCTTACTGAGGCATGAGACCCGGCTACTAATTAAGAGTTTTGATCACAACACACAAAATTATTATTACTATTATTACTATATATTTTTTAAACAAGACCAATACCTTCGGTTGTTACCCTTGAATGATGTTTCAGAACTAAATATCATAAAATCTCAACTTACTGCACATAATCTCGTGTCAATGTGCATGTATGTCTAGAATAGTTTGAAAAATTTCTCAAGATGACTTAATGAACAAATGGATTAGTCAATGATATCACAATGGAGAGTTTATAGATTTGAATAGTCAGAAGAGAGGAAAAAAATCTATCAGAACTACAAAGATGCGTCTTAGAAGTATTTAAAAGATCTCCTTACTCAGCCATCTTTACAAAAAAAAAATGGTCAGAAGTTAGTTTTTTTTTTTTTGAAAAACAAAAGTTATTGAATCAACTACCCCTTCCCCTAACCAGAACGAGACATTGTCCCCAATGTCTTTAGAAATAGTTAAGGTTTAGAAGATATCAACTGAACAATTTGAAAGACAACAAAATCCAGCAAAACAACAAAAGAATTACAAAATAAAGGAAAATAAAATACATAAAAAAACATGGGACAAGCACAAACTGAGATTCAGATCAATTCTGCGTTTCTTGTTCTCCTCATCAATGGACCAATCATTTTTGGAGGTTAAAGGATCTGGCTCATAATTGAAAGCTTGTAACTGGTCAATCAGCTCATAAGGACTTGAATCAGAGATAAAGATTTTTTAGATTGAAGGGGGAACGTAATAATTTTTCTGAGCATGATCAAGAAATGAAAGTAAACCATCATAAAATTTATTAACATTCAACAAACCAATAGGTTTCTCATGGATGTGTAGTTGCGCTAAGGATGCCATTGTAAATATTTCTTCTATGGTTCCAAAACCACCTGGCAAAGCTATAAATGCATCAACATGATGTAACATAGCAAACAATCTTTCATGCATACCTGAAACAGCTAGCTCTTCGCCGTTTGTCTTTCCAATGATGTCAGCTGCGGCCATAGGTTTTGGGACAATACCCAGAACTTGACTACCTCCTTCTCGTGCAGCTCGTGAAATACACCCCATTAATCCCAAGTTACCTCCTCCATACACTAGGTGCATTTTTTGCTCAACCAAAACCTTACCAAGATGAGTTGCAGCATCAACAAACTTTCTGTATTTCCCATAATTGGTGCCACCAAACACACAAATGTTTGTGAATCATTTAGTTGAAGGTGACACCATTAATGCACTCTCTGAATTTTTCTTTTGAATGTTTATGAGTGCTTTGAAGCAAAAAAAAATGAAAAGGAAAACAAATGCTTGTATTTATAGATTCCGAAAAGGTAACACAACGATACACCTATATGTATAGGAAGACATATTTGTCAATGATATTAGATCCAAATGGTTCAAAAATCAAAAGTAAACAACAATAATTACAAAAGACATTAAATGCGGAAGGAAAAAGATAATAAAAATAAAAGGATATTTGCTGGTAGTTATGATTGTGGCTCACATCTTCCTCTGATTTTACGTCCAGAAACAGTTTTAACGCCCTCTATGGGTCGGGGATATGCTTCCCATCCAATTTTCTTATAAATTGGCAAACAGAGTCTTTTAAAGTCAGATTCCCAATACTTTATTGTGCATGTTCTTTTTGAAATTGTTGCCATAATCGGTCAATTGTCATTTGCACATATCCACTAGGATGTGCATCAAAAGTCGTTAGGATATTATCCAATGACTCCCTACACAAACCATGCCTAATGAATAAAATTTTATCTTCCCGATAATTAGACACCATTCCTAAAGAACGACAACGTGTGTTGCAAGTTGTACGTTCACATTTGTGACAAGTAACCCCTAACTTCTTAGCTCTTTGGTTTTTTTTTTCAAGGTTACATATTCCAAAACCAGACATGTAAGATATAAATGAATCAGCAGACTCACCTGCTAGACGTACCTTAGCTTCGATCAACTAGCGAATTTCAATAGGAATTTTGTTTATCATCAGTAAGCGTAATATTTTGGAACGTGCTTTGTAAATCTTTTTCAGAGCATTTTAGGGCAACGATAGAAAATGTTTTCGCAGGTTTGTGAAAATTTCATCCATGTCTTGTTTTGGGGATCAATTATTTAGGAAACTGAATTAAATCGACTTGAATTGTCACGGAGTACCGTTATCAGCCACTTAACCAGGGTTATATAGTAAAACACACCAAGCAATAACTGAACCTAGAAATTAATCCTATAAAAATTCAAAACGTAAAACGAACAAAAACAAAAATAATAATTGTAAATACAAATAAAGTCAAAAGCAAAAGGTTTGTTTCCTGTTTGATGTCTAAATGGGTTTTCAACAATGTTGTTGGTGAATGTGAGTGATTGTGATCTCCTAATTAATCTACCACTAGATGTTTGTGACCAACGTCTCATGCAAATTTAATGAGCCACAATGGAGGTGAAATACACAAAAATGAAGAAAATAAAATAAAAAGTGATAAAAATAACAAGATACAAAATTCTAAGGGTGTAAATGCAAATATACACAAATGTTGAGGCAAAAGTGCAAATAATTATAAATATATGGACTAAAGTGAAAATGCGATAATTACAGGGACTGGTATGCAAAAATGAAAATAAAATGACCTATATGAAAATACAAATTAGATCTAAGCTAAAATGCAAATAAAAAGTTAAAGGACTAAAATGCAAAAATGTGATTAATGATTACAGGTGTTTTTTTTTTAAGTGGATGAAGTTTATGATGGAGATGAACGATGCAAAATTGAATACAAAATAAGAACAAAGAAGATAGAAAAAAAAATAGCAAAACTAAAATAAAATTAAAAAGAAATTACTTCTACAAAGAAAAGGCGAACTTACCTCTCCAGCAGCGGCGTCAAAATCTTGACACGTCCTAAAGAAGTGTTCCTACTCCCAAGTATAAGAGTGTCATAGTAATAAATTCACTGGTAAGACTGGGTCGAACCATAGGGAGGTTGTTCACTAGTCCTTGTAGAATTAATTATCTAGATTAATTACTAAGCTTGTTATAAATTGTAAATCAATTAAAATTAAAACTGGGGCTAAGGGATCCACTGTTGATAATTCGAATATGATCCAATAATTAATATTTAGTCCAGATTAATGGGAGGGTATTCCGCTCCACTGACCACTCTCTGATAGATATGGGTAAAATTATTCACTGTGCTAGACAACATCTGTCTGTCTAAAGTGAGTCGAAACTCCACAAAGACCAAAGGGGATAAACCACTCTCTGATAGATATGGGTAAAAGTACCCACTGTGCTAGATAATATCTGTCTGTCTACAGTGAGTCAAAAACTCCACAAAGATCAGAGGGGAGAAACCACTCTCTGATAAATATGGGTAAGAGTACTCAATGTGCTAAACAATATCTGTTTGATTACAGTGAGTCAAAAACTCCACAAAGATCAGAGGGCAGAAATCAAAAAAATAATAAACTTACCATAATTGGATCATATTTTCCATTCTAACAGTATCATCTTTTGCACCAGCTATATAAAATTAGCCAGACATAATTTACTTCGAAAATAACTATTTTATTTAAACTGAGAATTTGAGAACAAAAGAGAGAGAATTTCACAAATCTAATATCATATTTGGATTCAGGATGTGTAATTAGGGGGGAAAGGTCTCCTATTTATACAAAATACGGAGACCATCGGATGAATTTAGAATGGAGCGTCCAGATTTCGCCACGTCATCAGTGAATAATGAACAGTGACCAGTGACTAGTGACCAGTGACCAGTGACTAGTGACAGTGAACAGTAAACGCATCCGTGAAAGTCAATAGTCAATAGTGAACAGTGCATCGGCTTCTAGAATATGATTCTCTGCAGTCGCGTGTATGGTGCACTCGCAGTTCGGGCCAATAGAATTGTGCCATATCATTGGTCAATTATCTTCTAGAAAGTCATCTATGAACAGTGCACCGACTTCTAGAATATGATTCTTTGCAGCCGCGTGTACGATGCACTCACAGTTTGGTTCAATAGGAATGTGCCATGTCATTAGGAACAGTGAAAGTCAACTGTGAACAATAAATAGTCAAAATTACAAAACTGCCCTTCGTGGCCTTCCTATGGTTTTTGACGTTCTAAACTTGAAAACGATGTTTTTTTTGCCATCTGACTTCTCCATAATTCTGAATTGATCGAATTACCTCTGAAATTTAAAGAAAAATACACTAATTACTACACAACACATTTATTTAAGCGAGCGAACGAAATTATGTCTAAATTGGGGAATTAATCATATTGGAAGTGTAAAATGATGATATTATCACTTAGTAAACATACACTTTTCATTGTTAATCAATAACCCATTAAAATCTTTAACTGTTGTGGATTTAGCAGCTTCTCAAACCTTTTTTCGGATTACATCAGTCTTGAATATTTTCTTAAAATTCAAATACAAATGTCATGCATAGTTACGATGCTTACTATTCATCCATAACTCCCCGATAGCCTCCACTAAACCTTTTTGTTTATCCGTCATGAAAATGATCCTAAAATCATCATCCAACTTCAAATCAATTTTCAAAAGACTTAAAAACAAAAATCATGTCATGTAGCATTCTTTTTCAACAATTGCATATGCAATAGGATATTAGCTATTATCTGCATCAATCCCAATTGTAAACATCAATTGTGACTTTTTATTGCCCTTTGTATGACATGCATCCAATCCTATTATTGGCCTACAACCTGAAATCCAACCAACTTTGCAAGCTTCTAAGCATATATAGATTCTCAGGAACATAACCGCTTTATCTAATCCTTCCTACGTGTCAATAACTATAGTCGAACATGGATTGGATCTTATTATCTTCTCGGCATAATCCCAAAGTTTGGCATATTGAGTTGCCAAACTTCAGTCTATAAGAATACCGACTTTCCTCATTACTATATAAACTTGAGCTTTTGATGGTTGGCAAACATAGTCCTTCCGGACCTTACCCAAAAAGTCAAACATCTTAAACTCCTTTCCCGGTCTTAAATCTTCCGTGTACCTCTTAGCTAACCATGCAGAATTAGCTAATCGATTCTTTTATACTATCGGGCAAGTGTGATTGTCATTCAAAGTTTTTATCATTAAGGTAGGATTATTCTTCTCATAGCATGATGCCCAAATTGACTAAGAGCAATTGTCTAATTTGCACTTGCACTCACCTTGTACTCGAGATTTTTCATTGCATGGAAACCATATTGATCTTCCTTGATTAATAGCATACTCCCTAGCTGTTTCCTTGAACGATTTAGCATTACCAAATATTTGACCAACCTTAAACTTCACGGTCCTCAAGTCAGATTCCATATTAAATTGTTCAAAAGTAGTCAGATTCGAATTATTCTTTACAACAAAAAATAAAAATAACAATACCAATAAAACATTCCATTAGGTCACTTACAAATAAATTTCACGATCGAAATCACAAATTCAATGATCATACAATAGCCGAATCCAAAACACCAAAACATAAGAAAATTTCACAAAAGAATATCAAAACCCTATTTATTATTATTATTATTTCTTAAAAGCAAAATCCAAATATTAATTCTCAAGAATCGATCATGGGTGGCTCTAATACCACTTGTAAGGATTTGAATAGCATATAACAACATGCATAGGCACATAATTAATCTGAATCACAACCTAAACATGTTTCTATATCGTGATTAATCAAACCCTAATATATATATATATATATATTATTATTATTATTAACCCATATCAATTCAAGAGAATAGTGGAGATAATCAATAGCGGAAGCGTACCTGAATCCATTACCGGAGGTTTGTGGACGGGTTGTGATCTTTCAAATTATCACGATCTTTTTGAACCTTATAGTGTTCTATTTTGCTCTGTTGATAGGGATATAGACAAAACAAAAGTTTCGTGTAATTTGTGGACCATAACCTTAAATATATATAATAATCATATAATTATATGTTTTGCAATTTCTAATTCGGCCCCTCATCAAATTAGAAATAGCACTCTGGTATCTACACATTAATTCCATGACAATTATACCCTTAAGCCTTAATGCTTTAAATCTTAATTAGATCACTTTAATTTAGGTTTAACCAAAATATAGCACAACACATTTAATATTTACATGTGTTTCCCCATATGATGGAATTTTCCAACATTTAACAGTAAAGTTAATAGAGTTTGATGGAATGGCAAAGTTCACCAATAATGGCCATTTTGGAACAACTTTCCAATCTAATGGTCATTTTGATAGTGTGTTATCAATTCGATGGCCATCGGGGTATTATCCCTTATTATTTTTAGTAAATTTATTTTTCAACTTAATTATCACAAATATTATTTTAATACTATTTTAAAATTAATTTTAAACCTTTTTAAAAAAATATTAAGTTTTTTTTTGTGTCTAATACTTATACATGACCGTGGTTCGGTTCCGGTTCTAGACGATTTAGTTCCTTTTTTAAAAAATATTACATGCTAACTAAAAAATTATTAGACATGTAATGATATGAAATTGTAAATGAAGTTCATTGGTAAGCCGAAATTAAAATAAAATTGAAAATAAATTAAGCGTGTCTTAACTAACCTAGAGGGGGTGAATAAGTTTTAATCGATTAATTGCCAACTTTTTTGATTAATCAAAGTTAACAAAAAAATCACCCAATATAATACAAAAACAATCAATGAAATTAAAGTGTGAAAAACAATAAATGACACGTTGAGTTGTTTTACGTGAGAAACCCTCCAATTGGATAAAACTCACGGGCTATCCATCTAGCATCGTACGGTCCTCAAATCCACTATATATAATGATGTTTATAACATAGGTTGACCTCTAGTCACACCATTCTCGGTCACTAACCCACCACTAATACCCAACAGACCTTTTATAGTGATTCTTGACCAATTGCTTATGCACTACCCACTTAGTCACAAGACTTGATACTCAATGAAGAGATAAGCAACTTATGTGGATATATATCAATATTCTAATATGCAAATAATGCTAGCCAACACTAAATGTTTATCTAGAAATTTATGGTAGCAATCAAACAATCCTAGATATCAAAATGTCTATGTGAATGTTCATAAAAACAGAACTGGATAAAGATATGCAAGCCTAAAGCATAGTCATCAAACAAATCCCAATCAATACATTTTGTCACAAAAACAATAAATTTACAATCAAGAAATGCAATCAATGAAGAACCAATATCAATCATCCAACAAAAACTCAAACATACTCAAAATAAGCTTAAGATAAGAGTCATGCATTTAACTAACACAATAAATGCTAAACCTAGGCAAAGATGAACAATATTGGAAGCAATGAGTTCCGGGGTATGTTCAACTTACCTAATTATGAGAACTAGAAGACCCATGAAAAAATGATGCTTGAATGGTGCTAGATACACATGGGATTTGAGATTGGTTGAGTAAAAATGGGTTCTCGGGAGTCTCTTTCCCTTGAAAAATACTTTTCCTGACAAAATATGGATTTGTACTCTTGAAAACTGAAGTGAAGAGAAAAGAACAAATATGTTTTTCCCCTTGAAACTCAGAATTTGATTCCAGTTTCTGAAAAAACGCAGAATGTCTCAAATATCTCGAAAATCATTCAAAACATATAGACAAGTCTTTGAATCGCTCAGAACTCGTCTAGGGACAAATTAGACGGTTAGAATTGTAAAAAAAAAATGAAAAATCACAAAAATATAATTCTTTAAAAATACAATGAGATTTTACCAACCATACTAAAACAAATACATAGACTAAAATGCACAACCACATTCGAAATATACCATTCATTAAATCCATTTCCTTGAACATGATTTATAATGCAGGGACATATGAAATGTGAATGTTTGTGCTACATAAAATATGCACAACAATGTATGAACACAAATACATGATATCCATGTGTGCTTCTAATCTCCTCAAGAGTCAAGGTCAAATAAACTACCTTTCGCTTTTGCTCTTGAAGCTTGAGGTCTTAGAAATGCCTTTGAAGCTTGATCATGAACAATGAATTGTCTAATCTACCCTTAAAAATTAAATCCAATGTGATTTGTCATAAAATAAGTCAATTATAAAATAGAAGTCCTTATAAAAATAAATATATAAAAAACTTTAAAACAAATTGAAATAAAACTAAAAAATTTAAATTGATCTTGCACTTAATTTGTACAACAATTAAGTTTCCTACGTATCCTCTTGAGGCTTAGAGGAATCAAAGACTATACAGTTCGTTTACCTTTTATTGCCGATTCAGTGAAGTGAGTAGGGAGTTAAAATTTAAAAAAAAAAATTTTAAAAAAAATTTTTAAAAAAAAATGGTTGGAACCGGCGGTTTTGGAACCGACGATTTTAGAACAGGAACTAAACCGCCGGTTCCAGTCCGGTTTCTTTTGTAAAGGAACCGGAACCGGAACCTTAAAAGTCACTGTTTCGGTTTGATTCCAGAACTGGAACCATAGCTCCGGTTCCGATTTTTTCCTACGGTTACGGTTTAGTTTGATAGTTTGAACCGAACCACGGTCATATCTACAGTAATACTATTATTATTAACCCGACCTCAGATATCGAAGCGAAGAGGAGCCTTGCGGAGATTGAGGTAGATTGAAAAGCCATGAGGGGTGAGGTGAACTTCCACAATAAACGAGCGGAGGAGAGGAGAACGAGTAATTGGGTGTATTCTAGTTCTTTCCTATAAGGAATGGCGTATGGCTGTGGATAATAGTCTAATAGAGCAGGTTGCCAATAGAAATTTGTACTTGAAACGACTTGGGTACTAATGTTGCAATGCACAATATGTTCATATTCTAAATATCACATTAAATGAAATTACAGGTACCATAGAATTCAATACAATGACTTTAAATTATATATATGGCTCCAAGCTCAATTGAAATTCTGAACAAACGATTGCACGACTGATTCTTCCACTCATGTCATTTGTTAAAGAGTGGGACAACCTTCCACAGATACACCAGCAGCTGTAGGGCACTGTGCAAGGGGACAATGATCTCCCACATCTAAACCCCACCAGTTAACTCCATAGATATCATTTATCTGTAGAGTTGCACTTATTAACAGAAATTGAAAGGCAACTCCCAGGTCCAGCCCATTTGCCAATACATAATTGTACTTGGTCCACCAATCTTTATATTTGTTATATATAATTAAATTGAAGAGGACCCCCACACTTATCCAAGACCAGTAATTCACTGCCCCAGCTGCTAGCAAAAATAAGACACCTCCCAATATATTTGGTACGTTAATGCTTTTGATCCATTTTTTCTCAGGAAAATACTTTGACACAGCCCAAACCAACAAAGGTGGAATCACACCAATGAAGAGGAAATAGAAGAGTTTCGAGTACATACCCTCAGGAAAAAATACACGCCGAGGACCAATCATGCCCCAAATTATCGAGTTGTCATAGACTGTATGCTGCGCAGGACATGTCCATTGACTACCCTTAGGTAAGCTTTTTGGGTCACATATGTTTTCAACGGTTGATATAAGCTGCCATGATGTAAAGAAATTTACTACAGCTGAAATGATACCTCCAGTTAATTGTGCCACAAACATTGATTTAGGGGGAATCTTCATGTAATGACCCATTTTCAATTCATACATAAAATAAAGAGCATGAGACATAGCAGAATTACTGAAGGCTTTGAAAACCAAGTTCGCCATTGGCTTGCCAGGATAGATGTATCCTATCAACATTTCTGAAATAAAGTTGAACTCAATAGTCTGCAAAACATTTGGACATAAATTAGAGACTACATTGATTGAATAATAGAGCTAAACATATATAAGAAACTAACCTGACCAGTGGTGGCTTGAACTACACCAATGGGTAGAAGAAAAATCAACACTAGGAGACATGCTAACAGGACACCCCAATATGGAAGTTGTAATTGCTTCTCAAATTTTATGCAACCGAACATTCCAAAGCCAATTACTGAAAATATAATTGCATAAAACCACCACTGAGGAACAGGATTGTATTTCTTCATTAGCCTATTATGGACATCTTCTCTGGTGCTGTTACCACTACCATATGCATTCTTGAATTGTTGCCATGTCTCCCTGTACAGAGTTTAATATTTGATCACATCGTCAGTGAAGAAACACAAATGGCATGACGAACAGGTAGATGCAAAATGTAATTTAAGCTAAGAGAGTGGTGGCATTACCTTCCATGAAAAACTATAAAATGACTAAGAGTGGCTGTGACAGCGGCAAAGCCAAACCCAGTACAAAAAAGATACACAACACTAATATACAACTTTGAGTAGCTTTCATAACCCTCTTGATTGAATGTGAGATCATTCTCATTAATAATATTTGAAATATTATAATGCAGACCATATTTATCGAAAAGATCTAGAGAGTTCAAAGGAAAATGTCTTGCATTGTTTGAATTAGTCCAATAGGCAATTGGGCATATTATGTAGAGAAATAATATGAATCCAACTGATGTATTAACGATTGTGGACAATGGGTAAGCGATTGGATTTCCTATATAACCAGATATTGCAGACCAATCAAAGGTGAAGGAACCAATGCCAAAGCCATTGCGACCAGAGCCAATAAGCTGAGCTATGACCGATTGTTTCCAGAACCAGCAAACAACCGAGAGAGCACTAATTGAAGGGAAAAAATAGCCTGGTATTACAGCATAGGCAAAGCTGGCGACTGCTACTACAAGAAAAAACTGAAGTTTCGATATCCCTCTTTTAGGCCTTTCTTCGACTTCGTGTACTGCCCTATGTGTTAAAAGCGTTGGTCAGCTTTCAAACATGCAATTATTCACAAAAACACTCATTTACTCTTAAGGGAATTGAATATACCTGTAGAAAGACACGTCAAGTAAGGTAATAGGGTACCACATGTAAGGATTATACACTAAAAACTTCATAAAGATTCCTGCGAACCCATAACCAAGCAGCTGTTGCATGACCAATATAATTACAGATTTTATATGAATACAATGTTGTAGCTCAAGCTTTCGTAAAAGAAAAGTTTAATAACACGTTAAAAATAAATTGTGGACCATTACCTGGATTGCCAGAGCCAATAGTAATCCAATCCAGAAATTTAAATATTTCTTGTAGAAGATCTTCCTCACTGCCATAATTAATATACTGTAAGGAGAATCCGAGCCAGAGTTGGCCAAAATAGAGAGCAACACATGTTCTTTAATGTTGAAAGGTCCTGGATTCATTGAGAAGCTCCATGTTGTTCCTGGAACTTTCACAGGTTCAGATGGAAGTCTTGCTGCCATTAATTTTCCAAACAAGACAAGAACCATTTGTACAACACTAGGCGGAATACCGACATAGTTTTGGCGATACATGAAGAACTGTGTCAAAAAAGCCAGAATGAAGCATGCAATAGGTCCTAGAATCCAAGTTCGAAATGTTAAGGTTGGCAAAGTTGGGTCGTCACTGACGGGAATTGTAAGCCTTACTTGCTCTATTGGAGAATCATTGATAATCTCATCTTCATCTGTGAACACCAACATCATTTACCATTCATCATACTACAAAACATATTGTAGCTACTACATTGATCATATCGAAATTTGTTTCAATTTTTTTACCTGGAAATATATTATTATTAAATAATCATGGGAATAACAACAAATTCAAGTGAATACCCTATGATTTATCATTCATCTAAAAGCAACATTCGAACTATATTAGATTGCATCAGTAAATTAAACTTGAAAGGCATCTAGGATGTGTCTTTTGAAATGTTATTTTGGTTTTGTTTTCCATTTTGTTGCACCCCACAATAGTATCCATGAAAAAGTAATCAAAATCACTCAAACAACATGATTTCAAACATTGTACTCAATGACATTCAAAATTATTGATGTGATAGAACATACCTTCATGATCCATTTGAATGTTTTTTTCCATAGTCAAACACATACACACGAAGATTCAAGTTCTCCCAATTTTGAAAAGCAAATTTGATTCTTAATTTCTATCTTTTTATATTCTAATGGAATGAATAGGAATAAAAACCGGTCAAATTTACTAAATATGATAGATGAAAAGGCTTTAAAATATGCTAAACAACTCATGATTAACTTCAATTCCTTCCAAATTAAAAAAGTCATAATTAGCAAGTATAACATAAAATGGAATGCAAGTAATTAGTATATTCTGAAAATCAATTCATAATTGTCCCCTTAATTACGATCAAATTGGAAACACAATATTAAAGTTTCTTAAAAAAAATCACCAATTTGAGTAATATTAGACCAGAATCTGCTACTGATCCACTATTATTAGTTTACAAAAAACAAAATCCTAAATATTTTCAAAACAGTAATACTATACATCATAACTTTTCAATCACAACACATGTGGTAGCTGATGTGTCAATTGTTGAGTGGATATAATTTATCTCACTTAATCATATACAGTGTTATAGTAAACGCTAGTCGCTAGTCGGGCGGTAGACCAGCGCCTAGACGGTCCAGACGGCGCCTATGCGGATGCCTAGGCGGTTGATTTTTTATTTTTTATTTTTTTATTTTTCCTACCTATAAAACCAATAATAAAACTCATATTATGACGAAATTCAAACAAAATCATCAACATAATTCCCTTTTTATTTTTATGTCTTGAACTTGTTTAATTTTACTTCTTAATGTATATTTTAGATTTTTATATCGTGAGAGGGTATGTTTTGTTATTTTACAAATTTGTTTTTTAAAAGTAAAATATCTTTACTTTTCTTTTATCTCTTCCACTCCTTCTCTTTCTCTTTCACGCTTTCTCTCCCAAAACTCTCCTCCACCATTTTCTATCATTTGAAGCTTTCTCATTCATCCATTAAACTTGTTTTTGAGTTATTTTTCATTAAATTTTGGTGGGTTTTGTTTGTCAACAGCACTCGAATATTATTTGTGTTGATTTTGCTCATTTTTTTCTCCATTGATTCGATTTGCAAGAAGCCAAGAACACCATAAAATCTCGGTGCTGTTTTTGTGGACCTTTGTTGTGGTAGCGCGACTGGCAGAGGAATGATTTTGGGTTTTATTTCGGGTTTTGGTTTATGCTTGTGATTTTCACGATCTGGGAAGTTGATTTTGGGTTTGATTTTCACTTTTTGATGATTTTTTTTCCGTTGACCATTGTTGACCTCTGTTGACCGATTTTTATGGCCGAATTGCTTGATTCACGACGGTGGAAGACCGCACAACTCCTAGGCGGCCGCCTAGAGCGTTTTTTTGAACACTGCTCATGTATCCACTCACCAATTGACACCTTAACTGCCACATGTGTTGTGATTGAAAAGTTGTGATGTTTAGCATTACTCTTTTCAAAATGTTAAGGTTACGGATATAGAAATCATACAAAAACAAATATCTTTCAAAACTATTTGGGATGATATCACTACAACAAAATTGGTCTTTTAGGGATGAAAATTTATTGGAATGAAAAATTCGTCCCAGTAGAACATCTATTGGGGCGTAGGGATGAAAAAATTAGTCACAATAGAACGTCTATTGGGACGAAAAAAATTATTCATCCCTAAAAAGTGCAAAACTAACGAGACTTTTAGGGACGAAAATAATTTGTAACAATAGGATGTGTATTGGGAAGAAATAAATTGTTCATTCCAGTAGAAAGTCTATTGGGACGAAAATAATTCGTCCCTAAAATGTTTGACATCTTTTTTTTTTGAGAGAAAAGAAAAAAAATAAAAGAAATTATAGATGCTAGTTTATTAAGACAAAAATAATATTTATTGTTGATAATGATTTATCGGGATTATATTTTTTTTTTATCTTTATTTTTTAAATTTTTTCTTAAGAAACAGAGATCACAACTAAATTTGCTTCAATTTTATATTAATTATTGTAGATTGATTCAAAAAATTATAAAAAATTATACATATACTTTTATAAATATAATAAATAAAAATCTAAAATACCAAACTACTTTTTAGAAAAGTTGCTGCACATTTATCCTTCCCTTTGTGATAGGAATTCAAATATTACATTTGTCGATTAAGTTGAAAAATGTAAAGAAAGTCCATCTATTCCGCGTACGATTAACGATAGACCATTTCATCTTATAATATATGATTTGAGAAAAATAGTTTAATTAAATGCTACAAAAAATATTTTTTTAACAAGAAAAGAAATTATTGGAATTAATCTACAATAAAAATTAAATAACATATAGAGGTTCTATATAAATAGTATGCTTTAATTAATAAATTCTAAACAATAGCAAAGTGGATAAGTTTTGCTTTAGTTTCAGGTGAGTGGTTCGACGCTAAACATTAAATGAGGTTTGATTGTGATGGGAGGGTTGTGATGAGAGTGATCTGGGGTTGGGTAGGTAGTGGGGTGATAGGGTTCCAAACAAACAAGTTTTTTTTTTTTTTCAAATTTCGTCCCTATAGATATTTTATAGGGATCAAAAGAAATATTGTCCCTATATTATTTTTTCTCTATAGGTAGTATTTCGGACAAATTTTAATTTTCGTCCCAAGGAACCTATTATGATCCACCTTAGACGATGTAATTTGGGATGAATTTACTTATTAAATCGTAAATGTGGAGAGAAATTTCTACTGAAGTATGAGTTTCAATCATGATTCATTCTTATAACCATTGATATAATAATTTAATAAAATATTATCTAATAAATGTTTTTTAATAGCCATTTGTATATCATACAAAATAATTATAAAGATAACTAGAATCAATTTAAATTATCTAGTAATATTTTTTAAAAAATTTGTTCAAGACAAATTTAATGTAGAAACTTATTTACATTATATATAAATAGTTTAACATTATTTTTCAAAGTTGAAGTTGTGTAGTGTAATGGATTGAGATCTACACCATCAAATGTAAAAAGACAAAAAATAATCGTTTCAATAAAAATTAAAATTTTATAATAAGTTTATCATTTTTTTTAAATACAATTACTGTCAGGATCTAACGAGATTAATTAGACTCCACAAGTATAACCCAGAATATTACTCCCACTATCGGGGAGATGTTACATATGGACTACAACTCTCACAACCGAAGAGAGGGTTGCTTCCACAAATCGACAGAAGATTTTCCATATATACTTCTAAAATGTGTATGGTGATATTCGAACCTCTCACCACTTGGTGTGAAAGGGATGTGCACAACCATCATTGGATTTAAAATTTTGATTAGTGCAGTAAAGTTTAAATTTATTAAACAATTGTTTTTTCGAATAAGACTTTGATTTAAAATCATCAATGAAAATTTAACAACTTAATAAGTTATATATACATTTTGTGCAAACAATAACAAATGACATACTTGGTCCGGTGGTAAAGCATGCCAACCAATCACATTGTTGATTAGGGGTTCAAAACCTACCAAAGACATGGTGGAAGGGATTAAATTGTTGTGGTGTGCTAGTGTGTGACGATGTGTAGGGTGGTAGTCTGTGTGGCATGTCTGATTGGTCTCAATAGTATATCTGTCCCAAAATAACTAATTTTTTAATGTATTTTTTGTTTCGTCCCAATAGACACTCTATAGAGACGAATTTAAATTTTCGTCCCAAATAGGCTATTGCAACCCACCTGAGGCGACGAATTTTATTCGTCCCAATAGGTCTATAGGGACGAATTTTGAGCTATTGGGACAAAAAAAATAGTCCCAATAGGAATTTTTTTTATAGTGTATTACGAAAGATAATACATAATTTTTAATTTATTTAATTAAAATAATGCAATAGTTTTCACGACTTGGAATCTAGGGTGTTGAGGTATTGGCTTAGACGTTACCCATTTATAGAATTTTGTTTTTATTTTTACCATATGTTAATTGATAATCTGACAAGTTTTTGAGAAGTAGGTGAGAGACTATTTTTTGAAAGTGATTATGGAATAATATATTTCTACATTTAATTCATTTTTAAAAATATCATTATTATCCTTATAAAATCAAATTAAAATTATTTATATACCATATTTCATTTCAAAATTAAATATTCTATTTAAATATTGTTTTGATTTATAAAATCTTTTAAAAATCTTTTTATTGTTCATATGGATTTTTTTTCCAATTTAAATATTCTACTTAAATATCGATTTAATATATTTAATTAATGAAAAAAATGAAATAGGGTCCAAAACTATGTACATTTTAGTCATTGTAACTAATCTCATGACTTTTGTAACAAAATTACCAAATATATGTATACTGCTTTTGAGCTATACAGTAGTTTTAAAAATACAATTAACCAAACATTTACTAATTAACTTCACACTTGATTATTCATTCAGCACAACTAACAGTGATTATTACAAAAATTACAATAATACCAAACTGACCCTTAATAATTGGAAAAAAAATGCTTGCATTAAAGAGGAGAGATGTGTGAGAGAGGAAATCTGAAGATGAGATCCGGTTGCAAAAGAAAAATGTGATGGTGAGAGGAGAGAGGAGAGAGGAGAGAGGAGAGAGGTGTGAGATAGAGAGAGAGAAAGAAGGAAGAGAGAGAACGAAGAAAAAAAAAGATTCGGGCCAAAGGAGAGAGAAGAGGTAAAGAAAATAACGAGGGGCATCTAGGTCTTCACAACCAATTATTGGGTAGAAACAATAAAAATACAAATTTTTGGAAAAAAAAAATCTCCTTGTTTTTTAATATTTTATATATATATTACTCTCATCAAGACCGAACTAAACTTTTAAGATTGAGAAGAGACTTGTGAATCATTGATTAATTTTAAGAAGACTTTGACTAAGCTGAAGTATGTGAATCATATCTTGTGGAACTGATATAAATAAAATTAGTTCATCATGAGGAGAGAAAAACTATATATATATATATATATATATATATATATATATATATATATATATAAAGAGTGAAACTCTGGTCATTTGAGCCCATTGTTCCGTCATGTTCCAGCCATAACACATCAGAGAGCTCATTTACCTATTTGCTCTTATTCTATTATAACCTCTTCTTCAAAAGCTTCTTGATGGTTTTGTTTGTAGCCTCCACCAGGCCATTGGTTTGTGGGTGAGCTACATAGGCAAAACGGAGATCGATACCTAGACTGTCATAAAACTCCATGAACCTCGCGTTGGAAAATTGTTTGCCAAGGTCAGTGATGATGATCATCGGGGTACCAAACCTGCAAACCATGTTCTTCTTGATGTTTTTTATGGTATTTCACTCTGCTATCTTGGAGAGAGGTTCTGCTTACGCCTATTTGGTGAAATAATCGATCACAATTATGGCGTGCTTGGCTTGAATAGGAATGGTAGAGAGAGGCACGATTAAGTCAACTCCCCAAATAGCAAAGGGATATGGTGAGCTGATGGAAGAGAGCTGTTCTGGTGGCAAGTGGTTTTGATTGGCTATTTTATAACACGACTCGTACGATTGAACGATCTGTCTTGCATCGGGTGAAAGGTTTACCAGTAGTATCCCATGCACAGTAGTTGGTAAGCCAATGTCTATCCCTTAACGTGATTGCCACATTCCCCTGAACGTACCTCTCTAAGTATCCAAACAACATCATCGGGGTAGAGGCACCAGAGTAGGGGTAGATATCTCCATCTGCGATAAAGGTATCCATCTATCAAGCAAAATTGAGCAGACATTCTTTTAAGCTTACTAGCTTGGTCGGGATCCTCAGAAAGCTTCTCCTCCTATAGGTAATCCATAATAAGATCCATCCAACACGGGAGTCGGTCTACCGGGTTGACCTCTTTACCACTTGCTATACTGAACTGAGAGATAACCTGGAGAGGTACTCCCTTAGGTAAGGGTTGGCCTCCGCTAACAACTATTTTGGCAAAGATGTCTTCTCGATGGTTCTGCTAGTGAGGTATTTGCTCTATCTTGAATCCCCTTAACCAAGCCTTGAGTTGTTGGACCCGTTTAAGGTAGGCTGGCATGTTTTCACCTTTAGCCGGATAGAGTCTAGTTACCTGGTTATCGACCAACTGTGAGTCACTCCTAACGAGGAGGTAATCTGCCCAGAGCTCAGTTGCTACTCTTATCCTTGCCAACAATGCTTCGTACTTAGCTTCGTTGTTGGTGGCGCTGAACTCGAACCAGAAATAGTGGCAGCACTCGACCAATTCTGGATCGGTTATGATGATTCCAGCTTTGCTACCTGCTTGGCCAGATGCCCCATCTGTATACATGATCCAAACATCTTGGTCAGCTTACCAGTCTACAAGTGCTTAATCTTTCGGGTAGATCAAATCCTGGTTTGGAGTGGTACAGGGATCGAAAATGGCTAAGAACTCGACCACGAAGTCTACCAAAGCTTAGGCTTTAATGGAAGTCCTAGCTTTGTACTTGATGTCATATTGGGTGAGCTCGAGGTCCCATATGACTAGCCTTCCTAATACATCTGGTCTTTATAGAAATTGGTGAAGATATTTATTGGTTATTACTGCAATTGAATGAGCCTAGAAGTAAGAACGAAGCTTCTTGGCTGAAGTTACCAAGGCGAAGGCAAGCTTTTCCAAGAGAGTGTAGTTTTTCTTTGGCTTGGTCATGGCACGACTGATGTATTAGATGGGTCATTGGAATTCATTCCCACACTCTTTAACCAGGGCCACACTAACCGCTGTCTTTGATACTACTAGGTATATTTGTAGCTCTTCCCCAGGTACCGACTTGACTAAAAGAGGTGGGTATGCTAGGTACCTCTTCAAGAACTGGAAATCCTGCTCATTGTCCTAGTCTCTCTTCACGTTTATCCCATGCTTGATAGCCTTGAAGAAATTGAGGCACTTATCGGTGGACCGCGATATGAAGAGGTTGAGAGCAGCTATCCGACCGGTCAAAACCCGTACCTACTTAAGCAAGCTAAGAGATTAGAGATCCAAGATGGCTCGAATTTTCTCTGGGTTGGCTTCTATGCCCCTTTTATAAACCATGAATCTGAGAAACTTCCCGACTGCCATTCTGAAGGCACACTTAGCAGGGTTCAACCGTATCTGGTTCTCTCTCACTATCTAAAGGGTCCGATGGAGGTGGTTCTAGTGTTGCTCAGCTACCTGGGACTTGGTGATCATGTCATCGATGTAGACCTCCATCGTCTTTCCTATATCCTGCTTGAACAACCGGTTGACCATCCACTGATAGGTGGCACCTGCATTCTTGAGACCGAAGGGCATTACTTGGTAACAGTAGAGACCTTGTCTGATAATGAAACTGGTCTTATCTTGATAAGGGGGGTGTATCATAATCTGTTTGTATACTGATAATGCGTCCATGAAGCTAAGAAGCTTATTTCCCATGGTGGAGTCTACCAGCTGATCAATCTTGGGTAGAAGGAAACTATCCTTCGGGCAGGTACGATTGAGATCCGTATAGTATACGCACATGTTCCGCTTCCCATTAGCTTTGGTAACCATTACCACGTTAGCGATCCATTCTGGGTATCGGGATTCCTAGATGAATCCAGCCCTCAATAATTTATCGACCTCCTCCTGTACCGCAACGTTCTTTTTCAGGGTTGAAGCACCACCATTTTTGCATGACTGGCTTGAAGGTGGGGTCAACAGCTAGTATGTGGGATGTCAAGGAAATAGGGACCTCTGGCATCTCTTCGTGGCTCAAGGTGAAGATATCGTTATGTTCTCGAAAGAATCTAACTAGTTCCTCATTCACTTTGGTGGGATCATCCTCTATGATAGGTATCTCTTCCAAATCATCAACTGAGTGGCAACTGGTATACCCCTGATCTTCCTCATCTATCTCTTCTGTAATTGAGGCCTCTACCTCAGGCTAATCCTCGGCTTCTCCCCACAGTATCTTGGATTATAGGATCCCTTACTTATGGCCCCTGATATAACTCAATGGTTACCTGTACGTACTGATAGGATAATACTGTTGCATTGGTGGATACTGCATAGCACTTATGTGCCGCCTGTTGGTCCCCTTGTACCTTGTCCACTTTATCACCTATCGAAAACTTTAGAACATTATGTTAGATGGATAACATTCCCTTGAGAGATGATAGGAAAAGCCTCCCAATGATAGTATTGTAAGCAGATGGGGTTTCTACCGGCATAAAACCAGTCATCATGTTCTGTTGTAGTGGAGCATTTCCTATTATCACCGGTAGGATCTCTAACCCAACTGGAATTAATGAGTCCTGAGTAAAGCCATACAACTACATGGTGTAGTTGTTGTAGAAGCATTGTTTCATGTTGAACCTCTATAGGGTGTCTTTAAAGAGGATATCCACATTGCTACCGGTGTCTATCAGGACGCGATGAACTAAGCAGTTGGCAATTTGTATAGTGACAACTATGGAATCATCATGTGGTTATACTTTGTTGTACACGTACTCTTCAATGAAGATGATTTGGGTTAACTAGGAGGACCCTGATGGTCCCTTGATAACCTTGAAAAAGTCTCGCCGTTCCTCAATTTGAGGTACCTTCATGGCATGGTTCTTCCTAGAATTATTAGAAATCCTTACCAAGGTAGGACCCTCACTGATGGTATGAATGACTTGGATCTACTACATTTGATCCTTGCTCTTTGACTTCCTTTTTTCTACATCTTCCTTAATCTTGGCCTATACCTCTTTTCCCGTATGGATGCAATCCCGCACCTGCTGTAGAAGTTACACCAAGCAGTCACCTTTCACCAGAGCCTTAATCTTGTTACATATATTGTATCACTTCGAGGTGTTATGTCCTATATCCTTATGGAAGCCGTAATACTTGTAGTGATTCCTTATATCATTTGGTGCTTTGATAGGACCGGGCTTCCTGAGTAGCCCCTTGTCTCGGATGACGAGGTAAATCATCTCGTAAGATGCGTTTAGTGAGGTGTAGAGACTGTACCCCTCTTCTTCTCGGGCTATCCGTGCCACCTCTTTGGGCGGAGGCAAAGTCTGAGGTGGGGTTCTCTTTGCTGGGTATTGCTCTCACTGTGGCTGGAAAGGTAGAAGCCGATACGTAGATTGGTTGAGAGGTCTGTTATGTACCTTCTGGACTGGTGCAGGCTTGGGTACTTCCTTTTTTTGTCGCTTGGCAGTTCTCAAGTTGTCATGCTCTATCTTGACCCGAAGCTGCTTATCTATCTCCACCTGCTCGAGGGCCTTATCGTAGGCCTCGTGGTATTTCTCTGATGGATGTTTAGCAAACGATCAGAATAACCCACCAGCCCAAAGGTTTCTTCTGAAGTTGACTAGGGTTCTTTCTCAGCAAAGACCCCTATCTGGTTCACCTCTTTGTGGAATTTCTCCACTTAAGATCTGAGCTAGGGATGGTAATGGGTATGGGTCGGGTTCGGGCAGGCTTTGTAAAATCCAAACCCCTCACGCATGAAAATTTTCTTCACCCATACCCACGCTCGAACCCGTGTAAGTAATCGGGTTCGCGGACGGGTGTGAACCCACGGGTTATGTTGCACCTATACCCTCACCTGTGAACCTGCTAACTAATGCGGGTTCACGGGTGGGGCAGGTTCATGGGTGGATGCTTCACCCTCAGGATACCCACAAACCCGCAACCCATGAAACCGCGAACCTGTGAACCTGCGATTTGTCATTTGTAAATTTCCACATGTAATCACCTATTTGATACTTAATTGAATTAAATTTCCATCTCTAATTCCCTACTTGATACATTACAAAAAAATAATAACCACAAAAATAAAATGACCAAAAATAATTCCAATGTCTATATATGTTCATATACAAGTATTTTATTTATACGGGTTCGTGGGTCCAACCAGCGGGTTCCTTTTTCAAACCCGCATCCGTCTGTGAACCCACTGGGTTTTTCATTAAATGGTTCACAGGTCCATGGCTTGTAAATTCAACATTCACACCCGACCTTAAATCGGACGGGTACCCACGAGTGCGAGTCAAATTTCCATCCCTAATCATGGCGACTCACCCTGCTCTTGGATTACATATTGCAGTTGGATTGGATCCTTAAGACGTGGCATAATTCTTTGGAATTGGGCACAAAAATCTTTAAATAATTTAGTAAAAGAGTCAACACTACCTGCTGGCAGTTTCTTGAACCATGTCTTAGTGTATTCTGTTAGCGTGGTGGGGAACATTCTACACATGGCTGCCCGAATAGCGTTCTAGACCTCCATATGCTGCATGAAATTCTTCAAGTGGCTCGGGGGATCCTTGGTGTCATAGTACTTGTCAGTAGCCATCTTAAACTTTAGGGGGAGCTCTGTGTCCCTAATTTTTCTGGAGAAAGGGACATTCATCTCACCCGAGGGATCTTTCCTACTTTCATGATGCTTTCCTTTCTTCAATTCATGTATCTTCTTCGCCATTCGAGCTACCTAGTCCCGTAGATGCTTATTTCCAGCGTTCTTGGATTCGACATCAGAATCTTCATTGTCAGACTCCTCTAATGGTGTGGAAGCTTCATCCCAATTCTCTTCCTAGAGAAGATTTCTTGGGCACTTTTCTTACTACCCCTTACTAACGATCGAGGTTGCCTTTAAGTTGCCGATTGGGTCGGGTGACGAGGCTTCCTATACGGGATGTCAAAGGTTGACTTTACCTGTCGGGGTCGATAATTCGCTGGCCTATCTAGAAATGCGGGTATAGGCCGTAACCTATCACTAACTGGGGGTAATGGCCCTAGCCTATCGTAGACAAGTACCGGTGGTGGAGGTCCCAATCTGTCAAAGGCTGGTAGTCTTGTACTTGATCTACTGGTATCTCCCCTAACATCTTGTGTTGTAAGTAGGGGTGATACCTTCTGCAGCTAGTATGAAATGAACATTCTCCACGAAGGTCATGAATTGCTGCTCTTAGATGGTCTGGCCTACTACTGGGGTGGTAGGGTCCTCGGGTGTACCCCCGCGTGGTAGCAGGTGATGTCGGAGATGGATTGTGATGTTTTGACTTCTTCCCTTTCTTTAGAGCCTTCTAGGTGGAGGCCATAGACTGGTGCTCTGATGATTCAGGCTATTCTTGAGAGGATCGAAGTCTCATTCTGTTGGATACTGTAAAAACAAACACGTGATTTCACAGGTTTTCGAAAAGGGTGTAGAAACTTTCCACAGACGGTGCCAAAAAGTGTTAGCTAGGAATTCGCTCTGGGTAAAGAATCTTATTTAACACCCTCAAGGCCGCTACCTTGGTAGGTTGCAGTCGGGGTAGGTACCTCGTACCTAAGAGACTTGAGAGATAACAGAGAGATGGGTGAAGGATGAGAGAATGAGAAAGATGATCTATGTGAGAAATACTAGAGAATTGATTTATTGAAAACTTGATTAATATGATTACAAAGGGTACAATGGTGATAATAATCTCATTGAGTTCTTTCTCAATCTTTCTTTCTCGAAACACAGCCAGAGATGGTGAATTCGTTCGTGTCGATAAGTGGCTAATTCCTCGGTCACGAAATGTCCTTTAAAATGGCAAAAACACTCTGTTCTTGGCCTTTTCCTTTTACGATGCCTTTATCTGGTTTTGAACGCTGTATTTATACCCTACCATTCACACTGATCAAATCCCCATAATTTAGATCGATTGATTGGCCGTGTTATCAGGATTGATTGGCATTGAGTTTAAGTATGAATCAATGGCGAATCTGTTGACCTATTTGGTTTCATTATGGCGTTTTAATAACGAAAATGTCAATCCTGTTGCTTGGAGGAGAATTCTGGTTCTGCGCACTGATGGCGAGGTACTTCGAGGTACCGGTTTGATGGTGTGGCACTTGATCAATCATACTGGAACTTTTCGGTTAACTTCCTTTCTGGTGGATAGGTAAGAAATGTACCTTTAAAGGGTGGCGATACTGTGTCAAGGTACTTGGGTACCAGTCGGACATCCTCGTATCTAGGTACTAAGCAGAAGGTACCAAGATGCTAGCTTTGCTTGATATTTCGCAGTCTCTGGACACGTAAATATTGATCCTCTTCCAGATAGTGATGTCAAGGTATTTAGGTGGCGTAGGACCTAGTATCTCGAGGTGAGTCGTAGTAGGTAGACCTTACCCGGTATCAGGAGGTATATCCTACCAGGCAAAGACATGTAGAAATTTTTTCTTTAATCCCTGCAAAAAATGGCTATTAATACATACAAACATTAACGATCTATATAACAATTTAAAAAATTAACTAAAAAAATAATATATAACAACTCTCCATATACTATGCAATTAAGGATGAGAGATTTCATTTTTTTACCTATATTTTCAAAGCAACTAAACAACACTGAAAATAAATCAAATGAACTTTATTTAAGATAATTAAAAATAATAAACGACAAAAACCACAAATCAGGCTTGCCAAAATGCCGCAATCAAAGTCGATTATGAGCGTGGCTCAATGTAATTATAATCAATATTAAACTACCTGTTTTTAGGCATGTTTCTTGTTCAACAACTAGATGCGGTTTTTATGTTTTATCTTAGTAACTTCAATAGATTTTGGGTAGATTTTTTATACTCATTGTAATACTTTTGTTGGGACTCGTAAATGTTAATATAATTACCGATTTGTTACATTTATTCTATAGTAATAATAATAATAATAATAACAATAATAATAATAATAATAATTGACTCATTATAAAAAAAATTAACTTAATATTTAAAGAATTTACGTGCATAATGATGTAAAAATAAAATAAAAAACAAATAAAAAATTTAAAATCACGTATATAAACATGAATGCTTTCGCCAAATGGTTAAAATTATTTTGGTCCCTTTAGTTTGAGATATTGGTTGTTTTGATCCCTTTAGTTCCACTTTTGTCTCTTTTGTTCCTTCTGTTAACTTTCGTTAACATTTTTGATGAAAATACGTTTTTACCATTCGTTTAAAATTTATATATTTTTTAATTTTAAAAAATTAAATACAAAACTAATAATTTTCTTAAAAGAGATGAATCTCCACCATCCATCTAAAAAAATGAACGATTATTTGTTTCAATTTTAAAAAAGATCGGATCTCCACCATCCAATTGAGTTGATGGATGCAAAATAAATCAACAACCCAAAATAATACATTCAATCTTCAGTCAACCTAAAAATGCCAAACACATTCCTCACAAACAAACATAGATAACCAAATACATTCAACAACATTCAAACACCATCATCCATCTCTCAACTATTACCATCAACCTCTCAATCACTAAAATCCAACCACCACCACCTCACTAGCAATCACCACTACCAGCGTTGATTGGCGCTAGATCTTGAACCAATTCAAACCAAATGCGTGACAACAACATGATCATAAGCGCTCTAACTTGAACTAGTAGCATGACGACGACACCAACAATTTGCGTTGAATTGGGGTGGTTTACATGTGGTGGATGCATGTGTTTTGGGGGTGTTTGATTCGTGGATTTTGGTATCTATGGATGGTGGTTGATGTGGTGACCGATGGTGGTGGGGATGTTTGATTCATGGATTTGGAGGTTTGGTGTTATTTGAGGATTTGGGGCTTTTATGTGATTCACCGATTTAGGGGTGGTGGCAAATAATGGTGAGGAACCCAGATTCGATTCGATTGAACGTGGAAAATGGTAGCTGAAAAATATTGTGTTGAACCAGCTGTGTGTGTGAGAAAGAGAGAGATGGTGATTTGGTGTGTGAAAGGTGGTGGTTGGGTGAGAGAGAGAGAGAAAGAGAGAGAGAATTATGGGTTCTAGATTCAAGGTTTGGTTTGGTGTTACTGATGTTGATTTCTGGATTTCGGGTTCTGTGTTTCGTTGTGGTTTGAAAGTTATTCATGGGTGTCAGTGTGGTAGGGATAATGGTTTCCGGGTTGGTGTTCTGGTTTCTGTTTGATGATGATGATGGTCGACTAGTATTTGGGTGACTGGGATGTTGGTTTAATGTGGATAATGATGAATTGATGATGATTTTTTTTTTAATTTTGTTTTATTTCTTTACAATGATATTTTTAAATATTTAAGTATCATTTTTTAATTATTTTTAATAATTATATTTCATTAAAACATTATAATTTTATACTTTCAACATTTTATCCTCATAAGAGAATGATTAATAGTAAATGTTTGGATCAAACAAGACAAAACGGAAACTAGAGGAACCAAAACGGATAATTTGTCAAACTAGAGGGATGTTTTTAATTTTTACCTTTAATTAATGAAGATTTTTTTTTATTATTGTTTTAAAAACATATTTTTATTGACATGAGAAGTATATTGAATTTCGTTAAAATATAGCATATATTATATTTAAAAGTCAATAGAAGTCTATAAATTTATATGAAAGTCTATAAAAGTCTATAAAATTTATAAAAGTCATCCATTTGAAAAAGTCTTTAAAGCTATGTTGATGTACATGATTGGATTGGACTATGTTATAGGGGTTTTTTATTGGTAAATATTCTTAGGTGAAACAATAACTAAATCAAAATTTCCCAACATCAATCTATTCATCAATTGTTTTTCTTCTTACCTTTAAAGACTATAAACCACACTTTATCAACATCCCTTGATGTATCCTCACTAGGCTTTTTTTTTTTTAAGTAGCTTGTATTCAAAGCTATAGTCACTTTCTAGTATGAGATCTCACACATGATAATAATGATTCAAAGCTATGGTGCTATATGTGTGTGTAGATATTCAAAGCAATGGTCCTATGTGTGTTTTTAGAAAAAGCAAAGAGTATTAAAAAATGTGTGTGTGCAAGCGTACTTATATGTGGGTGTGCTATATATTTGTGTGTTTAGAAAAGAAGCAAAGAGCACTAAAAGATAGGAGTGGCACTATGGGTCACGACCAGGTGACGTGACACAAATACGATACTATATTTACGGGTTTGAGTTAGGTTTTATTTGATTCGGACCACTAATGGGTTTAACAGGGTTTACATGTTAAACCCATTAATTAAACAGATCGTGTTTCGGTTGAACCCCACAAAACTCGATAACCCATTTAACACAATTAAATAATAAGAATAATTATATAATTTATAAATATATGGAGAAACCCTAAATATTGCTTTAACAAATCAACCATAATACTTTAAATCCTTCGTTATATCTTTTATGTGCTAATCATAATACCTTTCAAAGAATGCCGGTCTTCAAGATTTAATTTTGTTATTTTTTTTATAGTTTATATCGTGTCACATCCTTACATGGTTTTTTCTTAGAAAAAGGCGTTAAGAACTTTAAATTCAAAGTCTTGATAAATTATTTTCATGTTTATATGGGATTTTATTTTGAATCAAATTTTTTTGTTATTCTTGATTATTTTCAATTTTTTAATGAGTTTTTTTTTTCTGATTTATATAAAAAAAAATTAAAATTAAAATATATAAATTACGTTTAAATTTTAAATCGAAAATGAATTAATTGAATTGTAATTTATCAAAAGAATCTTAGCCAATAAATTAAAGGGTTAAATAGGTCTTATCGGTTAACCCAATAATTAATGGAGTGTGGTAGGTTTGGGCTTTGATGTATGACACGATAAGCTTAACTGGCCGTGTTTGGGTTTATACAAACATGACATGATATCCCATTTAACCACCGCTACTAAAAGATGTGTGTGTATTGAGCAAATTATTAGCAGGCAGCGTTTGAGTTTATACAAACACGACATGATAGCCGTTTTGCCAACCCTACTAAAAGATATGTGTTTGTTTGAGTTTACACAAAAATGGCACGATAGCTAATTTTGCCACCCCTACTAAAAGATGTGTGTATGTGTAGTTAGACCATTTTTCCACCCTTACTAATAGATTTGTATGTGTAGATATGTGTGTTTTTGAGTTTATATATACACAATAGCCATTTTGCCATTCCTATTAAAGGTGTGTTTGGAATGTCTGGGACAAAATTGTTGACCGTAATATTATGCGTTGAAATGACTAGAGTGATCTCATGCTCCTCTGCTCTATTCTCCTTTCCTCCCAAACCAGAATCATCTCTCGCAATCCACCTTTGCCATCATCACTCATCCACCATCCACATCACCACCAAATTAAATTCCATAAAAATTCCACAAAAAGGAACAACAAATCGAATAAAAATAAACCCAAATCTCATCTAATAATCCACATTTTTCAATAAAAAAAAGTTCTAGAAAATATCGAAAATCTAAAAAATCTAGAAAATAACTATATTTTTCATTCAACCACAACACCGAATCAGTCCAGCGATTTTATTTATAAATTGAGCGCTCTGTTTGAGTCTCACATCACATGAGATATTATTATAAAGCAAAAGAAAAAATGATGCAGATTGCTAATGTGGCAGAGCTAATGAGAAGCTCGCTTTCCTTCCTAAATCAACAATCAATTCGTTATTTTGATGATTGACAAAAAAAAAAGAAAAAGAAAAAAGAAAAAGAAAAAGAAAAAGAAAAAGAAAAAAGAAAAAGAAAAGCAATCAAATTGATTTCAATAGTGAAACGATTTCAAAGTTGAAGCAAAAGACGGTAAAACACCAGCCTGAAAGAGACCTGCGAGAGGAAAAGTGACGCTTGTTGGAATCGAAGCCATTGGACGGTGACAAAGCCGTCGCAGTCTCCCAATCCCTAGAAAATCGTGGCCATTGGATTTGCAAAAGAACGAGAGATTGTTTTTTACTTGTAAGAGTGAGAGAGAAGAGAAATGGTTTGATTTGAATCTTGGTATTGTCTCAGATTTTTTCAAATTTTTTTCCAGATTTTTTATCCCAGAAGATTTTCCAGATTTTTTTTTTAGTTTTGAATGAAAAATCGCTGATGCGTTGATGTGGTTTATTGAAAAACATGGTAATTTTCTAGATTTTCTAGATTTATGATATTTTCTAATTTTTTTTTGGTTTTGATTGAAAAATAAGGATTATTTGATGAGATTTGTGGTTCAACATCAACAGCTTATTCTTAACAAACTAACACAAAATCAATTGAAAAATCACAAACAAAAACTTAAATCTTTGCTCCTCACGGCCAAGCAACGGTTGAGAGTAGATACGATGCCGGTTTCGGTTCCGATTCGGAACTGGCGATTCCGATTCTGGCGGTTTCTATGGTTCAAAACTTGTTTTTATTTATTTTTTAATTATTTTTTAAAACTCACTCACTAGGGACGACAATTTGACCCGTACCCGTGAACACCCGTCCAAACCCGACCCTGTAGAGTCGGGTGTGGATGATGAATTTACGATCCGTGGATCCGCGGATCCGCTAACCCGTTTAATGAAAAATCCGGTGGGTTCACGGGCGGATGCGGGTTGAAAAAACGAACCCGTGGGTTGGACCTGCGAACCCTATAAATAAAATACTTGTAGATAAACATAATTAGACATTTGAATTTTTTTTGGTCATTTTATTTTTATGGTTATTATTGTTTTGTAATGAATCAAATAGGGAATTAAATATGGAAATTTAATTCATTTAAATATCCAATAGGTGATTACATGTGGAAATTTATAAATGACAAATCGTGGGTTCACGGGTTCGCGGGCTCACGGGTTTGGGGTATCCCGCTGGTGAAACTTTCGCCCGTGAACCCGCATTGTTTCGAGGGTTCACGGATGAGGGTATGGGTGTAACCATAGCCAGTGAGTTCAAACGCGCCCGCGAACCCGTTTACCTACCTATGGCATCTGCGCCTAAGTCATATTAACCTTAATAGGATTTAAAGATTGGTATGTGATGGACCTCTAAGTGACTTAAAGGTTGATGATCTACCAACTTGTGAATCTTGTTTGGAAGGTAAAATGACCAAAAGGTCTTTTACGACCAAAGGCACATGAGCCATCGAATGTTTATGATTGATACACACTGATGTGTGTGGACCTATGAGCATTCAAGCTAGAGGTGGATATGAGTACTTCATCACTTTCATGGATGATCACTCAAGATTTGGCTATGTGTATCTCATGAGACATAAGTTGGATGCTTTTGATATGTTCAAAGCATTTAAAGCTGAAGTAGAAAATCAGCTTGAGAAACTCATAAAAATCTTGAGGTACGATCGTTGTGGAGAATATCTATCTGGTGAGTTTAGCAATATCTTATTGATAATGGAATAATTTATCGGTTTTCTACACTAGACACACCTCAACAAAATGAGGTGGCAGAAAAGAGAAATAGAACTTCTTTGGATATGGTTAGGTCTATGTTGAGTTATTCAACGCTCCCTAGTTCTTTTTGAGGATATGCTTTACAAACTACCATGTATATTCTAAACGATATACCATCTAGGTCGGTTCCTAAAACACCACATGAGTTGTGGACTGGGGAAAAACCTAGTTTTCAACACTTAAGGATATTTGGATGTCCTGCGCACGTGTTAAAAGGAAAGACAGATAAGATGGAGTCCTGTTAAGAAACATGCATATTTGTAGGGTATCCAAAATGAACAAAAGGATATTATTTTTTATAGTCCTTCGGATCTTAAAGTATTTGGTTCGACAAATGAAAAATTTCTAGAAGAGGACTATATGAATAATTTTGTGCCTAAACGTAGAATTGTCCTAAAAGTGCTTTTAGGAGATACAATTCCACAAGAGGTTTCGCAACCAAGCCAAATTCTATGTTCCATACCAACACAAGATCAACAATCTACCATATCTCGTCGTAGTGGGAGGGTTGTTAGATAACCTGAAAGATACATCGATCTAGGAGAATCTGTAGAGAATCTTCTGGACGACGATGATCCCTATTCGTACAAGGAAACAATGGAAGATGTTAATTGTCGCTATTGGCAAAAGGCAATGCAATCCAAAATTGAATCTATGTTAAGAAATAAAGTCTGGTCTCTTGTAGACTTGCCTAAAGGGATAAAACCCATCGGGTGCAAATGGGTATACAAGAGGAAAAAAGGAATGGATGGAAGGGTGGAAACCTATAAAGCTAGATTGGTAGCTAAAGGTTATTCACAGAAGGAAGGTATTGATTATGAAGAAACCTTCTCTTCTATGGCCATGCTTAAATCCATTAGGATACTTTTATCCATTGAGGCATCTCTAGATCTAGATATTTGGCAAATGGATGTCAAGACAGCTTTCCTTAATGGAAGTCTTGACGAAAGCATCTATATGATGCAACCAGAAGGATTCATTGAAAAGGGCCAAGAGGAAAAGGTATGCAAGTTGCAAAGATCCATATATGGATTGAAGCAAGCATCTAGATCTTGGAACATAAGGTTCGATCAAGCCGTTAAAAGTTTTGGATTTATTCAAAACCTTGATGAACCTTGTGTATACAAAATGATTAAAGGCGACAAGTTGGTTTTTCTAGTTCTTTACTTTGATGATATACTACTCATCGAAAACGATGTAGGTGTATTGACATCAATAAAAGAATGGTTAGCAAAATAATTTGATATGAAGAACTTAGGAGAAGCAAGTTATATTCTTGGTATCCAAGTTATAAGGGATAGAAATAATAGAACGATTGCATTATCCCAAGCTTCATACATAGATAGAATCTTGTCTAGGTTTTCCTTTCAAGATTCCAAGAAAGGTATGTTACCTTTTAGACATGAAATCAAACTTTCTAAGGAACAAGTTCCTAAAAATAAGCATAAAGATCAATTCATAAGAAGAATTCCATATGCTTCAGCAGTAGGAAGTCTCATGTATGCAATGCTCTGTACTAGACCAGATATTTGTTTTGTTGTGGGCATAGTTAGCAGGTTTCAATCGAAGCCTGGGCCTGATCAATGGACGACAGTCAAGCATATTTTCAAGTATCTTAAGAGAACGAGAGATTATATGCTTGTATACTTTTGAGGGGATTTAATTCCCGTTGGGTATACAGATTCTAATTTTCAGTCAGGTTTTGACTCCAGGAGATCGACATCAGGATCTGTGTTTACTACTGGAGGAGGGGCAGTCATATAGAGGAGTATCAAGCAATCTTGTATTGTTGATTCCACCATGGAAGCCGAGTATGTTGTCGCATGCGAGGCTGCTAAAGAGGTTGTCTTGCTCCACCAATTCTTGATTGACTTGGAAGTGGTTCCTGATGCGAATAAACAGATCACTATCTATTGTGACAATAGTGGAGCAGTGGCTAATTAGAGAGAACCAAGAAGTCATAAGAGAGGGAAGCACATTGAAAGAAAGTATCACCTTATAAGGGAAATTGTGCATAGGGGTGACGTGACGATTACCAATATCGCGTCAGCAGAAAATTTAGCAGATCCCTTTACAAAGGCTCTTCCACAAAATAGTTTTGATGGGCATCTAGAGAACATAGGGATGAGAGATATGACACATTTGCTATAGAGCAAGTGGGAGATTGTTAGGATTATGCTCGATAGCAAGAGTGTAATATTATAATTAACAATCTTTTCATATGAATAAACTGATTTCTAGTTTAACAAATCTTATAGCATTTATAGTTTAACTATTATAATTGTCAAAAGTAAATAATCATAAGGTCAAAAGACTATAAGAAAAGAAGAATTGTTCATACATCTAGATATGTACGAGGTAGACACAATTCTTTAGTTAGTCTTGAATAACATTAACAACTTAAGATAGAAGGTTGGGCACATTTATCTTGTTCAAGTTGTAGATTCTTTTGGTAGCATTTGAGTGGGATCAAATGCGTTATGATGAATCTAAAATCATCAAAGTGTGGTGTTTTTGGGCAAAAGAATCTAGTGCACTGGGTGCATTGCATAAGATCAAAATGAAATACTTTATCTAGAACCGTCAATGGATAAAAGTTTTCATTTGAAGACAATCAGAGAGTCTATCTCAATCCTGAGATAAATGATGGACTTATGGTTGCAAGTGTTATCATTTGAGCTATCAATAAGTACGATTATATAGCATAGTCTATCCTCGATAGTTTGGTGGTATTCATTTGTTAATCGATAGAGGACTTCATTTATAGATATGGACATCGTGGCTCCATTAATCGAATGAGAGTAGAATACCATCATATGGATGTTTTGAGGTATTGGATATTAAATCTTAACGTTAAGTTTTCAATAGTGCCTATTGAAACATGGCTTCTGGATAAGTCAAAATATCCAAGTTCAAAATGTGGTCATATGAGTAAATATGGTAACTTGGAGAGCTATAGGCGATCTATGAGCTCTTGGCGATAACTGGTATTCTTCACGAGGATACACTTTCTCAAATAAGGTTGTCTAGGGTACGAATGAGTAACATCAACTTATTCTATCTTTATTTAAGAGTTCAATTTTAGTTCCTTAGTGGAATGAACTAAAATTAAATAGATCGGACCTAAGTGAATCATTTGTTGATTGTGATTGGGTTGTGTCTATTGGAGCTTAAATTTAGATAGCCTGCCAAGATCCCCAATCCACATGAACTTGCATGGATCAGTTGATATATTCTATCGGACCAATTTAGGGGTCCATCTAGAATTGTATTAAGGCATGTGAACTTGTTTCTTTTTGTAAGAATATGTCTAGTTCACATGTGGACTTTTTATTAAGGTTCAATGGATTTAATAAAATAATAAAAATAATATATGGCCTTTATATTAAGGTATGGGCGGCAAAGGCTATTAATAATAACTTTAATATATTATTTTTGTTTTATTATTTAATTAAATGAGAATTAATTAATTTGTTGATTAATTAATTATTTAATTAAAAGTTAAAATCTTTTCCTAGTAGAAGATAGTCTTCTAAAACTATACTATTGTTGGTAGTATAGTTAATGTTAAAGACTATATTTGATAAGTAGATAAATAAAAGAAGTTATTTATCAAATCAAATTAGGAAGTCTTTAATATGGTTACAAACACACTATTGAGTTGGATTAGGAGTCTTGGTGTAGGAAAGATTTATTTTTGGAAAAGGATTATTGGTCACCAAGTAAAACTACTTAGTGGTAGAATTCTTATTAGAAAAGGATTCATAACCACCAAGTTAATCTACCTAAGGATATGATTCTTGTCCATCAAGTAATCCTTCTTAGAAAAGATTGAACTCTTCTAATCTATATCAATGACCAAAAATTCGGCCAACAACATATGGTTATAGGAGTAGTTAGATTTTATTTTAGATAAGGACTCTTAACTACCAAATAAATCCACCTAAGGAAAGGATTCTTGACAACCAAGTAAATCCTTCTTCTTAGGAAAGGATTTATGAACCTATATATATGTATGAAGAATTTCGATCATAAAAAAAAGGCAATTTATAAGTGAATTTTGGCCAAGCTCTTTTTTTCTTAGTGGAGAATTCGGCCATCATAGGATTTTGAGGGAGAAAAATCTGATTTTACTCTAGACAAAATTCAATCATCTTTAAGCAATATCGTGTGAATTCGGCCAAGTAGAGAAAAAGAGGAACATTTTTGTTTTCGATAGTATATTAATATCCTTTACACCAAAAGGGTTTTGTGTACAACATCGAATCAAGGTTCACGTGAGTTTCAATCAAATTGATTGAGAATTTACAATTGACCGGATGTTCTTGGATTTTTCTCTCCGAGGATATTTGTAACTAACAAAGAAAAGATTTTGCTTTGTCTCCATCCTCAGGAATACAATTTAAAGAAAGGGAGCCCACACTCCTAGGTGATTCACATTCGTGATTGGATTGGAAGATCTTGTGGAATCAATTCGGCGCTTGTTCAATCATCACGCGAAAAAGGTACGATACTTTTATATACATCAATTAATCTAGGGTTAATGTTCTCGTTGCATAAAAGGGATTTTTTATTTATTTATACGCAAACCCTAATTTTCTAATTTCATTTTGATTCACGCTTCCGTTGCGTTTCTAAACCATTCTTTTCCTACAACAAGCACACACATGCTTATATGTTGAAATCTATTCTCTTAAAAGCAAAAATTCCGGATGATAATCGGTTTGACTTTTTATGGAAAAAGCTTAAGATGAATAGTTGTTGGAAATTGTTTGCATGTTGATTATTAAACTACTTCTTGATATATATTTGAAGCATATGTCTCTCACACACACTTTGTTTATGAGTATGATGATATTTTAGCAATTGTTGAAGAATTATGAGAGAACTTGAAAAATCTTTGTGTATCTCTCTTAGCATATGAAGCTTATTTTGTTGATATTTCTTTAAATTGCTTGAATGTGTGATTGTGTGAACATCTTTGTGAACTTTATGCTATCATTGATTTTAGTTATAGCATTTATCAAGGGGGAGCATTGTATGCTAGATATTTTTCTCTTTTATGATATGTTCACATGCTTCATTTTGTTACATGTTGGCATATTTTGACTTAATGATACTTGTAAGATATTACTCACTATCTTTGTCTTGCATGATGATTCATTCTTAAGTCATATGTCTTTGTTTTTATATATTTGTGACTAATATGCTTGTTTTGTCTTTCACTCACTTTTGTTGTATGTATATAGCATCTTATAACACAAGAACAAATGGAAAGAACTAAGGTTACCGGAAGTGGAAATCAATTGAATCCCGTTGTGAAAGCCAAGTCTACCTCAAAAGGATCCAAAGCTTCAAGGACAAAAGATTTAGGGATCTTTGGAACTAAGAAGATATTTCAAGAGAGAGGCATTGACTTAGGTAAGTGTAAAGATTCTTATGTTCTTAACTGCATTAAGGATAGAAATTAGGAATCTTAGGTGTGCATGTTAGGAATTGTGAATGATACTCTTGTTAGAGCGTTTTATCTTGAATATAGAGAAAATGCCACCTTATTGGATGCTTTGATGGAGATTAGGGGTGTTGTGTTTAGAGTTAACTCGGAAAACATTAACAAGTTTCTTGGGCTATCTAATGATATAGATTCGAACTTTCTAGATGTAGATGAAATTTAGAATCTTAATATCATGGGTAGAACTCTTTTTGACAATGCTTCTTTTGAGTGGAAATGTGGAGCATATATTAGTCAACATGAGTTAACTAAGGCTAGTGCATTTTGGCATCTATCCATTTGCACTAACATTATTGGATCTTTGAATTCAACCAAGTTGAATAAATACAAGATCAAAATAGTGTATGCCTTGGTGGCTAATCAACCTATAAACCTTGGGGATCTACTCATGCTTTATATTGATAGTGCGGCTTTCTCTACTAGAGGTGATAAAAAGCTTGCATTACCGGGGTTTATTACTTCAATGTGTTTAGCTCGTGGTGTTAAGAGTAGAGAAGATGATGTGTTAGTACGACCCTTGGAAACGTATAGTGATAAATGTGTGTCATACATGTCATATAAGAATAAGGGTAAGACATGTGATACTTTTGGACTATTTAGTTGTTCTCAAGTTGATTGTCATGTGATTAGCACAAACATTCTTCTGGATTGGGCTATTGAATTAAAGGAGAAGGTTGATGAACTTAGTTATTTAATTGTTCAACAAGATGCTAGGATAAAAGAGTTGGAGGACTGTATTGCTTCAAGTTTAAGACCACCTCTCAAGCATTATGTTAGATCAACTACCTGCACATATTTCTTTGGTGGACCAAGTTGCTAGTATTTGAGTCTTGTAGTATATTTCTTACCTTTTGGCATTATTTCATGTCAAAAAGGGGGAGAAAGAGTTGCTAGTTACTTAGTTTCTTTGTATGTTGTTTTTGTGAACTTTTGAACTTTCAATGGCATGTAATAATTAGTCTTAAGGTTTGGTTAAGAATTATTTTATTTTGGCATGTATTGAGGGGGAGATACATGTATTCGTGGACTTAATTGTATATTCTTATCCATATTATATGTTGGCATTTGTTGTTTTTCTCTTGTATATGCATTGTGCTTTGAGATGATTGGTATGTTGCTTCAAGAGAAGATCAAGATGAAGTTCAAGAGTTGATGAAGATTAGTTATAGGAATCTTACTCATTGTAATGTGAGGGAGTGATTTTGTTGTTAGGATTATGCTCGATAGCAAGAGTGTAATATTGTAATTAACAATCTTTTCATATGAATAAAGTGATTTCCAGTTTAATAAATCTTATAACATTTATAGTTTAATTATTATAATTGTCAAAAGTAAATAATCATACGGTCAAAAGACTATGAAAAAAGAAGAATTGTTCATACATCTAGATATGCATGAGGTAGACACAATTCTTTAGTTAGTCTTGAATAATATTCACAATTTAAGATAGAAGGTTGGGCGCCTTTATCTTGTTAAAGTTGTAGATTCTTTTGCTAGTATTTGAGTGGGATCAAATGTGTTATGATGAGTCTAAAATCATCGAAGTGTGGTGTCTTTGGGCAAAAGAATCTAGTGCACTGGGTGCATTGAATAAGATCAAAATGAAATACTTTATCTAGAACCGTCAAAGGATAAAAGTTTTCATTTAAAGACAATCGGAGAGTCTATTTCAATCCCGAGATAAATGATGGACTTATTGTTGCAAGTGTTATCATTTGAGCTATCAATGAGTATGATTATATAGCATAGTCTATCCTTGATAGTTTGGCGGTAAGCATTTGTTAATCGATAGAGGACTTCATTTATAGATATGGACATCGTGGCTCCATTTATTGAATGAGAGTAGAATACCATCATATGGATGTTTTGAGGTATTGGATATTAAATCTTAACGTTAAGTTTTCAATAGTGTCTATTGAAACATGGCTTCTGGACAAGTCAAAATATCCAAGTTTAAAATGTGGTCATATGAGTAAATATGGTAACTTGGAGAGCTATAGGCGGTCTATGAGCTCTTGGCGTTTACTGGTATTCTTCATGGGGATACATTTTCTCCAATAAGGTTGTCTAGGGTACGAATGAGTAACATCAACTTATTCTATCTTTATTTAAGAGTTCAATTTTAGTTCTTTAGTGGAATGAACTAAATTAAATAGATCGGACCTAAGTGAATCATTTGTGGATTGAGATTGGGTTGTGTCTATTGGAGCTTAAATTTAGATAGCCCGCCAAGATCCCTAATCCACACGAACTTGCATGGATCACTTGATATATTCTACCGGACCAATTTAGGGGTCCATCTAGAATTGTAATAAGACATGTGAACTTGTTTCTTTTTGTAAGAATAGGTCTAGTTCACATGTGGATTTTTTATTAAGGTCCAATGGATTTAATAAAATAAGAAAAATAATATATGGCCTTTATACTAGGTATGGTCGGCAGTGGCTATGGTGAATAGCTTAAATATATTATTTTTATTTTATTATTATTTAATTAAATGAAAATTAATTAATTTGTTGATTAATTAATTATTTAATTAAAAGTCAAAATCTTTTCCTATTAGGAGATGGTCTCCTAAAACTATACTATTGTTGGTAGTATAGTTAATGTTAAAGACTATATTTGATAAGTAGATAAATAAAAGAAGTTATTTATATAATCAAATTAGGAAGTCTTTAATATGGTTACAAACACACTATTGAGTTGGATTAGGAGTCTTGGTGTAGAAAACAGTTCTTTTTGGAAAAGGATTATTTGTCACCAAGTAAAACTACTTAGTGGTAGAATTCTTATTAGAAAAGGATTCATAACCACCAAGTTAATCTACCTAAGGATAGGATTATTGTCTATCAAGTAATCCTTCTTAGGAAAGATAAACTCTCCTAATCTACATCAAAGAGGGGAAATTCGGTCATGACATATGAATATAGGATAGGATAGATTTCCTTTTAAGGATTCTAACTACCAAATAAATTAATTTAAGAAAATGATTCTTGCCAACCAAGTGAATCCTTCTTAGAGAAGGATTTATGAGCCTATATATATGAGCATGATGAATTCGGCTAGCCTTAAGGCAATTAGAGTTGAATTTCGGCCAAGCTTATTTTTCTAAGAGAAGAATTCGGCCATCATAGGAATTTTGAGGGAGAAAAATCTGATTTTACTCTAGACAAAATTCGATCATCTCTAAACAATAGTGTGTGAATTCGGCCTAGTAGAGAAAAAGGGGAACGTTTTTGTTTTCTATAGTATACTAATATCCTTTACATCAAAAAGGTTTTGTGTACAACATCGAATCAAGGTTCACTCGAGTTTCAATCAAATTGATTGATAATTCACAAGTGACCGGACGTTCTTGGATTTTTCTCTTTGAGGATGTTTGTAACTAACAAAGAAAAGATTTTTGCTTTGTCTCCATCCTCAGAAATACAGTTTAAAGAAAGGAAGCCCACACTCCAAGGTGATTCACGTTCGTGATTCGATTGGAAGATCCAGCGGAATCAATTCGGCACTTGTTCAATCGTCACGAGTAAAAGGTACAATACTTTTATATATGTCAATTAATCTAGGGTTAAGGTTCTCGTTGCATAAAGGGATTTTTTTTATATATATACGCAAACCCTAATTTTCTAATTTTCTCACGCTTCCGTTGCGTTTCTAAACTATTTTACCCTACAATTGGTATTAGAGCCTGGTTGTACCTTTGATTAATTGATGTATGTGTTCGTGAATCTTTTTATTTTTATTGTGTATATGCATGTTTTAGAAAGAGATGACACTCTAGGTATTCACATATATATTTACATTGGAATATATGGATATATATTTGTTTTATATATGGTTTGTTATTGCTCAATTTTTGTCCTAGAATTTCAATGTAATTTTGTTTTGGGATTGTAACAAGAAGGGTGGTCTATTATCGACATAATTTCCTTCTTGGTAGTTGCTAAGTTTGTTGTAATAAAAAAAAACGGCAGTATTTTATTATGTAAATTCATCTGTAATACATTCAATTTTTGAAAACTTGAAGGTTTGAAGAATTAGGAGCAACCGGAACAAGTTTGGGACCGTGCGAGCCGTAACAACGAACGTACGTGCGTAGAGTGCGCATCCACGTTTGTTGTGGCATGGGCTGCACATGGCAGCCCTTTTGGTAGCAATGGGCTGCACATTGTAGCCCTTTATGGATTTGTGGCATGCGCACGCCCATGGGTAAGGGCGAGGGGTGCACACGCCCATGGGAGGTAGCCAAGAGAGTCCGGACGACGAAGGTCGCGTGAAGACTTGTTCGCCAAGAAAGGAGTTCTTGTATTCCAAGATATATGTAATTTACTTGTTTTTCTAGGATAAACCAAAATTGTAGCTATTTATATTTTTTATAAATATTGCAGTGTTTGTCATTGTTTGAGAACATGTCATATAGAATAAGAGTGCCACTCATATATCTCTTTTGGTATGAACATGCATTGAATGGTTTAAGTATCTAAATTGGCATCTAGATAACTTGGTAAAGCATTTTTTGGAATTCGATCACATGTCTTAAACAATAGAGTGGGAGAAGGTGATTTTGAACACCTACGGTCTCCAAGTTTTGTTGAGCTTTATGTATCGTGAATAACCTCCCAAGAGGTATTCATGAATGGAATTTAGCAAGATACTTCCTTACAAGGATAGACTAGACAATTAGCCCAAACGATATCAACTCCCAAAGGAGGGATATTCGTGAGGGATTATATTGAAGGTCGATAACTTGGTAACACACTCAATGTGAGTTTATTAATATCCTCCCAAGAGTTCTTGTTGATAAAATCACAAGGCTAAAATTGAAAACGTTGGTTGTTATGTTAGCAATTAGGTGGGACCTAGTCCAACCAGAGAATATTGCGAACTCAAAAAGGAGGCGTGACATTTATGGGTGTTAGATCACCGTTGAATTTTTACGATTGAATTATTTTATTTAATTCAAGATAAATATTCAAAAGTGCTATATCATGATTGTTTACTTATATAATTTTTGTTATTATAAAGAAATCTTGATCCCATCCCTAATCAATATCCTACAAGATAATACTTTATATGATGATAATTATGTCACATGGAAAATGGAATATTGGGTTGTTGTTGAAAGTTGACAAGTATAAGTTCATTCTATATATTCCTTAACCACCAAACTAATGAATCTACTCAGAAGCAAAGAGATGAGTATCAGTAGTCGAAGTCTTTAGAAGAGATGGCTAATGTACGTTACATTATGGCCATCATCTCCAACGTGTTGCAACAGTGACATGAATGAATGGAGACTGCTGCCGATATTATGATGTCTCTAGACAAGGATTCATATGGTTGGTAAAGTTGCTACTGTTAAGACTCGTTAGAAGGTCAAGAGACAACAGAAGAAAAAGCAACTTGAGCCTTCTTAGAGGAGACCAAGAAAGTAACCAAGATCAAAGGAAAGTGTTTATTTTATGGTGAAAAGGGTCAAAGAATATACTGAATAAGAATGAATTCAACTTGCATTTAGGCAATGGAGCGTTGGTGTCTACCAGCGCAGTGGAAGATATTAGAATTAATTTTGATTCTTATAGGCATTTAATTTTAATAAACTTTTATTATGTACCACAATTCAAGAGGAATTTAATTTCGGTCTCTTTTCTAAATAAATTTGGATATTCGGTTACTTTTAATAAAGGTTTTATTATTAGTAAGAATGACAAAATTATTTGCAAAGGTACATTGGAAAACGGTTTATTCTATTTTAATGGAAATATCTCTCACTTGTTAGACACGGAATCAACAGAACCTAATCATAAAAGAGTAAAATTATCAAACGATGAAACCTACCTATGGCATTTTTGCTTAGGTCATATCAACCTTAATAGGATTAAAAGATTGGTAAGTGACGGACCTCTAAGTGACTTAAAGGTTGATGATCTACCAACTTGTGAATCTTGTTTGGAAGGTAAAATGACCAAAAGGTCATTTACGACCAAAGGCACAAGAGCCATTGAGTGTTTAGGATTGATACACACTGATGTGTGTGGACCTATGAGCATTCAAGCTAGAGGTGGATATGAGTACTTCACCACTTTCATGGATGATCACTCAAGATTTGGCTATGTGTATCTCATGAGACATAAGTTGGATGCTTTTGATAAGTTCAAATCATTTAAAGTTGAAGTAGAAAATCAGCTTGAGAAATGCATAAAAATCTTGAGGTCCGATCGTGGTGGAGAATATCTATCTGGTGAGTTTCCGTAATATCTTATTGATAATGGAATAATTTCTCAATTTTCTGCACCAGGCACACCTCAACGAAATGGGGTGCCAGAAAGGAGAAATAGAACTCTTTTAGATATGGTTAGGTCTATGTTGAGTTATTCAACGCTCCCTAGTTCTTTTTGGGGATATGCTTTACAAAATGCCATGTATATTCTAAACGATGTACCATCTAAGTCGGTTCCTAAAACACCGAATGAGTTGTGGACTGGGCGAAAGCCTAGTTTACAACACTTAAGGATATTTGGATGTCCTGCGCACGTGTTAAAAGGAAAAACAGATAAGATGGAGTCCCGTTCAGAAACATGCATATTTGTAGGGTATCCAAAAGGAACAAAAAGATATTATTTTTATAGTTCTTCCGATCTTAATGTATTTGTTTCGACAAATGCCAAATTTCTAGAAGTGGACTATATTGATAATTTTGTGCCTAAATGTAGAATTGTCCTAAATGAGCTTTTAGGAGATACAATTCCACAAGAGGTTTCGCAACCAAGCCTAATTGTAAGTTCCGTACAACCACAAGATCAACAATCTACCATACCTCGTCGTAATGGGAGGGTTGTTAAACAACCTGAAAGATACATCAGTCTAAGAGAATCTGTAGAGAATCTTTCGGATGACGATGATCCTTATACGTACAAGGAAGCAATGGAAGATGTTGATTGTCGCCATTGGCAAAAAGCAATGCAATCCGAAATTGAATCTATGTTAAAAAACAAAGTCTGGTCTCTTGTAGACTTGCCTAAAGGAATAAAATCCATCGGGTGCAAGAGGGTATACAAGAGGAAAAGAGGAATGGATGGAAATGTGGAAACCTATAAAGCTAATTGGTAGCTAAAGGTTATTCACAGAAGGAAGGTATCGATTATGAGGAAACCTTCTCTCCCGTGGCCATGCTTAAATCCATTAGGATACTCTTATCCATTGCGGCA
The DNA here is from genome assembly GCA_032871835.1 of Dipteronia dyeriana. Taxonomy (NCBI): domain Eukaryota; kingdom Viridiplantae; phylum Streptophyta; class Magnoliopsida; order Sapindales; family Sapindaceae; genus Dipteronia; species Dipteronia dyeriana. The sequence goes on from CM065299.1 coordinate 30,584,182, forward strand.
TCTCTAGACCTAGAGATTTGACAAATGGAAGTCAAGACAGCTTTCTTTAATGGAAGTCTTGACGAAAGCATCTATATGATGCAACCAGAAGGATTCATTGAAAAGGGCCAAGAGGAAAGGGTATGCAAGTTACAAAGATCCATATATGGATTGAAGCAAGCGTCCAGATCCTGGAACAAAAGGTTCGATCAAGCTGTAAAAAGTTTTGGATTTATTCAAAACCTTGATGAACCTTGTGTATACAAAAGGATTAAAGGCGACAAGTTGGTTTTCCTAGTTTTTTATGTTGATGATATACTACTCATCAGAAACGATGTAGGTGTATTGACATCAATAAAAGAATGGTTAGCAAAATAATTTGATATGAAGGACTTAGGAGACACAAGTTATATTCTTGGTATCCAAGTCATAAGGGATAGAAAGAATAGAACGATTGCATTATCCCAAGCTTCATACATAGATAAAATTTTGTCTAGGTTTTCCATGCAAGATTCCAAGAAAGGTATGTTACCTTTTATACATGGAATTAAAATTTCTAAGGAACAAGTTCCTAAGAATGAGCATGAAGAGCAATTCATGAATAGGATTCCGTATGCTTCGGCAGTAGGAAGTGTTATGTATGCAATGCTCTGTACTAAACCAGATATTAGTTTTGCTGTGGGCTTAGTTAGCAGGTTTCAGTCGAAGCCTGGTCCTGATCACTGAACGGCAGTCAAACATATTTTCAAGAATCTTAGGAGAACGAGAGATTATATGCTAGTATACTCTGGAGGGGATTTAGTTCCCGTTGGATATACAGATTCTGATTTTCAGTCAGATTCTGACTCCAGGAGATCAACATCAGAATTTGTGTTTACCATTGGAGGAGGGGCAGTCATATGGAGGAGTATCTAGCAATCTTGTATTGCTGATTCCACCATGGAAGCCGAGTATGTTGCCGCATGCAAGGATGCTAAAGAGGCTGTCTGGCTCCGCCAATTCTTGATTGACTTGGAAGTGGTTCCTGATGCGAATAAGCAGATCACTATCTATTGTGATAATAGTGGGGCAGTGACTAATTCGAGAGAACCAAAAAGTCATATAAGAGGGAAACACAATGAAAGAAAGTATCACCTTTTAAGGGAAAATGTGCATAAGGGTGACGTGATGATTATCAAGATCGCATTAGCATAAATTCTAGCGGAACCCTTTACAAAGGCTTTTCCTCAATAGAGTTTTGATGGGCATCAAGAGAAAATGGGGATGAGAGATATGACACATTTGCTATAGAGCAAGTGGGAGATTGTTAGGATTATGCTCGATAGCAAGAGTGTAATATTGTAATTGACAATCTTTTCATATGAATAAAGTGATTTCTAGTTTAACAAATTTTATAGCATTTATAGTTTAATTATTATAATTGTCAAAAGTAAATAATCATAAGGTCAAAAGACTATGAGAAAAGAAGAATTGTTCATACATCTAGATATGTATGAGGTAGACACAATTCTTTAGTTAGTCTTGAATAATATTCACAACTTAAGATAGAAGGTTGGGCGCCTTTATCTTGTTAAAGTTGCAGATTCTTTTGCTAACATTTTAGTGGGATCAAATGTGTTATGATGAGTCTAAAATCATAAAAGTGTGGTGTGTTTGGGCAAAAGAATCTAGTGCACTGGGTGCATTGAATAGGATCAAAATGAAATACTTTATTTAGAACCGTCAATGGATAAAAGTTTTCGTTTGAAGACATTCGGAAAATCTATCTCAATCCTAAGATAAATGATGGGCTTATGGTTGCAAGTGTTATCATTTGAGCTATCAATGAGTACGATTATATAGCAGATTCTATCCTCGCTAGTTTGGTGGTATTCATTTGTTAATCGATAGAGGACTTCATTTATAGATATGGACATCGTGGCTCCATTTATTAAATGAGAGTAGAATACCATCATGTGGATGTTTTGAGGTATTGGATATTAAATCTTAACGTTAAGTTTTCAATAGTGTCTACTGAAACATGGCTTCTGGACAAGTCAAAATATCCAAGTTCAAAATGTGGTCATACGAGTAAATATGGTAACTTGGAGAGCTATAGGCGGTCTATGAGCTCTTGGCGTTTACTGGTATTCTTCACGAGGATACATTTTCTCCAATAAGGTTGTATAGGGTATGAATGAGCAACATCAACTTATTTTATCTTTATTTAAGAGTTCAATTTTAGTTCTTTAGTGGGATGAACTAAAATTAAATAGATCAGGCCTACGTGAATTTTTTATTGATTGAGATTGGGTTGTGTCCATTGGAGCTTAAATTTAGATAGCCCGCCAAGATCCCCAATCCACACGAACTTGCATGGATCACTTGATATATTCTACCGGACCAATTTAGGGGTCCATCTAGAATTGTAATAAAATATGTAAACTTGTTTGTTTTTGTAAGAATAGGTCTGGTTCACATGTGGACTTTTTATTAAGGTCCAATGGATTTAATAAAATAATAAAAATAATATATGACCTTTATACTTGGTATGTGCGGCAATGGCTATGGTGAATAGCTTAAATATAATATTTTTATTTTATTATTATTTAATTAAATGGAAATTAATTAATTTGTTGATTAATTAATTATTTAATTAAAAGTCAAAATCTTTTACTATTAGGAGATGGTCTCCCAAAACTATATTATTATTGGTAGTATAGTTAATGTTAAAGACTATATTTAATAAATAGATAAATAAAAAGAGTTATTTATCTAATCAAATTAGGAATTCTTTAATATGGTTACAAACACACTATTGAGTTGGATTAGGAGTCTTGGTGTAGAAAAGAATTCTTTTTGGAAAAGGATTCCTGGTCACCAAGTAAAACTACTTAGTGGTAGAATTCTTATTAGAAAAGGATTCATAACCACCAAGTTAATCTACCTAAGGATAGGATTCTTGTCAATCAAGTAATCCTTCTTAGGAAAGATAAACTCTCCTAATCTACATCAAAGAGGGAAAATTCGGTCAATACATATGAATATAGGATAGGATAGATTTCCTTTTAAGGATTTTAACTACCAAATAAATTCATCTAAGGAAAGGATCTTTGCCAACTAAGTGAATCCTTCTTAGGAAAGGATTTATGAGCTTATATATATGAGCATGATGAATTCGGCCAACCCTAAGGCAATTAGAGGTGAATTTTGGCCAAGCTTATTTTTCTAAGAGAAGAATTCGGCCATCATAGGAATTTTGAGGGAGAAAAATCTGATTTTACTCTAGATAAAATTCGATCATCTCTAAACAATAGTGTGTGAATTCGGCCAAATAGAGAAAGGAAACGTTTTTGTTTTCGATAGTATACTAATATCCTTTACATCAAAAGGGATTTGTGTACAACATCGAATCAAGGTTCACGCGAGTTTCAATCAAATTGATTGATAATTCACAAGTGATCGGACGTTCTTTTATTTTTCTCTTGGAGGATATTTGTAACTAGCAAAGAAAAGATTTTTGCTTTGTCTCCATCCTTAAGAATACAATTTAAAGAAAGGGAGCCCACACTCCAAGGTGATTCACGTTCGTGATTGGATTGGAAGATCTTGCGGAATCAATTCGGCACTTGTTCAATCGTCATGAGTAAAAGGTATGATACTTTTATGTATGTCAATTAATCTTTGTTAAGGTTCTCGTTGCATAAAAGGAATTTTTTTTATACACGCAAACCCTAATTTTCTAATTTTCTCACACTTCCGTTGCGTTTATAAACCGTTTTCCCCTATATTTGTGACCTATCTTTATTTTTATATTTGTAGTAAATGTATAGGTATTTTGACATGGAATTTGCCAAAGGGGGAGATTGTTAGGTTTTAATTTGTGTTAGCATTAACTCCATATCAAAATGATGTTTACTTGTAATGATTTAGTTGTTTAGATTCATGATGATTCAAGTTTCAAAGAAGAATGAACAACAAGTCAAAGCAAGTTCTAAGTCTTCAAAGAGAAAGGATGCATTATGGTTTTACAAAGGTATAGTAAGACCTTATCTTTCTCTTACAAGGCTTAGGCACACACACACAATTCATACATTTGTGTCCCTGCATCATTGTGCACCATTATAGGCACACACATACAATTCATTCATATATGTCCCTGCATCGTTGTGCACCATGTATAACACATTCACTCACTTGAAGATGAATGCTCATGCATTGGTATGGAAATAACATGCTTTGGAAAATGCATGATTGGAGACTACCTCTATGTTGTTTGCATTCTAGTGTGAATATTGTTTGTATGTGTATATGTTTGTATAATATGGATGTTGAACTTGATTTTAGTCTTAAATCATTCTTGATTCAGTTCCGGTCATTTTGGTTACTCATACTATTGATTTCGAGTTCTAAGTAAAAAGATACTACACTTTCAACTTATGTTGCATACATTGTTTTCGTCTTCGTATATCGAGTTGAGTTATTATTTTCTGGGTTGAGTATCTTATATGTCCATGTTCGTGAGAGAGTTATGGTTTGTAATCCTCAAACGGATTCAAATTCCAAGATCGGAGGCCGGAGAACGGTTGAAGAACGCGAGGGGAGCACGAGGAAAAGAAGTGCAACCAAGCACTCTTTCCCAAGATGGCGCTTGGCCATCTCGGGACAGAATGCTTGCTGCCCCGAGTTGCCCAAGTGCCATCTAGGGCAGCAAGCATGCTTGGTGCACATAACGGTAATTTGGTCATTCTTGCTTCATTCTTTCCCTCTCTTTTATATTCCTCTTCCCTCTCACATTTCATTCTAAGAAGAAATTTAAAAATTGAGTGCAGAAATTTTCTCTCTACATTTTCTCACATTCGAAACACCATAACCTCTTCATTTGAACTCTGATTTGAGTGATTCAAAGTTGAGAGTGTCTTTCTATTCATCCTCCATCTTTTATCTGAAGGTTTGAGTGAGTTTTATTGCTGTTTTTTGAGTTTAAACATACAAAAACGGGACTGCACCAAAATCAACTAAGGTATTGATTTTCTCTCAAAGTTTTAAAACTTGGTCAATTGCCTTGGGTTTTCTTCTTTAACATATATATGTGTATTGTGAGTGTTTTGATTTTAGTTTTGAACTCTTTTAAAGCTAGTGTGAGTTTCAATTGAAATCTTACATGTTGAGTTAGGTTTTGATTTTGCCTATGTTTTCACATGTTTGGGATTGTATTGTGCTAGCTTTGATTCTAGGACTATTTTGATGATCTTTTATTGATTGATTTTATGAAAAATAGTTCCTCACATGTATTAGGCTCTCTTGGCCGAATTCTCACAATAATACATGTGCTTATGTTCTTTTGAGCTATTCATGTGTTTTGTTGAATCTATGAATATGAATATGCTCTAGAACTTTAGCTTTAATCTAAATGACTTTTTCATATGATTTTAATGTTTGTGGTTTATGTGATTAATTGAACATATATTGTGATTCAAGTTTTAGATCTATGCATGTATCTAGGTTGTAATTAATGTTGAACATATCTTACATGATCTAGATGATTTAAACATGCATGATTGACTAGACTACATTTGATTTGTGCATTCATACTCATGTCTAGTATTTTCCATAGGATGTGTTGATCATAGCATTCTATGTTGCGTGCTTGTTTGTGTTTTGCATTCATGATCACCTAGATACCTTGTTAGAAAGAAGTCTTGACAATAGGTGTGAGACCTATGTTGTTGAGCAAGGACGTCTTGGCAAGAGGTGTGAGACCTTGGATTGTCAAGCAAGGAAGTCTTTGCTAGAGTCAGGAGGACTCGGATAGTTGAGCAAGCAGTCTTGCCTAGGGTCGTGAGGATCCGGAAAGGTGAGCGAGGAAGTCTTGACTAGAGTCGGGAGGACTCAGATAGTTGAGCAAGAAGTCTTGCCTAGGGTCGTGAGGATCCGAAAAGGTGAGCAAGGAAGTCTTGACAAGAGGTGTGAGGCCTCGGATTGTTGAGCATGAGGGCGACATCTTCATGAGTAGGATAGGAGGGTAGTTTCTAGGTGAAGGGGTCACTTGAGAGATTGTACTTGTCTTATCTACTAGTGGATTTTGTTTGCCGGTGGTTGCTAACCCATGGATGTTTCCTCTTCGGAGGTTTACCACGTTATATCTTGTGTCAACTTTTCTCTATCCCTATCTCTCTTATATTTGTATTTGTTATTTGAATATTTTGAATAGAACTCTTTATGTAAGTTGACTTCCTTTCTATAATATAGATTGTGTATGTGTTACAATTACTTGTTTGTATCACACTTTACTTGTTTTATATATTTATTAAGTGTCTTTGATTAATATATATATTGTGATACAAGCAATCTAGAAGGACAAACTTTTGTTTGTTTCTAAGGGAGTCAAAAAAGGTGTCTAACCTATTCACCCCCCCTCCCCTCTAGGTTAGCCTTTAGCATTTAACCGTGTTTGTATTTTCATCCCAAACTTGTTACAGTTTCTCCCAATTCTTCTAACCTTCGAGTCTTCGATACTTGAATGTAATACAAAAGAATTTTAAATAAAAAATACTACAGTTTTTTTTATTACAACAATAAAAAAAAATAAAAAATTAGCAGCTACCAAGAAGGAAATTATGGCGATGATAGACCACCATTCTTGTTACAATCCCAAAACAAAAATACATTGAAATTCTAAGACCAAAATTGAGCAATAACAATCCACATATAATATATATATATATATATATATATATATATATATATATATCCATACATTTCAATGTAAATATATATGCGAATACCTAGAGTTCCATCTCTTTCTAAAACATGCATATATACAATAAAAAGAAAAAGATTCATGAACACATACATCAAATAATCAAGGGTACAACCAGACTCTGATACCAATTGTAGGGAAAATCGCACAACGGAAGAGTAAAAATAGGGTTTGGTATAAATAATTTTTTTTCCCTTTTTAATAAAAAGAACCTTACCCTAGATTAATTGTTGTATATTAAATAGTATCGTACCTTTTTCTCGTGATGATTGAACAAGCGCCGAATTAAATCAGTAAGATCTTCCAATCCAATCATGAACGTGAATCACCTAGGAGTGTGGGTTCCTTTTCTTTAATTGTATACCTGAGGATGGAAACAAACAAAATCTTCTTCTTTATTAGTCACAATAATCCTCTAAGAAGAAAAACAAAGAACGTTAGGTCACTTGTGAATTATCAATCAATTTGATTGAAACTTACGTGAACCTTGATTCGATGTTTTACACAAAACCTTTTAATGTAAAGGTTACTAGTGTACGATCTAAAACAAAACATTCTTTCTTCCTTTTCTTCTTTGCCGAATTTCTCACACACCAATCTTTTGATTTGGAAGAATTTATCTAGAGCAAGAACCAAATTCTCTACATTCAAAATTCTTCTTTGTCTGTATTTTTCTCTAAGAAAAATACCTTGGACGAATTCTACTCTTAGAATTCTACTCTTAGAATTCTTGCTAGCCGAATTTTTCTCTTTTGAAAACAACCTTAGCTTGGCCGAAATTTTCAAGAAGAAATTTCATTAGGTTGGCCGAAATATACAACCTATATTTATAGGTTCACAAATCCTCTCCTAAAAAGGATTTACTTGTATTTTGTTTAGGAGACCTAATCCACTCTTAAGAATGATTTACTTGGTGGGCAAGAATCCTATCCTCATGTGGATTTACTTGGTGACCAAGAATCCTTTTCGAAAAAGAATTCTTTTCAACACCAAGACTCCTAATCCAACTCAAATAGTGTATTTTTAACCATATTAAAGACTTCCTAATTTGACTAGATAAATAATTCCTTTTATTTATCTACTTATCAAATATAGTCTTTAATATTAATTATACTACAAACAATAGTCTAATATTAGGAGACCATCTCCTACCAGGAAAAAGATTTTAACTTTTAATTAATTAATTAATTAATTACCAAATTAATTAATTTACATTTAATTAATTATTAATAATAATAAAATATTAGGCTTTTATATATTAGCCTTGCCATCCATGACATTATATAGGCATATATATTATTTTTCTTATTTTATTAAATCCATTGAACCTTCATAAAAGGTCCACATGTGAACTAGACCCATTCTTACAAAAAGAAACAAGTCCACATGCCTTAATACAATTCTAGATGGACCCTAAATTGGTCTGGTAGAATATATCAAGTGATCCATGCAAGTTCGTGTGGATTGGGGATCTTGGCGGACTATCTAAATTTAAGCTTCTATAGACATAACCCAATCACAATCAACAAATGATTCACTTAGGTCCGATCTATTAATTTTAGTAATTCCACTAAAGAACTAAAATTGAACTCTTAAATAATGATAGAATAAGTTAATATTACTCGTTCATACTCTAGACAACTTTATTGATGATAGTGTATCCTCGTGAAGAATACCAGTAATCGCCAAGGGCTCATATTTATGTGCCATCTTTTTCTTCACTCGTTTTTTAGAGCTTAAAAACCATTTCTTAGTGAGAGAAAATATTTCCCTTAAGAGAGAAGCTCCAAGAGTGGTTCCTTAACTCTCCAAACCCAAAACCCATCATCCCTCATGCATTATTGATCATCTTTAGACATGGATCTTCATCATTCATGACTTGGTAAGTAAGAACAAACTTTTATCTTTGATTATTGTTCTTAAACTCCAAGAGTTCTATTTTATTGCATAGGATTTATAGAAATCATTTTTGAATGCATATTTTTATTGAATGATGGCATGATTGGGTTTGTATTTTGATAGCTTATTTGATTAGGTCATTTTTACGGAAAAGCTAGGTCATAAACATTCTTGTGTGATTCATTGTTGACTAGGTTGATAGATTGTTCACTAATCAACTTGTTAAGCTTTTGAATGTTTATGTGATGTTTTTGTGACAATTAGTTTATTAGAAAATCTCTACACAACTAATTGAGTTTGTTATTGATAGACATTGGTCTAAGACTTGCATTTATTGTGTGGCTAAATGCTTTGTCTCAATCCCATGAATATATACTAAGTATATGTTGAATACATTGTAAGCATATTTGTTGATTCATTGTGATTATTTGTGATAGCTAGGATTGTTGTTATTGATAACTTCTAGCTAAATCTCAATGCTTTGCATTTAGATATTGTTTAGGACTCATTGATTGCATTTAGTGATTGCATTATAGTCCTTGCCATGCTTAATGACAACATGATTTTTTTTTGGCTTTTATGATATCTTCATAGGATTGCTTGTTCTATGTTTAGCTAAGCTTTATGACATGTCATTTATCTCTTGATATCTAGGATTGCATTTATTGCCATCTCATAATCCTAGATAAGCATATAAGGTACCCCAGCCTTGTTTGTTGTTTGAATATCATCATATATTCACATAGGGTGTTTATCTCTTCATTGAAGAGAAGTAAGTCTTGCGTTGCATCCGGGAGTAGGTTGATTCAAGCGTAACCAAATTGGACTAGGTCCACTTAATACCGGGATTAGGTAGTGGTAGTGGGTTATCTATCGGGAGTAGGTTGTAACGCCTCTATCATCAGTGGATTCGTTGTTCGAGTGTGGTGCACTTAACATCCTGTGGTTTTTCCCATTTGGAGGGTTTCCACGTATATCTCAATTGTCTTTATTATTTCCACACTTATTACACTTGTGATATTATTGTGACTAGTTAGGGGTATTTTTGTCTAATTGACCATTAACGAAAATTGGGTAAAATTTGATTAAAATCTATTCACCCCCCTCTAGATTAATATTAAACACACCATAATATTTGTTTTAATTGGTATCAGAGCAGGTTCCTAGACATACATAGGTGATCCTTGCTCATTTTGGTGTGTGTTGCATTTTGTGTGTTTGTGTTGATTATTCATAAACTTGCATTCATATCATTCATTCATAAACACAATGAGTAGAAACGGTGGCAACGAGGGAGCTTCTAGCACAAGACCTCCACTTCTCACCGGATTGAATTATGCCTCTTGAAAAGGCTAGATGGAGTCGTATATTTGCCAAATTCATGACAGGACATGGATGACGGTTGAAGATGGCTACACTCCACCCATGATGACTCCTACAGATGGAGGAGATGATGTAATCAAGCCAAATGCACAGTGGATCGCACAAGAGTTTGAGGCATCAAAGTGGAATAGGAAGGCAATGCATGCCATCTTATGTGCAATGGATGAGAACCCGTACAAGTTGGTTCAAAATACTAGGATAGCTAAGAAGGCCTGGGATATCCTAGAAGTTACACATGAGGGAACCGATGTGGTTAAGGAATCGAAGCTTCAGGTTCTCAAAATGCAATTTGAATTGCTTAAGATGAATGAGAACGAGTGCTTCAATGACTTTGAAGTGAGGTTGATGGACATTGTGAACTAAAGTCATCAACTTGGTGATCCTTATTCAGATAGGAAGATCAAGCAGAAGATTCTGAGATCTCTACCTGATAGATCTGAGTCTAAGGTGACGGCTTTAGAAGAGAATAGTGGTTACAAGGATATGAAGCCGAGGGAAGTGATTGAGAGGCTTCTAGCTTATAAATCTAAGAAATGTCCTAACCCCACATCATCGAAAAAGCAAAAGGATATTGCTTTGAAAGCCTCTAAAATTGAGAAGGAGGAAAGTGATGACTCGGATGAAGAAATGGCCTTGCTAATGAGGAAGTTCAAGAAATTCTACAAGTCCGAGAGGAAAGGTTTCGGATCCAAGGGTCAAGACTTGAAGAAAAAGGCTCCCTTCAAAAAGATTGAGCCTAGGTAAGAAAAGACCGAGAAGAAAGGAGTCCAATGCTATGAATGTGGTGGGATAGGTCACTTTGCTCCCGAATGTGCTAATTCGAAGAAGAAGAAGAAAGAAAAAGTGGTTGCCACCTCATCAATTGATAGTGGAAGTGATAAATCCAATTAAAAAGATGATTCTTCTAGTGATGAAGAGATTATTCTTAACTACACGACTTTTGGAGCCTTATTTGTGGAAGATGTTGAAAAAGGTAACAAAGCCTTAGTTTGCAACCTTGAAAAAGGATGTGATGAAAAATTAGCTAAAAGAGTGATTAATGAAGCTATTTATGTTGATGATGCCAATATGGCAAGGGACATTATTGATGACTCAAGTAATGAAAGTGTCTCATCTCACTCTACAAATGAAAATGTAAAGAACATGAACCTTGAAAGGCCCATTGAGCATTTTTCAAGTCTAAGGTTGAAGATGGAGAAAGAGGTTCAAAGGTTGAAGGAAGAGAACCACTAGCTATCAACTGAGGTGACTCACTTAAGTGAGAAAGTGAAGAATGGAAGAGGGGTAGAAGAGAGCTTGAAGGAGGAGCTTAGTGAGGCTAGAGAGTTGATTGTTAAAATGACTTTAAGTACGGAGAAACTTGACCATATGTTGAGGGTTGGCAAGAAGCCAAGTGATAAGAGAGGCCTAGGGTTTGAAGATGGCAAGGAGACCTCAACTCCTTGAAAGACGGTATTTGTCAAAAGCATGGACTTCAAAGAGCCTCTGCCTCCTCATCAATCACCTAGGAAGAAACTTGACCTAGAAGAGTGTTCAAGAAGTGCTCAAGTAGAGGTGATATCAAAAAAGTCTACCTTAAGCTAACTTCCCTCAACCGAAAATCAATCAAGGGAAGAGACCTATCATGCAAGCTCAACCGAGGAAGCAATCTAGTCTTGTTCGACAACAAAGAAGGAGATATCCTTATCAACTACCAAGACAACCACAAAGACATGGGAAGGCTCCAATGCATCCTCATAGTTATGGTATGATTCCTAACTTTATTGCTACATGTCATTTTTGTGGTATTGATGGTCACATTAGACCAAATTGCTTTCGTTTCATAAAATTGTGTAGAATTGAAAGCATGGTAGAGAAGAAAAAGGCTAAAGCCAAGGTGCATGTCTCTAGGAAAAATGAATCACATTTGCTTGTTCCTAGGACATCTAGAGCCTATGTACCATTGACCACTAGGAAAGAAAATGTTTCATCTAAGTGGATTAAAAAAGATGAACCCGCTTGTCATTGTGCTAAGGTTTCACCCATAAGCTCAACTAGGTCCAATGGATTTAGTAGATCTATTGGGATTTGTCACATGGAGAGATGAGTTTTGGTCTTTGACCCCATATGGAGAACTCAAGTAAAGAGAGCTATTGTTTACTTGTTGCATGCAAAATTTTTGGAAATGTTTATGCTCCTTTATTGATTGCTTGAGTAGCTTGGTTGCACTTATATTATATTATATTGTATTTTCTTTAATAAGTGTGAACTTTGCTTTGATTACAATCCATGTCATATTTATGTTCAAACATGCATTTTTGGACTAGAAGATCTACATAGGAAGTACATATTGAATGACCTATAGTTATCTCCACGACATTATGATTCTTTAATGACATGCTAATGAAAAATGATAAAGTATGAATTGATAATTGCAATTGTTAAATGCAAAACAACGTGTGAATATGCTAGTGAGACTCAAATGGTTAATCATTGTCTCTCTTTCTTTATTAAGTTAAACATGGCTACTATCATACAGGTATCTTACCCAGAAAAATCAAATAGAGTGCAAAGTTTCTCATGCCATGTTTCGCTTATAAAGTTGGTTAAAGTGCTCCTAAAATTTTACTTCTATGAAAACTCTATATCCTTGCTTCTCTCATGACGAATGGTAAAATTGGTTTGAATTCTATTGGAAACCTTTTTCATTTGCTTTGCCAAATACCATTATTTTTGGACTTGAATGCGACATGTCTTGTATGCAAAGCATTTTTTGATTCAAACATTTTCTTCAAATAAATCTCCTTGTTTCTCTCCTATTAATTGAGTTGCATAAATGTAGCTCATATGATTATACAAATATCTTGTATGCTCCTTTCTTTCTTTGCCTTGAGTGACACGGTTGGGGACTTATTCTTTGCCTATATCATGACAAAAAAAGGGAGTTGCATTATGGTGTTAGGGGGAGTAGCATATGGTTTAAGGGGGAACTTAACTTGGTAAGAGAAAGTAGTACATGTTGGGGAGATTACATTTAGGGGGAGTAATCCTTTGAGGGGGAGCATTGCATTCACATACATTGCATGATTATATTCTTAAATGCAAATGCCTTTGTTTTATATTCTCTTGATCATCTCACATACACTTGGTTTGGAAAGTGTATTTGTTTTTGTTTTATGTATAGGGTTGATAGGTCTATAAGAGATTAAAGATTTGAAGTTTATTTTTATATATCTCTTTATAACGTAGAATATCTTCCTGGTGCTTTATTTTGTTTTGTGAGGATCAATGTGAGTGGTGGTTTTGTCACGAAATAGCCAAAGGGGGGGGGGGGGGGATTGTAAAGTCCACATTTATTGATGGCTTATTTCGTGAACAAACCACATATTGGGGTTTTATGTAAGGGTAGCTTAGGCTCTCAAGACATCAAGAGAAGAAGCACCAAAGGTATATTTCTTGTGCTTACTTACTTTGAAGAAATATAATTGCACACACTCACAACTCATGCATATTTCTTATTCGTATATGTTGTATGTTTATATAAGTGTGCATTCATGTTTTGATAACTCTTCTTGCATGTTTATATTGATCACATATTTTCATTTGTATTGAAATGCATTATGTGTTGCTCACACACACTTACTTACATTTGATTTGTTATGCATGTGTGCTTCATTATTCTCTATGTGCATTCATGGTGTGGTTTTGTGTGTTGTTCGTACTTGCACGATGGTGTGCTTGTCTTAGCAAATTGAGTAACCATTTGAGAAGGTGTGGATTAAGGTGTCTAGTTTCAAAAAGTGGATTTCAATGATTTAAATATTTTTCAAAACTAACCTTTGTATGGTCTTGTGACCATATATTTTTATAAAATGATTCAAAATGAATTTTGAAAATTTCTGTGTAAACTAAACACCCATACCTTTCCAACGGTATTTTATTCGTAATATTTCATGACCGTTTGGATTGGTTTTGAAATCTCCAAAGTGACCAAAAAACAGGGCATCTCTGTTGTTATCCGTTTCTGACATTTGGTTACTTAAATGACCATAACCTTATCTACATACATCCAAATCAAGTTTTATAAATTGGAGTAGAACTTAGACTTCCATACCTTTCCAACGGTATATTATACGAAAGGTTTGGATGTCGTTTGGTCATGTTTTGGGTTGCTCGAATCTCAAGCTTTTGTGCTGTCGCGGCTGTGCCGGTCCACAAGCACACATCACCAGTGCCCCTGGACAGTAAATGTGCGCTGGTGTGGCGCCTGTCGACCAGCGTACTGATTAAAATTTTAGGCATTTTCAAAACGATGTAGTTTTGTTCTAGGGCTCATATTTATGAGTCATCTTCTTCCTCACTCATTTTTTAGAGCTTAAAAACCATTTCTTAGTGAGAGAAAATATTTCCCTTGAGAGAGAAGCTCCAAGAATGGTTCCTTAACTCTCCAAGCCCAAACCCTATCATCCTTCATGCATTATTGATCATCTTTAGACATGGGTCTACATCATTCATGACTTGGTAAGTAAGAACAAACTTTTATCTTTGATTATTGTTCTTAAACTCCAAGAGTTCGATTTTATTGCATAGGATTTATAGAAATCATTTTTTAATGCATATTTTTGTTGAATGATGGCATGATTGGGTTTGTATTTTGATAGCTTATTTGATTAGGTCATTTTTACGGAAAAGCTAGGTCATAAACATTCTTGTGTGATTCATTGTTGACTAGGTTGATAGATTGTTCATTAATCAACTTGTTAAGCTTTTGAATGTTTATGTGATGTTTTTGTGACAATTAGTTTGTTGGAAAATCTCTACATAACTAATTGAGTTTGTTATTGATAGACATTGGTCTAAAACTTGCATTTATTGTGTGGCTAAATGCTTTGTCTCAATCCCATGAATATATACTAAGTATATGTTGAATACATTGTAAGCATATTTGTTGATTCATTGTGATTATTTGTGATAGCTGGGATTGTTGTTATTGATAACTTCTAGCTAAATCTCAATGCTTTGCATTTAGATATTGTTTAGGACTCATTGATTGCATTTAGTGATTGCATTATAGTCTCTGCCATGCTTAATGACAACATGATTTTTTTTTGGCTTTTATGATATCTTCATAGGATTGCTTGTTCTATGTTTAGCTAAGCTTTATGACATGTCATTTAGCTCTTGATATCTAGGTTTGTATTTATTGCCATCTCATAATCCTAGATAAGCATATAAGGTACCCTAGCCTTGTTTGTTGTTTGAATATCATCATATATTCACATAGGGTGTTTATGTCTTCATTGAAGAGAAGTAAGTCTTGCGTTGCATTCGGGAGTAGGTTGATTCAAGCGTAACCAAATTGGACTAGGTCCACTTTGAAGGTTTCCACGTATATCTCAAGTGTCTTTATTATTTCCGCACTTATTACACTTGTGATATTATTGTGACTAGTTAGGGGTATTTTCGTCTAATTGACCATTAACGAAAATTGGGTAAAATTTGATTACCCCCTCTAGAATAATATTAAACACACCATAATATTTGTTTCACTCATCATAACACATTTGATCCCACTCAAATGCTAGCAAAAGAATCTACAACTTTGACAAGATAAATGCGCCCAACCTTTATCTTAAGTTGTGAATATTATTTGGACTAACTAAAGAATTGTGTCTACCTCATACATATCTAGATGTATGAATAATTCTTCTTTTCTCATAGTCTTTTGACCTTATGATTATTCACTTTTGACAATTATAATAATTAAACTATAAAAGCTATAAGATTTGTTAAACTAGAAATCACTTTATTAATATGAAAAGATTGTCAAATACATTATTAAACTCTTGCTATCGAGCATAATCCCAACAAATTACTTCTGTTGGAAGTGAAAGATGGAGTCCTTCCTATCAGCGATAGATGATAAAGTTTGGATGGTAATTAATGATGGATACACACCACCAGCCATGATTGTCGAAGATGGAAGTAGTGTGCTCAAGCCCAAGTCTTCATGGAGTTCCCAAGAGTTTGAAGCCTCGAAGTGGAATAACAAGGCGATACATGCCTTGTTTAGTACAACAGATGAGAATCAATACAAACTTATCCAAATCACCAAAAATGCACATAAAACTTGGAAAATCCTAGAGACGGATTATGAGGAAACAGAAGTGGTGGAGGATTCCAAGTTCTAAGTTCTTCAAATGCAATTTGAGTCAATTAGGACGGAGGAGGACGAGTGCTTTATTGACTTCCAAGTGAAGTTGATGGACATTGTGAATTATAGCCATCAACTACCTCGGATAGAAAGATCTATCAAAAGATCATGAGGTCACTTCCTTCTAGATTCAAATCCAAGGTGACAACTCTTGAAGAAAATTGTTACTATAAAAAGATGAAGCTGAGTGAAGTGATTGGAAGGCTTCTAGCTTGTGAGTCTAGATGGGCTCCTTCAACCACATCACCCAAGAAGTAAAAGGGAATAGCCTTGAAGACCTCTAAGATTGAGAATGAGGAGTATGATTCCTATGAAGACATGGCTCTAATAGTGAAGAGCTTCAAGAAGTTATTAACGCTATAAAAGAATGGTTGTAACTTTAAGGGAAATGACTTCAAGAAGAAGACCGACTTTAAGAAGATTTAGCTAAGTCAATATAAACCTTCAAGAAATAGGGTTCAATGTTTTGAATATGAAGGATTTAGACATATCTCCAAGGATTGTAGTAACTTAAAGGACAAGAGAAAAGGAAATGAGATGACCATCTCATCAAGCGACAATGAGAGTGTAGACGATTCTTTGGGTGATGAAGAACGTGCTATTAACTACACAGCCTTCAGGGCCTCCTATGTGGAAATTGAAACAGAAGGCAAAAGTGCATTGAATTGTAAATTTTAAGAAGGAAGAGATGATGAGGTAGCTAGAAGTGTGATGGATAAAGCTACTCAAATTGAAGTTGACTTGGTTGATGAGAGGCAAAAGGAAGATATTGTCTTATCCTCATGTGTAAGAAATGACTCTAGTGATGAGAGGTCTTCATCTCACTCTGGAGGAATATGTGAAGGCACTAACCTTGAAGACTTCATCAAGCACTTTAAAGACTCTAGATTGAAGAAGAAAAAGAAGATTAAAAAATTGAAGTAGGAGAAACTCAATCTTACAACCGAAGTGACTTACCTGAATGAATAAGTGAAGAGAGTCAAAGAGAGTGAAACATGATGAAAAATAAGCTTGTGGATGATAAGGAATTTCTTTCCAAAATGACCTCCGTCACTGAAAATATTGACAAGATGTTGGGGCATGGAAAGAATCTTAATAACAAGAGGGGTCTTGGGTATGTTGATGACAAGGAAGCCCCCTCTTCAGACAACACAGTATTTATCATGGGAAATGGTATCAAGGAAGCTTCACCTCCACAACAACCATGAAGAAAGATTGAGCTTGGAGAGTCATCCAAGAGTGGCCAAGTGAAGATGCCAATAAAGAATGTAGCTCAACCTTAACAACCAAGAGTTGCACCTCCAATCTTCCCATAACTAAGATTTCCTCTGTTAGGTCTTTGAGTTTTGTGCTGGCATAATTCCATATCAAAACAACATTTCATTTGTATTGATTAGTTGCCTAGGATTTACAGTTTATCAAGCTTCAAGGAAGTTGGACAACATTTCAAGCAAAGTGGTGGCTACAAGAGGAACAAGCTTAATTGCATAGCAAAAGGTACAAGGCTTTAGGCATACACATACATTTTATCATATGTGTCTCTGCATCATTGTGCACATTTTGTGTAACACATACACACACATGTTATAGTATGCACATGCATTAGACTTAAATTGACAACTTGTGTAAATTGCATGTTCTAGGAAATGGAATACCTATATGTTCTTTTATTTATATATTTGTGTTTATGAGATATTAGAGTTGAATTGGTACTTATATTATTCATTAATGAGTTCCGATCATTTCAGTTACTTAGTCAATAAGTTTCAAGTTCAAAGTAAGAAGTTACGAAACTTTCCGTGTCTTTAACGTACATGGTTTTCATCTTCATGTTTCAACTTGGATTCCATATTTTTTGTAAAATTTTTATTGACATCCTTGTACATGAGGGAGTATTGGTTTGTAATCTAAAAATTGATTTGAATTCGGAGTTCAGAGCTTGGAGAACAGTTGAAGAACATGAAAGTGCATGAGGGGAGGTGAATGAACCAAACTAGATGGCCAATCATCTCTCCTCGTGGAGGCGCGACCTCCACGGGAAGAATTGCCCTCTACCCTCGTGAAGGCCATGTTCCTCAAAGGGATGGCAGAGGTGGCTCCTCTTGACTTGTTTCTTCCTTTGGTTCTTCAATTCGCTCCTTTAAATATCTTTTTTCCATCTCATTTCATTCTAAGAAGAAAAATTGAAAAACACAAGTGCAAAATTTTCTCTCCAATTTTCCCAACTTCCAAACACCATAACTTTCTCATTCAGAGTCCGAATCGAGTGATTCATGTTGGAGAATCTTTGTCTACCAGTCCTCTATCATTTACTTAAGAGTTTAGAGTTATTTGATCATGTTTTCTAGTAGCTTCTCTCATAAAAATGAGACTGCACATTTCTCATTGCGCGTTTTTTACTTAAGGTATTGATTTCTCTCTTGAGTTTGATCTTCAAGATTCAATCAACTAGGGTTTTCTTCTTTTGTATATGTATGTTTGATGTGTAATCATTTATTAGAGTAATGAACTCTAATAGAGCTAGTTTAAGCTTTAATTGATATGTGTGTTTAGTTAGGTTTCTTAAACCTATTTTTCACATGAATGCGGAGTTGTATTGTGCTAGCTTTTAATCTAGGGCTATTTGTGTGTTGATTGATCTTATTTCAATGATTGATAGCCTTTTCATGTGCTAGATCTCTTAAATTGAATATTTGATGAAACAGTACATTTTGTTGTTCATTTAGAACTTAATAGATTCTAAGAGAATATCTTGTGATCATATGCACTAAATATTTTGCTAGAGATTCATTTTTGAATTTGTTAATTGAATCTACCGTAATTTCAACATACGAAGTTATTGACCGGGAATGCAACTCCATTCTCATCTATGGTATATCAAAAACCATGATCTAACCTGAATGAGTCGATAAGGCACTCAGGATTAAGATCACCTATACATAGCCATCATTTGTCGATATATATGAATCTTATCGTGTAACGAATCTTGGTGACAGATTCATATAGATCGTGGCCTAGTTCTATATGATCACATCATAATAGATGCATCAATTCTTTTATCACCATATGAATAATCTAGGATAAGACCACCATACATTTGGAATAAAACGCAACTGTAGATTAACCACAAATAAAGTACCAAGCTTTATTTGCTATCCGCGGACTCTTTTGATTGCTCATTTCAAACTGAATTCATCTGTATATGACACCCATATACTAAGTTAGATATTACATCTAACAATCTTGGATTTTAAGTGCACATGATAAAAATGTGTGAGATAGATTTATAGAGTGAATAAACTACTTCTTTTATTAATGTTTCAATTACATTTACAAATTACAAGCTTTAAGGAATAAACACCAATACCAGGTACCTAGACTAATGGCATTACCCCTGGTATAGGTACTAAGAATTGAGGTGTGATTCCTTCTGTTATCATCTGAAGATGAATACTTTCCATAAATGTTGTAGCCTGCTGTTCTAGGATGGCCTGACCTGCTTCAAGAATAACCAGGTCCACACGTTCGATGGATGGACCTGTGTTGGGTTGCAGTGTTTTGATCCCTTCTCTTGCTTTTAAACCTTTCAAGTTGAAGTGACTGACCGGTGCTCTGATGGGTCAGACTACCCTTGAGAGGATCAGAACCTCATACCGGTACTCTATAGAATAGAGCTTAAGAGTTTTTTTTCAACTGAGTGTGGAAAATTCCCACAGACTGCTACAAAAAGTGTTAACCGAAAATTCTTTTGGTGTGGAATTTCGATCAACACTCTCAAACTGTAACCTGATAGATCACAGTTGGGTAGGTACCGTAATTTTGATAAGAAAGAAACAATAAAAGGGGTGCTATATGTATTAAGAAAACACAAGGAAATGACTATTTATTGATCAAAAAATTCTCTAACACAATGCTAGGTATAGTTTTCACTATAGAACTCTCTCTCTCTCTCTTACATATTTGGCGATGGAAAACTTGTGCTAGTCGACATGTGGATATCTCTCTGTAGGTGTTGGTGAATATTTTATGTAGGTGATTGTGAATACTCTCAATTTATAGATCGTTTATGGTCTCCGATTCTTCCTGTCAATCCCTGTAAATCTGGTCAATTGATCTGCAATCACCGTAGTTCTTATTTTATTGTTGATTAGCGTTGACTGAGGTCGTAAGTTAGCACAAAAATCATTCCCTCTAATTATGTGATAGTTTCTGTTGTATTTAAATTCTGATTAGGTTGACCATTTTGTCTCATTTATGGCGCTTTAAGTGATGAAGAAGTCAACCTTCCCTTCTATCTTGTTGGGGATGAATGTAGGCTTTATTCCTTTGGACGCAGTACTGATCTAGGTCCCTAGTGTACTGGTCCATTTTTGTTGGGGTGGTCCCTACCTTAGCATACTGGTACCTTCTAGATGCCATTCTCCCTAATTGGTGCACGAGTCTCACTTACTGGATCGGTCTTAGATAGGTGTCGCGGTATTTGGATACTATGTAGGTGGCACCGGTTCTTTTTGATACCAGATTAAAGCATATTGTGGCATCAACCCCTCCTTGATCATGGTATCAGTATATCCTGGTACTTGTGAATCGGGACGTCCTGGTCCAAGTCCTACCAGGTGCCAGCCAGATGGAAAATTTTTCTTTGGATCCCTACAAAAAATGGCTATTAACAAATGTTTTTTCAAAATGTTTCTCACATTTACAATTTGGTCAAGAAAAACCCAATAAGATATAAACTTGAGATAAGATATATTTGATATGTCAGATCAAAGTAATATATATGATGTTCTTTTAGATCAAGGAAACATATATATGATGATTAGCAAGATCAAAGTAATATTTACAATGATCTTCTTGATCAAGACAACATATATACAATGATCTACTGGATCAATGTAACATTTATGATGATCTTTATGGATCAAATGATTTTTTAGGGATGCTTAGATAATTGACTCATTAAAAACCTTATCAGTAATATATTCATTTAATAAGCTCCCGCTGATGGAACGCTCCCCCTAATAAAACTTCTTTTGAAACATTCATCTAGATTGCTTAACTAACGCATATAGATGTTTATTTCATCCATGTGTTCCCTAAGTAACTTGACTAGCAAGGTCCGGTTTCGTTTGATCGGCCAATCCTGAACGCAATATAACAGTTTGGGAAGGTTTACTTTTATCGGGTGCTACTGCTATCTTTGGTTTGTCTGCCCCTTTTACAAATTCCTCTATGGGATTGAGCTCGAACATGGTCAGGGCTTCAACCCCGGACCTCTTCTTCATCCACGGTTAAGAGCTCATCTTCCACCATGCATGTTTGGTTTTTTCCATAGTTTATGTTTCACAAGGGCTTGTTCTATTTTTTATCGTGGTATAATTCGTTTCCCTCTCTGCTATTTGCCATGCAGTACTATTGTAGCTTTTCACGTGCAAAGGTCTTTCAATCAAGATTTGTCCTTATTCTTCACACCCTCCTTCAAGAGTCAGTTGTTGAGGTTATTTTCATAAAAAAAAATCAACCTAACAACAGTTCTATTTTGATTTGTTAATGACTAAAGCAAATTAATAGGTAAAATAGTTTGAAACGATTTTAAGTGGTAAAATCCCAAATTGGAAAAACGTCCATGGTTGTCGGTAACTGTAATAATTTCACTATATAAAGAATGGTTACACACTCAACTCATCTCACTTTTCTTGATGTTTTTTATGTAGTTTTGTTACATACACCACACTTTACAGTGAAGAATGAGGTAACATTTATACACTCATTGGTAACCTTAAACTTGTTGTGCAAGTAGTTGACTTATGGAATCCGGCTATGATTCTTCTTGCATCATATTATATTGATTTCTTCCCTCTTTGATGTTTCTCACATATAAATACGATTTATTTTGTGCTTGATTAGGACTTTGGCACTTCGGAGAAGATATAACTATACTCTTGTTGGAGTTTGATCCCTGATTCACATATCTTGGCAAATTCCCTTTCCAGACACAATATTTATGATGTTATTTTTATTCTGATTTGGGCTAGTGATCTTTCGATGGGGAGAAACCTTGCCCGACATGAATCTCGCCTCGCTAAGCATGTATTCTGGCCAAGCCACTCTTCTTGCAATGCTTTTGTGATACTTGCTTATTTACTCTACAAAGCGCTTGTTCGGATGACGTGTCCTTAGTCAGCTCTTTGTCAATTTAGAACGGTTGATTTTTCATGTCATGGAACGTTTTCTCTCCGATGTTCTTGCTGGTGTGATGACATGTCAGTTAATCAAAATTTACATATAACAGAAACATTAGGAAAAAAAGTCTAAAGGTCAAATCCTACAAAGACTACATGCATGCTAGAATCTCTAAAAATATAACGTTTAATATCAATACATCACGCAATGCAAGTAAGTCAATAATTAGGATATTTCTGTTTTACAAAATAACTACGCTCGAATGCCCAAGATGAAATTCGCCTCGACTCTAATTCTCACTGGATTTCAGTCATATATTTTCACTCAGAACCTAGGCGCACTCTCTAGCAAACATATGATAATTAATTTATGTTAATGGGATCTAATATATATTATATTAACAGTCTTTTTTGGAAAGGGTCTAAAGAAGAATTTTCCATCGGATTGACACCTGGTAGGACTTGGATCTGGATAATACAAGTTCCCAGGTAAAAGGAAATTTTGATGCCGTGATATTAGGTTTTTTTGTTTTGTGCTGGCATAATTCTATATCAAAACAATATTTGCATTGTATTGATTAGTTGTCTAGGATTAATGGATCATTAAGCTTTAAAAAAGATGAACAACAATTCAAGCAAAGTGATGGCCTCAAGAGGAACATAAATTGCATAGCAAAAGGTATATCAAGTCCTCTTTCCTCTTTGCAAGGCTTAGGCACACACATACATAACATTTATATGTGTCCTTGCATCGTTTCACACATTTGGTATAATGCATACATACACTTATTCATGTAAAAACATGCATTAGAGATAAAGTTGACAATTTGTGTAAATTGCATGTTCTAGGACTATAACTAGGAAATTGCATACATTTGTGTTTATGTGTTCATTTCGGTTACTCATTCATTAAGTTTCAAGTTCAAATTAGGGACTTAAGAAACTTTCGATGATTTTATCGTGCATGGTTTTCGTCTTTGATTTTCAAGATTGAATTCCATTTTTTTTTAAAAAAGTTTTCTTGCATCTTTTGTTCATGATAGAGTCTTGATTCATAATCTGAAAACAAATTCGAAATCGGAGTTAGGAGGCCGGAGATGTGGTCAAAGAACTGAAGGATCCTCAGGGGAAAAAAGAGGGGACAACACCTCTTTCCCGTGGAGGCACGTGGAGCTCCACGGGAAATGAGGCCTTCTACCCCTGTTGAAGCCCACGTGTCTACACGGGGATGTAGAGGTGTCCTCCTCCTATTAGTTGTTATTTTACCTCTTTTAAATATCCTTTAAATACCTCCTGTTAATAGATATTTTTAACGAAGGACCAAATTAGAAATTTCCACCTACTTGATACCTGGTAGAATACTTTGCCTGATACATGGTAGGGCATACAAGGTAAAGCTAACCTGGTAGAATCAACATCGAGACCGGTCTTTTGGTTACCTAGGTACCTCGATACCACTACTAGGGAAAAAGGTCAGTTCCACTTCTTCAATACTACCACACTTCGAATAGGGCCAACTCCAAGGTACTTTCTACTTGGAACCTAGGTACCAAAATATCTACCCGGTACCCATTTATCTCGACACTAGTCTGTAACCCATCCAGGGTACCTCCTACCTGGTACCTTGATACCAAGATATCTACCCGGTACCCGAGTACCTCGACACTAGCACGTAACCCATCCAGGATACCTTCTACCTAGTATCTAGGTACCGAGATACCTCCTACCTGGTATCTAGGCACCATGAAGTCAATTTGGTACCTAAGTATCAAGATATCAGTCCAAGACCAATCTAGTATCTACATCTTCTCTATCAAGTAGGACGAATTGTACCAAGAATTTGCCAGCAGGTTAGAACAAGTGCCACACCCGCGAGAGTGGATCAGTACATCTAGGTACCATGCCCCCGAAGGTACAGAATCAACATATTCTTCTCTAACAATGTGGAAGAGAAAGTTGACCTCTCTGATAGTTCACAAAACCATTAATGAAGATAGCCAACCCTATTAATGAAGATATTCAACTCACTTAATAAAGATCGGTCAGCTCTTTAACTGTCATTCACAACTCCATTAATGATCAATCAACTCTTTAATGTCATTCACAACGCCATTAATGATCATTCAAATCTTTAATGGCCTTACACAATTCCATTAATGATCAACCAACTCTTTAATGGCTTTTCAACGTCATTAATGATGAGTCAACTCCATCAATGCCCAAATCAATGATCTTATGATTACGAATTGGTTGAACGCATGAATTCGCCATTGGCAGTTGTGTTTTGAGTTGGAGAGATGAAGAGACAATAGAGTGAGATTAGATCAATATCACCACTATCACCATTGTCTCTTATTGTAATCATATTACTCAAATATTCAATAAAGCAGTTTCTCAGTAATATTCATATCGTTCTT
Source organism: Dipteronia dyeriana (assembly GCA_032871835.1). Classification (NCBI taxonomy): domain Eukaryota; kingdom Viridiplantae; phylum Streptophyta; class Magnoliopsida; order Sapindales; family Sapindaceae; genus Dipteronia; species Dipteronia dyeriana. Next base: position 30,608,977 of record CM065299.1, read on the forward strand.
TCATTTTTCTCTCTTTTTATATCTCCTAGGTACGAGGTACCTATCCCGACCACAACCTGTCGGGTAGTGGTCTTGAGAGTGTTAACCGGGTAGTGGTCTTGAGGGTTTTAATAAAGATTCCTTACCTTGAGCGAATTTTTGATTAACACTTTTTTGTCGCCGTCTGTGGAAATTTTTGACACCTCTTTTTAAAGTCTGTGTATTCACTGTTTTTTTTGTAGCACACCAATATGAGACTTCGGTCCTCCCTAGGGTATCACCAAACATTAGGGAACCGATCTATAGGTTCCAGTGAGAAGGTTCAAAAGAAAGGGAAAAGATCGAAGCATCATAATCCGGCTCCAACATTGGCTATCGTGCAAATTACACCCCAAGCTCCGATCACCTAGGTAGTAGGACAGGCAATCCTTGAGCAACATGTCGCAACCTTCGTAGAGAGCGTTCATCTTCGATTGACTATGAAAGGTTTCATTCCTAGCTTACGACATTAGATGCTAGGGGAGATACCAGTAGGCCAGGAACTAAATTACATGCCATCAACGAATTGGGACCTCCGCCACTGGTATCGATCCATGATAAGCTAGGGCCCCTACCCTCGGTTCATGATATGTTAGGGCCCATGCCCTCAGTTTTGGACAGACCATCGAGCTATCAACCCCGACTTGTAAAATCAGCTTTTGATATCCTACCTAAAGAGCCTCACAACCCAGCCCAGCTGGTAGTTGCTTGTGTAGGGAAAAACAGTTTAGAAAACGCAACGGAAGCATGAGAAAAAATGAGATTAGGGTTTGCGTATAAATAAAAAAAATTCCCTTTTATGCAACGAGAACCTTAACCCTAGATTAATTGATGTATATAAAAGTATCGTACCTTTTTCGAGTGACGATTGAACAAGCGCCGAATTGATTCCGCAAGATCTTCCAATCCAATCACGAACGTGAATCACCTAGGAGTGTGGGCTCCCTTTCTTTAAATTGTATTCCTGAGGATGGAGACAAAGCAAAAGTCTTTTCTTTGTTTGTTACAAATATCCTCCTAGAGAAAAATCCAAGAACGTCCGGTCACTTGTGAATTATCAATCAACTTGATTGAAACTCGCGTGAACCTTGATTCAATGTTGTACATAAAATCCTTTTGATATAAAGGATACTAGTATACTACTGAAAACAAAAACGTTCCCCTTTTTTCTCTTCTAGGCCGAATTCACACACCCTTTATTTATGAGTTGATCGAGTTTTATCTAGAGCAAAAACTAATTTTTCTCCCTCAAAATTCTCTCTTGCTATGCCAAATTCTCTCTTGAAAATTACCTAGGCATGGCCGAAATTTTCATCATAAAATTCATAGGGCTGGCCAAAAATCACACACACACAAATATATATATATATATATATATATATATATATATAGGATCATAAATCCTTTCTTAAGAAGGATTTACTTGGTTGGAAAGAATCCTTTCCTTAGGTGGATTTATTTGGTAGTTAAGAATCCTTATCTTAAAGAAATTCTATCCTTTTATATATATATAAGGGCTGGCCGAATTTTATATGATATAGATTAGGATTACAAATCCTTTCATAAGAAGGATTACTTTATAGTTAAGAAACCTTTCCTTAGGTAGATTTACTTGGTGGTTAAGAATCCTTTTCAAAAAAGAATTTTATCCTAACACCAAGACTCCTAATCCAACTCAAAAGTGTATTTGTAACCATATTAAAGACTTCCTAATTAGATTAGATAAATAACTTCTTTTATTTATCTACTTATCAAATATAGTCTTTAATATTAACTATACTGCCAACAATAGTATAGTTTTAGGAGACCATCTTCTAATAGGAAAAGATTTTGACTTTTAATTAAATTAATAATTAATCAATAAATTAATTAATTTCCATTTAATTAAATAATAATAAAATAAAAATAATATATTTAAGCTATTCACCATAGCCATTGCCGCCCATACCTAGTATAAAGGCCATATATTATTTTTCTTATTTTATTGAATCAATTGGAGCTTAATAAAAAGTCCACATGTGAACTAGACCTATTCTTACAAAAAGAAACAAGTTCACATGCCTTATTACAATTCTAGATGGACCCCTAAATTGGTCCGGTAGAATATATCAAGTGATCCATGCAAGTTCGTGTGGATTGGGGATCTTGGCAGGCTATATAAATTTAAGCTCCAATAGACACAACCCAATCACAATCAAAAAATGATTCACTTAGGTCCAATCCATTTAATTTTAGTTCATTCCACTAAAGAACTAAAATTGAAGTCTTAAATAAAGATAGAATAAGTTGATGTTACTCATTCATACCCTAGACAACCTTATTGGAGAAAGTGTATCCCCGTGAAGAATACCGGTAATCGCCAAGAGCTCATAGACCGCCTATAGCTCTCCAAGTTACCATATTTACTCATATGACCACATTTTGAACTTGGATATTTTGACTTGTCCATAAGCCATGTTTCAATAGACACTATTGAAAACTTAACGTTAAGAATTAATATCCAATACCTCAAAACATCCATATGATGGTATTATACTCTCATTTAATAAATGGAGCCACAATGTCCATATCTATAAATGAAGTCCTCTATCGATTAACAGATGAATACCACCAAACTATCGATGATAGACTATGCTATATAATCGTACTCATTGATAGCTCAAATGATAACACTTGCAACCATAAGTCCATCATTTATCTCAGGATTAAGATAGACTCTTCGATTGTCTTCAAATGAAAACTTTTATCCATTGACGGTTCTAGATAATGTATTTGATTTTGATCCTATTCAATGCACCCAGTGCACTAGATTCTTTTGCCCAAAGTCACCACACTTTCATGATTTTAGACTCATCATAACACATTTGATCCCACTCAAATGCTAGCAAAAGAATCTACAACTTTGACAAGATAAAGGCGCCCAACCTTCTATCTTAAGTTATGAATATTATTCAAGACTAACTAAAGAATTGTGTCTACCTCATACATATCCAGATGTATGAACAATTCTTCTTTTCTCATAGTCTTTTGACCTTATGATTATTTACTTTTGACAATTATAATAATTAAACTATAAATGCTATAAGATTTGTTAAACTAGAAATCACTTTATCCATATGAAAAGATTGTTAATTATAATATTACACTCTTGCTATCGATCATAATCCTAACGGCTTGAAGGCAAACTCGCTCCGCAGTAGAAGGTAGTAGGAGAAGAGCCTAGGAAAATCACCCCTAGGAGTAGAACAGGGATAAGGGCTCTATGGCATTAGAAGAATCTAACAAAGAGGATTCTGAGGTCGAATCTAAGAATGCTGGGAATAAGCACCTACGGGAATTGGTAGCTTAGATGGCGAAGAAGATCTAGGAACTAAAAAGGGGAAAACACCGAAAAACTTGAAGGATCCTTTTGGGGTGATGAATGCTCAATTTTCCAGAAGAATAGGGAGTCAGAGCTCTCACATAAATTCAAGATGCCTCCTGACAAGTACTCTGGGACAGAGGATCCCCTAAGCCATCTGGAGAGCTTCGTGCAGCATAAAGAGGTCTAGAATGCTACTTAGGCTGCCAGGTATAGGATGTTCCCAACCACGCTAACAGATTACACAAATACGTGGTTTAGAAAGCTGCCAATAGTGTTGATTCTTTCACTGATTAACCTGTTACTCTTGTGCTCAGTTCCAGGGTGTCAAGCCATGTCCGAATGACCCTATCCACCTACAATATATGATATATAAGCGAAATGATTCTCTAAGATCTGACATTGAATAGATCTATAAGGAGGTGATCCAGATACGGGTTTTCACCAAGAAAGAGACCTTGACCAACTTCAAAAGGAACCTAAAAGCTGGTAGACTATTCCGGTTATTCACCAAGCATTGACCAGAGACATACCAGAAGTCCTATGACCAGGCTCTAGAACAGGTAGAGATAGACGAGCAGCTTCAGATGAAGATAGAACATGATGTCCTGATGACTGCCAAACACCAAAAATAGAAAGCCCCCAAGCCAACACCGGTCCAGAACAGACCTCCCAATCCGTCAACATATCCACCCTTCCAACCCAAACGGGAACGGTTCCTAACTAAGAAAACCCCACCCCGAGCTACGCCTCCTCATAGGGAGGTGGCACGGATATCCCGAGAAATGGAGGGGTATAGTCACTACATCCCACTAAATGTATCTCGCGATACAATCTACCATGCCATCCATGATAAGGCACTACTTAGAAAGCTTGGTCCAATCAAAGCACTAAGTGATACACAGAATCGCAAAAAGTGCTGCAACTTCCATGAGGATATGGGAAATAACACCTTGAAGTGCTATAGCCAACGTAACCAAATTAAGGCTCTGGTAAGTGGCGGTTGCCTAGCAGAATTCTTATAGCAAGGGCGGGACAACATCCACACAAGGAAAAAGGTGTAAGCCAAAATCAAGGAAGTTGCAGAAAGAAGAAAGGTAAAATGTAAGGATATAATGCAGCAGATCCAAGTCATCCATACCATCAGTGGAGGTCCTACCTTGGTAGGGACTTCTAACAATTCTTAGAAGAACCATGCCAATAAAGTATCTTAGATTGAGGAAGAATGGGACTTTCTTAAAGTTGACCGGGGACCAGTAGGATTAGCCCAAATCATCTTCACCGAAGAGGACATGTATAACACAGTGTGACCCCATGATGACCCCATGGTTGTCACAATGTAAATTGCTAACTGCCTGGTCTACCGCGTTGTGATAGACACTGGTAATAGCATGGATATTCTCTTCAATTACACCTTAGAGAGGTTTAACATGAAGCAGTGCTTTTATAACAGCTGCACAACACTGCTATATGGTTTCACTAGGACTCATTAATGCCAGTTGGGTCAAAACTCTTACCAGTGATAGTAGGAGATACTCCACCCTAACAGAATATCATGACTGATTTTGTGGTGGTAGACACCCCATCTGCCTACAATGCCATCCTTAGGAGGCCTTTCATGTCAGCTCTCAAGGGGTCCTGTCGATCTACCATAACGTTATGAAATTTTTGATAGGTGACAAAATAGGCGAGGTACAGGAAGATCGACAGGTAGCACATTATTGCTATGCAGTGTCTACCAACCCAGTGGCACTAGCCAAACAGTATGCACAGATAGTTGTCGTGCATGAGCAGGAATAATTAGTAAATGATTTCGAGATGCAAGATGCAACATGTATGGTTGAAGTAGTAGAGGAAGAGCCCGAGGCAGAGGTCCTGGTTGCAGAGAAAGCAGAAGAGAAAGATAAGGGGTGGGTAAGTGGTTGGCCAGTCGATGAATTGAAGGTGATAACGATTAAGAAATGAGACTTCTCCAAGGTGGTCAATGTTGGAGCTACGCTAGAAGCAGAAGTGAAGGAGAGTCTGGCTAGAATCCTTTGTGAATACAACAACATCTTCACATAGAGCCATGAAGATATGTTAGGGATTCCTATCTCCTTGGCAGCTCAAAGACTAGCAGTTGACCCTACCTTCAATACGTTAAGCAAAAGTGGCAAAACTTCAACTGTGAAAGGAATATCGTAATACATGAGGAGGTTGACAAGCTATTAAAGACTGAGTTCATCAGGTAATCCCGATAACCTGAATGAATCGCTAATATGGTAATGGTCACCAAAGCTAATGGGATTTGGTGCATGTACGTTGACTATATGGATATCAATCGCGCTTGCCAAAAGGATTGTGTCCCACCACCAAAGATTTATCAACTGGTAGACTCAACCATTAGGAACAAACTTCTCAGCTTTATGGATGCATTCTCGAGGTATAGCCAGAATATGATACACCCCGTCGACCAAGACAATACTAGTTTCGTTACTGGGCAGGGCCTTTACTGCTACAAGGTAATGCCCTTCGGTCTCAAGAATGCAAGTGCCATCTATCAACTCTTAGTCAACCAATTGTTCATGTAAGAGATATGAAAGATAATGGTGGTCTACATCGATAACATGATTACCAAGTCCGAGGTGCCTGAACAGCACCAGGACTGTTAGTTTTTAGATTAAGTTGGCATTAATTCCATATAAAAATGATGTTTACTTGTAATGATTTAGTTGTCTAGGTACATGATGATTCAAGATTCAAAGAAGGAATAACAACTAGTCAAAGCAGGTACAAAGTCTTCAAAGAGAAATGATGTTATATGGTTCTACAAAGGTATATTAAGTCCTTATCTTTCTTTTACAAGGCTTAGGTACACACACACAATTCATACATTTGTGTCCCTGTATAGTTGTGCACCATTATAGGCATACACAAACAATTCATACATTTGTGTCTTGCATAGTTGTGCACTATTATAGGCACAAACACACAATTCATACATTTGTGTCCCTGCATAGTTGTGCACCATTATAGGCACACACACACAAATCACACATATGTGTCCCTACATTATTTTGCCCCATTTATAACACATTCACATACTTGAAGATGAAATCTCATGCATCGGTATGAAAATAACATGTTTTAGAAAATACATGATTGGAGACTATCTCCATATAGTTTGCATTCTAGTGTGAAATGTGTTTGTATGTGTATATGTTTGTAAAACATGGATATTGAACTTGATTTTAGTCTTAAATCATTCTTGATTGAGTTCCAAACACTTTGGTTACTCACACTTTCAATTTCAAGTTCTAAGTCAAAAGATATGATACTTTCCAGTCATGTTGTGTACATTGTCTTCGTCTTTGTATATCGAGTCAAATTCTTATTTTTTGGGTTGAGTATCTTATATGCCCATGTTTGTGAGAGATTTATTGTCTGTAATCCACAAACGGATTCAAATTCCAAGTTCGGAGGCCGGAGAACGGTCGAAGAACGCGAGAGGAAAAGAAGTGCAACCAAGCACTCTTTCCCAAGATGGCACGTGGCCATCTTAAGCCAGAATGCTTGCTGCCTCGAGATGCCCACATGCCATCTTGGGCAGCAAGTGTGCTTGGTGCAATTAAGTCCTTTTTGTTCGTTTTAATTGTATTTTTTTTCCCTCTCCTTTATATATCCCTTCCCTCTCACATTTCATTCAAAGAAAAGATTCAAAATTTGAGTGCAGAATTTTCTCCCAAATTTTCTCACCTTCCAAACATCATAACTTCTTCATTTGAACTCTGATCTGAGTGATTCAAATTTGAGAGTACTTTTCTATTCATCTTCTATATTTTCTATGAAGGTGTGCAGTTTTATTGCTGTTTTTGGAGTCTAACCTCATAAAAATGGGCCTGTACCAAATCAACTAAGGTATTGATTTTCTCTCAAAGTTTTCTTTTAAAACTCGGTCAATTGCCTTGGGTTTTCTTCTTCAATATATATGGGTGTCTTGGGATTTTTTTGATTTGAATTTTGAACTCATTTAAAGATAGATTGAGTTTCAATTGAAATCTCACATATTGAGTTAGGTTTTGATTTTGCCTATGTTTTCACATGTTTTGGATCGTATTGTGCTAGCTTTGATTCAAGGACTATTTGATGATCTTTGATTGATTGATTTTGTAAAAAATAGTTCCTCACATGTATTAGGCTCTCTTTGGCTGATTTCCCTATATAATACATGTTGTGTTGTTCTTTGAGCTATTCAAGTGTTTGATTGCTTTTATTAATATAATATGCTATAGAACTTGTTTGGTTTATATGATTAAAACTTGATCATGTATTAATTGAACATATTTTATGATCAAGTTTTAGATTTATGAATGTATCTAGGTTGTAATTAATGTTGAACATCTTTTACATGATCTAGATGAATTAAGCAAGCATGATTGACTAGACTACATTTTTTATATGCATTCATGCATATGTCTAGTGTTTTCCATAGGATGTGTTGATCATAACATTCTATGTTGCGTGCTTGTTTGCATTTTGCTTTCATGATCACCTAGATGCCTTGTGAGAAGGAAGTCTTGACAATAGGTGTGAGACCTATGTTGTTAAGCATGAAAGTCTTGGCAAGAGGTGGGAGACCTCAGAATGTCAAGCAAGGAAGTCTTGCCTAGGGTCATAAAAATCCGAAAGGGTGAGCTAGTAAGTCTTGACAAGAGGTGTGAAGCCTCAGAATGTTGAGCAAGAGGGTGACATATTCGTGAGTAGGATAGGATGGTAGTTTTTAGGTGAAAGGGTCACTTGAGAGATTATACTTTTCTTATCTACTAGTGGATTTTGTTTGCTGGTGGCTGCTAACCCGTGGATGTTTCCTCTTCGGAGGTTTACCACGTTATATCTTGTGTCAACTTTTCTCTATTCCTATCTCTCTTATATTTGTATTTGTTATTTGAATACTATGGATAGAACTTTATATGTAAGTTGACTTCCTTATTATAAAATTGTATCACATTTTATATGCTTATATATATTGATTAGTTAGCTTCAATTAATATATATATTGTGATACAAGCAGTTTAGAGGGGCAAACATATGTTTGTTTTAATAGGGTCAAAAAAGGTGTCTAACCTATTCACCCCCACTCTAGGTTAGCCTTGAGCATTTAACCATGTTTGTATTTTCAATTGTTATTAGAGCAGGACACTAGATTGTACATAGTGAGCATCCAAGTGATACATTCATGGTATTTACAAAGCTTTTGAAGTCATGGGTTTACAAGATGATGTAATGGAATAAGGAGCCTCAAATACTAGGCCACCATTACTTTGAGACACTAAATATGGGTATTGCAAATTAAGGCCTACATCCGCTTTATTAATGAAAGGGCGTGGATGGTAGTGGAAGAAGGTTATAGTCCTCCTACCAGGGTTCAAGAAGATGAAACTATTATACTTAAGCCAATGAGTGAATGGACAACGAATGAGTTTGAGGTTGCTTAATGGCACCATCGTGCTATGAATGCTATCTTTGGAGGAGTTGATAGGAATCAATTCTCCTACATTCAAAATCTTGAATCCATAAAGGAGGCTTGGGATACTCTCTGAGTCACTAATAAAGGAACCTTAGCGATGAAGAAATTAAGGCTTCAAATGTTGGCATCACAATTTGAAGGTTTAAGTAGGGGTGAAGAAGAAAAGTTTGAAGACTTCCAATTTCAACTTCTTATTGTTGCTAACTAGTGTCAAGCACTTAGAGTACCTATCTCAAGAGAGCGTTTAAATTGAAAAATCCTTAGGTCTCTTCCTAAGAGACTTAAATCAAAGGTGACAGCCATTGAGGAAAGCAAGGATGTGAAAAGCATGAACATCGATGAGTTGCTTGGGTCTCTACAAACTTACGAGATGTGCTTGAAGCCAAAGGTCAAGAGTAAGGGAATCGCTCTCAATGGTATAGAGGATGAGAGTGATGATGAAAATGAATAGATGGCTATTTTGGTTTGAAAGTTAAGAAGTAACTAAAGAAGAATGCCAAGCCTAGAGGCAAGTCTTCTAAGGAAAAGAGAGTTAAGAAACCATCATCTCCAAGGAATGAGAAGAATAGTCAAGCCATGAACAAGAGAGGTGTTCATTGCTTCAATTGTCATGGTTTCGGTAACTTTGCTTGTGAGTGCACCAAGAAACCATCTAAGAAAGACAAGAAAGGTAAAGTCTTGGCGGCTACTTGGAGTGATGATAACTCTAGTGATAATTAGAGCTCTAGTAGTGAGTCTTCAAGTGATCAAGAGTTGGTGAGCAACTTTGTAGCTCTAACGACTTCTCATTTTTAACTACATGTTGATAGTACAATATCTTTGAACAAGAACTTTGATGCAAATCATCATGGAAGCTCTAGTTTCATTCGTATTAATCTTGAGTTGTTAGATAAGATAGAGAAGCTTGAAGAATCTAGAGATAATGTTCTAAGAGAGGTAGTCTAGAAGGATGATTTGATCAAAAAATAACTAGATGAGTTTGTGATTGTTACTCGTAGACTTCTTAGTGAGAAAGGTGATATTATGAAGCAGTTTAGAGAACTTGAAAAGATAAACCTTGAGAAGGATATTATGATATCTTCGTTAAAGAAGAGAGAACAAGAATTAATTGAAAAGATAGACACGACTAAGGAGGCCATCAAGGACTTAGTTAATGATTCGATAAGTGTGTCTAGTGTTAGGAATCGTGTTAACTCACATAGTGGTGAAGACGACTTGGTAGTTGAAGATGAACTCTTGGAAGCACAACTTTCCACTCACTTGGAAGAAATCATGATTGACAAGAAACCATACAAGAAGAGAAGATCAAAAGCTAAGAAGAAGTTGACAAACAAGATATCTTTGTAAACTCCCAGTGAAGCTAGTTCAACTCCAAAAGGTACAATCTCATCTTTTATTCCAATTTGCCATTATTGTAACAAAATAGGTCACATTAAGCCTAGGTGTTATAAATTTATTGAAAAATGCAAATTAGGAAATGAATCTAGAGATAAGGAGATTAAACTTCAACTTGAACATGCTAAGGCTTTTTGAAAGTTGAGAAACATGATAATATTGCTAAGCATGAAAAGAAGTTGTGGAGTAGAAAGAAAGGTAATCTTGTTCAACTTGACAAAGCTTATGTTGAAAATGTCAAGGAAGAGTGTATTAATGATATTCTTGTTAATCAAGTCATTGAAGGACTTTACTCTAGATTTAACATTGTTGTCAAGGATGATATTGAGAATGTTTATGTAGGTACACCCAAGAACAAGTGGTTCAAGGGTGAGTGCTCTTATGACTGATATAAGAAGCACATGTAAGTTAACTTTGAGGCAATATATCAATTGTGTTGAGAATTCTAGCTTGCTAGCTTTGAATACTCCATGTATTGATATGTACTTGGTTATCTCACATCATGTTTGTTATGATGGTCAAAATTTATTGGTTAACCTTTCAGAAGTTCTTTTGATATATGTGTTGGTTGAGTTGAGATATTTTGCTTTTTTACTCTTGTTGTAAAACATTGTCAACTTGGTGTTATTAGGACATTCAAGGCAAGTGTGCTCATAAAAAGGGCGGAAGTATGATATTTGGTGAATATAATGTGCAAAAGGTATCTCTATACTCTAATGCTTGTTCTCTTAGATATTCATTGTTTGACTCAATCTTTGATATACATCTCATAGCATGTCATATTAGAGAACTTTGTATAGCATACATATGATTCTCATTGACATTTGCTATTTTAGGATCAAATAGTGATATTGTTCACATTGATCTTAACTTTGATAATTGTTTGTGTATAGTATATTGAGTGGCATTACTTTTGGAAATATGAGCTTCTTTTTCTTTGAAAGCTACTCATTAGAGAAGTAATGATCTTGAATAAGTCTATACTTATTGCTTTTAGATCATGTGCTTATGAGCTGTAAAATCTTGGTTTTCTAAAACTGAACTTTGCTTCTCTTATATATTTTGGTAGTAGGTTGAGATTACTAATATGTAAACTTTGGATACACCTTGAAGTTTTTGTGCTTATGTACATTTAAAATGGCCTATGGTTAGTATCCATTTTGCTTCGGTAATTACATAGAACTCAACTAGCACCTTCATGGAAAGGGCTACACACATTGGTTATGAAAGCTACTCAATGTTGGAGAGAGCTACAACATTGTGATGATGAGTGAAAGCCGCCATGAAGTGATTTTTTTTATATTTGGAAAAATCAAAGGAGTGTTGAATTGCAATCATGAAAAGAAAATTCTTTGATTCAAAGCCTAAAATGAAAAAGAAGAAGGCTTAAAAAAGAGTATAGTTGAAAATTCAAATGAGCTCGGGTTAAAAAAAAAATGGGATGACGAGTCACATGCACACACACGCTCATATGTTGAAATCTATTCTCTTAAAAGAAAAAATTCCGGATGATAATCAGTTTGACTTTTTATGAAAAAAGCTTAAGATGAATAGATGTTGGAAATTTTTTGCATGTTGATTATCAAACTACTTCTTGATATATATTTGAAGCATATCTCTCTCACACACACACTTTGTTTATGAGTATGTTGATATTTTAGCAATTGTGGAAGAATTATGAGAGAACTTGAAAATCTTTGTTTATCTCTCTTAGCATATGAAGCTTATTTTATTGAGATTTCTTCAAACTCCTTGAATGTGTGATTGTGTGAATATCGTTGTAAACTTTATGCTATCATTGATTTTAGCTATGGCATTTATCAAGGGGGAGCATTGTATGCTAGTCATTGTTCTCTTTATGATATGTTCACATGCTTAATTTTGTTACATGTTGGTATATTTTGACTTAATGATACTTGTAAGATATTACTCACTATCTTTGTCTTGCATGATGATTCATTTTTAAGTCATATGTCTTTGTTTTTATATTTTTATGAATAATGTGTTTTTTTTTTGTTTTCACTCACTTTGGTTCTATGTATATAGCATCTTATAACACAAGAAAAATGGGAAGAACTAAGATTACCGAAACTAGAAATCAATTGAATCCCATTGTGAAAGCCAAGTCTACCTCAAAAGGATCCAAAACTTCAAGGACAAAAGATTTAGAGATCTTTGGAACAAATAAGATATTTCAGGAGAGAGGCATTGACTTTGGTAAGTGTAAAGACTCTTATGTTCTTAAGTACTTAAAGGATAGAAAATGGGAATCTTGGGTGAGCATGTTAGGACTTGTAAATGATACTCTTGTTAGAGAATTCTATCTTGAATATAAGGAAAGTGCCACCTTGTTAGATGCCTTGATGGAAATAAGGGGTATTGTATTTAGAGTTAACCCGAAGAACGTTAACAAGTTTCTTAGGCTATCTAATGATATAGATTCTAATTTTCTAGATGTGAATGCCAATGAGAATCTAAATATCATGGGTAGAACTCTTTGTGACAATGCTTCCTTTGAGTGGAAAAATAGGGCATACATTAGTCAACATGAGTTAACTAAGGCTAGTGCATTTTGGCATATATTCATTTTCACTAACATTATTGGATCTTTAAATTCAACCGAGTTGAATAAGAACAAGGTCAAAATAGTGTATGCCTTGGTAACTAATCAACCGATAAACCTTGGAGATCTAATCATGTATTACATTGATAGTGCAGATTTCTCTACTAGAGGTGATAAAAAGCTTGCATTACCGGGGTTTATTACTTTATTGTGTTTAGCTCATTGGATTAAGATTAGAGAAGATGATGTGTTAGTTCAACCTTTTAAAAAATATTGTGATAAATGTGTGTCATACATGTCCTATAAGAATAAGAGTAAGACTTGTGATACTTTTGGACTATGTAGTAGTTCTCAAGTTGATAGTCATGTGATTAGCACAAGTATTCTTCAGGATTGGGCTATACAATTGAAGGAGAAGGTTGATGAACTCGATGCAATAGTTGTTCAACAAGATGCTAGGATTAAAAAGTTGGAGGAGTGCATTGCTTCAAGCTCAAGATCACCACTCAAGCATTATGTTAGATCGACTACTCGTACGACTTTCTTTGGTGGAACAAGTGCCTTGTATTTGATCTTGGAGGTACATTTTTTAAATTTTTGGCATTATTTCATGTCAAAATGGGGGAGAAAGAGTATATGCTAGTTGCTTAGTTTTTTTTATGTTGTTTTGCAAACTTTTGAACTTAATGGCTAGTAAAAATTAGTTTCAAGATTTGGTTAAGAATTTTTGTGATTTGGCATGTATTGAGAGGGAGATACATGTATTTGTGGACTTTAATTGTATATTTTTATCCATATTATATGTTGCCATTTGTTGTTTTCTCTTGTATATGCATTGTGCTTTGAGATGATTTGTAGGTTGCTTCAAGAAAAGATCAAGATGAAGTTCAAGAGTTGATGAAGATTAGTTTTAGGAATATTACTCATTGTAATGTGAGGGAGTGATTTTGTGACCTATCTTCATTTTTATATTTGTAGTAAATGTATAGGTGTTTTGACAAGAAATTTGCCAAAGAGGGAGATTGTTAGGTTTTAGATTATGTTGGCATTAATTACATATCAAAATGATGTTTACTTGTAATGATTCAGTTGTTTAAGTTCATGATGATTCAAGCTTCAAAGAAGGAATAACAACTAGTCAAAGCAAGTACAAAGTCTTCAAAGAGAAAGGATGCTATATTGTTCTATGAAGGTATATTAACTCTTTATCTTTCTCTTACAAGGCTTAGGCACACACACAATTCATACATTTGTGTCCCTGCATACTTGTGCACCATTATAGGCAAACACATACAATTCATACATTTGTGTCCCTGCATAGTTGTGCACCATTATAGGTAAACACATACAATTCATACATTTGTGTCCCTGCATAGTTGTGCACCATTATAGACACACACACACAAATCACACATGTGTCCGTGCATTGTTGTGCCCCATTTATAACACATTCACACACTTGAAGATGAATTCTCACGCATCGGTATGAAAATAACATGTTTTGGAAAATTCATGATTAGAGACTATCTCTATGTAGTTTGCATTCTAGTGTGAAATGTGTTTGTATGTGTATATGTTTGTAAAACGTGGATACTGAACTTGATTTTGGTCTTAAATCATTCTTGATTGAGTTCCAAACACTTTGGTTACTCACACTTTCAATTTCAAGTTCTAAGTCAAAAGATGTGATATTTTCCAGTCATGTTGCGTACAAGAATCCTCACTTAAAGAAAAATTCTTTTCAACAACAAGACTCATATTCCAACGCATTATTGTATTTATCCAAAAACTAATTATTGAATATAAAATAAATTGTGACTTTATCAAAAACTTCCTAATTTGACCAATAGTCAATTAGAGTTTTGATAGATATCAAATACTTCCTAATTTGATTAGATAAATAAATTCATTTTATTTATCTAATTATCAAATAAAGTATTTGGTACTTATCATACTATCAACAATAGTATGACACTAGGATACCTTCTTCTACTAGGAAAAAGATTTTACCTTTTAATTAGTTAATTAATTAATTTCTGTTTAATTAAATAATAAAATAAAAAATATATATATTAGGCTAATATCCACAACTTTGCCGCCCAAGTCATATGTATATGGGCCTTTATTGTTTTATCATTTTATTAAATCCATTGGACTTTAATAAATAAACAGTCTACATGTGAACTATACCCATTCTTACTAAAAAAAAACAAGTCAACATGCTTTAAATTAATACATTAATATAATTTAAACAGCCCATTTAATTAAAATGTGCAAATTATATTCTTAATGTATTAATGGAATGCTAATCGCACCCCATTAGGGCCGCACAAGGAATCTCATATCCTTGGCTGCTCATTCTAGGTATTTTCAAGAGTTCCCACGTGTCTTGATCACACATGACCGCACCTCTCCAAAACTTTTGGATTCTGAAATCTTAAAACAATTCTAAATGAACCCAGAAATTGGCTGGTAGAATATATCAAGTGATCCATGCAAGTTCGTGTGAATTGAGGATCTTGGCGGGCTATCTAAATTTAAGCTCCAATAGACATAACCTAATCACAATCAACAAATGACTCATTTTGGTTCGATCTATTAATTTTAGTTCATTCCACTAGAGAACTAAAATTGAACTCTTAAGTAAAGATAGAATAAGTTAATGTTCCTCATTCGTACCCTAGACAATCTTAATGGAGATAGTGTAACCTTGTGAAGAATACCAGTAATCGCCCAGAGCTCATAGACCGCCTATAGCTCTCCTAATTACCATATTTACTCATATGACCACATTTTGAACTTGGATATTTTGACTTGTTCCGAAACCATATTTCAATAGACACTATTGAAAACTTAACTTTAAGATTTAATATCTAATACATCAAAATATCTATATGATGATATTATACTCATATTTAATAAATGAAGCCACGATGTCCATATCTGTAAATGAAGTCCTCTATCGATTAACAAATGAATACCACCAAACTATCGACGATATACTATGCTATATAATCGTACTCATTGATAGCTCAAATGATAACACTTGTAACCAAAAGTTCATCACTTATCTCAGGATTGAGATAGACTTTACGATTGTCTTCAAGTGAAAACTTTTATCCATTGACGGTTCTGGATAAATTATTTCACTGTGATCCTATTCAATGCACCTAGTGCACTAGATTCTTTTGCCCAAAGACACCACATTTTGATGATTTAAGACTCATCTCAACTGTTAAGTTTTAGTTTGTGTTGGCATTAATTCCATATTAAAATGATGTTTACTTGTAATGATTTAGTTGTTTAGATTCATGGTGATTCAAGCTTCAAGAAAGAAGAAACAACAAGTCAAAGAAAGCTCTAAGTCTTTAAAGAGAAAGGATGCAATATGGTATTACAAAGGTATACTAAGACCTTATCTTTCTCTTACAAGGCTTAGGCACACATACACAATTCATTCATATGTGTCCCTGCATCGTTGTGCACCATTATAGGCACACACATACAATTCATTCATATGTATCCCTGCATTGTTGAGCACCATGTATAACACATTTACACACTTGAAGATGAATGCTTATGCATTGGTTTGGAAATAACATGTTTTGGAATATGCCTGATTGGAAACTATCTCTATGTAGTTTGCATTCTAGTGTGAATTGTGTTTGTGTGTGTATATGTTTGTATAACATAGATATTGAACTTTAATTTAGTCTTAAATCATTCTTGATTGAGTTTCGGTCATTTCGGTTACTCATACTATTGATTTCAAGTTCTAAGTCAAAAGATACTACACTTTCAACTCATGTTGCATACATTGTCTTCGTATTCATATATCGAGTTGAATTATTATTTTTTAGGTTGAGTATCTTATATGTCCATGTCCATGTGAGATTTATAGTTTGTAATCCGCAAATGGATTAGAATTCCAAGTTCGAAGGCCGGAGAAAGGTCGAAGAACGCGAGGGAAGGTCGGAGGAGAAAGAAGCAAGCAAGGCACTTCTTTCCTGAGATGAGGCGTGGCCATCTCAAGGCAGAAGGCTTGCTGCCCCGAGATGCCCACATGCCATCTCAGGTAGTAAGATTCCTTGGCTACTTCTTTCCCCTCTTGGTCATTTCACATGTCCAAGTTTCCCTCTCCTTTATAAACTCTTTCCGTCTCACATTTCATTCTAAGAAGAAATTTAAAACAAGTGTGCAGAAATATTCTCTCTAAATTTTCTCACCTTCCAAACACCATTACTTCTTCATTTGAACTCCGATTTGAGTGATTCAAAGTTAAGAGTGTTCATCTATTCATCCTTCATCTTTTCTCTGAAGGTTTGAGTGAGTTTTTCTACTGCTGTTGGTGTCTAATCATACAAAAAAGGGTCTGCACCTAAATCAACTAAGGTATTGATTTTATCTCAAAGTTTTCTTTTAAAACTTGGTCAATTGCCTTGGGTTTTCTTCTTCAACTTATATATGTGTATTGTAAGTGTTTTGATTTGTGTTTTGAACACTTTCAAAGCTAGATTGAATTTCAATTGAAATCATACATGTTGAGTCAGGTTTTGATTTTGCCTATGTTTCACATGTTTGGGAATGTATTGTATTAGCTTTGATTCTAGGACTATTTGATGATATTTGATTGATTGATTTTGTGAAAAATAGTTCTTCACATGTATTAGGCTATCTTGGCCGATTTTCTCACATAGTACATGTGCTTATGTTCTTTTGAGCTATTCATGCGATTTGTTGAATCTATGATTAGGAATACGCTCTAGAACTTTAGCTTAAATCTAATTGACTTTGTCATATGATTTTAGCATGTTTTTGGTTTGTGTGATTTAAACTTGAACTTGTGATTTGTTATTGAACATATCTTTTGATTCAAGTTTAGATCTATGCATGTATCTAGATTGTGATTGTTATTGAACATATTTTACATGATCTAGATTGTTTATACATGCATGATTAACTAGACTATATGTGATTTGTGCATTCATGCTCATGTCTAATATTTTCCATAGGATGTGTTGATCATAGCATTCTATGTTGCGTGCTTGTTTGCGTTTTGCATTCATGATCACCTATATGCCTTGTGAGAAGGAAGTCTTGACAATAGGTATGAGACATATGGTGTTGAGCAAGAAGTCTTGGCAAGAGGCGTGAGGCCTTGGATTGTCGAGCAAGGAAGTCTTGGCTAGGGTCGTGAGGATCCGGATAGTCGAGCAAGAAGTCTTTCCTAGAGTCGGGAGAACTCGGATAGGTGAGCGAGAAAGTATTGACTAGAGTCGGGAGGACTCTGATAGTTGAGCAAGAAGTCTTGCCTTGGGTCGTGAGGATCCGAATAAGGTGAGAGAGGAAGACTTGACAAGAGGTGTGAGGCCTCATATTGTTGAGCATAGGGCGTCAACTTCTAGAGTAGGATAGGAGGGTAGTTTCTAGGTGAAGATGTCACTTGGGAGATTGTACTTGTCTTATCTACTAGTGCATTTTGTTTGCCGGTGGCTTCTAGCCCGTGGATGTTTCCTCTTCGGAGGTTTACCACGTTATATCTTGTGTCAACTTTTCTCTAACCCTATCTCTCTAATATTTGTATTGTGGATAGAACTCTTTATGTATGTTGACTTCTTTTCTATAATATAGATTGTGTATGTGTTACAATTACTTGTTTGTATCACACTTTACTTGTATTTATATATTGATTAATTGTCTTTAATTAATATATATATTGTGATACAAGCAGTCTAGAGGAACAAACTTTTTTTTGTTTCTAAGGGAATTGAAAAAGATGTCTAACCTATTCACCCCCCTCTAGGTTAGCCTTGAGCATTTAACCGTGTTTGTGTTTTCAACAACACACTTGATCCCACTCAAATGCTAGGAAAAGAATATGCAACTTTAACAAGATAAAGGCGCCCAACCTTTATCTTAAGTTGTGAATATTGATCAAGACTAACTTAAGAATTTTGTCTACCTTATACATATCCAGATGTACGAAA
Source organism: Dipteronia dyeriana (assembly GCA_032871835.1). NCBI lineage: Eukaryota > Viridiplantae > Streptophyta > Magnoliopsida > Sapindales > Sapindaceae > Dipteronia > Dipteronia dyeriana. The sequence goes on from CM065299.1 coordinate 30,627,807, forward strand.
AATTCTTATTTTCTCATAGTCTTTTGACCTTATGATTATTTACTTTTGACAATTATAATAATTATACTATAATTGCTATAAGATTTGTTAAACTCTAAATCACTTTATTAATATGAAAATATTGTCAAATATATTATTACACTCTTACTATTGAGCAAAATCCCAACAGAACCTTTCCAAGTGCGTTTTCGGTGCAGCAACAGGGAAGTTCCTCGAATTCATGGTCCTTGAACGGGGAATAAAAGCCAACCTGGATAAAATTCGAGCCATCTTGGATCTTGAATCTCCTAACTCCTTCAAGCAGGTAAAGGTTTGACCTGTCGGATAGCTGTTCTCAACCGTTGCATATCGCGAACCACAAAAAAATGCTTTCACTTCTTTAAAACCGTCAAACAGAGGAGAAACTTAAGATGAGAACAGGATAGTGAGCAAGCTTTCCAATCCCTTAAGGAGTACCTAGCTAGCCCACCATAAGTAGTCAAATCGTTGGCCCGGGAGGAGGTGTAAGAACACTTGGCTGTATCAGAGATAGCGGTTAGAATGTTCTTAGTTTAGGTATGTAGAGATGGGGTCCAACAACCCATCTACTACGTGAGTCATGCCTTATAAAAACAAGTGACAAACTATACTTTTATGGAAAAGCTCGCATTCATGTTGGTAACCTCAGCTAGGAAGCTTTTCCCTTACTTTTAGGCTCACTCAATTACGGTAGTCACCGATCAACCCCTTCACAAATTCTTACACAGACAGGATGTATCTGGGAGACTTGTGCGTTGGGCCTTCAAGATCACCAAGCATGACATCAAGTATAAGGCTAGAACCACCGTCAAAGCCAAGGCTCTGGTAAACTTCATAGCTGAGTTCTCTGTAATTCCAGATCCTGGTATAACCTCAAGTACGGACCTGGTTCCCCAAAGAGATCAGAAACCTGTAGATTGGCCAACTGATCAAGAGGATTGTATCCTATATACGGAAGAAGCATCCAAATAAGTAGGTAGTGGAGGTAGAATCATCTTGATAGATCCAGAAAAGGTCAAGTGCTGCCATTGTTTCTGGTTTGAGTTCAATGCCACCAATAACGAAGTCGAGCATGAAGCTTTGCTAGAAGGAATGAGAGTGGCAGTCGAGGTCAAGGTATATTATCTCCATAATAGGTGTGACTCATATTTGGTCGTCAACCAGGTAACCAGGCTCTATCAGGCCAAAGGTGACAACATGGAAGCCTACCTCGAATGAGTCCAGAAGCTCAAATCTCAGTTCAAAGGTTTCGTGAAAGAGCAAATACCTCGTCAACAAAACCATCGAGTAAACGTCCTTGCTAAGATATCTGTTAATGGAGGCCAAGCCTTACCTAAGGGGGTACCCCTCTATGTATTCTCACATTTTAGTATAGTAGGTGAAAAATAGGTCAGCCCGGTGGACCGTCTCCCTTATTGGATGGATCTGATCATGGACTACCTACAAGAGGAAAAGCTCCCTGAAGATCTTGAACAAGCCCACAAGCTCAAAAGGGTCTCAACTTGGTTCTGCTTGGTAGATAGATACCTCTATAGTAAATAAAGGCCTTTTCCCTTACTCTGATGCCATTATCCCGATGATGCTAGTTGAGCACGTAGAGAGGCGCATTTGGGGGATTATGGCAACCATTTAGGGGAAATGCACTAGCTTACTAGGTACTATGAATTGGATACTACTGGCCAACCATGTACCACGATGCAAGGCATTTTATTCAATCCTATGAGCCCTACCAAAAGATAGCTAGCCTAAAACACCTTCCACCAGATAGACTCTCCTCTATCAGCTCACCATACCCCTATACCGGAGGGGACCTTTCTCTACCGCACATGGTTAGGGTAAGCACGCCATAGTCGCCATAGACTACTTCAGTAGGTGGGTAGAAGTTGAACCGCTCTCCAAGATAACAGAGGAAAACAACACAAAGTTTATAAAAAAGAATGTGGTTTATAGGTTCGGTACCCCGATGATTATCATCACTAATCTTAGTAAACAGTTCTTGCAGCAATACCATATAAAGCTCTAACTTCCGATATGCTAGGGGTTCGCCTACTGTTTGCTCTAACACCTTCACCTATGCCATATCAGTTGGGCTCTCCACTCTGACCAGATCGGTCTGAAGCTCATCCATAGCAGCCACACCATCTTGCTTCCCTACAACCTATTTGGTGAGACCAACTTGATCCCTTACATCTCTAGCAGGTCTAGAGGAAAAAGTAGGCATATCTGATTCTCCATCCTAAGGAGTAGGCTGGTCCTCCACCACCGTGGCAGATCCATATGGAGAGGTTGAAAGAATAGAAGATTCCCCATCAACCCGAACCTCTATAATATAGGGATCTCTCAAGCCAGAATCATCCACTGTACCACTTGGTAGAAGGGAAAAGATGGGTCGCTGATTTTCATCACCATCTTCCTCATCGTCAGCTTTACTATCCTAAAAGATGCATAGTTCAATAGTGGCAGGCGCAACCATCTTTAGAGCCTTCTGTGAGAACTTCTCCCTATCCTTCTTTTTGATGACGCTCAAATCAAAGGAAGGAGGTAGAGCTTGGGCCACCTGGAAATCAATGTAGATATAGCCATCCTTAAAGGAGGCATCCATATTGGTCCCCTAGCCGGCTACACTAGAGCGTAGGGTTAGATTATCCTTTATCAACTGCTTGGCTATCCATTCTAACTCATCCCTCTAGCGAGCGTGGCGTAAGAAAGTGAGCACCTCTATGTCATAACACACTTTATCTGCTCTAAGTAGCACTTGGTCTCATCTAGGGACTTCTTGGTCTAATCCAGAACCTAGTTCAACTCTCGCTTGTGTTAAAGTGCTAAGGTGAGCTCTTCCTGGCCTCTACGAGTTCGGCTTCATCAGCTTCAGCACACCCTCGGAAAGAGGCAACCTGGTGGATTATTTCCACATTAAACTTGAAGGGCTACAAATTACAACACATATGTTAACTACCATCCTAGTATTAGGCATATACATAAGGAAGAAGTTTGGAATATGGTGTCCTACCTCAGTTAGAAGAGCTGAACCTTTGGTTATCAAGACATCCACAAGCATGAGACCATGAGTCCTAGCCCCCACATGGGCAGAAAAATGTAAATCGGTTAAGGATCTCATCTTAGCTGCTATTTTGTGATCAGTATCAGGATCATTCTTGTGGGATAATAATAGCAGCGAAAGCAGGATCAAGATTCCCCCTCTCCTGGCAGATGGCTCTATAACTGTGGCTGGAGGGAGAGACAAACTACTGGAACAGTGGCAGCAACCGTAACTGTAGCAGGATCTATACCCTTATGCTCGCCAATCTGGCCATGAATTCTACAATCTGGGATCTAGGTTTAGGGGATGAGGGAGAAGGTACAGTAAGAACCTCGATTGGGACTTTTATACGCCCGTATTGCCCAACTGAGGCAGAAGGTGCTCTGGTATAAAGAGGAGGAGTTCTGACGGTTCTGGTTGTAGTGGGGAGCACGCATGATGGTAGGAAACCAAAGTGGAGAAGCCTATAGAGAAAAGGTCAAGTCCTTAAAACGATCGAGTTCGTTTTGAACCAGTAAAGGCATTGTAGAAATAGCAAGAAACAAGAAAGATTATTATATACAAAAGTCAAAGCAGAGCAGAGTCAGGAAATCTCATTTACCTGGGGAAGCGATGGAGATATTGTGGTAGTTGTCTACCCACCTAGCATCAAAAGCAGTTGAAATGGGATTCTGAAGGTTGACGTAAGATCGGTCTATGATAGCTTTCAAAATTGCCTCCAATTCAATATAAAGGGTACCTTTCTCCCAAGCTAGCTTATCTCTAAATCAGATGAGGACCTCGAATTCAATTCCCTCAATGTGAACTAATTTACCCCAGTCACCATCGACGAATACCCACTATACTTTCCAGGAAGCATCTTTCTTCGTGAACCTCAGAACCGTGAACTTTTGATTGCTTTTTGCCCATGAATAAAAATATCCCATTGGACTAGGAGACAAGCTGGTAACCTAGCAGTCGTACCTCAGCTCATCGGACCCTGGTCCTCTTGTGAGGTCATCCTTCTCGCACTACTCCCTTTATAGTACGAGAAAACCAACCAGGTGTCTCAAAAACAAACCACGTGTCTTGAAAACCCTAGCCTTAGCTTGAGCGGGATGAGTTGCAGGACCTGAAGCCCCTTATGAAGTGTAGGATGAATATGAAGCAAGACCCCACTTTCTAAAGCAACGGTATGAATCAGGAGCTCGTTAGGAAGTGCAGTGTAAATATCGTACCCTTGATGTGGAATGGTGATTGTATTGCTATCTGGAATTTAGAAATTACTCCTTAGATGTCAAATCGAGTCTACCGTGGCGGCAGAGTCGAGGATGCAATAGAAGTCATAGGGAAGAGTGAGTACCCCTCCTAGTATGCTCGAATCAACTCAGGCCAGGTTTCCACCAGCCCTAACATCACCAGACACCTTGCCTGAATCGCTCTCAACTATCTCGATCGGGGTATCAGGGTCACTTGAAAAACCAACCCCTATGGCGACATTCCGGTGTAAGCTACAATGCTAAAGAGATGGGGCATTGCTTCTGCCACTGTCATCTTCAAGGGCCCTTTTTTGTGAGCTAAGTTCGTAGAATTACATAGAAAGATTCTCTTCAAGCTATCAGAAGAAGACATGGTGATTGGGAGAAGAAGAAGACATGAAGACAATAAAGACTGGAAGACAATAGCTTCAGGAAGACAAATGAGGCAGAGTTCTGAAAATGCTCAGATTTTCGAAGGAAGAGGAAGTCTGAAGAAGGTATAGAGGCTATGGGTTATAATAGGAAAGAATGAAGCGGTTATTAATATCAAAAGCGTGACAGGAAGGTGAGATACTTAGGTAGCTGGAAAGGAAAGTTTCGACAAATGAGCGATGCTAAAATCCTCTCATTTTTCAAATAAGTAGCGTCTCCTAGCTCGACATGTGGACCATGCATTTAATACAGAGATATCCTCCTAGATTCTGGTAACTGGATGAAATATGGAAAATTCCCCAAACATTTCAAGAAACCTAACTCCAACCCCAGCCAGTCATTGATGTTCAAGTTAGGAGGACTTCTGTTAATAGATATTTTTTACGAATGACCAAAGTGGACTTTTCCACCTATACCTTGTAGGATACACCGACTGATACCTAGTAGAGCATTCTTGGTAGAATCAACATCAATATTGGTTCCTTGGGTACCTGGGTACCTTAATACCGCTACTTGGTAAAAAGGTCAGTGCCACTTCTCCAGTACTACCACACTACTACTAGGGCTAGCTCCAAGGTACTTTCTTCTTGGAACCTAGGTACTAGAATATCTGCTCGGTACCCAAATATCTCAACACCAGTCTGTGACCCATCCCTGGTACACCTCCTACCTGGTACCTTGAAACCAGGATGTCTGACTGGTATCCAAGTATCTCGACGCTGTCTCGTAATCCCTCCAAAATATGCATCCAACCTGCCAAGCAAAAAGAGTACCACTGAATGCGTTGTGCCAGCAGATCGGTACATTAGGGTACCATGCCACTAGAAAAAGGAAGACATAATTCTCTTTCAAGAAACAGGGAATAAAAAGGAAGACATAATTCCCTTTTTGCCATTAAATCGCTATTATGAGACCAAATAGGTCAATAGATTTACCATTTATTCGTATTCATATTCAAACAGAAACATGACGTAATCAATGGGAGCGATTCCCAAAAAAATTGACATCTTCCATCAACACTAATCAATTCTGGTAACACGGCCAGTCAATCGGTATAAATTATGAGGATATTATCGGCAAGCGAGGGACGGTATAAATACAAGGTCCAAATCCAAAGAAAAAGCATTAAACAATCAGAGATAAGGAAACAAAGCATTTTCATCATTCTAGAGAGTATTTTTGCAATAGAGGATTTAGCCTTTTATAGATACGCACAAATTCGACATCGTCAATTGTATTTTGAGTTAGAGCGTTTGAGAGACAATAAAGTGAGATTAGATTATGTTAATAGTAAAATTTGGCTAGAGGGTCAAAGAGAATTTTTCCACTCTCCTAGCCCTAGTCAAAGCCCGAATTCGACATTCATGAGACCCTAGGCAGACTATAAAATTACCCCGCATAAGTAAGGAAGAATCGCCGGGCATCGGAACTACCAGGGATGAAGCTAGGCATAACCAGGTCGAGCCCCTACGCGAACACTAGAGTCTGGGCTTCTCGAGGCCACCTACCCAGGAACCTCGGTTCCTAGGGAGCAATAGAGGATTTTCGAGCTTAAGAAGCACTCGAAGTGAAGCCCGACAAGCAAATCAAGCTCCCTCCAGGTTAAAGCTCCCAGAGGTCAAACATAACTAGTAGACTAAACTTGAAGTCCACCAACCTCTCCAGGAACCCGCTACCCCATCCATAGTATGAGGAAAAAGAGGGCCTCTAAGTGGATTAGATCCATGTGACCTCTCAGAAATGTCTACAAGAACGCCTCAACAACCAAAGGGTCTAGGAAAGTCCATCCCAAGCTTCTAAGAACAAAACCAAACCGTGGATTTACCTCACTCTAGGAGACAACGAGCATCTAACTCGGTGACCTCCATGAAGAATCATGCCGTGAGTGCACGCATGATCATATCTACGTAATAACCCACATTAATTCTGCATACGTGTAAGACAAGAGTTTGTTTTCAAAGAGGAAACAAACTTATCTCCACCAACGACAAATCCATTATTTACTCGAAGTCAATGACTTTCAAATAAAAGATCCCGCCCGATAAGGAGGCAGTAGGTTCAGAGAATTAAGGCAGGAGATACATCCGTTCAAAGTGATTCGACCATATATAAATAAGCCTAAACATTCTTACTAGGAGGGAGACAAAAAAAAGGAGGGGTAAGAGATAAAAAAAATGAGGGGGAAGAGACAAAAAAACGAAAAGAAGAAAAAAAAAGAAGAAATAGAGAATTACGTCGGGCTTAAATTCTGTGATCAGAACACAGCCATCGAGGTATTTACTATTCAACATGCACGGAGTTACCACCTTCCTATGTACTAGAGAGATTATGAGTGTATATGAGAGATTCCTTTATATCACAAGTGTTCTATGATAAAGCTCTCATTTACTAAGGTCATTTAAACATTCGTTTCAATCTAAGTAGGTCAGGTATCAAAGGTACCGACCCCGGCCATCACTGCCGTGGTAGTGGTCTCGAGGGTGTTAGTTGGAATTTCTCATCTTGAGCAAATTTCCCTTTAACACTTTCTGGCACCGTATGTAGGAATCTCCCACACCACCATCTTTATATTCACAAGTTTGTTGTTTTACAGGAGGCATGAGGCTTTGCTCCTCCCAAGGACAGCCAAGCGCATCAGGATAACCTTTCGCTGTATAAACACGAAAGGTCCTGAAGAAAGGAAGAAAATTCGGGCTCCATAGCCAGGTCCCAGACCAGTCAGCCACTATATGGGCTTTGGATCCCCCTATGGAAAGCCAGGTCAAGCTTGACCAACAAGTTGCGGCCTTTATGGTGAACGTCCGCCTTTGACTGCTCGCTGAGGGTATTACTAACCAGCAAGCAAACCTCTGCAATCGAGGGGAAACATTCAGGCACAAGACTAGGCAACCCACCTTTGATCGCGTGGGTCCTACACCTCCGGAGCCAACTTGTAATCGAACGGGGCACCCACCTTCGATCCGGGATAGGTTAGGGCCTATCCTCCCTGTTCCCTAAGCGTTGCCACATTACTAACCCTGGCAAGTCAAGTCCACGGTGGACGTCCCTCCCTGAGAGCGATGAGAGTTTCTACCCCCAACAACTTCAATGAGGGAAACCTGAGCTAGGGAGGAGGAGAGTCAGCAAAGCCCCAAGTCAGACCCCCTTCGAAGAAGGAATCGAGTAGAGGTTGCCAGCTCGTTAGAGGGGTCTGACAGTGAGAAGACCTAGATCAATTCAAGAAATCCTGAAAGCAAGTGCCTGAGAGACCAGTTGGCAGAGCTTCAGAAAGAGGTCTATCAGATTAAGAAGGGGAAGTCAAGGAGGACAAGAAGGACCTTATAAGTGAAATGAATGCTCCATTCACCAGAAGGATCCGGGAAACGGAGCTCCCGCTAAAGTTCAAAATGTTGACCAACAGGTTCTCAGGGACTGAGGATTCCTTGAGCCACTTGGAGAGCTTCATTTAACAGATGGAGGTCCATAACACGACTAGGGCTACTATATGTCCAATGTTCATAACTACGCTGACAGATTACGCTAAGGCCTGGTTTAGAAAGCTACCGACTGGCAGTGTGGATTCCTTTACGAAGTTGTCAACCGATTTCTGCTTACAATTCTAGGGAGTTAAGCCCTGATTGAAGGACCCAATCCATCTATAATACGTTATCTAGGAGAGAGGGGAAACCCTCTGGGCTTATAATGAGCGTTTCCACAAGAACGTCATCCAGATGGGGATCTTCACCGAGAAAGAAACCCTCGCCAACTTTAGAAAGAACTTGTGGGCAGGCAAGCTTTTCTGGTCTTTTGCCAAGAGACCTCCAGAGACTTACTAAGAAACCTATGATCGGGCTCTAGAGCAAATTGAAGTCGATGAAAAACACAAGGTCAAGATGGAACACGCCGATATGAGAGCTGTAAAGTAACAGAAGAAGGAAGTTCGCAAGCCCGTGCAAGTTAAGAAACGCCAGAACAAACCTCTCAATAAGTCGACGTACTGCTTCCCCATTTCTCAACCCAGATCGGAAAGATATCTAGTAAAATGAACTCCTCCATGAGCTTTACCTCCTCTCAGGACAGTGGCCCCAATAGCTCGAGATAAGAGAGGATATGATCGTTACACCCCCTTAAATGCATCCTGTGAAACAATCTATCTCACCATTCGGGACAAGGGGTTGCTACAGAAGCCCGCACCCATGAAAGCCTCTGTCGATAAGAGGAATCATTATATGCATTATGAATTTCATGAAGACGTGGGACACAACACTTCAAAGTGCTATAACCTGCGAAATCATATCAAGGCTTTGATATGAGGGGGATGTTTGGTAGAATTCTTACAGCAAGTCAGGGATAACATTCAAATTGGAAGGGAAGTGCAACCTGAGATCCGAGAGCATGCTGAGAAAAGAAAGGGGGAGCAGGTGGATCTTAAGCAACAAATCCAGATAATACATACCATCAGTTGAGGGCCTACTATGGTCGGAACCTCCAACAATTCCAGGAAAAACCACGCAAGGAAAGTCCCTCGTATGGACGAAGGGTGGGGTATCTTCAAGGTCGACTAGAGCCTAACCAACCCCTCCCAGTTATCACAGATCATTTTTACCAAAGCAGATTTACACAACACCGTGCAGTCTTATGATGATCCCATGGTGATCACGATACAAATTGCCAATTGCATGGTACACCGTGTGCTGGTCGACACAGGCAGCAACGTCGACTTCCTATTTAAAGACACCTTGGAAAAACATAAATTGAAACAATGGTGTTACAATAGTTGCACTACCCCGCTGTATGGGTTCACTGGGGACTCAATCATACCCGTGAAATCAAAAATCTTGCCAGTGATCATTGGAGCCACATCTCTCCAGCAAAATATCATGACAGACTTCGTGGTGGTTGACACCCTATCGGCCTACAATGCAATATTATGAAGGCCATTTTTATCATCCTTGAAAGGGGTCTTATCCATTTACCACAACGTCCTGAAGTTTCTAGAAGGCGACAAGGTGGGGGAAGTTTGGGGTGATCAACAAACAGCCAGGAGATGCTATGCAATGTTTGCCAACCCAACAACTCTAGCAAAATAACTTGCCCAAGTGATACCTATCCATAATGGGGTAACCCCTGTATTAACCCTAGAAGATGTAGGACCTATAAATCACCCTGAGGATGACTCCGTGGTGCCAGACAAGGACGAGTAGAGAAGGGAATGGGCCAGCGGCCATCCAGTGGATAAGTTAAAAGAGATTCTTATCAGGATGGGAGATCCCTCGAAGGTCGTCAAAGTCGGAGCCACCCTTGAGCTGGGAGTGAAGGAGGGTTTAATCTGGCTCCTTAAAGAATTCAATGACATCTTCGCTTAGAGTCTTGACGAGATGCTTGGGATCCAGATGACTTTGACTGCTCACTGATTGGCAGTAGATCCGACTTTCAAACCCATTAAACAAAAAAGGTGTCACTTCAACGCTAAAAGAAATGATGCGGTCTAGGAATAAGTAAACAAATTAACCTAAGCAGGCTTCATCAGTGAGGTACGCTACCTTGAATGGATTGCCAACATGGTCATGGTTACAAAGGCAAATGGGAAGTGGCACATATGCGTCGATTATACTGACCTTAACCGGGCATGCCCGAAAGACAGTTTCCCTCGACCAAAAATTGACCAGTTAGTTGACTCCACCTCTAAAAACAATCTTCTGAGCTACATGGATGCGTTTTCAGGGTACAATCAAATTATGATGCATCCTGCCGACCAGGAAAAGACCAGTTTCATCACTGAACGGGGTCTGTAATGCTACAAGGTAATGCCTTTCGGGCTTACAAATGCAGGAGCTACATATCAACGGATAGTCAACCAGCTGTTCAAGCCCAAAATTGGAAGATCAATGGAGGTGTACATTGACGACATGATCACCAAGTCATCAACCTCCAAAGGCCATCTGGGCAACCTTCAAAGAACCTTCATGATCTTAAGGGAGAACCAAATGAGATTGAACCCTTCCAAATGCACTTTTGGGGTGACTATGTGGAAGTTTTTGGGCCTCATGGTCATTGAGAGAGGCATAAAGGCTAACCCAGAACTAGAGTTCCCCACATCGCTTAAACAGGTTCAAATCTTGACAGGGCATGAAGTAGTGCTCAATAGGTTCATTTCTCGGTCAACCGATAAGTGTCTCCCATTCTTTAAAGCCATTAAGCAGGGAAGAAACACGAAATGGGTCCAAGAGAGTGAACAAGCTTTTCAAGCCTCGAAAAAATGCCTGTCAAGACCTCCGCTACTGGATAAGCCAAGCCCCGGAGAGGAACTGCAAATCAACTTGGCCGTCTCAGAAACTGTTTTAAGTGGGGTCTTGGTCAAGGAATGTGGAGATAGGATCCAGCTGCCTATCTACTACGTGAGTCATGCTCTTACCAAGCCTGAGAAAAACTATACACTTTTGGAAAAGCTCGCTTACGCCTTGGTAACCTCGACATGGAAGCTTCTGTAAGGAAAAAACAATTCAAAACACAATGGAAGCGTGAGAAAATTAGAAAATTAGGGTTTGCGTATATAAAAAAAATTTCCCTTTTAATAACAAGAACCTTAACCCTAGATTAATTAATGTATATAAAAAGTATCATACCGTTTTAATTTTTTTTTTAACGATTGAATTAGCCTCGAATTAAATCCGAAAGATCTTCCAATCCAATCACGAACGTGAATCACCTAGGAGTGTGGGCTCCCTTTCTTTAAATTGTATACCTAAGGATGGAAACAAACAAAATCTATTTCGTTGTTAGTTACAAATATCCTCCAAGAGAAAAATCAAGAACGTTCGACCGCTTGTGAATTATCTATCAATTTGAATGAAACTCGCATTAACCTTGATTTGATGTTGTACACAAAACCCTTTTGATGCAAAGGATACTAGTGTACTATCGAAAACAAAAACGTTCCCTCTTTTATCTATGCTTGGCCGAATTCTTCACACAATGAATTGGATGAAGTATTTTTTTTATAACAATAAAAAAACAAATAAAAAACAAGTTCTCACACCAAAATCTAAGGATTGGTAGAAATTTACAAATAGTATATATAGGAGACCAAATCCTCTCCTAAGAAGGATTTACTTGGTGGTTAAGAATCATATCCTTAGGTAGATTTACTTGGTGGTTAAGAATCCTTTTCTAAAAAGAATTCTATCCTACACCAATATTCCTAACCCAACTCAAAAGTGTATTTGTAGCCATATTAAAGACTTCCTAATTTGATTAGATAAATAATTTCTTTTACTTATCTACTTATCAAATATAGTCTTTAATATTAATTATACTACTAACAATAATATAATATTAGGAGACCATCTCCTAATAGAATTTTTTTTTGAATTTTAATCAAGTAATTAATTAATCACCAAATTAGTTAATTTCCATTTAATAAAATAAAATAATAAAATAATATAATTAAGCTATTCTAAATAGCCTTGCCGCCCAACATATATATATGAGAGAATTTATTATTTTCTTATTTTATTAAATCCATTTGACCTTTATAAAAAGTCCACATGTGAACTAGACCCATTCTCACAAAAATAAACAAGTCCACTGTAGGAAAAAAAAGGGGTTCAAAACGCAACGGAAGCGTGATAAAAAACGAAATTTAGGGTTTGCGTATAAATAAAAAAAATTCCCATTTATGCAACGAGAACCTTAACCCTAGATTAATTGATGTATATAAAAAGTGTCGTACCTTTTTTCTTGTGACGATTGAACAAGCGTCGAATTAATTCCGCAAGATCTTCCAATCCAATCACGAATGTGAATCACCTAGGAGTATGGGCTCCCTTTCTTTAAATTGCATACCTAAGGATTGAAACAAACAAAATCTATTTCGTTGTTAGTTACAAATATCCTCCTAGAGAAAAATCAAGAACGTCCGGCCGCTTGTGAATTGTCAATCAATTTGATTGAAACTCGCATTAACCTTGATTCGATGTTATACACAAAACCCTTTTGATGTAAAGGATACTAGTGTACCACCGAAAACAAAAAACGTTCTCTTTTTCTCTTTTCTCTTTGGCCGAATTCCACACCCTTTTTCTATGAGTTGATTGAATTTTGTCTAGAGAAAAAACTAATATTTCTCTCTCAAAATTCTGTCTTGCTATGCCAAATTCTCTATTGAAAATTACCTAGTCATGGCCGAATTTTTTATCTCATAAAAAATCTTAGAGCTGGCCGAAATTTCCAAACCTATATATAGGGTCATAAGTCATCTCCTAAGAAAGATTTACTTGGTTGGCAAGAATTCTATCCTCCTCATATATATACATAGCTGGCCGAAATTCCACTTAGCATAATTAGGAGACTTAGTTACTTTCCTAAGAAGGTAACTTATGACCTTATGATTATTTAATTTTGACAATTATAATAATTAAACTATAAATGCTATAAGATTTGTTAAACTAGAAATCACTTTATTCGTATGAAAAGATTGTTAATTACAATATTACACTCTTGCTATTGAGCACAATCCTAACAATCTCTCACTTGCTCTACAGTAAATGTGTCATATCTCTCATCCTCATGTTCTCTAGATGCCCATCAAAACTCTTTTAAGGAAAAGCCTTTGTAGAGGGATCTGCTAGATTTTCTGCTGACGCGATCTTGGTAATTGTCACGTCACCCCTATGCATAATTTCCCTTAGAAGGTGATACTTTCTTTCAATGTGTTTCCCTCTCTTATGACTTCTTGGTTCTCTTGAATTAGCCACTGCTCTACTAATGTCACAATAGATAGTGGTCTGCTTATTCGCATCAGGAACCACTTCCAAGTCTATCAGGAATTGGTGGAGCCAGACAGCCTCTTTAGCAGCCTCGCATGCGGCTACATACTCAGCTTTCATGGTGGAATCGGCAATACAAGATTGCTTGATACTCCTCCATATGAGTGCCCCTCCTCCAATAGTAAACACAGATCCTGAAGTTGATCTCCTGGAGTCAGAATCTGACTAAAATTCAGAATCTATATACCCAACGGGAATTAAAGAGTTTACAAGCATATAATCTCTCGTTCTCCTAAGATACTTGAAAATATGCTTGACTGCCGACCAGTGATAGAGACCAGGCTTCCATTGAAACCTGCTAACTATGCCCAGAGCAAAACAAATATCTGGTCTAGTACAGAGCATTACATACATGAGACTTCCTACTGCCGAAGCATATGGAATCCTTCTCATTGCTCTTCATGCTCATTCTTAGGAAATTGTTCCTTAGAAAGTTTGATTCCATGTCTAAAAGGTAATATACCTTTCTTGGAATCTTGCATGGAAAACCTAGACAAGATTTTATCTATGTATGAAGCTTGAGATAATGCAATCGTTCTATTCTTTCTATCCCTTATGAATTTGATGCCAAGAATATAACTTGCTTCTCCTAAGTCTTTCATATCAATATGTTTTGCTAACCATTCTTTTATTGATGTCAATACACCTACATCATTTCCGATGAGTAGTATATCATCAACGTAAAGAACTAGGAAAACCAACTTGTCTCCTTTAATCCGTTTGTATACACAAGGTTCATCAAGGTTTTTAATAAATCCAAAACCTTTTACAGGTTGATCGAACTTTATATTCCAGGATCTAGATGCTTGCTTCAATCCATAGATGGATCTTTGCAACTTGCATACCCTTTTCTCTTGGCCATTTTCTATGAATCCTTCTGGTTACATCATATAGATGCTTTCATCAAGACTTCCATTAAGGAAAGCTGTCTTGATGTTCATTTGCCAAATCTCTAGGTCTAGAGATGCCGCAATGGATAAGAGTATCTTAATGGATTTAACCATGGCCACATGAGAGAAGGTTTATTCATAATTGATACCTTCTTTCTGTGTATAACCTTTAGCTACTATTCTAGCTTTAAAGGTTTCCACCTAACCATCCATTCCTCTTTTCCTCTTGTATACCCACTTGCACCCGATGGGTTTTATCCTTCAGGCAAGTCTACATGAGACCAGACTTTGTTTTTGAACATAGATTCAATTTCAGATTGCATTGCCTTTTGCCAATGGCGATAATAAACATCTTCCATTGCTTCCTTGTACGTATAGGGATCATCGTCGTCCGGAAGATTCTCTACAGATACTCCTAGACTGATGTCGATCTCGGGCAGTCTAACAACCCACCCACAACGACGAGGTAAGGTAGATTGTTGATCTTGTATTGGTACGGAACTTACAATTGGGCTTGGTTGCGAAACCTCTTGTGGAATTGTATCTCCTAAAAGTTCATTCAGGACAATGATACTTTTAGGCACAAATTATTCATATAGTCATTTTCCAAAAATTTAGCATTTGTCAAAACAAATACTTTAAGATCTGAAGGACAATAAAAATAATATCCTTTTGTTCCTTTTGGATACCCTACAAATATGCTTGTTTCAGAACATGACTCTATCTTTTATGTCTTTCCTTTTAACACGTGCGCAGGACATCCAAATATCCTTAAATGTTGTAAACTAGGTTTTCGCCCGGTCCACAACTCATGCGGTGTTTTAGGAATCGACTTAGATGGTACATTGTTTCGAAAATACATAGCAGTTTGTAAAGCATATCCTCAAAAAGAACTAGGGAGCGTTGAATAACTCAACATAGACCTAACCGTATTAAAAAGAGTTCTATTTCTCCTTTCTGCCACCCCATTTTGTTGAGGTGTTCCTAGTGCAGAAAACTAAGAAATTATTTCATTATCAATAAGATTTTACTGAAACTCACAAGATAGATATTCTCCACCACGACCGGACCTCAAGATTTTTATGCATTTCTCAAATTCATTTTCTACTTCAGCTTTAAATGCTTTGAACATATCAAAAGCATCCGACTTATATCTCATGAGATACACATAGCCAAATATTGAGTGATCATCCGTGAAAGTGATGAAGTACTCAAATCCACCTCTAGCTTGAATGCTCATAGGTTCAGACACATCAGTGTGTATCAATCCTAAACATTCGATAGCTCTTGCACCTTTGGTCGTAAATGACCTTTTGGTCATTTTTCCTTTCAATCAAGATTCACAAGTTGGTAGATCATCAACCTTTAAGTCACTTAGAGGTCCGTCACTTGCCAATATTTTAATCCTATTAAGGCTAATATGACCTAGGCGCAAATGCCATAGGTAGGTTTCATCTTTTGATACTCTTACTCTTTTATGATTAGGTTCCGTTGATTCCGTTTCTAACAAGTGAGAGATATTTCCATGCAAATAGAATAAATTGCTTTCCAATGTACCTTTGCAAACAAATTTGTTATTCTTACTAATAATAAAACCTTTATTAAAAGTAACCGAATATCCAAATTTATTTAGACAAGAGACCGAAATTAAATTCCTCTTGAATTGTGGTACATAATAAACGTTTATTAAAACTAAATGCCTATAAGAATCAAAATTGATTCTAATAACAGCCATTACACTAGTAGACACCAACGCTCCATTGCCTAATGCAAGTTGAACTCATTCTTATTCTGTCTATTCCTTTGACCCTTTTCACCACAAAAGAAACACTTTCCTTTGATCTTAGTTACTTTCTTGGTCTCCTTCTAAGAAGGCTCAAGTTGCTTTTTCTTCTGTTGTCTCTTGACCTTCTTACGGGTCTTTAACAGAAGCAACTTACCAAACATATGAATCTCTTTACCCTTGCCTTTCATAAGGATTATCTTGGTGCTTTGAATATCTTGCATCAGGTATTGCAAGGTATATTCCTTATTATTCAAGGTGTAGTCCAACTTGAACTGATCAAAGAATTTCGATAGTGAGTTGACAATCATGTTAATTTTGGTCTCACCATCTGTCTCAGTACCATTCAGTTCAGCAATGTTGAGATGTGCTATGACTTTCATCGTGTGATCTTACACACCCTGTCTAGGTTTCATCCAAAGATTCATAAAAGCCGTCACTGCCTCTCTCTTATTCGACCTAGACCTCATAGCAAACATCTCCTTTAGAGACGTCATTTTATCGGTAGTAGTCTCCATTCCTTCATGTTGCTGTTGCAACACGTCGGAGATGATGGCCATAATGTAACGTACATTTAGCCATCTCATCTGAAGACTTCCACTACTGATACTCATCTCTTTGCTTCCTGAGTTAGGTTCATTAGTTTGGTGGTTAAGGAATATACAGAATGAACTTATACTTTTCAGCTTGCAATAACAACCCAATAATCCTTTTCCATGTGATGTAATTATCATCAGTTAAAGTATTATCTTTTAAGATATTGATTAGGGATGGGATCATGATTTCTTTTTAATAACAAAAATTATATAAGTAAATAATCATGATAAAACACTTTTGAATATTTATCTTGAATTAAATGAAATAATTCAATCGTAAAAATTCAACGGTGATCTAACACCCATAAATGTCACGCCTCATTTGGGAGTACGCACTATTTACTAGTTGGACTAGGTCCCACCTAATTGTTAGCTTAACAACCAACATTTTCAATTTTAGCCTTGTGATTTTATTAACAAGAACTCTTGGGAGGATATTAATAAACTCACATTGTGTGTGTTACCGAGTTATCGACCTTCAGTATAATCCCTCCTTTGGGAGTAGATATCATTTGGGCTAATTGTCTAGTCTATCCTTGTAAGGAAGTATCTTGCTAAATTCCATTCATGAATACTTCTTGGGAGGTTATTCACGAAACATAAAGCTTAACTAAACTTGGAGGCCGTAGGGGTTCCAAAACACCTTCTCCCACTCAATTTTTTAAGGCGTGTGATCAAATTCCAAAGAATGATTTACCAAGTTATCTATATGCCAATTTAGATACTTAAACCATTCAATGCATGTTCATACCAAAAGAGATATATGAGTGGCACTCCTATTCTATACTACATGTTATCAAAAAATGACAAACATTGTAATATTTACAAAAATATAAATAGCTACAATTTTGGTCAATCCTAGAAAAACAAGTAAATTACATATATCTTGGAATACAAGAACTCCTTTCTTGGCGAACAAGTCTTCACGCGACCTTCGTCGTTCAGACTCCCTCGGCTACCTCCCATGAGCTTGCGCACCCTTCACCCTTACCCATGGGCATGCACATGCCACAAACCCATAAAGGGCTGCCATGCGCAGCCCACGGCTATCCAAAGGGCTGCCGTGCGCAGCCCATGCCACAACAATCTTGGATGCGCGCTCTTCGCATGCACGTTCGTTGTTACGACTCACACGGTCCCAAACTTTTTCTTGTTGCTCCTAAATCTTCAAACCTTCACAAAACCCTTTTGATATGAAGGATACTAGTGTACTATCAAAAACAAAAAAGTTCTCTTTTTCTCTTTTCTCTTTGGCCGAATTCCACACCCTTTTTCTATGAGTTGATTGAATTTTGTCTAGACCGAAAACTAATTTTTCTCCCTCAAAATTCTCTCTTGCAATGCCAAATTCTCTCTTGAAAATTACCTAGGCATGGCTGAAATTTTCATCTCATAAAAAATCTTAGAGCTGGCCGAAATTTCCAAACCTATATATAGGGTCAGAAGTCTCTCCTAAGAAGGATTTACTTGGTTAGTAAGAATCCTTTCCTTAGGTGGATTTATTTGGTAGTTAAGAATTATTTTTGAAAAGGAATTCTATCCTCCTCATATATATACGTAACTGGACGAAATTCCACTTAATATAATTAGGAGACTTAGTTCTTTTCCTAAGAAGGATTTACTTCGTTGTTAAAAATCCTTTCCTTAGGTAGAATTACTTGGTGGTTAAGAATCCTTTTCAAAAAGGAATTCTATCCTACACCAAGACTCCTAATCCAACTCAATAGTGTGTTTGTAACCATATTAAAGACTTCCTAATTTGATTAGATAAATAATTCATTTTATTTATCTACTTATCAAATATAGTCTTAAACATTAACTATACTACCAACAATAGTATAGTTTTAGGATACCATCTCCTACTAGGAAAAAGATTTTGACTTTTAATTAAATAATTAATTAATCAACAAATTAATTAATTTCCATTTAAGTAAATAATAAAATAAAAATAATATATTTAAGCTATTCTTAATAGCCTTGCAACCTATACCATATATATGGGCCATATATTATTTTTCTCATTTTATTAAATCCATTGGACTTTGATAAAAAGTCCACATGTGAACTAGACCTATTCTTATAAAAAGAAACAAGTTCTCATGCCTTAATACAATTCTCGATGGACCCCTAAATTGGTCTGGTATAATATATCAAGTGATCCATGTAAGTTCTTGTGGATTGGGGATATTGGCGGACAATCTAAATTTAAGCTCTAATAGACACAACCCAAACACATCCAATAAATGATTCCCTTAGGTCCGATCTATTTATTTTAGTTCATTCCACTAAAGAACCGAAATTGAACTCTTAAATAAAGATAGAATAAGTTGATGTTACTCATTCATACCCTAGACAACTTTATTGGAGAAAGTGTATCCTCGTGAAGAATACCAGTAATCGCCAAGAGCTCAAAGACCGCCAATAGCTCTCCAAGTTACAATATTTACTCATATGACCACATTTTGAACTTGAATATTTTGACTTGTCCAGAAGCCATGTTTCAATAGACACTATTGAAAACTTAATGTTAAGATTTAATATCCAATACCTCAAAATATCCATATGATGGTGTTCTACTCTCATTCAATAAATGGAGCCACGATGTCCATATCTATTAATAAAGTCCTCTATCGATTAACAAATTAATACCGCCAAACTATCGAGGATAGACTATGCTATATAATCATACTCATTGATAGCTCAAATGATAACACTTGCAACCATAAGTCCATCATTTATCTTAGGATTGAGATAGACTATCCAATTGTCTTAAAATGAAAACTCTTATCCATTGACGGATCTAGAAAAAGTATTTCATTTTGATCCTATTCAATGCCCCCATTGCACTTGATTCGTTTGCCCAAAGACACCACACTTTGATGATTTTAGACTCATCATGACACATTTGATCCCATTCAAATGCTAGCAAAAGAATCTACAACTTTGACATGATAAAGGCGCCCAACCTTCTATCTTAAATTGTGAATATTATTCAAGACTAACTAAAGAATTGTGTCTACCTCATACATATCTAGATGTATGATCACTTCTTCTTTTCTCATAGTCTTTTGAACTTATGATTATTTACTTTTGACAATTATAATAGTTAAACTATAAATGCTATAAGATTTATAAAACTAGAAATCACTTTATTCATATGAAAAGATTGATAATTACAATATTACACTCTTGCTATCCACGTACATCAATACAATTCTAGATGGACCCCTAAATTGGTCCGGTAGAATATATCAAGTGATCCATACAAGTTCGTGTGGATTGGGGATCTTGACGGGTTATCTAAATTTAAGCTCCAATAGACACAATCCAATCACAATCAACAAATGATTCACTGAGGTCCAATCTATTTAATTTTAGTTTATTACACTAAAGAACTAAAATTGAACTCTTAAATAAAGATAGAATAAGTTGATGTTACTCATTCATACCCTAGACAACCTTATTGGATAAAGTGTATCCTCGTGAAGAATACCAGTAATCGCAAAGAGCTCATAGACCGCCTATTGCTCTCCAAGTTACCATATTTACTCATATGACAACATTTTGAACTTGGATATTTTGACTTGTCAAGAAGCCATGTTTCAATAGACATTATTGAAAACTTAATGTTAAGAATTAAAATCCAATACCTCAAAATATCCATATGATGGTGTTCTACTCTCATTCAATAAATGGAGCCACGATGTCCATATCTATAAATGAAGTCCTCTATCAATTAACAAATGAATACCACCAAACTATCGAGGATAGACTATGCTATATAATCGTACTCATTGATAGCTCAAATGATAACACTTGCAACCTTAAGTCCATCATTTATCTCAGGATTGAGATAGACTCTCAAATTGTCTTCAAATGAAAAACTTTTATCTATTGACGGTTCTAGATAAAGTATTTCATTGTGATCATATTCAATGCACCCAGTGCACTAGATTCTTTTACCCAAAGACACCACACTTTGATGATTTTAGACTCATCATAACACATTTGATCCCACTCAAATGCTAGCAAAAGAATCAACAACTTTGACAAGATAAAGGTGCCCAACCTTTTA
The DNA here is from genome assembly GCA_032871835.1 of Dipteronia dyeriana. Taxonomy (NCBI): domain Eukaryota; kingdom Viridiplantae; phylum Streptophyta; class Magnoliopsida; order Sapindales; family Sapindaceae; genus Dipteronia; species Dipteronia dyeriana. The sequence continues at coordinate 30,648,686 of CM065299.1, forward strand.
TCTTAAGTTGTGAATATTATTCAAGACCAACTAAAGAATTGTGTCAACCTCATACATATCTAGATGTATAAACAATTCTTATTTTCTAATAGTCTTTTGACCTTAAGATTATTTACTTTTGACAATTATAATAATTAAACTATAAATGCTATAAGATTTGTTAAACTAGAAATCTCTTTATTAATATGAATAGATTGTCAAATACAGTATTATACTCTTGCTATCGAGCATAATCCTAACAATCTCCCACTTGCTCTATAGCAAATGTGTCATATCTCCCATCCCATGTTCTATAGATGCCTATCAAAACTATTTTATGGAAGAGCCTTTTATAAAGGGATCCGCTAGATTTTCTGCTAATGCGATCTTGGTAATCGTCACGTCACCCCTATGCACAATTTCCCTTAGAAGGTGATATTTTCTTTCAATGTGTTTCCCTCTCTTATGACTTCTTGGTTCTCTCAAATTAGCCACTGCTCCACTATTGTCACAATAGATAATGATCTGCTTATTCGCATTATGAACCACTTCCAAGTCAATGAAGAATTGGTGAAGCCAGACAACCTTTTTAGCAGCCTTGTATGCGGCTACCTACTCGGCTTCCAAGGTGGAATCAGCAATACAAGATTGCTTGATACTCCTCTATATGAATGCCCCTCCTCTAGAAGTAAACACAGATTTTGATGTTGATCTCCTAGAGTCAAAATCTGACTGAAAATCAGAATCAGTATACCCAACGGGAATTAAATCCCCTCCAGAGCATACAAGCATATAATCTCTCGTTCTCCTAAGCAAGGCTTCGATTGAAACCTGCTAATTATGCCCACAACAAAACAAATATCTTGTCTAGTACAGAGCATTGCATACATGAGACTTCCAACTGTCGATGCATATCAAACCCTACTCATGAATTGTTCTTCATGCTCATTCTTAGGAACTTGTTCCTTAGAAAGTTTGATTCCATGTCTAAAAGTTAACATACCTTTCTTGGAATCTTGCATGGAAATTCTAGACAAGATTTTATCTATGTATGAAGCTTGGGATAATGCAATCATTCTATTCTTTCTATCCCTTATGACTAGGAAACTAAGAATATAACTTGCTTCTCCTAAGTTCTTAATATCAAATTATTTTGCTAACCATTCTTTTATTGATGTCAATACACCTACATCGTTTCCGATGACTAGTATATCATCAATGTAAAGAACTAGAAAAACCAACTTGTCGCCTTTAATCATTTTGTATACACAAGGTTCATTAAGGTTTTGAATAAATCCAAAACTTTTCATGGATTGATCGAACCATATGTTTTAGGATCTGGATGCTTGCTTCAATCCATATATGGATCTTTGCAACTTGCATACCCTTTCCTCTTGGCCTTTTTAAATGAATCCTTCAAGTTGCTTCTTGTAGATGCTTTCGTCAAGACTTCCATTAAGGAAAGTTGTCTTGACGTCCATTTGCCAAATCTTTAGGTCTAGAGATGCCGCAATGGATAAGAGTATCCTAATGGATTTAGGCATGGCCATAAAAGAGAAGGTTTCTTCATAATAGATAACTTCCTTTTGTGTATAACCTTTAGCTACCAATCTAGCTTTAAAGGTTTCCACCTTTCCATCCGTTCCACTTTTCCTCTTGTATACCCACTTGCACCCGATGGGTTGTATCCCTTTAGGCAAGTCTACAAGATACCGGAATTTGTTTTTGAACATAGATTCAATTTCGAATTGCATTGCCCTTTTTCCAATGGCGACAATCAACATCTTTCATTGCTTCCTTGTACGTATAGGGATCATCGTCGTCCGAAAGATTATCTACAGATTCTCTTAGACCAATGTACTCTCGGCTTGTCTAACAACCCTCCCACTACGATGAGGTATGGTAGATTGTTGATCTTGTGTTGGTACGAAACTTACAATTGGGCTTGGTTACGAAACCTCTTGTGGAATTGTATCTCCTAAAAGTTCATTCAGGACAATTCTACTTTTAGGCACAAAATTATTCTTATAGTCTTTTTTTAGAAATTTAGCATTTGTCGAAACAAATACTTTAAGATCTGAAGGACTATAAAAATAATATCCTTTTGTTTCTTTTTGATACCCTACAAATATGCATGTTTCTTAACGAGACTTCATCTTTTCTGTCTTTCCTTTTAACACGTGTGCAGGACATCCAAATATCCTTAAGTGTTGTAAACTAGTCTTTCGTCCGGTCCACAACTCATGCGGTATTTTAGGAACCGACTTAGATGGTACATCGTTTAGTATGTACATTGCAGTTGTAAAGCATATCCACAAAAATAATTAGGGAGCATTGAATAACTCAATAAAGACCTAACCATATCCAAAAGTGTTATATTTCTCCTTTCTGCCACCCCATTTTGTTGAGGTGTGCCTGGTGCAGAAAACTGAGAAATTATTCTATTATCAATAAGATATTGCTGAAACTCACCAGATATATATTCTTTACCCTGATCGGACCTCAAGATTTTTATTCGTTTCTCAAGCTGATTTTCTACTTCAGCTTTAAATGCTTTGAACATATCAAAAGCATCCGACTTATGTCTCATGAGATACACATAGCCAAATCTTGAGTGATCGTCCATGAAAGTGATGACATACTCATATTCACCTCTAGCTTGAATGTTCATTGGTCCATACACATCAGTGTGTATCAATCCTAAACATTCGATGGCTCTTGTGCCATTGGTCTTAAATGACATTTTGGTCATTTTACTTTCCAAACAAGATTCACAAGTTGGTAGATCATTAACCTTTAAGTTACTTAGAGGTCCGTAACTTACCAATCTTTTAATCCTATTAAGGTTAATATGACCTTAGCGCAAATGCCATAGGTAGGTTTCATCTTTTGATAATTTTACTTTTTTATGATTAGGTTCCGTTGATTCTATGTTTAACAACTGAGAAATATTTTCATGCAAATAGAATAAACTGTTTTCCAATGTAAATTTCCAAACAAATTTTTTATTCTTACTAATAATAAAACCTTTATTAAAAGTAACCGAATATCCAAATTTATTTAGATAAGAGACCGAAATTAAATTCCTCTTGAATTGTGGTACATAATAAACGTTTATTAAAACTAAATGCCTATAAGAAGCAAATTTTATTCTAATATCTCCCACTACACTAGTAGACACCAACGCTCCATTGCCTAAATGCAAATTGAATTCATTCTTATTCAATCTATTCCTTTGACCCTTTTCACCACAAAAGAAACACTTTCCTTGATATTGGTTACTTTGTTGGTCTCCTTCTAAGAAGGCTCAAGTTGTATTTTCTTCTGTTGTCTCTTTACCTTCATACGGGTCTTTAACAGTAGCAACTTACCAAGCATATGAATCTCTTGACCCTTGCCTTTCACAATGATTTTTTCCGCGCTTTGAACATCTTGCATCAGGCCTTGCAAGGTGTACTCCTTATTATTCAAGGTGTCATCCAACTTGAATTGATCAAAGGAATCCGATAGTGACTTGACAATCATGTCAATTTTGGTCTCACCATCTATCTTAGCACCATTTAGTTCAACAATGTTGAGATGTGCTATGACTTTTATCATGTGATCTTTCACACCCTATCCAGGTTTTGTCCTAAGATTCATAAAAGCAATCACTGTCTCTCTCTCTTTGTCATCCTATACCTCATAGCAAACATCTCCTCTAGAGACATCATTATATCGACAGCAGTCTCTATTCCTTCATGTTGCTGTTACAACACGTCGGAGATGATGGCCATAATGTAACGTACATTTAGCCATCTCATCTGAAGACTTCCACTACTGATACTCATCTCTTTGCTTCCTGAGTTAGATTCATTAGTTTGGTGGTTAAGGAATATACAGAATGAACTTATACTTTTCAGCTTGCAACAACAACCCAATATTCCATTTCCATGTGACATAATTATCATCAGTTTAAGTATTATCTTTTAGGGATGGGGTCATGATTTCTTTTTAATAACAAAAATTATATAAGTAAACAATCATGATATAGCACTTTTGAATATTTATCTTGAATTAAATAAAATAATTCAATCGTAAAAATTCAACAGTGATCCAACACCCATAAATGTCACGTCTCATTTGGGAGTACGCACCATTTACTAGTTGGACTAGGTCCCACCTAATTGTTAACATAACAACCAGCGTTTTCTATTTTAGCCTTGCAATTTTATTAACAAGAACTCTTGGGAGGATATTAATAAAATTACTTTAAGTGTGTTACCATGTTATCGGCCTTCAATATAATCCCTCACGAATATCCCTCCTTTGGGAGTATATATCGTTTGGGTTAATTGTCTAGTCTATCCTTGTAAGGAAGTATCTTGCTAAATTCCATTCATGAGTACCTAATTCATGAATACCTATTGGGAGGTTATTCACGAAACATAAAGCTCAACTAAACTTAAAGGCCGTAGGTTTTCCAAAACACATTCTCCCACTCAATTGTTTAAGGCATGTGATCAAATCCCAAAGAATGATTTACCAAGTTATCTAGATGCCAATTTAGATACTTAAACCATTCAATGCATGTTCATACCAAAAGAGATATATGAGTGGCACTACTATTCTATATGTCATGTTATCAAACAATGACAAACATTGCAATATTTACAAAAATATAAATAGCTACAATTTTGGCCCATAAAAAAAAGTAGTAAATTACATATATATTGGAATACAAGAACTCCTTTCTAGGCGAACTAGTCTTTACGCGACCTTCGTCGTTCGGACTCCCTCGACTACCTTTCATGGGAGTGTGCACCCTTCGCCCTTACCCATGGGCATGTGCATGCCACAAACCCATAAAGGGCAGCCATGCACAGCCCATGGCTACCAAAGGGCTGCCGTGCGCAGCCCATGCCACAACAAAAGTGGTTGCGCGCTCTTCGCACCTACGTTCGTTGCTACGGCTCATATGGTCTCAAACTTGTTCCGGCTGCATCCAATTCTTCAAACCTTCGAGTCTTCGATACTTGAATGTATTACAGAATAATTATAAATAAAAAAATACAGGAGTTTTTTTTTATTACAGTAGTGCCGTTTTTTTTATTACAACAACGAAATAAAAAAAAAACTTAGCAGCTACCAAGAATGAAATTATGGAGATGATAGACCACCCTTCTTGTTACAATCCCAAAACAAAATACATTGAAATTCTGGGACCAACATTGAGCAATAACAAACCATATATAAAACATATATATATATATATCCATACATTACCATGTAAATATATATGCGAATACCAAGAGTGCCATCTCTTTCTAAAACAAGCATATATATACCAAAAAAAAAGATTCACGAACACATACATCAATTAATCAAGAGTACAACCAGGCTCTGATACCAATTGTAGGGAAAAAACAGTTCAAAACGCAACAGAAGTGTAAGAAAATTAGAAAATTAGGGTTTGCGTATATAAAAAAAATTTCTCTTTCAATAACAAGAACCTTAACCATATATTAATTGATGTATATAAAAAGTAGCGTACCGTTTTTTTAACGATTGAATTAGCATCGAATTGAATCCTCAAGATCTTCCAATCCAATCACGAACGTGAATCATCTAGGAGTGTGGGCTCCATTTCTTTAAGTTGTATACCTGAGGATGGAAACAAACAAAATCTTCTTCTTTGTTAGTCACAATAATCCTCCAAGAGAAAAACCAAGAACGTCCGGTCACTTTTGAATTATCAATCATTTTGATTGAAACTCGCGTGAACCTTGATTCGATGTTGTACACAAAACCCTTTTGATGCAAATGATACTAGTGTACTATCGAAAACAAAAACGCTATAAGATTTGTTAAACTAGAACTCTTATTATTAATATGAAAATATTGTCAAATACAATATTATACTCTTGCTATCGAACATAATCCTAACAACTCAGTCCCTACTTCCAAGCTCATTCAATAGCAGTAGTGATGGACCAACCCCTCCGTCATTTCTTGCAAAGGCCGGATGTTTTCGGAAGGTTGGTTTTATGGGCCTTGAAGCTCACCTAGTTTGATTTAAGGTATAAGCCCAGAACCGTAATTAAAGCCCAGGCTTTGGTGGACTTTGTAGTCGAGCTCTCAATGCCCCCAGACCAAGCGACCTCTGCAGCAACGAACATAGCCCCTGGGGGATTCTAAATACTGACAATTGGCCAGAAAGTTGCAAGTCATAGATCCTCTACACAGATGCAGCATCCGGACAAGCTGGGGGAGGAACGGGTATATTCGTAATCGACCCAGAAGAGGCTGAGTGCTGCCACTGTTTCAGATTTGAATTTAAAGCCACTAATAATGAGGAGGAGTATGAAGCCCTCTTAGCCGGAAAAAGGGTGGCCGCAGATCTCAGGGTTGATTACCTGAAGGTTAGGAGTGACTCATCTCTCATAGTCAACCAAGTCTTTGAGGATTATTAGGCAAAATGGGATAACATGATCGCCTAACTAAAGCTAGTTCAACAACTTAAGAGCAAGTTTAAAGGGTTAAAGATCGAGCAGGTACCTCGACAACAGAATCGTCGAACTGAAGTCCTAGCCAAGATTGTTGTAAATGGTGGCCAGACCTTACCCCAAGGGTCCCTCTTCAAGTGATTCCCTTACTTAGCATAGTGGCAACTAAGGAGACTTATACCCTGGATCGGCAACCATGCTAGATAGATCAAATAATGGATTATCTACAAGAAGGGAGACTTCCTAGGGAGCCCGACCAAGCTAGGACAGTCAATAGGCTCTCGGTCTGGTATTGCTTGGTGGATAGGTACTTATACAGGAGGGCCAGATCCCTTCCTTTGCTCCGATATTTACCCGCTGAAGATGCAAAATGGGCATTGAGAGAGGTTCACCCCGGGGAATGTGGGAACCATATTGGTGAGAAGGCTCTGGCATATCAGGTACTCCGAATGGGGTATTATTGGCCAACTATCCATCAAGACGTAAAGAAATTAATACGATCCTGCAAGGCATGCCAGAAGACCGTAAACCTGAGTCACCTCCAGCTGGAGAGGTTATCATCCCTTAGCTCGCCGTACCCTTTTGCAATGTGGGGAGTCGACTTGATCGGACCGCTTCCTACTGCTCCTGGTCAAGCCAAGCATCTTATCGTGGCAATTGACTATTTCACAAGATGGGTCGAAGCCGGACCGCTCTCCCAGATATCGGAAGAAAATACAACAAGGTTCATAAAAAATAATGTAGTTTGCAGGTTCGGAACCCCTCTTGCCATTATAGCTGACCACAAGTTTGATAATGGCCGATTCAAAGACTTTTACGATGGCTTGGAAATCGACCTTAGGTTCGCTTCAGTACCCCACCCCCAGACTAATAGGCTGGTGGAATCCACAAATAAGACTATTAAGAAGCTGTTTAAAAAGAAACTACAACATAAAAATGGTAGATGGGCTGAGAAGCATTCTGAGGTCCTCTTGGCTTACCGCACTACGAGGAGAACGACTACCGGGGAAATGCCCTACTCCCTAGCCTTCAGGGTTGAAGTGGTACTTTCCATCGAGCACAAACTGACCTTCTTTAGAGTCCAACATTTTTGAACTAGGGAGCATTGAGGGCAAGCTCCGAGCTAGCTTAGATCTTCTAGAAGAAAAACAAGATCGAGTAGACGAGAAGGTGGCAGTTTACCAGAGCAGGATTGCCAGATACTTTAATCGTAGGGTTAAAGCTCGAAGCTTTAATGAAGGGGACCTAGTTCTCAGGAAAGTGACATTGAATACCAGGAAGAGGTTAGACGGGGTTCTAAGGCCCAACTGGGAAGGGCCATATGTGGTAAAGGTGGTGATCCATAATGCGGCCTACAAGCTCGAAGATATGAATGGCTGACTCATAGATCATACCTGGAATGCTGATCACTTGAGAAAATTCTACCCCTAAACAGGGGACTCATGAGCAGGCTACCTCCACTTAGTTTTTAATCTCTTGCAATAATGTTCTCCTTTCTTTTTATCAATAAAGCCTTTTTTTTTCCATCTTTAATTATGTTCTACAATGATTTGGGTATACATGGGAAAATTCGACATTATCATCCCAAGACCAAGGATTAGCCTGGGAATCCCCCTCTCTATCCCTGATGCCTCGGCCGGGCACTACCCCCCTCCAAGAACTGTTTGTGTGTAAGAGCATAGTTGCCATCCAGATCTCGAGACTAGGAAATTGCTAGATAGCCCTTCTCATGCCTTGGCCGGGCTACCACCCCCAAGAAAGGTCTGAGTGTAAGAGCATAGTTGCCATCCAGATCTCGAGACCATGAAATAGCTAGATAGCCCTCCTGATGCCTTGGTCGGGCTACCACCCCCAAGAAGGGTCTGAGTGTAAGAGCGTAGTTGCTATCCAGATCTCGATGCCAGGAAACAGCTAGATAGCCCTCCTGATGCCTTGGTCAGGCTATCACCCCTAGGAAGGACTCGAGTTTAAAAGCGCGGTAGCCCTCCTAATCCCAAGCCTAAGAGAGGGCTAGACAGTTCTCTACTTGATACCTCACTCGGGCTATAACCCCCTAGAGAGGCTCGAGGATGGAGGGCTTTTTTGCTTTGACTCTAATGTCCCAGTAATTACTGGTGTCTAATTCTCCGTGTATATATGGTTGCATACTGTGACAGGTGCGGACTGGTCTACGACAAAACAAAGGGACTATTAGCTGAAGTCATTAAGCTACATGTCTCTATCGAGTGGGAAAGCCCGAGCTAGCTATCTGCTTTCACACTTAAGCAATGTTCCTATCTTTTTACTTTTTCCAAGCTAAGTCAGGTTGTTATAGAGGCCGAACCTAGAGGGAGATCATAAATGATGCAAGTACATGCAAGTCCAAATTTGAACCAGGTCTAAAAGCTAAATTTCATTAATGAATTGGGGAGCCTATTGTCCGATAAGGCTACACCAGTCGAACATGGAGCCCAACCCCTGGTTCCGGGCTATAAAAAAAAGAGAGTGATGATGATGATCAAGAATGAGTAAATAGGGGATGCCCATTCTTCTTTTCAGACATTCAGAACAAGTTACAAGAAGATGGATTTAAACTTCTGCATCCTCGTGATTTCCTCCAGCTTCTCCTTCCTCAGGATGAACCTCGCCCCCTGCTCCTCTTTCTGGTGGTCTCTCATCATGGTTAGCTGCCTCTGCCACCTCTCCCTGAGGATGCCCCTCAATTGCAGATTACTCAGTTTGATCCTCCTCCAAGACCTCATTGACCACTGCCATGACCTCAGACGGTATGACAACATCAAGATGATTGGTCGTTGACTCTGGAATGACCTCTCCTCATTCTGGCTCTATGGGTAAAACCCCCGTAAAAGATTCTCTGGGACCTGGCGCAGGGAAGGTCGGGACATGAGGATATAGATCTGATATTTCAAGCTGTTTCCCAACTCCGTCTTTAGTAGAAGAAAATGCTTCGTCATTGTTGGGGTAAGACATCTTTGTATCCCGAGATATAATGTCTTCCCTATCCCAACTGGCGATGTTAGAGAGGTCAAAGGGAAGGGATAGGGCTTTTGCGACCTGGAAGGAGGCATAGAAATAACCCTCGCTGAAAGAGGCTTCCACTTCAGCCTGAAGCTTGGCAATTTAGGCCTGCAGAGCTTGGTTCTCAACATCCAGTGCCTTTGCCTCTTCCTTCCAATCATCTCGGTTGCTGGCTCATCACTTAGATCGAAGAGTTTCTTGATCAAAAGACCGCTTCAGCCTCTCGTGGTCGAATTGAAGCGTAACCAGTTGTGTTTCCATTACCCTCTTGCTGGAAGTCATCTCCTGAACCAAGGATTGAGTCTGCGCCAGCAATCCCATGGCTCGATCATCCTCAACTTCAGCCCTAACTGCCTGATCTCGGAGAAAGGATACATGTTAACCCATTGATACGTTAAACTTGAAAGCCCGCAAAGTATGAAACAAAGGTCAGAAAGCAATCGAAGCTCGCAATCACAGAAAATAAATAAGCTAACTACCTCGGCCAGAAAGGCAGACCCCTTGGTAACCATAATGTCCACAAGCATGGAAGCCAACCTAGAAAGCCCGCCATCCAGGAAAGATGTAACGAACTGCTTCAAAACTTCATCCTGACCAACCGAGCCCAGTTGACAGTGGGGGCGAGTAGGGGGAATCTAAGGAATACCAGCCTCAAGATCCCTTGATGCCTAAACTATTTGAGATGCAGAGGGATCAACTGAAAAGGTGGGTAATGTAACTGAAGAAGCAGCAGTAGCGGTAGTGGGGGCCACTGATAAGGGGGCGGAGGTGGTCGTATCAATAGCCCAGAGAGCAGGCCCTCCACGATTTATAGCTTTAGCAGCCCGCGATGCGAGAATGGCCATCTTGGATCTCATCTAGGAAGGCAATAAAGCTGGAGCAGGTGAAGCAGCAACTGGAATAATAGGCCTCCATTTCTCTATGGTAATCGAGAAGACCCCGGGACAATCCAGCAGGAGGGGGAGGGGTCAGAGCTTGCTGGGCTTCACGGGAAGTTGGAGCTACAACAAAAACTGTTAAAAAAAATGAGATGTGAGAAGTAAGCCAGCTAACAGAATTAAGCATAGTGACTTGGGATTACTTACGAGGGGTAGCATCGGAGATCCGCAGATACTCATTCACCTTATGAGGATCGAAGGGATCAGCAGTTAGAAACCTCAGGTTCAGTTAATTTTTGGCGAGGATAGTCTTCAGCACAAGCTCAGATTCGGCAGGTAGGGAATCCCTGTCCCATGAGGGTTTGTCGTTGAAGGTGGTGGGAACTGTGAACTCATGCTCACTAATGAATATGGAGCTTCCTAAAATCTTCCCCCGCTAATATCCACTATTCCTTCCAAGCGGGGTATTTCTCGAAGCGTCGGGGATGATAAAGTTGAGCTTGTTTTTGGCCATCACATAGAACTGTCTCTGGAGACCTCCAAACAAGCTCCCGATCAGAAAAAGGTAGGCCAGCTCTTTTGCCCCAGGTTCCCGAGTTACCTTGCCTAGCTCGCATTGTTCCCTCTATAGCACGAGAAAGACAATCAGATGCCTTTAGAAACCGGGCGTCAATTAAAAGAGAGCTAGTTAAAGAGCGTTAAGAGCCCGCCGAAGAGTAGGGTGAAAGGGAAGTCTGACCCCGTTCTCAAAGACCGCCAAATGAATGAGGAGCACACCTACGGGAGGATCAAAAATGTCATAGTTCCTATAAGGAACTGTGAGGGTGACGCCCTTAGGAATGACGTATTTATCCCGAATGCGGTTGATCGATTATGGGTAAACAGTAGAGTCAGGGATAACCCTAGATTCAGAAGGAAGAGGCGTCACCGAAAGAAGCCCAGCCACCTTAACTTGAACCTCCCCAGCGGCATCGACCCTCTCTCTAACATCGGAATCCTCATCAACTAAGTTTAGAGGGTTGTCTGGTTGATTCGAGAAGCCGGAACCGATTGAGACATTCCTACTAGAGCGTCCGCATCGACGGACAGGGGAAGAGTCCTCGTCGCTTGAGATTCCTCGCACCTACTTTTGAGGAACCAAATTAGAGCCACCAGTGCCCTCGACCAAGGCTTCAATGATGTCAGAGGAGTTTGACATTGTTGGATGAATAGAGCTTGAAGGTGGGTGAAAGATAAAGATGTGGTCAGAGAAAATAGTAAGGGAGAGGAAGTCAGAAAATTTGAAATTGAAAGAAAGTGTGAAGAAAGGGATGATGTGGCAGAAAATTAAATAGAGGTGGAATAGCCGTTGGCATTAGCAAAATCTTTGATAAGATTGCCTCGAATCTCGGAGTAGCCGTAACGAAGTCGTACTATTTCAGGGAACGTACCAGTCCGCCCACGACACGTCACCCAAACAATTAATGAAAAGATTTCATTCGAAGATCCCCAGTAATTGCCTTGTAAAGGAAAATTTCCCAATTAAGTAGTGAATCTAACTCCAACCCCAACTCTACCTCTTATGTTTAAGTAAGAGGGGACTTATGTTAAAATTTAGCTAGGGGGTCAAAGAGAAATTTTCCAGTCTCCTAGCCCAAGTCAAAGCCCAAATTTGACATTCTTGAGACCCTGAGCAGACCATAAAATTACCCCACAGATGTAAGAAAGGATCGCTGAGCTTCAGAACTACTAGGGATAAAGCTAGGCACAGCCAGGTCGAGGCCACCATGCAAACACTTGAGTCCGGGCTTCTAGAGGCCACCTACCCGGAAACCTAGGTTCCTAGAGCCGGTCTCCAAAACCACCCCAAGGAAGAAATGAAGGATCGCTGAGCTCAAGAAGCACTCGAAGTGAAGCCTGACAAGCAAAGCAAGCTTCTTCCAGGTTAAGGCTCCTAGAGGTCAAACTTAACTCGTAGCCTAAACTTGAAGCCTACCAACCTCTCTATGAACCTGTTGCCCCCTCCACAATACGAGGAGAAAGAGAGCCTCTAAGTGAATCAAATCTATATGACCTCCTAGAAATGTCTACAGAAACTCCCCAAGCTCCAAAGGGTCGAGGAAAGTCTATCCCAAGCTTCTAAGAACAGAACCAAAGCATGGAAATACCTCGCTCTAGAAGACAACGAGCAGTTAACTTGGTGACCTTTATGAAGAATCATGCCGTGAGTGCACACATGATCATATCTACGTAACAAACAATATTAATTCTACATACGTGTAAGACAAGAGTTTGTTTCCAAAGAGGAAACAAACTTATCTCCACCAAAGACAAATTCGTTATTTACTCGAAGTCAACAACTTTCAAATAAAGGATCCCGCCAGATAAAGAGGGAGTAGGTTCAGATAATTAAGGTGGGAGATACATCCATTCAAAGTGATTCGACCATATATAAATATGCCTAAACATTCCTACGAGGAGGGAGACAAAAAAAAGAAGGGGGAAGAAAAATAAAAAAAGGAGGGGGAAGAGTCAAAAAAATGAAAAGAAAAAAAGAAAGAAAGAGAGAATTGCATCGGGCCTAAATTTTGTGATCAGAACACAACCGTCGTGGTATCGACTATTCGACAAGCACAGAGTTACCACCTTCATATGTACAAGAGAGATTATTAGTGTATATGAGAGATTCCTGTGTATCACAAGTGTTCTATAATAAAGCTCTCATTTGCTAGGGTCATTTAAACATTCGTTTCAATCTAAGCAGGTAAGGTATCAAATGTACCAACCCCGGCCATCACCTCAATGGTAGTGGTCTCGAGGGTGTTAGTTGGAATTTCTCATCTTGAGCAAATTTCCCCGTTAACAGATTAGTATCACCACTATCATCTTTGTCCCCCATTGTAATCGTATTACTCAAATATTCAATAAAGCAATTTATTAGTAATATTCACATTGTTCTTTCCTTTTTCTTATCTCTCCTTAGATCTCCTAGGTACGAGGTACCTACCCCGACCGTGACCTACCGTGTAGTGTTTTTGAGGTTTTTAATTGAGATTCCTCACCTTGAGAAAACTTTTGGTTAACACCTCATTTCCCACTCATTCTTTAACAGGAAGAAAAACTTGAAAAACTTGAAAAACTTGTGCAAAAATTTTCTCTCCAACTTTATTAGCTTCCAAACACCACATTTTTTTTCAGTCAGACTTCGATTTGAGTGATTCAAGTTGGAGAATTCTCATCCACCAGTCCTCTATCTTTTCCATAAAATTTTGGAGTCATTTGTTTGTCTTTTCTGGTAGTTTCACTCACAAAAATGGGAATGCAAATTTTTCACTTGAGGTATTGATTTCTCTTTTGATTATTGAGCTTGAAGTCTTTAATTACCTTCAGTTTTCTTCTTCAATACATGTATTTGTATTGTGTATATGTGGATTAGATTTTTAGACTCTATAAAAGCTAATTTGAACTTTAATTGAAATTTTACATGTTGAGTTAGGTTTTGTTAAAGCCTATGTTTTCACATGTTTATTTATTGTATTATGCTAGCTTTCTATCTAGGCCTGTTTGAACTTTCATTGATTGATTTTGAATACAAATAGTCTCTACTTGTGTTATGTTTCATTAATTGATAATTTTCATGATTAGCAAAACTGATTGTGAAAATAGAGCTTGATGAGTTTCTATTGAATACTTTGTGTATACATGGTTTATATTCCTTGGTAGAAATTCTATTGATCATATGTTATGATTCTAGCATGAGTTTTATTTGATACTAAATCTTGAGTATATGCTTAAAAGTATACGATTGATTCAAGGTTTAGTGATATGATTAAATCTGGAAGCTAAATTTGTTTTGGTGCTTCACATTTTTTATGATTGTTATTCATGCATAAAAACTATACATATTTGGCTTGTGTACTTTCATGCATAAGTCTAGTTTCCATAGGATGTGTTGATCATCATATTCTATGTTGCATGCTTGTTTGCATTTTGCATTCATGATCACATAGGATGACTTGTGAAAAGGTTGGAAGTCTCTTTTCTTATAGTGATTATTTGATTCAAGCATTAGAAGTCTTGGCTAGAGTCAGGCAGACTCGAATAGTTGAGCATTTGAAGTCTTGGCTAAGATATGGGTGATCCGGATAGCTAAGCAATGGAAGCCACATTTCTTAGTGGGATTCATTGATTTGTGCAAGGAAGTCTTGGCTAGAGTCAGGATGACTTGGATAGCTGAGCAAGGTGGCACCTCTTTCATTGTGTAGGATTGAAGGGTAGATTTTTAGGTGAAGTGATCACTTGAGAGATTGTATCTTTTTATCTTACTAGTGGAAGTTGTTTATCGGTGGTTGTGGTATCAACCCATGGATGTTTCCACTTCGGAGGTTTTACGACGTAAAAATCATGTGTTGATTCTCTCTATCCCTATCTCTTGGTATTTGTATATGTGTTGGTATATATCTTGTTTAATTTGATATATATATCTTTTTTAATATACTTGTATTTTGTATTTATTGTATATCAAACATCGTATATGATAAAGGCTTATGTTTTATAGCCTATAAAAAAATTGAGTTTGTATCAAATGCAAGTTGTTATCATCATTGACTTTGTTTGACCAAGCATATCTTTATTAAGTTGATTTTGCTTGTGTTTTAATTAATAAAATTGTGATACAAGCTATCTAGACGGACAAACATAAGTTTGTTTCAAGGGAATGAAAAAGATGTACTAACCTATTCACCCTAACTCTAGGTTAGCTTTAGGAAAATTAACTGTGTTTGTATTTTCACATGATCTAGGAAGGGTCGATGCAACATCATTCTTTTCATTTAGTACCAAGGAGAACCGGTACCACTGTACCACCTATTAAGAATCCAAGTACCGCGACACCTACCTAGTATCCTAATACCGTGACAAATATCCAAGAACAATCCAGTAAGTGAGTCCCATCCACCCATTAGGGAGATTGGCATCAAGAAGGTACCGACACGAAAGAATAGGAACCACCCTAACAAAAGTAGACTGTGTTAGGATTATACTCGATAGCAAGAGTATAATAATGTAATTGACAATCTTTTCATATTAATAAAGTGATTTCTATTTTAACAAATCTTATACCATTTATAGTTTAATTATTATAATTGTCATAAGTAAATAATCATAAGGTCAAAAGACTATGAAAAAAGAAGAATTGTTCATACATCTAGATATATATGAGGTAGACACAATTCTTTAGTTCGTCTTGAATAATATTAACAACTTAAGATAAAGGTTGGACGCCTTTATCTTGTTAAAGTTGTAGATTCTTTTGCTAGCATTTGAGTGGGATCAAATGTGTTATGATTAGTCTAAAATCATCAAAGTGTGGTATCTTTGGGCAAAAGAATCTAGTGCACTAGGTGCAATGAATTGGATCAAAATGAAATACTTTATCTAGAACCGTCAATGTATAAAATTTTTCATTTGAAGACAATCGGAGAGTCTATCACAATCCTGAGATAAATGATGGACTTATGGTTGCTAGTGTTATCATTTGAACTATCAATGAGTACGATTATATAGCATAGTCTATCCTCAATAGTTTGGTGGTATTCATTTGTTAATCAATAGAGGACTTCATTTATAAATATGGACATCGTGGCTCTATTTATTGAATGAGAGTAGAATACCATCAAATGAATGTTTTGAGGTATTGGATATTAAATCTTAACGTTAAGTTTTCAAAAGTGTCTATTGAAACATGGCTTCTGGACAAGTCAAAATATCCAAGTTCAAAATTTGGTCATATGAGTAAATATGGTAACTTGGACAGCTATATGTGGTCTATGAGCTCTTGGCGATTACTGGTATTCTTCACGAGGATAAACTTTCTCCAATAAGGTTGTCTTGGGTATGAATGAGTAACATCAACTTGTTCTATCTTTATTTAAGAGTTCAATTTTAGTTATTTTATGGAATGAACTAAAATTAAATAGATCGGACCTAAGTGAATCATTTGTTGATTGTGATTGGGTTGTGTCTATTGGAGCTTAAATTTATATAACTCGCCAAGATCCCCAATACACACGAACTTGTATGGATCACTTGATATATTCTACCGGACCAATTTAGGGGTTCGTCTAGAATTGTATTAAGGCATGTGCACTTGTTTCTTTTTGTAAGAATAGATCTAGTTCACATGTGAACTTTTTATTAAGGTCCAATGGATTTAATAAAATAAGAAAAATAATATATGGCCCATATATATGGTACGGGCGGCAAGGCTATTTAGAATAGCTTAATTATATATATATTTTTATTATTTTTTAATTAAATGGAAGTTTCATTCAGAAAGTATATTCTTTACCTTAGAAAGTGATCTATTGAGCTACTGAATCAACTGATCCAGCTGCTTCTGTTGACTATACAGTCGGTTCTATCGCTTCAGCAGCATAATAACGTATGTAAGCAAGTGATCCACAAGACTAGTGTGGAAAGCTTCAGTTCCTTCCTGAGAACTTTGAGTACCTTTCCTGTCAGAGTCTAATGTAATTTGTTGATTAATTAATTATTTAATTAAAGTCAAAATCTTTTTCCTAGTACGAGATGTTCTTCTAAAATTATACTGTTGTTGGTAGTATAATTAATATTAAAGACTATATTTAATAAGTAGATAAATAAAAGGAATTATTTATCTAATCAAATTGGGAAGTCTTTAATATGATTACAAATACACTATTGAGTTGGATTAGGAGTCTTGGTGTAGGATAGAATTCATTTAGAAAAAGGATTCTTAACCACCAAGTAAATCTACCTAAGGAAAGGATTCTTAACTACCAAGTAAATCCTTCTTTGGAAAGGATTTGTGATCCTAATCTATATCCTATGAAATTCGGACAACCCATGTATATATACAAAAGGATAGAATTCCTTTTAGATAAGGATTCTTAAATACTAAATAAATCCACCTAAGGAAAGGATTCTTTCCAACCCAGTAAATCCTTCTTATGAAAGGATTTTTGATTATATATATATATATATATATGTGTGTGTGTGTGTGTGTGTGTGTGTGTGTGTGTGTGTGTGATTTTCGGCCAGCCCTAAGATTCTTAGAGTAAAAATTTCGACCAACCGAAGTGCTTTCTAAGAGAGAATTTTGCTTGGCAAGAGAGAATTTTGAGAGAGAAAAATTTAGTATTTTACTCTAGACAAAATTCAATCAACTCTAAGATATAAGGTGTGGAATTCGGCCAAAGAGAAAAGAGAAAAAGATAACGTTTTTGTTTTTGATAGTATACTAGTATTCTTTACATTTAAAGAGTTTTGTGTACAAAATCAAATCGGGTTCACATGAGTTTCAATCAAGTAGATTGATAATTCATAAACGACCGGACGTTCTTGGATTTTTCTCTCAGAGGATATTTGTAACAAACAAAGAAAAGATTTTGTTTGTCTCCATCCTCAGGTATACAATTTAAAGAAAGGGAGCCCACACTCCTAGGTGATTCACGTTCGTGATTGGATTGGAAGATCTTGGTGAATCAATTCGGCGCTTGTTCAATCGTCACTAGAAAAAGGTACGATACTTTTATATACGTCAATTAATCTAGGGTTAAGGTTCTCGTTGCATAAAAGGGAAATTTTTTATTTATATGCAAACCCTAATTTTCATTTTCTTATGCTTCCGTTGAATTTTTTGAACCGTTTATTCCTTACAATTGGTATCAGAGCCTGGTTTTACCCTTGATTAATTGATGTATGTGTTCGTGAATCTCTTCTTATTGTATATATGCATGTTTTAGAAAGAGATGACACTCTAGGTATTCACATATATATATATATATATATATATTGAAATGTATGGATATATTTATGTTTTATATGTAGTTTGTTATTGCTCAATTTTTGTCCTAGAATTTCAATGTATTTTGTTTTGAGATTGTAACAAGAAGGGTGGTCTATCATCACCATAATTTCTTTCTTGGTAGTTGCTAAGTTTTTTTATTTTTATTTTTGTTGTTGTAATAAAAAAACTGCAGTATTTTACTATTTAAATTCTTCTGTAATACATTCAAGTATCGAAGACTCGAAGGTTTGAAGAATTAGGAGCAACCGGAACAGTTTTAGGACCATGCGAGCCGAAACAACGAACGTGCGTTCGCACGGCAGCCCTATGAAAGCCATGGGCTGCGAACGGCAGCCCTTCATGGGTTTGTGGCATGCACACGCCTATGGGTGGGGGCCAAGGGTGCACACGCCCATGGGAGGTAGACGAGAGAGTCCGGACGACGAAGGTCACGTGAAGACTTGTTCGCCAAGAAAGGAGTTTTTATATTCCAAGACATATGTAATTAAATTGTTTTTATAGGATGGACAAAAATTGTAGCTATTTATATTTTTGTAAATATTGCAATGTTTGTCATTGTTTGATAACATGTCATGTAGAATAGGAGTGCCACTCATATATCTCTTTTGGTATAAACATGCATTGAATGGTTTAAGTATCTAAATTGGCATCTAGATAACTTGGTAAATCATTCTTTGGAATTCGATCACACGCCTTAAATAATTGAGTGGGAGAAGGTGTTTTGGAACACCTACGGCCTCCAAGTTTAGTTGAGCTTTATGTTTTGTGAAAAACCCCCAAGGGGTATTCATGAATGGAATTTAGCAAGATACTTCCTGACAAGGATAGACTAGACAATTAGCCCAAATGATATCTACTCCCAAAGGAGGGATATTCGTGAGGGATTATATTGAAGATCGATAACTTGGTAACACACTCAATGTACTTTTATTAATATCCTCCCAAGAGTTCTTGTTAATAAAATTGCAAGGCTAAAATTGAAAATGTTGGTTGTTATGTTAACAATTAGGTAGGACCTAGTCCAACTAGTGAATAATGCTTACTCCCAAAGAAAGCATGACATTTATGGGTGTTGGATCACCGTTGAATTTTTACGATTGAATTATTTTATTTTATTTTAGATAAATATTCAAAAGTGCTATATCATGATTGTTTACTCATATAATTTTTGTTATTAAAAAGAAATCATAACCTCATCCCTAGTCAATATCCTAAAAGAAAATACTTTAACTGATGATAATTATGTCACATGGAAAAAGAATATTGGGTTGTTGTTGCAAGCTAAAAAGTATAAGTTCATTTTGTATATTCCTTAACCAACAAACTAATGAATCTACTCAGAAGCAAAGAGATGAGTATCGGTAGTGGAAGTCTTTAGATGAGATGGCTAAATGTACATGCATTATGGTCATCATCTCCAATGTGTTACAACAACAACATGAAGGAATGAAGACTGCTGCCGATATTATGATGTCTCTAAACAGGGATTCATATGGTTGGTAAAGTTGCTACTGTTAAGACCCATTATAAGGTCAAGAAACAGCCGAGGAAATAGCAACTTGGGCCTTCTTAGAAGGAGACCAAGAAAGTAACCAAAATCAAAGGGAAGTGTTTCCTTTGTGGTGAAAAGGGTCAAAGGAATAGACTGAATAAAAATGAATTCAACTTGCATTTAGGCAATAGAGTAGTGGTGTCTACTATTCAGTGGGAGATATTAGAATTAGTTTAGATTCTTATAAGCATTTAGATTTAATAGACAGTTATTATGTACCTCAGTTCAATAGGAATTTAATTTCAGTTTCTTGTTTAAATAAATTTGGTTATTCGGTTACTTTTAATAAAGCTTTTATTATTAGTAAGAATGACAAAATTATTTGCAATGGTACATTGGAAAATGGTTTATTCTATTTGTATGGAAATATCTCTCACTTATTAGACAAAGAATCAACAGAACCTAATCATAAAAGAGTAAAATTATCAAAAAATGAAACCTACCTATGGCATTTGCGCTTAGGTCATATTAACCTTAATAGGATTAGAAGATTGGTAAGTGACGGACCTTTAAGTGACTTAAAGGTTGATGATCTACCAACTTGTGAATCTTGTTTGAAAGGTAAAATGACTAAAAGGTCGTTTATGACCAAAGGCACAAGAGTCATCGAATGTTTATGATTGATACACACTGATGTGTGTGGACCTATGAGCATTCAAGCTAGAGGTGGATATGAGTAATTCATCACTTTCACTGATGATCACTCAAGATTTGGCTATGTGTATCTCATGAGACTTAAGTCGGATGTTTTTGATATGTTCAAAGCATTTAAAGCTGAAGTAGAAAATCAGCTTGAGAAACGCATAAAAATCTTGAGGTCTGATCATGGTGGAGAATATCTATCTGATGAGTTTCAGCAATATCTTAGTAATAATGGAATAGTTTCTCAGTTTTCTGCACCAGGCACACCTCAACAAAATGGGGTGGCAGAAAGGAGAAATAGAACTCTTTTGGATATGGTTAGGTCTATATTGAGTTATTCAATGCTCCCTAATTCTTTTTGGGGATATGCTTTACAAACTGCATTGTACATTCTAAATGATGTACCATCTAAGTCAGTTCCTAAAACACCGCATGAGTTGTGGACCGAGCGAAATCCTAGTTTACAACACTTAAGGATATTTGGATGTCTACGCACGTGGTAAAAGGAAAGACAGAAAAGATGGAGTCTCGTTCAAAAACATGCATATTTGTAGGGTATCCAAATGGAACAAAAGGATATTATTTTTATAGTCCTTCAGATCTTAAAGTATTTGTTTCAACAAATGCTAAATTTCTGGAAAAGAACTATATGAATTATTTTGTACCTAAAAGTAGAATTGTCCTGAATGAGCTTTTAGGAGATACAATTCCATAAGAGGTTTCGCAATCTAGCCAAATTGTAAGTTTCATACCAATACAAGATCAACAATTTACCATACCTCATCGTAGTGGGAGGGTTGTTAGGCAACCCGAGAGATACATCGGTCTAGGAGAATTTGTAGAGAATCTTCCGGACAACGATGATCCCTATACGTACAAGCAAGCTATGGAAGATGTTGATTGTCGCCATTGGCAAAAGACAATGCAATCTGAAATTGAATCTATGTTCAAAAATAAAGTCTAGTCTCTTGTAGACTTCCCTAAAAAGATAAAACCCATCTGGTGCAAGTGGGTGTACAAGTGGAAAAGAGAAATGGATGGAAAGGTGGAAACCTTTAGGGCTAGATTGATAGCTAAAGGTTATACACAGAAGGAAGGTATCGATTATGAAGAAACCTTCTCTCTTGTGGCCATGCTTAAATCCGTCAGGATACTCTTATCCATTGCGGCATCTCTAGACCTAGAGATTTGGCAAATGGACACCAAGATAGCTTTCCTTAATGGAAGTCTTGACGAAAGCATCTACATGATACAACCAGAAGGATTCATTGAAAAGGGCCAAGAGGAAAGGGTATGCAACTTGCAAAGATCCATATATGGATTGAAGCAAGCATCCAGATCCTGGAACGTAAGGTTCGATCAAGCCGTGAAAAGTTTTGGATTTATTCAAAATCTTGATGAACCTTGTGTATACAAAAGGATTAAAGGCGACAAGTTGGTTTTCCTATTTCTTTATGTTGATGATATACTACTTATCGGAAACGATATAGGTGTATTGACATCAATTAAAGAATGGTTAGAAAAACAATTTGATATGAAGGACTTAGAAGAAGCAAGTTATATTCTTGGTATCCAAGTTATAAGGGATAGAAAGAATAGAACGATTGCATTATCCCAAGCTTCATACATAGATAAAATCTTGTCTAGGTTTTCCATGTAAGATTCCAAGAAAGGTATGTTACCTTTCAGACATGGAATCAAACTTTCTAAGGAACAAGTTCAGAAGAATGATCATTAAGAGCAATTCATGAGTAGGGTTCCATACGTATCGGCAGTTAGAAGTCTCATGTATGCAATGCTCTGCACTATACCAGATATTTGTTTTGTTGTAGGCATAAGTAGCGGGTTTCAATTGAAACCTGGTCCTAATCACAGGACAACAGTCAAGCATATTTTCAAGTATCTTAGAAGAACGAGAGATTATATGCTTGTATACTCTAAAGGGGATTTAATTCACGTTTGGTATACAGATTCTGATTTTTAGTCATATTTTGAGTCTAGGAGATCAACATCAGGATCTGTGTTTACTATTGGAGAAGAGACAGTCATATGGTTGAGTATCAAGCAATCTTGTATTGTCGATTCCACCATAGAAGCCGAGTATATTGCCGCATGCGAGGCTGCAAAAGAGACTATCTGGCTTCGTCAATTCTTGATTGACTTAGAAGTGGCTCCTAATGAGAATAAACAGATCACTATCTATTATGACAATAATGGATCAGTGACTAATTCGAGAGAACCAAGAAGTCATAAGAGAGGGAAACACATTGAAAGAAAGTATCACCTTGTAAGCGAAATTGTGCATAGGGGTGACGTGATGATTACCAAGATCGCGTCAGCAGAAAATTTTACGGATCCCTTTACAAAGGCTCTTCCACAAAAGATTTTGATGGGCATCTATAGAACATGGGGATGAGAGATATGACACATTTTCTATAAAGCAAGTGAGAGATTGCTAGGATTATGCTCGATAGCAAGAGTATAATAATGTATTTAACAATCTTTTATTATTAATAAAGTGATTTCTATTTTAACAAATCTTATAGCATTTATAGTTTAATTATTATAATTGTCAAAAGTAAATAATCATAAGGTCAAAAGACTGAGAAAATAATTGTTCATACATCTAGATATGAATGAGGTAGACACAATTCTTTAGTTAGTCTTGAATAATATTCACAACTTAAGATAAAGGTTAGGCGCCTTTATCTTGTTAAAGTTGTAGATTCTTTTGGTAGAATTTGAGTGGGATCAAATGTGTTATGATGAGTCTAAAATCATCAAAGTGTGGTGTCTTAGGGCAAAAGAATCTAGTGCACTAGGTGCATTGAATTGGATCAAAATGAAATATTTTATCTAGAACCGTCAATGGATAAAAGTTTCATTTGAAGACAATCGGAGAGTCCATCTCAATCTTGAGATAAATGATGGACTTATGGTTGCAAGTGTTATAATCTGAGCTATCAATGAGTACGTTTATATGGCATAGTCTATCCTCGATAGTTTGGTGGTATTCATTTGTTACTTTATTTATAGATATGGACATCGTGGCTCCATTTATTGAATGAGAGTAGAATACCATCATATGGATAATTTTAGGTATTGGATATTAAATCTTAACTTTAAGTTTTCAATAGTGTCTATTGAAACATGGCTTCTTGACAAGTCAAAATATCCATGTTCAAAATGTTGTCATATGAGTAAATATGGTAACTTGGAGAGCTATAGGCGGTCTATGAGCTTTTGGCGATTACTGGTATTCTTCACGAGGATACACTTTCTCCAATAAGGCTGTCTAGGGTATGAATGAGTAACATCAACGTGTTCTATCTTTATTTAAGAGTTCAATTTTAGTTATTTAGTGGAATAAACTAAAATTAAATAGATCGGACCTAAGTGAATCATTTGTTGATTGTGATTGAGTTGTGTCTATTGGAGCTTAAATTTAGATAGCTCGCCAAGATCCCCAATCCACACGAACTTGCATGGATCACTTGATATATTCTACCGGACCAATTTAGGGGTCCGTCTAGAATTGTATTAAGGCATGTGAACTTGTTTCTTTTTGTAAGAGTAGGTCTAGTTCACATGTGGACTTTTTATTAAGGTCTAATGGATTTAATAAGATAAGGAAAATAATATATGGTCCATATATATGGTTTGGGCGGCAAGGCTATTTAGAATATCTTAATTATATTAAGTTTTATTTTATTATTTAATTAAATAGAAATTAATTAATTTGTTGTTTAATTAAAAGTCAAAATATTTTTCCTAGTAGGAGATGGTCTCCTATAATTATACTATTGTTGGTAGTATAATTAATATTAAAGATTATATTTGATAAGTAGATAAATAAAAGGAATTATTTATCTAATCAAATTAGGATGTCTTTAATATGATTACAAATACACTATTGAGTTGGATTATGAGTCTTGGTGTAGGATATAATTCATTTAGAAAAAGGATTCTTAACCACCAAGTAAATCTGCCTATGGAAAGGATTCTTAACTACCAAGTAAATCTTTCTTAGGAAAGGATTTTTGATCCTAATCTATATCCTACGAATTCGGCCAGCCCAATTATATATACAAAAGGATAGAATTCCTTTTAGATAAGGATTCTTAACTACCAAATAAATCCACCTAAGGAAAGGATTTATGACCCTATATATATATATATATATATGTGTGTGTGTGTGTGTGTGTGTGATTTTCGGCCAGGCCTAAGATTCTTAGAGTAAAATTTTTGGCCAACCGAAGTGCTTTCTAAGAGAGAATTTTACTAGGCAAGAGAGAATTTTGAGAGAGAAAAAATTAGTGTTTTACTCTAGACAAAATTCAATCAACTCTAAGATATAAGGTGTGGAATTCGGCCAAAGAGAAAAGACAAAAAGAGACCGTTTTTGTTTTTGATAGTATACTAGTATTCTTTACATCAAAAGAGTTTTGTGTACAAAATCAAATTGGGTTCATGCGAGTTTCAATCAAGTAGATTGATAATTCACAAATTACCGAACGTTCTTGGATTTTTCTCTTGGAGGATAATTGTAACTAACAAAGAAAAGATTTTGTTTGTCTCCATCCTCAGGTATACAATTTAAAGAAAGGGAGCCCACACTCCTAGGTGATTCACGTTCGTGATTGGATTGGAAGATCTTGTAGAATCAATTCAGCGCTTGTTCAATCGTCACGAGAAAAAGGTATGATACTTTTATATAAGTCAATTAATCTAGGGTTAAGGTTCTCGTTGCATAAAAGGAAAAACTTTTATTTATACGCAAACCCTAATTTTCATTTTCTCACGCTTCCGTTGTGTTTTTTGAACAGTTTTTTCCCTACAGATTGGTCCACTAGGTACCCGGATCAGTACATCCTCTAAAGGAATAAAACCCATATTCATCCCCAATAAGGCAGAAGGCAAGGTTGACCTCTTCATCACTTAAATCGCCATAAATGAGACAAAATGGTCAACTCAATTTGAATTTAAATACAATGAAAAACATTATGTAATTATTAACCAAAAATTCGCTCTTGGTGAGGAATTACAGCTAACACCCTAAGGACCGCAACCTAGGTAGATCTCGATCGGGATAGCTACCTTCGGTACCGGTTACACATGTAATCATAGGTGAAATAGAAGAAATGACAACAAACTGAATGATGTTTATTTTATTCTATAATTCGGGGTGTACAAGTGACTAAAGTTAATTTATGGCTCTCTTTTCTCTCTCTACCTAATTGGAGGTGGCGAATGTGTACATGTCGATAAGTTGACCGAACAGACGATGGTGATGGCTAAGCTCGATACTGACTACAAAATCATGTAATAGCTCTTAAGGTTTCAGGATCTTGGTTTTCGTTCTCTCATCCACCTTTCCAGTCACTATTATCCTTGTATTTATACACGAAGTCGCTAGGGTTTTTCCTTGGCCTATAAGTCGAAGATCACTGGATTGATCTTGTTTCCCCATTTGGCGAGATTGACTGGTAGAGGATATCTTAGCGAGAAAAGTGTTTGTTTCCTTTGTGAAAATCTATCATTATAGCTATGCGTACGTGGAGCCAGTTTGCAGTTTGGATAATAATTTTGATTCCATATGTTCGTGGTACGATACCTCAAAGTATCAACCTGGTGATGTGGCAAGGTACCTCATAGTACAAGTTTGCTAGCGAGGTAACCCGAGGTAGCATTATGATAGCGTGGTACTTGATCGATCACGATGTCGAGGTACATCGGGGTACCATTCTGGTGGTGAGGTACTTTGTTGATTTTGTTAGAGCTTTGCGATCTTCTAGGAGCTTTATGAACATTCTCCTTCATGCTGGAAGGGCAGGACTCGTACCTCGATAAGGTAGCAGTTCAATGTTGAGGTACTTTGGTACCAGTTAGGTAGCCTGGGAGTGTGCAAGATCTTCCTCTTACTCCTACAACGTTGTTGAGGTACCTAGGTTACGCTAGACCTGGTACTTTAAGGTAAACCATTATGTCTAGTACCTATCCGGTGTGTGGAGATGTCTTTTGTCAGGTACTACCAAGGTGGAAATTTTCCCTTTGACCCCATACCAAAAATGGTTGTTAACATAAGTCCCTTCTAGCTTGAACACCGGTGATTGATTTAGGGTTGGAGTAAAATTTTGTGTTTTGTTAGGGAAATTTTCTATTTTGGACAAATACTAGGATCCAAGTAGAGATCTTTTCATTAAATGCAATGGCCACGTATCAAGCGGGGGAAAAGCTTTTCGTTTGAAAAAGGAGAGGTTTTTAACGGTTTACGTATATTGAGGTGAAAATCTAATCTTCTTCGGTCACGCCTCTGCTACCGGTTTAATTTTCCTCATGCTTTCAAATCTTCTACTTTCAAAATTCAAAAAAATCTCTAAGCTTTTCGTTTTTATTCACTTTTTTCTAGATCAATCTCTATCTTTACTATGTCGAACTCTGATGGCGATAACGTTGAAAGGCTGGTGGAAGGCACCGCTTCGAGTTCCCTCTCGTGGGAAACAAGCTCGAGAAGAAAGCAGATAAGAGAATTGGAATTGTTTTTCAAACAACCCGGATGCCCCGTTGGAGATTATCAAGGGGGATTCAGGCGAGGAATTTGGCAATGTTGGAATTAGCGGGGGACCGGTTGGCACTGAGTCGACATCGCCTGGTGGGACGCACGCTCTTCCCTACGACTTCCGTTTCATTCTAGACTCAACTACTACAGAGGTTACCATTAGGCGCTTGAGGTGTCAATTCAAGATTCCCGAGAGCATCACTATTACCATACTGCACCAGGGGTATGACGTGTACACCCCCCGGTGTGCTCCTGATACATGTCACCACATTTGTTAGTGGAGTCAGGTTTTCTCTTCACCTGACCCTCCATAGGGCCCTTCACGCTCTACAGCAGGCCACCCTTTAACTTACACTGAGATTCTAAAGACACCTAGTGGGCTTTCTCATGCTTAGGAAAGAGCAATACAAGAAGGACAAGATCGATAGGGAGCCGAGACCGGATGAGTTCTGGTTTGTCTTCTAGATCATAAGCATGTCCCTTGGTCTGAAGGGACAATTCTATGCCAGAGCCAAAAATAGCTTAATTTTCAGCGTCCCTAGTGCTACCAAGAAGGATGCTCTTTTGAAGGATGAATGTAGTGGTAGGTGGCGACTGGAGGAGCTTTGTTCACATCGGTGGTACTGAGTATAGGGTTCCTACTCAGTTCAGTAGTAAACTAGTCTGAGAGAAAGTCACATTTTCTACAGAATCAAGGTCGATCTTAGAGGCTGTAGTCGGATGAAACTTCGTTAAACTACAGTACCCTGCTTCTAACCCTTTCAATGCTTGTAGGGTGGACCACTACCTACGTATCTCTACCGCTTCCCCAGGTAAGATGAACCTCTATGTTTCTATTTATGTATGTTTTCTTATAGTCATTGATGTATTCTAACTCTCTTTGCTGATTTCTGTAATTTCTACGGTCCCATTACTGGTCCAGAGGGAGTCAGGACCGCAAAGGGGTTAACACCTTCTTCTGGTTCTAACCCCAACTAGGTCTCCCATCGTCCAAACTGCTAGGACTCCTCCTCCTCCGGTCATGATAAGGGGTGGTAGGTGCATCTCTATTGGGATTCCCAAGGTACCTCTCTCCTCTCCTCTCGGTCCGACATCTCAAATGGATGTATTCTCATCCTAGTTGATCAGGGTAAGAGGTCCAGGTTTTGTTTCTCCTACGTCTACTACTGTTGTTTTTTCTTCTACCGATATCACTTGCTCTAGTGCTTCTACTTTTACCTCTACCTTTGTTGTTGCTGTTGTTCCACCTCCATTGTCTGCTTCGGTGCCTCCTAAGGTAGAAGAAGGTTTAAAAACTACTATTACCACTACTATGGTGGCTCCTCATGACTGAACTCGATCTCGATCGAGGATTACCGGTCAGAATGAGGTCTTGGATCGGTTCAATTTATCTTATCCTTACGGGAGCTTGAGTCCTCTAACCTTTATACCTTCTGACATCCTGCTCACCTAGGGTTCCGCCCTCATTGTTAAGGTAAGTGAAAATCACAACCTGCTTATTTGCTGCTCTGATACATTCATGACTTGTACTTAGGTGGTAGCTCACTTGGTGGCTTTATTTTGTAGACTTTCAAATGCAACGTCGTGGTGAGCCATTAAATTTCTTCATTAAGGTTGTGCGCTGAGAATGTCGAAGCCCATCTCGAAAAGACGTGAGATGAGCTCGCCTAGCTGCAGACAGATAACCATGGCCTGAGCCAGGCTATATACCAAACCATTAAGTCCCTTGAGAACGCCTAAGGTAGCACGGAGCGAAAAAAATGAGCATATGATACAAAGGTTCTCTGGTCAAAATGTCACGCCTTGGAGAGGGACCTCACGAGATACAAAGTATGAGAGCTAGAAGGGAAGATTAAAGACCTGCGTGATAAGGTGGCTAGCTTGGGAGCCAATGTCGATTCTTCTTTTAGAGATAGCTATTTCTATGAAGCATTTCATGCAGCTCAGGCTCAACCCCCTCCCTTTGATTTGGCTATCATGGTAAATTGGAACAAGAAAGGAATTCTTGAAAAGGCTAGAAAGATGTCAGCTCTGAATACAGATGGAGTTGGAACTTCAAGGACTGTTGGAATTGATGAAGGCACATGTGATGGGGAAAATCAACATCTCTCCTCTTCTCATCTACCAAGCATGGGAGCTATAAGGACAGATTCTCCTTTGAAGACCTCGGATGAAGTTGTATTTTAGGCTGAAGAAGAAGTTTTCACCTTTCCTGCTTCCCCATCCAAACTTATTGAGATAACAGAGGATCAGTCTGCTTTTAAGGGGTGGGGGTTATCCATGTAGCTACTAAAGAGGTCGCTGGGCAAGCTAAAGTTCAGATCGTAACTCAGGATGTCATGATAGGCATTCAATCTTATCCAACTCAGGTGGAAGTTTCAGTTTAGGCAACGGGCCTGCTAACGGAGGAGTAGGCTGGTCACAAATTTGTAGAGGGATAGGTTCTAGGAGATGGAGATTAAGAAGGAGGCCACCAGGAAGGGATAATTGTATGAACCAATAGTCTGACTCATTATCTTCTTTTCGTTTCTAGGAAATAGGGGTAGGCACCCTATTTGATTAAGAAGTAGAAAAACAACTATCATGTCATCAAATTGTCTCCGGTTGATCTAAGTCTTGGTTGAATGCATCTCACCTTATCTTATAGCTTGATCTAGGAATAGTCCTTGGGGTATACCTGACTTAATAAAATTCGGTAAGGAAAAACAATAGAAACTTGCCAAGTACCAAGAGTCAAGTAGAGTAGGTGTTTGGATGTAGCTCCAGATACTTAGCCAGATTTCAATTCTATAAATTATAGTATGTAGAGTTCTTTGTTTGAAAAGCCTTCTCAGGATGCTGCACCCGTGGTTTGGACCATCCCCGTATCTAGACATAGGTGAAAAGATGTGCAGCAAGCACTTGGGTGCCAGTGACATCCCTCTGTCGTAGCACCTTGGAGCTCAAATGATAACTTGAGTGAGGTGTTTATTGCCATTACTTCAAGTCCCCAGTGTCTGCTTGGTCCAAACGAACCTTGACAACACAAAGCAACTTAAAAATAAGTGAAGAGATAAAAAGGAGCAAATTGGCGACCGGTACCAGGTTGCCAAGATACTTGGTCGAGGTGGTCCTTATGGAACCTTATGCTTTTCAAATTGCAATAAATGCCCAATTTTCCTTTTCCATGTGACATAATTATCACCAATTAAAGTATTGTCTTTTACGATGATGATTAGGGATGGGGTCATGATTTCTGAACAATAACCAAAAATATATAAGTAAATAATCATAATAAAGCACTTTCGAAAAATTATCTTGAATTAAATAAAATAACTCAATCGTAAATATTCAATGGTGACTTTGTAGGGAAAAATAAAACCACGCGCAACGGAAGCGTGAGAAAATTTATAAAATTAGGGTTTACGTATAAATAAAAGTTGTCCCTTTGACTAACAAGAACCTTAACCCTAGATTAATTGATGTATATATAAAGTGTCGTACCTTTTTCTTGTGACGATTGAACAAGCACCGAATCAATTCCGCAAGATCTTCCAATCCAATCACGAATGTGAATCACCTAGGAGTGTGGGCTCCCTTTCTTTAAATCATATACCTAAGGATGGAAACAAACAAAATCTTTCTATTTGTTAGTTACAATAATCCTCTAAGAAGAAAACAAAGAACTTTAGATCACTTGTGAATTATCAATCAATTTGATTGAAACTCGTGTGAAACTTGATTTGATGTTGTACACAAAACCTTTTGATGTAAAGGCTACTAGTGTAATATCGAAAACTAAACGTTCTTTCTTCCTATTTCTTCTTTCCCGAATCACACACTATTTCATAGAGTTGAATGAATTTTGTCTAGAGTAAAATCAGATTTTTCTCCCTCAAAATACCTATGATGGCCGAATTCTTCTCTCTTAGAAAACTAGGCTAGCCAAAATCTAGTCTTGAAATTACGCTAGGGCTGGCCGAAATTCACTCTTAAATTGCATCAAAGCTGGCCGAAAATCACAAGGGATATATATAGGATTATAAATCCTCTCATAAGAAGGATTTACTTGGTTGGCAAGAATCCTTTCCTTAGGTGGATTTATTTGGTAGTTAAGAATCCTTATCTAAAAGGAATTCTATCCTATTATATATATACATGGGCTGGCCAAAAATCATAGGATATATATTAGGAGACTTAATTCTTTTCCTAAGAAGGATTTACTTGGCAGTTAAGAATCCTTTCCTTAGGTAGATTTACTTGGTGGTTAAGAATCCTTTTCAAAAAGGAATTATGTCCTACACTAAGACTTCTAATCCAACTCAATAGTGTATTTGTAACCATATAAAAGACTTCCTAATTTGATTAGATAAATAATTTCTTTTATTTATCTACTTATCAAATATAGTCTTTAACATTAATTATACTACCAACAATAGTATAATTTTAGGAGACCATCTCCTACTAGGAAAAAGATTTTGACTTTTAATTAAATAATTAATTGATCAACAAATTAATTAATTTTCATTTAATTAAATAATAAAATAAAAATAAAAATAATATATGTAAGCTATTCTTAATAGCCTTGCCCCCCATACCATATATAAGGGCCATATATTATTTTTCTTACTTTATTAAATCCATTGGACTTTAATAAAAAATCCACATGTGAACTAGACCTATTCTTACAAAAGGAAACAAGTTCTCATGCCTTATTGCAATTCTACATGGACCCCTAAATTGGTCTGGTATAATATATCAAGTGATCCATGCAAGTTCGTGTGGATTGGGGATCTTGGCGGGCTATCTAAATTTAAGCTCCAATAGACACAACCCAATCACAATCAACAAATGATTCACTTAGGTCCAATCTATTTAATTTTAGTTCATTCCACTAAAGAACTAAAATTGAACTCTTACATAAAGATAGAATAAGTTGATGTTTACTCGCTCATACACTAGACAACCTTATTAGAGAAAATGTATCCTCATGAAGAAAACCAGTAATCGCCAAGAGCTCATAGACCGCCTATAGCTCTCCAAGTTACCATATTTACTCATATGACTACATTTTGAACTTGAATAATTTGACTTGTCCAGAAGCCATTTTTCAATAGACACTATTGAAAACTTAATGTTAAGATTTAATATCCAATTCCCTAAAACATCCATATGATAATATTCTACTCTCATTTAATAAATGGAGCCACGATGTCCATATCTATAAATGAAGTCCTCTATCGATTAACAAATGAATACCACCAAACTATCGAGGATAGACTATGCTGTATAATCGTACTCGTTAATAGCTTAAATGAAAACACTTGCAACCATAAGTCCATCATTTATCTCAGGATTGAAATAAACTCTCTGATTGTCTTCAAATGAAAAACTTTTATCTATTGATGGTTCTAGATTAAGTATTTCATTGTGATCCTATTTAATGCACTCAGTGCACTAGATTCTTTTACCCAAAGACACCACACGTTGATGATTTTAGACTCATCATAACACATTTGATCCCACTGAAATGCTAGCAAAAGAATCTATAACTTTGACAAGATAAAGGCGCTCAACCTTTTATCTTAAGTTGTGAATATTATTTAATACTAACTAAAGAATTGTGTCTACCTTATACATATCTAGATGTATGAACAATTCTTCTTTTCTCATAGTCTTTTGACCTTATGATTATTTACTTTTGACAATTATAATAATTAAGCTATAAATGCTATAAGATTTGTTAAACTAGAAATCACTTTATTAATATTAAAAAGATTGTCAGATACATTATTATACTCTTACTATCGAGCATAATCCTAAAAATCTCCCACTTGCTCTATAGAAAGTGTGTCATATCTCTCATCCCCATGTTCTCTAGATTTCCATAAAAACTCTTTTGTGGAAGAGCCTTTGTAAAGGGATCCACTAGATTTTCTGCTGACGCGATCTTGGTAATCGTCACTTCACCCCTATGCACAATTTCCCTTAAAAGGTGATACTTTCTTTCAATGTGTTTTCCTCTCTTATGACTTTTTGGTTCACTCGAATTAGCCATTGTTCCACTATTGTCACAAAAGATAGTGATCTGCTTATTTGCATCAAGAACCACTTTCAGGTCAACCAAGAATTGGCGGAGCCAGACATCCTCTTTAGCAGCGTCTCATGCGGCAACATACTCGGCTTCCATGGTGGAATCGACAATACAAGATTGCTTGATACTCCTCCATATGACTGCTCTTCCTCCAATAGTAAACATAGATCCTGATGTTGATCTCCTGGAGTCAGAATCTGATTGAAAATCAGAATTTGTATACCCAACGGGAATTAAATCCCCTCTAGAGTATACAAGTATATAATCTTTCGTTCTCCTATGATACTTGAAATATGCTTGACTGTCATCCAGTTATCAGAACCAGGTTTCGATTGAAACCTCCTAACTATGCCCAAAACAAAACTAATATCTGGTCTAGTGCAGAGCATTGCATACATGAAACTTCCAACTGCCGATGCGTATGGAACCATACTCCTGAATTGCTCTTCACGCTCATTCTTAGGAACTTGTTCCTTAGAAAGTTTGATTCCATGTCTGAAAGGTAACATACCTTTCTTGGAACCTTGTATGGAAAACCTAGACAAGACTTTATCTATGTATGAAGCTTGGGATAATGCAATCGTTCTATTCTTTCTATCCCTTACGACTTGGATACCAAGACATAACTTGCTTCTCCTCAGTCCTTCATATCAAATTGTTTTGCTGACCATTCTCTTATTGATGTCAATACACCTACATAGTTTCTGATGAGTAGTATATCATCAACGTAAAGAACTAGGAAAACCAACTTGTCGCCTTTAATCCTTTTGTATACACAAGCCGTTGGGGTTTATGCAATAAAGATGTAATTTGTAAATGGATTTATGAAATAAATAAAAGGAAAAGTTCAATTCATTCATGTTGTGTTGTTTATTTTATAACTTGTGTATATATTTAACATACAAGATTGTAGGATGTAATCTTGAACTGTGTATATGAGTGTCATATACAGATGGATACAGTAAGAGACGTGCAATCTAAAGAGTACATAGATAGCAAATAAAGCTGGGTACTTTATTTATGGTTAATCTATAGTTGCGGTCCATTCCGTAATGTACGATGATTCTATCCTGAATTATTCATATAAGATATGGGAATGGAGGCACCTTGTATGAAGTGATCATATAGGACTGGGCAATGATCTATATGAATCTCTCACCAAGATCCGTTTACCGATGATATTCATATATATCAACTAATGATGGCTATATGTGGGTGATTTTAATCCTGAGTGTCTTATCGACTCCTTCAAGTTAGATCGTGGTCTTTGATATACCATGGATGAGGTCGGATGCAGTTCCCGATTAATATGCTCCGTATGTTGGGATTACGGTTTGGCTTGTGGCTGGGAAGGTTTGTACACAATAGTGGAATCCACTCATTCTTATGAGAAGTAGATGGTAGTTACCTTAAGCGTTGATTTGAGGCTTGGATAATATAAGTGCTCTCCTAATTCCGTGAGGAAATAGGATTTATTGTCCATTAGAGAATCAACGGTACTTAAAGGATATATGTAATTAGAGGGTTGTAACGGAGATTATGATCCAGTTCTAATTATGAACTACTGTGGAGGATCACATAATATGTAATAGCTATATCGATGGACACCAAGTTGTATCGGTCTGTGTCAAAGCGTCTACAGTTGAGAGAGTGCAGCTTTGGGTTTTTAGTGGAATAACACCGGAGTTAATAATCAAGGAATATTAATTAAAGAGTTTAATTAATGATTCCGAGGTTATTGAAGCTCAAAATATTGTGGATCTATTAGGTCCTCTTGCTAGCCCGATTGATTTAGGAAACAAGGATCACGGTTAATTAATTGGATTGTCCAATTAATTGTGTTACAAAAGTGACACGTATATATTCAGGAATTAATTACATAATGATAT
Source organism: Dipteronia dyeriana (assembly GCA_032871835.1). Lineage (NCBI taxonomy): Eukaryota > Viridiplantae > Streptophyta > Magnoliopsida > Sapindales > Sapindaceae > Dipteronia > Dipteronia dyeriana. The sequence goes on from CM065299.1 coordinate 30,683,589, forward strand.
AATTTAATTAATAAATGGTAATAGTTAAATTAATTAAATAATTAGATTATTTAATCATATTGATAATTATGAACTATTAATTAACTATTAATTGGAGGGTGTTAGTTGATATATGGATTTAGGTGAAGATAAAATAATAGGATTATTTTATTTTACTAAATCATTTATCTAAGCATTTGAATTTAAGTTTAAATTTAAAATACTTATTATCACTTTTAATATATTAGATATATTTGAAAAGGATAAGTAAAATATATATATCAATTATAACCCAAGAGATTGCATTGAATGCAAATTGGTGTGTGCACATATATAAGTGTTTGTATAGGATACAAACAAGGACTATATATATATATATAAATAGAAGAGAAAAAAAAGACTTTAGTGCGTGGTATTAAAAAAAAAGTGAGAACAACTATTGGTGTGTGCAGTGTACCCATATCAAATAAAGAAAGAAAAATATCGTTATATTTTTTTCACTAGAATTGTTCTAGTTGTTTTGACTTTGAAGAAATAGTTTCTTTAAGTCTTTTCTCTACATCCTCCATTCAATTTCTTGAGACCGTGATGCGCCCACACGCAGTTACCAATCCCAGGAGATAGCGAGGAAGATCAAGTGGTTCAGACAGGAGCACATCGTAAAGTGAAAGAACCTCCAAACATTGATAAGATTGGTTCTGATCGGAGCATATCGTAAAGTGAAAGAACCTCCAAACGTTGGTAAGATTTTCTTCTTCTGATTATATCGATTTCAATTTCATGTTTTTACATATTGTATGTATTAGTTTCAAAAAATAATTACGATCCTCCGTTATGTAACCGGTGAACAGGGTTCCAACAATTAAGATCAGAGCCAATTTATTTTTCGGAATAGGAAATTGTTTTCGATGCTCCTGTATGTATGGATGTGTAGGCACCATCTATATGATTGTATGAATGTTTATAGTTAAATTGTTTAATTTAAACAGGGTTGATCGTAATTTTTTATGGTACTGTGGATTTAGGGTTTATGGGTTGTATAATTTTTTATTTTTTTTATTATTATATTTTCATTTTACTGTTATTGTATTGTAAATAAAAAAAATTGTAACCTGTAAACATTGAACTCTTCACGGCTGTTAGGTCTGTGAGTTTTGTTGGCATTATTCTATATCAAAATAACATTTTCTTTGTATTGTTTAGTTGTCTAGGATTCATGATGATTCAATCTTCAAAAAGGAAATGATAACTATTCAAGCAAGTTCAAGTCTGCAAAGGGAAAAGTGCTTCATGATTCTACAAAGGTATATTAAGACATTTCTTTTCTCTTTCAAGGCTCAGGCACACACACACATATCATACATTTATATCCCTACATTGTTGTGAACCATGTATAACACATTCACACACTTAAAGATGAATGCTCATGCATTGGTATGGAAATAACATGTTTTGGAATATGCATGATTGGAAACTATCTCTATATAGTTTGCATTCTAGCGTGAATTGTGTTTGTGTTGTATATGTTTGTATAACATGGATATTGAACTTGAATTTAGTCTTAAATCATTCTTGATTGAGTTCCGGTCATTTCGATTACTCATACTATTGATTTCAAGTTCAAAGTCAAAAGATACTATACTTTCAACTCATGTTTCATACATTGTCTTGGTCTTCATATATCGAGTCAAATTATTATTTTCTGGGTTGAGTATCTTATATGTCCATGTCCATGAGAGAGTTATGGTTTGTAATCCGTAAACGGATTTGAATTACGAGTTCGGAGGCCGGAGAACGGTCGAAGAACGCGAGGAAAGCTTATTGGAGTTGCACCATGGCCGAAAGGCCAACAAGAGGTGCAGGTCCGAAATGGCGTGTGGCCATCTCGGCTACAACTCCTTGCTGCCCCGAGATGACCACGTGCCATCTCGGGGAAGCATCTTGAAGGGTTAGCCTTGGACTTTTTACATATATCTCTTCCCTCTCCTTTATATATCTCTTCTCTCGCTCATATGTATTCAAGGAAGAAGAAAATGTAGTGCAGAAAAATTTCCAGGTTTTTTCTCTCAACTTTGAATCACCATATCTCTCTCATTTCTTATCCGATTTGAGTGATTCAAGTTGGAGAAGTTTTGTATTGAATTCCTCTATCATCTCCAATCAACCTTGAAGCCATTTGTTCAATTTTTCTGGTGGATCACAATTTTCGTGACTGCACTCGAAATTGTCAAGGTATTTGTGTATCTTTTGATTTCCTTGATTCTAATGTTCAAATACCTTGGGTCTTCTTCCTACTTGTGTGTATTTGACTTGAACATATGTTGATGAGTGATAGATCTTCAATTAAATGCAAGTTGTGCTTAATTAGAAACTTGATTGTGAGTTAGGTTTCAATCAAACCTATGTTTTCACATGATTGTGAGTTGTATTGTGCTAGCATCTTATCTAGGACTATTTGTGCTTTGATTGACTTAATTTTCATGATTAATAGTCTTATCATGTGCTAGAACTTATTTGTTGAATAAATTTAGATTAGCAAATTTGATTATATATTTAGAGTATTAGAGTTTAATTGACTAATTTGTGAATATATGCTCTAGATGATTGCTAGAGATTTGATTGATCATATCTTGTGTTTCTAGCATTTTTGTGTTAGTACTAAAGTCTTGAATATGTACTTCATGAACATGTTTATTTCAAGCTTTAGTAACATGAATAAAACCTAGGTTTAAAGTATGTGTTTTGAAATTTGGCATGCTCTAGATTTTTATTCATTCATAAGATCTAGACAACCTTGTTTTGTGAACTTTATTGTCTATGTCTAGATCTTCATGGAGTGTACCTAATCCATACATTTCATATGCTCATGCATCATCTTGTGTGATGTCATTTTTGGATTATAAACTAGAAAAATATACTTTGTGTGCTCATTGATTAATTCTAGTTTCCATAGAATTTGTTGATCATCTTATTCTATGTTGCATGCTTGTTTGCGTTTTGCATTCATGATCACCTAGATGCCTTGTGAGAAGTAAGTCTTGAAAATAGGTGTGAAACCTATGGTGTTGAGCAAGAAGTCTTGGCAAGAGGTGTGAAGCCTTGGATTGTCAAGCAAGGAAGTCTTGGCTAGAGGTGTGAAGCCTTGGATAGTCGAGCAAGAAGTCTTGCCTAGAGTTGGGAGAACTCGGATAGGTGAGCAAGGAAGTCTTGGCTAGAGTCGTGAGGACTCGGATAGTTGAGCAAGAAGTCTTGCCTTGGGTTATGAGGATCCGGATAAGGTGAGCGAGGAAGTCTTGACAAGAGGTGTGAAGCCTCGGATTGTTGAGCATTAGGGCGACAACCTCTAGAGTAGGATATGAGGGTAGTTTCTAGGTGAATGGGTCACTTGAGAGATTGTACTTGTCTTATCTACTAGTGGATTTTGTTTGCCGGTGGCTGCAAGCCCGTGGATGTTTCCTCTTCGGAGGTTTACCACGTTATATCTTGTGTCAACTTTTCTCTATCCCTATCTCTCTTATATTGGTAATTGTTATTTGAATAATGTGGATAAAAATTTATATGTAAGTTGACTTCCTTATACATTGTTTGTGTATGTTAGATAACTTTGTATCTTGTGATATTCCATTCAAGTTGTAAAGTACCACTTTGTAATACTTTCAGTACAACTTATGGAATTTCGTCTACATTGAAAATATTTCTTCATAAGATACATTGATTCTTGTTGTATGTTTTGTAGACTAAGAGTGGAGATTTGAGCATACATGAATATATTGTTTTCTCATAACAATCATGTTGAATGTTAATTTGTTTCCTTATAAAGGTTTTGTCACTAGTCTCGAAAGATTTGTCAAAAGTGAGAGACAACCTATTCACCCCCCCCCCCCCTCTAGGTTGTTTAGTATAACCTTGTACACATTATTTCAACGGCTGGTACTGTTCACCGGTATTGTTCGCCAACACTATTTATACGGTACTGTTCACCGGCACTGTTCTCGTATGGTTCCATTTGCTAGTGTTGCCTAGTGTGTTCTGTGCAGATTTCCCACTTCGGATTCATAAGATGAATCGGAGTGACCTGAAGATATCTGAAGTTACAAGAAGACCAAGGAATGCCTTGGGGCTATTTTTTGTAATTTTTGATTCCAATTTTTTTGGGTTAAATAATCCACAATACTCGGTCAATTCATGTATGCTTTATATTATGTGATGATAAAAGAATTGGCATGCATACGTATGTCATTTAGATTATATGTGCGTACACAAATATATTTGATATGTCATACATGCATCATAGCCTGATATTTTATATATTTTTTTAATGTGATTAAAATAAGAAATATACATAAATGGTTATGAATAATGAGATTAGTTTTTTAATGGTTAGAAAACTTAGTAATTCTCATTAATAATAATCTAGTTATTAAAGAGTTTAATAAGTTAGATTAATAGGGTCATTTATTGTAATTAGGATTAATAAAGTGTTAGGGTTTTAATATTTAAAACTTGGTAAACACTAACATAATAATCTGACTCCAGTAAATACTAAATAGTTTACAAAGGCTTAGATTATTCACTAATAGATTAGATTTTTAATTGTTAAAAATCATTAATAATTTATTAGTTAATTATAATTTGTTTTTAATTAGTCAATGCGCTAGATAACTTGATTAAAGTTATTCGTCTAATTCTGTAGAGTCTAGGTGCATTAATGGTTAATAGAAAACCCTAATTTTAAAATAGAGAGTGAGAGAGGGATATATGACATATATATCCCGCGGTCTCCATCATTAGTTCAACACAGTGAGATCCGAATGGGGCCTCGTGACAGCTTTGCTTTCGTCCTCCCTAAGGAGGGCTTCCACAAAGGTCAATACCAAGGTTGACTTCCTAACAGATAGGATTTCTAAGGGTATTTCGGGATTGACCGACCCTAAAGCGTCAATTCTTGAGTTAAGCTCGTGAGATCTGAAATGGTGGGTTGCACTCACGAAGGTTTTGATTAAGTTTGTTAATTAAAAACCTGACTGAATGAACGATGGTTGAATGATATTGAATAAGAGTTATTCTAGAATATCATTTGATTGAGAATGTCTCGGTCCAACATGCAAAGATTTGACTGACCCTAAGACGGTACTTCTTTGTGGTATGTTGGATTATCGTGGTATAGTAGCTAGTTTTAGGGTAGTTCTAGTTCATTAAACATGTGCATGCATCATGTTTAAATTTATGCCAAAGCACTCGCACTTATTTTAAATAAATGAATAAATGAATGTTTTATTTATTTCAGCAATAATGTCTTCTGCATTGCTTCAAATTCTCGCAAACGACATATTAATTGGTGATAACTACACTAAGTGGACACTTAACATTAATGCAATATTGGTCACCAAAGACCTCAAGTTTGTGCTTACGGAGGAATGTCCTCTAGCGCCTACTGTCAATGCCACACAAACAGTTCGTGAGGCATACGAGCGATGGGTCTCATCTGATGAGAATGCCTGAACATATCTGTTGGATTCAATGACAGACGTGCTTGTCACAAAGTACGAATCAATGACTTCAACATTCTAAATCATGGAGTCATTGCAAGCTATGTTCGAGCAGCCCTCCGAGCAAAAGCGACACGAAGTTGTTTGTTCCGCTATGCTCGCTCGCATGAAGGAAGGTACGTTAGTTCGGTAACATATCCTGAGCATGATGTCCTACTTCATAAAGACAGAAGTCAATGGCGGGGCCATTGACGAACCCAGTCAAGTGAGCATCAAATTACGACTCTTTTGAAGAGTTTCAATCGGTTTAAGAGTAACTACGAGATGAACAAGTTAAGGTTCAATCTCACACAGTTGCTCAATGAGCTCACTACCTTTGAGTCCTTGACTAAGGACAACAAGGGCAATGCCGATGAGGCAAATGTTGTCGAACCATCTTCCTCCAATAAGAGAAAGAGGAAGAGGTCTGTTGGGAAGGCGAAGGTCAAGCCCAAACCCAAGAAAGCCCAAAGAAAGAAGAAGTCCAAGAAAGGTAAATATGATTTACTTATTCTTGAGCCATGTTTAGTGGAAGATGATTCTTCACCCTGAATAGTTGATTCAGGGGCCACTAACCATGTTTGTTCTTCTTTACAATGGATTGATTCTTGGACACAGCTAGAGAAGCAAGCCTTCTCAATGCGCATGGGGTCAGAGGATGTCATGTCGGCACGAGCAGTGGGCGTAATTATCTTACATTTTTGTAATAATTATATATTGTTGGACAATGTATTTTATATTCCTGGATTTACATGGAATTTGATTTTTGTTTCTAAGTTGTTAGAACAAAAATATTCTATTTCTTTTAATAATAAGTCTGTTATTATTAGAAAGAATGGTCTGAATATTTGTTCATAAATTAATGAAAACAATTTGTATGTGGTAAGACCGTTAATACATACTACACTGCTCAACACCGAAATGTTTAAGGTTGAAAAACCAAAAGCTAAACGACATAAAATTTTTCTAGATAATGACACAATATCTCTAGTATCTAAGACTTGGTCATATCAACCTTGACCGGATAGACAAACTAGTAAAAAGTGGACTTTTAAGTGAGTTAAAGGTTAGCACCTTACCTGTCTGCGAATCTTGACTGAAAGGTAAGATGACTAAGAGACCTTTTACTGGAAAAGGGCTTAGAGCTAAAGAACCGCTAGCGCTTATACATACAAACATCTGCAGACCGATTAATGTTAAAGATAGAGGTGGTTATAAGTATTATGTTACCTTTATAGATGACTACTCAAGATACGGATACGTCTACCTGATGCAACGAAAGTCGAAAACATTTGAAAAGTTTAAAGAATTCCGAGTTGAAGTTGAGAACCAATTAGGTAGGACTATCAAGTAACTACAATTTGATCGTGGAGGTGAGTACCTTGACCAAGAGTTTAAAGACTTTATGGTCGAGCATGGGATAGTTTCCCAACTCACAGCCTCGGTACACCTCATCAAAATGGTGTAGTGGAGAGGAGAAATAGAACCCTAATGCAAATGGTGAGATCTGTGATTAGTTTCTCATCTTTATCAAATTCCGTCTGGGGATATACGTTACAAACAGCGGCATACATTTTGAATTTGGTACCATCCAAATCTGTTTCTAAGACTCCTCTTAGAGTTGTGGAATGGTAGTAAAGATAGTTTGTGACATTTCCGTATATGGGGGTGTCCAGCACACGTGCTAAAGAACAGAAATGGAAAGCTAGACTCCAAGTCTCTGGTTTGCCTATTTATAGGATACTCTAAGGCGGCTAGAGGTGGACACTTCTATAGTCCTGAAGACAACAAAGCATTTGTATTGACAAATGCAACGTTTCTTAAGGACAATAACATTAGTGACCATAAACCTCATTCCAATATTGTATTAAATGAGCTGGAGCCTGGTTAGACTAGTGTTTCATCAACAAGAGTTGTTGATCCACAAACATCTGAGAGTTTGATGGTTCCTGATCAGGATACACTACCACCTAGACATAGTGAGAGGGTTGTGAGACAATCTGAATGTTATTTAGGTATAGGTGAGGGATAAGGTGTTGTCTCTACTGATAGTATGAATGATCCATTGACATTTAAGAATGCAATGGAAGATTCTGATAAAGAGGAATGGCTTAAGGCCATGAATCTCGAGATGGAGTCCATGTACTTTAACTCAGTCTAGGATCTTGTAGATTTACCGGATGGGGTAAAACCCATATGGTGTAAGTGGATCTACAAGAGAAAGAGAAAGAGAAGAGCAGACGGAAAGGTAGAGACCTTCAAGGCAAGGCTAGTGGCCAAGGGTTATACCAAGAAAGAAGGGGTCTATTATGAAGAGATCTTCTCGCCAGTAGCCATGTTAAGTCTATTAGGATTCTCTTATCCATTGCTGCCTATTTCGATTATGAAATTTGGCAAATGGACATCAAGACTGCATTTTTGAATGGCAATCTTGATGAGAGCATCTATATGATGCAACCAGAGGGATTTGTGTCTCCAGATCAAGAGCAAAAGTTTTGCAAGCTGTAAAGGTACATCTATGGACTTAAGCTAGCATCTAGATCTTTGAACAATAGGTTTGATGATGTGATCAAAACCTATGGCTTCGAGCAGAACGTCGATGAGCCTTATGTCTACAAGCGCATCATTGATAAGAAAGTAGTTTTCTTGGTCTTATACATAGATGATATCCTACTCATTGGGAATGATGTGGGAGTGTTGTATTATGTAAAGGGCTGACTGGCTAGCCAATTCCAAATGAAAGATTTGGGAGAGGCAAGTTATGTTCTAGGGATCTAACTTATAATGGATCGTAAGAACAAACTTATAGCACTGTCTCAGGCATCATATATCGACAAGATTCTTATACGATTTTCGATGTAAAACTCCATGAAAGGTAATTTACCTTCCAGACATGGAGTTCACTTTTCTAAGGAACAATGTCCTAAGACACCTCAAGAAGCTGAGGATCTGAGACGTGTACCCTATGTATCGGTAGTAGGTAGTCTCATGTATGCTATGTTATGCACGAGACCGGACATCTGCTATGTAGTGGGAGTAGTCAGCAGATACCAGTCTAACCCAGGATTGGATCATTGGGTTGCTGTCAAGACAATTCTCAAGTATCTTCAGAGAACGAGAGACTATATACTAGTGTATTCCGAGTAGGATTTGATCCCGTTAGGATACACAAATTATGATTTTCAGTCACACAGAGATTCTAGGAAATCCACATCTGGATCAGTATTCACCCTGGGTGGTAGAGCCATTGTGTGGAGAAGTATCAAGCAATCTTGCATTGATGGCTCCACCATGGAAGCCGAATATGTAGCCGCTTGTGAAGCAGCTAAAGAGGTTGTTTGGCTTCGTAAGTTCTTGAGTGATCTGGAAGTTGTTCCAGATCTGGATAGGTCCATCACACTTTATTGTGATAATAGTGGTGATGTGGAAAATTCTAAATAACCAAGAAGCCACAAGAGAGGGAAGGATATAGAGAGAAAGTATCATCTCATTAGAGAGATAATGTAGAGCGGAGATGTGATCGTCACAAAGATAGCCTCACAAGATAATAATGTTGAACCATTTACAAGGAACTTACCAACTAAAGTGTTTTCGGGTCACCTAGATGGTCTTGGGTTATGAGACATGCCTCACATGCTTTAGTGAAAGTGGGAGATTGTTGAGGTTTATGCCCTAAAGATGTAATTTGTAAATGGATTTATGAAATAAATAAAAGGAAAAGTTCAATTCATTTATGTTGTGTTGTTTATATTATAACTTGTTCATATATTTAACATCCAAGATTGCAGGATGTAATCTCGAACTGTGTATATGAGTGTCATATACAGATGGATACAGTAAAAGACGTGCAATCTAAAGAGTCTATAGATAACAAATAAAGCTGAGTACTTTATTTGTGGTTAATCTATAGCTGCGGTTCATTCCATAATGTACGATGATTCTATCCTGAATAATTCATAAGAGAAATGGGAATGAAGGCACCTTGTAAGATGTGATCATATAGGACTGAGCCATGATCTATATGAATCTCTCACCAAGATCCGTTTACCGATGAGATTCATATATATCAACTAATGATGGCTATATGTGGGTGATCTTAATCCTGGGTGTCTTATCGACTCCTTCAGGTTAGATCGTGGCCCTTGATATACCATGGGTGAGGTCAGATGCAGTTCCCGATTAATATGCTCCGTATGTTGGGATTACGGTTTGGCTTGTGCCTGGGAAGGTTTGTAAACAATAGTAGAATCCACTCCTTCTTGTGACAAGTATATGGTAGTTCCCCTAAGGGTTGATTCGGGGCTTGGATAATATGAGCGCTCTCCTAATTCTGTGACAAATATAGGATTTACTGTCTATTAGAGAATCAACGGTACTTAAGGGATATATGTAATTAGAGGGGTATAACGAACATTATGACCCAGCTCTAATTATGAACAACTGTGGAGGATCACACCGTATGTAATAGCTATATCGATGGACACCAAGTTGTATCGGTTTGTGTAAAAGCGTCTACAGTTGAGAGAGTGCAGTTTCGGGTTTTTATTGGAATAACACCGGAGTTAATAATTAAGAAAATTAATTAAAGAGTTTAATTATTGATTACGAGGATTATTGGAGCTCAAAATACTATGGATCCATTAGGTCCCCTTGCTAGCCCGATCGTTTTAGGTAACAAAGGTCACGGTTAATTAATTGGATTTTCCAATTAATTGTGTTACAAAAGTGACACGTATATATTCGGGAATTAATTAAATAATGAGATTATTTAATTAATTAATGTTAATAGTTAAATTATTTAAATAATTAGATTTTTTAATTATATTGATAATTAAGAATTATTAATTAACTATTAATTGGAGGGTATTAGTTGATATATGAATTTAAGTGAAGATAAAATAATAGGATTATTTTATTTTACTAAATCATTTATCTAAGTATTTGAGTTTAAGTTTAAATTTAAAATACTTATTATCACTTTTAATATATTAGATATATTTGAAAAGGATAAGTAAAATATATATATATCAATTTTAACACAAGAGATTGCAATGGATGCAAATTGGTGTGTGCACATATATAGGTGTTTGTATAGGATACAAACAAAGGTATATATATATATATATATATAAAAGTGAAAAAAAAAAGACTTTAGTGCGTGGTATTAAAAAAAAGTGAGAACAACTATTGGTGTGTGCAGTGTACCCATATCAAAGAAAGAAAGAAAAATATTGTTATTTTTTTCTCACTAGAATTGTTCTAGTTGTTTTGACTTTGAAGAAAGAGTTTCTTTAAGTATTTTCTCTATATCCTTCATTCAAGTTCCTGAGACCGTGACGCGCCCGCACACAGTTACCAATCCCGAGAGATAGCTAGGATGATCGAGTGGTTCAGACAGGAGCATATCATAAAGTGAAGGAGCCTCTAAATATTGGTAAGATTTTCTTCTTCTGATTATATCGATTTCAATTTCTTGTGTTTACATATTTTATGTATTAGTTCCGAATAATAATTACAATCCCAAGTTCACTGGTTCCAAATACAGATTATAATCTGAATTAAAAATTTTAAAACCTAGTTCCGTTGCGTAATTGGTGAACGGGGTTCCAACACAAGGTTCATCAAGGTTTTGAATAAATCCAAAACTTTTCACTGCTTGATTAAACCTTATGTTCTAGGATCTGGATGCTTGCTTCAATCCATATATTTTGTTTTTTGCAATTTGCATACCCTTTCCTCTTTGCCCTTTGTCATATGTGAATTTTATCGGATGAACACGTCATCTACAAAAAGGATAATTTGCCAGGTAGACATCCGAATAGGCAAGACATCACTAGAGAAGAGAAAACCCAAGTAAGAAGATGTTGAACAAAATCAACTCAGGATCAATTAACGATATATACCCCTCGAGATCAGATAAGTTACACTCGGGGCCGGGTAAGTGACATTCCTACTCTGGAACAAATGGCTCTACTCGAGACTAGCAGATATTACTCTTACTCGGGATAAACATGATGAAAATTGAATAAAGGCCCAGCGAATAGCTCACGAGGATCAAGTTATTAGGATACACAGAGATATCCATATAAAAAAAGAATCCCAATAAAAATAGAATATTAAACAGGAAAGGTTCCCAATCAGGCAACAACTTTACTTCTTCAAAAAGATTGCTCTTATAAAGAAATAAACCATAATTGAACTATGTTGCTAGAGTCCCATTCGCTCTCAATACAAGACTCCAAAATAGGAAAAGAGACAATCAACTTTAAGCAAGTACATAATTATAATTAAATGCAAAGATCTATAACTTTTACAAAGCACATTAGGGTTCTATAAACATATAAATAGACCTATGATCTAGCTAAAAAATATACACAACAATCATAGCATAATACAGAGAGAAGAAAGAGAGATTGAGGATTGTAATAATTTTATTCATAGTGGATTTTGGCTAGGTTGATCATTCAACCACCCATGGATGTTTCTCCGGTCATCGGAGTTTTATCACGTAAAACTTGTGTCTTGATTACTTTCTCTTATCTCTTTCTCTTTGAATTCATAGCTGAAATCCAATCCTTGTTGGCATATCCAAAAATCAATGTCAATAATTGGCACTAGAATGAGGGGGTTGAACCTCTGATTTGATCAAAAGCAATGGCAGGAAGCAGAAACAATTATGAGGATGTCCAAAAATCTCTGGACAACTTCCATATTGGTAGTACCTCACGAGATCTCACCGCAACAACTGAGAACCAACCCACATTCCTGGCGGGGATCGAGCAAGGTCCTCTGACAAACAAAGACCTAACATAGTGCTTCCGAGAGGCGTTGCAACAATTAGTGGCGGATACAGTAAAGATAGGAGTTGATCTATTGGCTACAGAAGCACAAACTCCTAACCTCCCACCTGCGAGGCTTTGTTCGATTGTAGTAGGGCCATAAACAAATACACCATTAGTCGGAAGAAACCCTATTCAAATCACTCAGGCTGGACGTGAAACACCTAAAGAATAACAACCATGCCAGAAGCAGAACCAGGATCAGACAGCCCATACTAGACACATCAAACATGACCGGCACAGGGATCGGTCATAATCATAAGACAGCCATCGGCACTATCCAAGCTTCATCATGGAATCATACGTGAAACCCGGTATCAAGGTGAAGAGTCGGAAAGAGGAATGACAATCACCTAGCGGTTTGACCATCAAGGAAGTCCAGTGGAAGGCAGAGACGTCATAATTCAGAGCCTAACTCGAGAAGTCAAGAACAACAGACGTCAAATGAACGCACTAGTCAGACGTTATGGGTATAACAATTTATCTGATGACAATTCTGACAGTCCATTTACCAGGTAAATCTTGCGGATCCCTTTCCCAGAAAGGTTTAGGATGCCACACATTGAGCAGTTTAAGAAAGATACAGATCCAAAGGAACACGTGAGACGCTATAAAAGTTCCATGTCTCAGTATGCTCACAGTGATCCTTTACTATGTCTCAACTTTCCACAAAATTTAGGAGATATAGGTTCAAGGTGGTTCGGGAGATTGCCCCCAGCAAGCATTAGAAATTTTAGTGAACTGAGCAGGAGCTTTTCAAGGAAATTTTTGAGTAATGTTCACTGGAAAAAGTTAGTGGCTCACTTTACTGAAATAAAGCAAGGGAAAGATGAGTCACTAAAAAAATACCTAGGGAGATTCGGTCAAGCAGCATCAGAAATTAGCAGTTCAAACGATGAAGCAATAATAGTTGCATTCATCAACAACCTACAGAATGAACGACTATATTTTGAATTAAGAAGAGCCTGACTGACTAGATATGCAGACATGATGGATATGGTTGGAGGATATGCACTGGCCGAGGACGAAGAGTTAGCCACGGGAGGATGCTACATGTATGGAGTAAAAACCCGAACAGAAGGACGTCGAGTCCAAGGTGCAAAACTAGAAGGGAAAATAGAAAGGAAACGGTAAAGAAAAGAGCATGGACAGGGGTAATGGGAGTAATGCCGAGCAGACCATGGAAAAATACTGAGGAAGATACACCAATTACACCTCCCTTCTGAAAAAGCAGGAGGAAATCTTAGCCATTTTAGAGGAAAAGAATACGGTACAAGAACCACGGCGACAGTCTCAGTTCGCTAGGTGGGATACAACTAAATATTGCAGATTCCATAAAGAAACCGGTCATGAGACTTCCAAGTGTTACCGGTTAAGAGATTACATAGAAACCCTCATTCGGGAAGGGCATCTACAAAACGTAATATTGAAAAAGGATAAGAAGTCAGAGACAAAGAAAGAGGTCAGGGCTGATCACAGTTCTGGACGAAATCAAAGGACCAGTCCAGAGGCCAATAAAGTAATACATTCTATCTTTGGAGGACCATCCACTGGAAGAAACAATCGAGAACGAACATAAGAAATCAGAGAAACAGTAAAAGCAAGGAATAACTTTGGCATGAACTCGTTCGAGCCTGACCTGAAATAGGTTAAGGAAGGATGGGACCCAATAACGTTCACAGAAGCAGATTCACATGGAGTTAATGTTCGGCCGAATGATGCCCTAGTCATAAATGCTCAGATCGGTCACCGAGAAGTCAGGAGGATCTTGATAGATAATGGAAGTTCGGCTGACATTCTCAATGTAACTGTCTATGATCAACTCAGGTGGACCGAAAAGATCTACAACCTTTTCATACCCCACTGAGAGGATTTGAAGGAATTGAGGTCAGATCACTCGGGACGGTGAAATTACCTGTGAAAATTGGAGTGGCACCTTGCTAGAGAACTGTATTGCTGAACTTTGTAGTAGTAAACTTGGACAATTGGCCATATAATGCATTGTTAAGGCGACCATACCTGAATAAGACTAAGGCTGTGATAGCCATTTATGCATTAATAATCAAGTTCCTGATAGAACAGGGGTCGGGGTAGTCAAAGGATCCCAGAAGATGGCCCGAAGAGCAAACCTGTCAGTATACAAAGACAAGAATGATAGCGAACAGGTATGCACAATAATGCAGCCAAATCAAAATAAAGAGTCGATGCCATTCGAATTCGATCCAAGGGAAGAGTCGAATGAGTCTAAAACTTAACCAGTCGAAGAGATTATCTTAAAATAAGATGAATTAGACAAAAAGATTAAAATCGGGGCAAACCTGGAAGGGGAAGTCAAACAAAGCCTCGTTGATCTACTCAAAGAATACAAGGATGTGTTCGCTTGGAGTCATAAAGACATGGTCGATATAGAGGCCCTAATAATATCCCACCATCTCGCAATAGACCCGAATATAAAACTGGTGATACAAAAGAGAAGATCATTCAATCTCGAGAGAAGCCAGACAATCAAACAGGAAGTAGAGAAGCTGCTCACTGTAGGATCGATAAGAGAGGTCAACTACCCTCAATGGGTAGCTAATGTAGTTCTCGTCCAAAAGAAGAAGGGACAATGGAGGATGTGTGTAGATTTTACGAATCTAAACTAGGATGCCCGAAAGATAGTTTCCCACTTCCAAGGATAGATCAGTTAGTGGATGCAACATCAGACCACAAATTGCTCAGTTTTGTGGATGCTTACTCAGGGTATAACCAGATTAGGATGAACAAGACTGACGAAGAAAAAACAGCATTCACAACCGATCAAGGTTTATACTACTATACAGTGATGCCCTTTGGATAAAAAAACGCATGAGCAACCTATCAAAGGTTGGTCAACAAAATATTTTCACGGTAAATAGGAAGGAATATGGAAGTATACATTGATGATATGCTGACCAAGAGCATCACAGCAGACAAGCATACTTCAGATCTGCAAGAGACATTTGATGTCTTAAGAAGATACCATATGAAGCTAAATCCAAACAAGTGTTTATTCGGAGTTCCTTCAAGAAGATTTCTGGGTTTTCAAGTTCACCAAAGTGGAATCGAAGTCAACCCCGAGAAGATCCAAGCCCTGCAGAAAATGACTTTACCAAAGACACTTAAAGAAGTACAGCGCCTAATAGGATGCTTAGCCTTGGGTAGATTCATCTCAAAAGCAACAGACAGATGCTTACCCTTTTTTAAAGTAATCAAAAAAGGAAAAGGGCTCGAATGGAATGAAGAGTGTGAACAAGTGTTTCTGAAATCAAGGGATATCTAGGGTAGGCACCCACCCTCTCAAAACCACAGATGGGAGAAATACTCCAGCTATATTTATCAATCACAGAACTAGCAGCAAGTTCAGCACTAGTTAGAACAGAGGATGGAGTACAGAAATCGGTGTACCACACCAGCAAGACACTTTTACCAGCCGAAACCAGGTATTCACAGGCAGTGAAAATGGCCCTAGCGTTGGTTTCAGCAGCAAGAAAGCTAAGGCTATATTTTCAAGCTCATACAATCCAGGTTCTCACCGACTGCCTATTAAAGTAAATTCTACAGAAGCCAGAGATTTCAGGAAGACTGACTAAATGGGCTATCGAGCTAAGTGAATTCGACATCCACTATATTCCCAGGACATCCCTCCAAGGGTGAACAGTGGCAGATTTCATAGCAGAGTTCACAAAGCCAAACCTAGAAGCAAAAAGAATGTTGAGCAAAAAATTCCCATGGAAATTGTATGTAGATGGCTCTTCAAACATTCAAGACAGCGGGGCAGGGATAGTAGTATGCACTCTAGAAAGAGATGATGTTGAAAGTGCCATGAGATTTGACTTCAAAGCAACCAACAATCAAGCCGAGTACGAGGCACTACTAGCTGGACTCAGAGTCTGCATAGCTCTCGGGGCTGATGAGGTTGAGATATTCAACGATTCACAAGTAGTTGTCAACCAAGTCCTCGACGAGTACCAGGCCAAGGATGAAGGCATGATAACCTACCGTAACATTGCGAAACAGCTCCTCCAGAAATTTAAAGAATATAAGATTACCCAGATCCCCAGGGGAGAAAATGAAAAGGTAGACGCATTGTCTAAGCTAGTGTCAGCAACAACCACAATCAGGCCAAAGACTATTCCGGTTGCACATCTCCTTAAACTGAGCACAGCTGAACAAAGAAACTTAGAAATCTTAGAAATCCGAACACCACCAGAAGGTTGGATGACTCAGCTAAAAAGGTTTCTGGAAGAAGGCTTGCTCTCGAAAGATCTCCTACAAGAAAAACGTATCAGGTATAGATCAGCCAGGTACACATTGGTTGGAGAAGAATTATACAAGAGAGGGTATTCCCGAACACTCCAAAGATGTGTGTCAGAAGAAGATACATATCGGATATTCCAGGAAATCCATTGAGGGGTTTACGGAAACAACACTGGGGGTAAAAATTTTGCACACAAGGTACTCATGCAAGGCTATTATTGGCCTACTCCGTCCTCAGATGCACAACAATGTTCGAAAAGTTGCAATACCTGCCAAAGGATTGATAATGACATCTGACAACCCCCTGAGCAGCTCAAAAACCTCATATCCCCATGGCCATTTTCCATGTGGGGTTTGGATCTAATCGGCCCAATGCCAGCCGGGAAAGGGGGTTGAGCGAAGTATGCCATAGTGGCCGTTGACTATTTCACGAAATGGGTCGAAGCTGACGCATTAGTGCATAGCACATAAGCAAACACCACAAATTTCATGAAATAGAATATACTTTATAGGTTTGGAGTCCCAAACACTATCATCACTAACAATGGCACCCAGTTCAACAACCTGAAATTCAGACAGCTATGTAGAGAGTACCAGATTGCCAACTACTATGCCACACCTGCCCACCCTCAAACAAATGGGCAGGTGGAAGCAGTGAATAAAATCATCAAGCATTCAATCAAAGCAAAGCTAGATGCCAAGAAAGGAAGCTGGGTTGAAAAGATTCCCAAAGTATTATGGGCGTATCGAACAACAACAAGAATTTCAACAGGAGAGACTCCATTCACCTTAGCGTTTGGAACAGAAGTTGTTATCCCTATAGAAACATCGTATACGTCACCTCGAGTCAGACTATATGATGAAGATCAGAACGTTGATATGCATTACAAAGTCTAGATGGACTAGAAGAGAAAAGGGAGAAATCCTGAATACAAAATATGGCATATCAGCAAAGAATAGCTCGCCACTACAACTCTCACTTTCGGGTCAGAAAATTCTAGCTAGGAGACCTGGTACTCAGGAAGGTGTCATTGAACATAAAAAATAAAGCTACAGGTTCCCTGGCTGACAAATGGGAAGGCTCGTACAAAGTCGAAGGAATAGCTGGCCATGGTGCATATTGGATTTCAAGACACAATGGAGGGGTTTTACCCTGACCATGCAATGCCCAATATTTGAAGATTTTCTATCCTTAGATTAATTTTTGGATTATTTTTTGTTCTTTTTTCTAGTCAGGACAATTTTAGTTAGGATAAATATTAGCTGTGAAATTTAAAACTTTAATGATTTTGCAGTTGTGAATAAAAAATCGAACTCGGGATTTCCAAAAGAAAGCATATGATAATAAGAACATATGGAAGACAATCATGATAATAAGAACATGCAAATAGAATACTCGAGACCATTAAATCCCGAGTGGGTGGAGAAGCTTGAAGGAGCATGCCAGTCGAGCAAGGTCTAATGCTCTTTGCAAAAAGGCAAACCCTATGCACCAGCTCGGGACGCTATCGGGAAGAATTCTGGTGAAATGCGTAGCTATGTTAAGCAAATCAAAAAGCTTAACTATTTGGCAAACCCTTGCACATAAAAACTGGGGAGACATCCTCGGTAATGCGTAAGGACTCGAACATATGATTGTGATGAGCCATGATGTAATGTTTGGGTAGCAACCGTGTATGAAACGCAAGTATAAACCTACTTGTTTGTTTTAAGATGACACGGTTAACAATATTAGCCAGTTTAATAAGATACTTGGCATTATTCGGGTAACAACCGGTTTACTAAGATACACGGTGAAGTTACCCGAACATCAGAGTTAGCCAGTTTAATAAGGTATTTGGCATTATTCGGGAGACAGTCGGCTTAATAAGATACTCGGTGAAGTTACCCCGAACATCAGTTAGCCAGTTTAATAAGATACTTGGTTAAGTACACAAACGACAGAAATAGCTGGTTTTATAAGATACTCAGCAACCATAGTCAAGTCATAAATTCGTGAGAAATAAAATTAAAACACCAGGTTCAGAAAAACCTACTCTGAATTTTATTCATCTTACAAAAGTATTATTACAAAGTATTCTTTACAAAGAATAAGTTAGAGTCTACAAAAAATCCTATGTACAAAAATTAGGATTGTAAGGATTTAGAGCCATTGCCAATACTCGGGTCTGGCACCATTTCGTATTCATGGAGCAGGCTCTCATTAGAAGGCCAATCAATTGTGTCAACTGAGTCATCCATCCATTGGTTGTAATCCTCTCATGGAATCAGCCCAACATTAGTCTCCACACCCTCCACGATCGACTCTTGACTAGCGTAGAAGGCCTAGAGTAAGTGCTCAGAAGGAACCCCCAAATGCTTGGGATGAGGCTCCTTACCTCGACTGCGGCAGTAAACCCTCCATTCCTTCATCTGAGTTAGGAGAGATTCCAAGGACCGATCCACATGATGTTTGATTGACAACTCCCAGTTAGTTCAGGCCTTCTCAGTCGCCCTATTCTTAACTTTGAAAAATTCACCAGCTGAAACTACCCCCGCTGAAACTCTTGAAGGAGAAGGGCGTCGTAGGTAGGGGATCTTTTAAAATGATCCACCCCTTGGATTTCAAGTTCCAGCCTTGCTTCTCGGGACAAGGATTCGATTGTCAGAGCCTGGCGTTCTAAATCTTCTATTTTCTGCTCATACGCCGATTTGGACTGCTCCGCTTCTTGCTCAGCTTTAAGCATAGATTCTTTGACAGAGGACAACAATTCCTTCTCCTCTGCCAAAGAAGCTTTCTTCTCATCTTTAACCTGCTTCGCTAAGCAATGGTGGGTAAAAAATTGGGCAGAACCAACCTCTTGTTGATAAGACGTTTAGACCCGAGCACGTTGATCCTCACTCACCTTCAGCAGAGCTTCCAGATGCTTTATTCAGTCAGCTTGATGTTGTTGCGTCTGATCCTCACTAACCAACCTTTTTGCAGGGTCACCATTAAGGCATGTCATTATGATAAGATATTTACTCGGGTACTAAAAAGATATTAAAAAAAATAATAATTACTTTTGCCCGAAAATGAAACTCTGTTCGGCAAAAGTATTTTAAGTGGGTATTGTCATATGTGAATTTTATCGAATGAACACGTCATCTACAAAAAGGATAAATTGCCAGGTAGATATCCTAATAGGCAAGACAGCACCAGAGAAGAGAAAACCCGAGTAAGAAGATGTTGAACAAAATCAACTCAGGATCAATTAACGATATATACCCCTCGAGATCAGATAAGTGACACTCAGGGCCGCGTAAGTGACATCCCTACTCGGGAACAAATGGCTCTACTCGGGACTAGCAGGTATTACTCTTACTTGGGATAAACATGATGAAAATTGAATAAAGGCCGAACGAATAGCCCACGAGGATCAAGTCAAAAGGATACACGGAGATATCAATATAAAAAAGGAATCTCAATAAAAATAGAATATTAAACAGGAAAGGTTTCCAATCAGGCAGTAACTTCACTTCTTCAAAAAGACTGCTCTTATAAAGAAATAAGCCCTAATTGGACTACGTTGCTAGAGTCCCATTCGCTCTTAATACAAGACTTCAAAACAAGAAAGGAGACAATCAGCTACAAGCAAGTACATAATTGTAATTAAATGCAAAGATCTATCACTTGTACAAAGCAGATTAGGGTTCTATAAACATATAAATAGATCCATAATCTCGCTAAAGAATATACACATCAATCATAGCAAAATACAGAAAGAAGAAAGAGAGATTGAGGATTTTAATAATTTTATTCATAGTGGATTTTGGCTAGGTTGACCATTCAACCACCAGTGGATGTTTCTCCTGTCATCGGAGTTTTACCACGTAAAACATGAGTCTTGATTACTTTCTCTTATCTCTTTCACTTTGAATTCATAGCTGAAATCCAATCCTTGTTGGCATATTCAAAAATCAACGTCAACACCCTTTTCAATGAATCCTTCTGGTTGCATCATGTAGATGAAAGTTGTCTTGACATCCGTGTGCCAAATCTCTAGGTCTAGAGATGTCACAATGGATAAGAGTATTCTAATGGATTTAAGCATGGCCATAGGAAAGATGGTTTCTTCATAATCGATACCTTATTTCTGTGTATAACCTTTAAGTACCAATCTAGCTTTAAAGGTTTCCACCTTTCCATCCATTCCTCTTTTCCTCCTGTATACCTTTTTGCATCTGATGGGTTATATCCCTTTAGGCAAGTCTACAAGAGACCAGACTTTTTTTTTAACATAGATTCAATTTCATATTGCATTGCCTTTTACCAATGGCGACAATCAACGTCTTCCATTGTTTCCTTGTACATATAGGGTGTGTTTCGTACGTGGGATGAGATAGGATGGGACAATTTTCTCTTGTTCCACGTTTGGCACGCTATTAGCGTGGGAAGAGACGGGATAATGTGGGACAAAAACCATGAAAAATTGTCCCACCTCAGACTTTCAGCCAGACTTGTCCCATGCATGGGACAAGTCTGGAAAAGACATTTTTGCCCTCAAATATTGCAAAAATTACAACTATATATATTTTAAAACCCTATCAGTCTTCTCTCAATCTCCTTTGCTCTCGTATTCTCTCAATCTCTCGCATTCTCTCCTCTCTCCAATACTATAAAATGTTCTTCTCTCCAAACCTTCCCAACTCCTCGCCGATTGGTTTGCCGGCGTGCATATACACTGTCGAGCGTGGCCGCGATCTTCCTACTGGAGAATCCCCACCGCCGAGACAACACCCAAAACCCTTCCACGAAATCAATGGTTGAATCTGGTAGGTTCTGGGTTCGATTGAAGCTGGGTTTTGGGCTCAATTGAAGTTGGGTTCTGGGTTCAAATGTTCGATTGAAGCTGGGTTCGATGGTGAACGGTGGTGGTTTTTATGGTGGATAGTACTGGCTTAAAGACCGAACGGTGGTTTGGTGTCGACAATGATGAAGGGGTTTTTTCGATTTCTTTTCAAATTTTAGTTTGGTGTTGATCGTCGATGATGATGATGGTGATTTGTGTCAAGCTTTTTTGATTGAAGAAAATGTTGTTCTAATTAGTTGAAAATCAAATTTGAGGAATGAAAATCGTATGAATTGGAACAATTTTTCCAGATTTTGTGTCTTCTATGTTTTTTTCCATATTTTTTCTTTGTTTAATTCATTAAGAACATATTAATTATTAGGATGAATTTTATGGAATTGATTTTTTGGTTTTGTGTAAGAACATATTAATTGATTTAAGAAAATATTAATTGGTTTTGTGGAATCAATTTGTGGAATTAATTGATTTAAGAACATATTTTGGTTGTAGTTTAATTTGTTTCATTGAAGAAAAATTGAAGAATCCAGAATTTGATCCAAATCTGAGAAGTTTTGTTTTTAATAATAATTTTTTATAAACATTAGAAAGGGCAGGATGGATACTTTGGTCAATTGCACCTCTTGTTCCGTCTTATCCCAGCCACACCAAACGTATGATAATACAATTCACAGTCTGTCCTATGCATTCCAAACACAATACGGAACAACTGTCTCATCCTGTCCCGTCTCGTCCTGTCCCACTCTGTCCCGTCCCATCTCCATGCCAAACTCACCCATAGGGATCATCATCGTCCGAAAGATTCTCTACAGATTCTTCCAGATCGATGTATCTCTCGGCTTGTCTAACAACCCTCCAACTACGATGAGGTATGGTAGATTGTTGATCTTGTCTTTGTAAGGAACTTACAATTGGGCTTGGTTGCGAAACCTCTTATGGAATTGTATCTCCTAAAAGCTCATTCAGGACAATTCTACTTTTAGGCACAAAATTATTCATATAGTCCTCTTCCAAAAATTTAGCATTTGTCGAAACAAATACTTTAAGATCTGAAGGACTATAAAAATAATATCCTTTTGTTCCTTTTGGATACCCTACAAGTTTCTGAACGAGACTCTATCTTTTTTGTCTTTCCTTTTAACATGTGCGCAGAACATCCAAATATCCTTAAGTGTTGTAAACTAGGCTTTTGCCCGATCCACAACTCATGTGGTGTTTTAGGAACCGACTTAGATGGTACATCGTTTATAATGTACATTGCAGTTTGTAAAGCATATCCCCAAAAAGAATTAGTGGGCATTGAATAACTAAACATAGACCTAACCATGTCCAAAAGAGTTCTATTTCTCTTTTCTGCCACCCCATTTTGTTGAGGTGTGCCTGGTGTAAAAAACTGAGAAATTATCCCATTATCAATAAGATATTGGTGAAACTAACCAGATCGATATTCTTCACCACGATCAGACCTCAATATTTTTATGCATTTCTCAAGCTGATTTTCTACTTCATCTTTAAACGCTTTAAACATGTCAAAAGCATCCAACTTATGTCTCATGAGATACACATAGCCAAATCTTGAGTGATCATCCGTGAAAGTGATGAAGTACTCATATCCACCTCTAGCTTGAATGCTCATTGGTCCACACACATCAGTATGTATCAGTCCTAAACATTCGATGGCTCTTGTGCCTTTAGTCGTAAACGACCTTTTGGCCATTTTACCTTCCAATCAAGATTCACAAGTTGGTAGATCATCAACCTTTAAGTCACTTAGAGGTCTGTCACTTACCAATCTTTTAATCCTATTAAGGCTAATATGACCTAGGCGCAAATGCCATAGGTAGGTTTCATCTTTTGATAATTTTGCTCTTTTATGATTAGGTTCTGTTGATTCTGTGTCTAACAAGTGAGAGATATTTCTATACAAATAGAATAAACCGTTTTCCAATGTACCTTTGCAAATAATTTTGTTATTCTTACTAATAATAAAACCTTTTATTTAAAGTAACCGAATATCCAAATTTATTTAGACAAGAGACCGAAATTAATATCCTCTTGAATTATGGTACATAATAAACGTTTATTAAATCTAAATGCCTATAAGAATCTAAATTGATTCTAATATATCCCACTCTACTAGTAGACACCAATGCTCCATTGCCTAAATACAAGTTGAATTCATTCTTATTCAGTCTATTCCTTTGACCCTTTTCACCATAAAGGAAACACTTCCATTTTATCATGGTTACTATCTTGGTCTCCTTCTAAGAAGGCTCAAGTTTCTTTTTCTTCTGTTGTCTCTTGACCTTCTTAATGGTCTTTAACAGTAGCAACTTACCAAGCATATGAATCTCTTGACCCTTGCCTTTCACAAGGATTTTTTCCGCGCTTTGAACATCTTGTATCAGGCCTTGTAAGGTGTATTCTTTATTATTCAAGGAGTAGTCCGACATGAATTAATCAAAGGAATCCGACAATGAGTTGACAATCATGTCAATTTTGGTCTCACCATCTATCTCAGCACCATTTAGTTTAGCAATGTTGAGATGTGCTATGACTTTCATCATGTGATCTTTACAACCCTGTACAGGTTTCATCCAAAGATTCATAAAAGCAGTTACTGCCTCTTTCTTAGTCGTCCAAGACCTTATAGCAAAGATCTCATCTAGAGACATCATTATATCGGCAGCAGTCTCCATTCCTTCATGTTGATGTTGCAACATGTCAGAGATGTTTCCATAATGTAACGTACATTTAGCCATCTCATCTGAAGACTTCCACTACTAATACTCATCTCTTTGCTCCTGAGTAGATTCATTTGTTTGGTGGTTAAGGAATAGACATAACGAATTTATGTTTGTCAGCTTGCAATAACAACCAAATTTTCCTTTTCCATGTGACATAATTATCATCAGTTAAGGAATTATCTTTTAGGATGTTGATTAGGGATGGGGTAATGATTTCTTTGTAATAACAAAAATTATATAAGTAAATAATCATGATAAAGTACTTTCGAATATTTATCTTGAATTAAATAAAATAATTCAATCGTAAAAATTCAACGGTGATCCAATACCCTCAACTGTCACGCCTCATTTGGGAGTTCGTAACATTTACTAGTTGGACTGGGTCCCACCTAATTGTTAACATAACAACCAACATTTTCAATTTTTGCCTTGTGATTTTATTAACAAGAACTCTTGGGAGGATATTAATAAACTCACATTGAGTGTGCTACCAAGTTATCGACCTTCAATATGATCCCTCACGAATATCCCTCCTTTGGGAGTAGATATCGTTTGGGCTAATTGTCTAGTCTATCCTTGTAAGGAAGTATCTTGCTAAATTTCATTCATGAATACCTCTTGGGAGGTTATTACACAAAACATAAAGCTCAACTAAACTTGGAGGCCGTAGGTGTTCCAAAACACCTTCTCCCACTCAATTGTTTAAGGTGTGTGATCGAATTCCAAAGAATGATTTACCAAGTTATCTAGATGCCAATTTAGATACCTAAATCATTCTATGCATGTTCATACCGAAAGAGATATATGAGTGACACTCTTATTCTATATGACTTGTTATCAAACAATGGCAAACATTGCAATATTTACAACAAATATAAATATCTTCAATTTTAGTCCATCCTAGAAAAGCAAGTAAATTACATGTCTTGGAATACAAAAAACTCCTTTCTTGGCGAACAAGTCTTCACGCGACCTTCGTCGTCCAGACTCTTTCGGCTCCCTCCCATGGGCGTACACACCCTTGGCCCTTACCCATAGTTGTGCGCATGCCACAAACCCATAAAGGGCTGCCATGCGCAGCCCGTGGCTTCCATAGGGCTGTCGTGCGCAGCCCATGCCACAACAAACCTGGTTGTGTGCTCTTCGCAAGCACTTTCGTTGCTACGGCTTGCACGGTCCCAAACTGGTTCCGGCTGCTCATAATTCTTCAAACCTTCGACTCTTCGATACTTGAGTGGATTATAGAAGAATTATAAATAAAAATACTGCAATTTGTTTTATTACCACAAAAAAAAAAAAAACTTAGCAACTACCAAGAAGGAAATTATAGTGATGATAGACCACCCTTCATATTACAATCCCAAAACAAAAATACATTGAAATTCTAGGACCAAAATTGAGCAATAAAAAACCACACATAAAACATATATATATATATATATATCCATACATTCCAATGTAAATATACATGTGAATACCTAGAGTGTCATCTCTTTCTAAATCATGCATATATACAAAAAAAAAAAAAGATTCACGAACACAAACATCAATTAATCAAGGGTACAACTAGACTCTGATACCAACTGTAGGAAAAAATAAAACCACACGCAGCGGAATAAAATTAGGGTTTACGTATAAATAAAAAATTTCCCTTTGACTAACAAGAACCTTAACCCTATATTAATTGATATATATATAAAAAGTGTCGTACCTTTTTCTCGTGACGATTGAACAAGCACCGAATCAATTCCGTAAGATCTTCCAATCCAATCACGAACGTGAATGACCTAGGAGTGTGGGCTCTCTTTCTTTAAATCGTATACCTCAGGATGGAAACAAACAAAATCTTTCTCTTTGTTAGTTACAGTAATCCTCCAAGAAGAAAACAAAGAACGTTAGGTCACTTGTGAATTATCAATCAATTTGATTGAAACTCGCGTGAACCTTGATTCGATGTTGTACACAAAACCTTTTGATGTAAAGGCTGCTAGTGTACTATCGAAAGCTAAATGTTCTTTCTTCCTATTTTTTCTTTTCCGAATCACACACTATTTTTTAGAGTTGATTGAATTTTATCTAGAGTAAAATCAGATTTTTCTCCCTCAAAATTCCTATGATGGCCGAATTCTACTCTCTTAGAAAAACTAGGTTAGATGAAATCTCCTCTTGAAATTATGCTAGGGCTGGCCGAAATTCAATCTTAGAATGCATCAGGGCTGGCCGAAAATCACAAGGGATATATATAGGATATAAATCCTCTCCTAAGAAGGATTTACTTGGTTGGCAAGAATGCTTTCCTTAGGTGGATTTATTTGGTAGTTAAGAATCATTATCTAAAAGGAATTCTATCCTCTTATATATATATACATGGGATGGCCGAAAATCATAGGATATATATTAAAAGATTTAATTCTTTTCCTAAGAAGGATTTACTTGGTAATTAAAAATCATTTCCTTATGTAGATTTACTTGGTGGTTAAGAATCCTTTTCAAAAATAAATTCTATCCTACACCAAGACTCCTAATCCAACTCAATTGTGTATTTGTAACCATATTAAAAACTTCCTAATTTGATTAGATAAATAATTCTTTTTATTTATCTACTTATCATATATAGTCTTTAACATTAATTATCTACCAACAATAGTATAATTTTAGATGATCATCTCCTACTAGGAAAAAGATTTTGACTTTTAATTAAATAATTAATTAATCGACTAATTAATTAATTTCCATTTAATTAAATAATAAAATAAAATAATATAATTAAGCTATTCTAAATAGCCTTGCCGCCCAAACCATATATATATGGGTGGCCAATATATTATTTTCTTATTTTATTAAATCCATTTAATCTTTACAAAAAGTCCATATGTGAACTAGATCTATTCTTACAAAAAGAAACAAGTTCACATGCCTTATTACAATTCTATATGGACCCCTGAATTTTTCCGGTAGAATATGTCAAGTAATCCATGCAAGTTCGTGTGGATTGAGGTTCTTGACGGGCTATCTAAATTTAAGCTCCAATAGACATAACCCAATTATAATCAACAAATGATTCACTTAGGTCTGATCTATGTAATTTTAGTTCATTCCACTAAAGAACTAAAATTGAACTCTTAAATAAAGATAGAATAAGTTGATGTTACTCATTCTTACCCTAGACAACCTTATTGGAGAAAGTGTATCCTCGTGAAAAATACCAGTAATCACCAAGAGCTCATATACCGCCTATAGCTCTCCAAGTTACCATATTTACTCATTTGACCAAATTTTGAACTTGGATATTTTGACTTGTCTAGAAGCCATTTTCCAATAAACACTATTGAAAACTGAAAGTTAAGATTTAATATCTAATACCTCAAAACACCCATATGATGGTATTCTACTCTTATTCAATAAATGGAGCCACGATGTCCATATCTATAAATGAAGTTCTCTATCGATTAACAAATGAATACCACCAAACTATCGAGGATAGACTATGCTATATAATCGTACTCATTGATAGCTCAAATGATAACACTTGCAACCATAAGTCCATTATTTATCTTAGGATTGAGATAGACTCTCCGATTGTCTTCAAATGAAAACTTTTATCCATTGACGGTTCTAGATAAAGTATTTCATTTTGATCCTATTCAATGCACCTAGTGCACTAGATTCTTTTGCCCAAATACACCACACTTTGATGATTTTAGACTCATCATAACACAATTGATTCCAAAGGCTCACACTTTATAAATATTAAAAAGATTGTCAAATACATTATTATACTCTTGCTATCGAGCATAATCCTAACAGATCCAACACCCATAAATGTCACGTCTCCTTTAGGAGTTCGCAACATTTACTAGTTGGACTAGGTCCCACCAAATTGTCAACATAACAACCAACCTTTTGAATTTTAGCCATGAAATTTTACTAGCAAGAACTCTTGGGAGGATATTAATAAAATTACATTAAGTGTGTTACCAAGTTATCGACCTTTAATATAATCCCTCACGAATATCCCTCCTTTAGGAGTAGATATCGTTTGGGCTAATTGTCTAGTCTATCCTTGTAAGGAAGTATCTTGCTAACTTTCATTCATGAATACCTCTTGGGAGGTTGTTAAATGAAACATAAAGCTCAACTAAACTTGGAGGCCATAGGTGTTCTAAAACACCTTCTCCCACTCAATTATTTAGGGTATGTGATCAAATTCCATAGAATGATTTACCAAGTTATCTAGATGTCAATTTAGATACCTAAACCATTCTATGCATGTTCATACCGAAAGAGATATATGAGTGGCACTTTTATTTTGTATGACATGTTATCAAACAATGACAAACATTTGAATATTTAACAAAAAATTAAATAACTACAATTTTGGTCCATCCTAGGAAAGCAAGTAAATTACATGTCTTGGAATACAAAAAACTCATTTCATGGGAAACAAGTCTTCACGCGACCTTAGTCGTTTGGACTCCCTCAGCTGCCTCCCATTGGCGTGCACACCCTTTGCCCCTACCCATGGGTGTGCGCATGCCACAACCCCATAAAGAGCTGCCATGTGTAGCCCATGGCTTCCATAGGGCTGCCGTTCACAGCTCTTGCCACAACAAATGTGGCCGCGTTCTCTTCGCACGCACGTTTGTTGTTAAGGCTCGCACGGTCCCAAACTTGTTCCGGTTGCTCCCAATTCTTCATACCCTCGAGTCTTCGATACTGGAATGTATTATAGAAGAATTTGTATAATAAAATACTGCAGTTTTTTTTATTACAACAACAACAAAAAAAAACTTAGCAACTAACAAGAAGGAAATTATGGCGATGATAGACCACCCTTCTTGTTACAATCCCAAAAGAAAATACATTGAAATTCTAGGACAAAATTTGAGCAATAACAAACCACATATAAAACAAATATATATCCATACATTCCAATATAAATATAAATATATGCGAATAACTAGAGTGCCATCTCTTTCTAAAACATGCACATATATAATAAAAAGAAAAAGATCCACGTACACATACATCAATTAATCAAGGGTAAAACCAGGCTCTGATACCAATTATAGGGAAAATACGCGCAGCAGAAGCGTGAGAAAATCGAAAAATTAGGGTTTGCGTATAAATAAAAATTTTCCCTTTGACTAACAAGAACCTTAACCCGAGATTAAGTGATGTATATAAAAAGTGTCGTATCTTTTTCTCGAGACGATTGAATAAGCGCCGAATTGATTCCGTAAGATCTTCCAATCCAATCACGAATGTGAATCACCTAGGAGTATGGGCTCCCTCTCTTTTTCATTGTATACCTGACGATGGAAATAAACAAAATCATTCTCTTTTTTCGTTACAGTATTCCTCCAAGAAGAAAACAAAGAACGTTAGGTCACTGGAGAATTATCAATCAATTTGATTGAAACTCGTGTGAATCTTGATTCGATGTTGTACACAAAACATTTTGATATAAAGGCTACCAGTGTACTATCGAAAACTAAATGTTCTTTCTTCCTTTTCTTCTTTCTCGGATCACACACTATTTCTTATAGTTGGTCAAATTTTGTCTAGTGTAAAATCATATTTTTCTCCCTCAAAATTCTATGGTAGCCAAAATCTCTCTCTAAAAAAGACTAGGGCTGACCAAAATTCTCTCAAAAAGATTTTTCTACTGCTGGCTGAAAGTTTTTTTACATATATATATGTATATAAAGGGCTTTCCGAATTTACTCTTGGAAAAATATTAGGATTATAAATCCTCTTCTAAGAAGAATTTACTTGGTTGGCAAGAATCCTTTCCTTAGGTTGATTTATTTGGTAGTTAAGAATCCTTTTCAAAGAAGAATTTTATCCTTAGGTAGATTTACTTGGTGACCAAGAATCATTTTCCAAACAAAATTCTTTCCTACACCAAGACTCATAATCCAACTCAATAGTGTATTTGTAACCATATTAAAGACTTCCC
This sequence comes from Dipteronia dyeriana, assembly GCA_032871835.1. Taxonomy (NCBI): domain Eukaryota; kingdom Viridiplantae; phylum Streptophyta; class Magnoliopsida; order Sapindales; family Sapindaceae; genus Dipteronia; species Dipteronia dyeriana. Next base: position 30,713,751 of record CM065299.1, read on the forward strand.
AATTTGATTAGATAAATAATTCATTTTATTTATATACTTCACAAATATAGTCTTTAATATTAATTATACTACGAACAATAGTACAATTTTAGGAGACCATTTACTACTAGGAAAAAGATTTTGACTTTTAATTAAATAATCAATTTATCAACAAATTAATTAATTTCCATTTAATTAAATAATAAAATAAAAATAATATAATTAAGCTATTTTAAATAGCCTTGCCGCCCAACACATATATATGGGACTATATATTATTTTTCTTATTTTATTAAATCCATTGGACCTTAATAAAAAGTCCACATATGAACTAGACCCATTCTTACAAAAAGAAACAAGTCCACATGCCTGAATACAATTCTAAATGGACCCTTAAATTGGTTCGGTAGAATATATCAAGCGATCCATGCAAGTTCGTGTGGATTGGGTATCTTGACGGGCTATCTAAATTTACACTCCAATAGACACAACCAATCAACAAATGATTCACTTAGGTCCGATCTATTTAATTTTGGTTCATTCCACTGAAGAACTAAAATTGAACTCTTAAATATAGATAGAATAAGTTGATGTTACTCATTCATTCCCTAGACAACCTTTTTGGAGAAAGTATATCCTTATGAAGAATACCAGTAATCGCCCAGAGCTCATAGACCGTCTATAGCTCTCCAAGTTACCATATTTACTCATATGACCACATTTTGAAATTGAATATTTTGACTTGTCCAGAAGCCATGTTTCAATAGAGGCTATTAAAAACTTAATGTTAAGATTTAATATTCAATACCTCAAAACATCCATATGATGGTATTATACTCTCATTTAATAAATGGAGTCACGATGTCCACATCTATAAATGAAGTCCTCTATTGATAAACAAATGAATACCACCAAACTATCGAGGATAGAATCTGCTATATAATCGTACTCATTGATAGCTCAAATGATAACACTTGCAACCATAAGCCCATCATTTATCTTAGGATTGAGATAGATTTTCCAAATGTCTTCAAACGAAAACTTTTATCCATTGACGGTTCTAGATAAAGTATTTCATTTTGATCCTATTCAATGCACCCAGTGCACTAGATTCTTTTGCCCAAAAACACCACACTTTGATGATTTTAGACTCATCATAACACATTTGATCCCACTCAAATGCTAGCAAAAGAATCTACAACTTTGACAAGAGAAAGACGCCCAACCTTTCATCTTAAGTTGTGAATATTATTCAAGACTAACTAAAGAATTGTGTCTACCTTATACATATCTAGATGTATAAACAATTCTTCTTTTCTCATAGTCTTTTGACCTTATGATTATTTACTTTTGACAATTATAATAATTAAACTATAAATACTATAAGATTTGTAAAACTAGAAATCACTTTATTAATATGAAATGATTGTCAAATACATTATTACACTCTTGCTATCGAGCATAATCACAACAATCTCCCACTTGCACTATAGCAAATGTGTCATATCTCTCATCCCCATGTTTTCTAGATGCCCATCAAAACTCTTTTGTGATAGAGCCTTTGTAAAGGGATCCACTAGATTATCTACTGACGCGATCTTGGTAATCGGCACGTCACCCCTATGCACAATTTCCCTCGACCTTTTCAAAAACTTGTGGAGAGGTTGATTGGTTATTACTGCGATCATGTGAGCCTGGAAATAAGGGTGAAGCTTCCTTACCAAGGTCACCAAGGTGAAAATAAGCTTCTCCAGGAGGGTGTAATTCCTCTATGGCTTAGTTAAGGCATGGATCATGTTGTAAAAGGGTCGTTGAACCCATCTCCGTATTCTTTAAACAAAGCACCACTTACTGATGTCTCTGATACTGCTAGGTAAATCTTTAACTCCTCTCTAGGTACCGACTTGACTAGCAGTGATAGGCTAGCTAGGTACTTTTTTAGTGTCTGGAAGACTTGATCACTATCTTGGTCCCACTTCATGTTTTTCCCCCACTTAGAAAATGGAAGGAATTTATCGATCGATCAAGATATGGAGAAATTGAGCGCTGCTACTCGACCTGTAAATTCTTGTACCTGTTTGAGAGAGCTAAGGGATTCCAAGTCTAGGATGGCTTTGATCTTCTAGGGGTTTGATTCAGTGCCTCTCTAATGGACCATAAATCCTAGGAACTTCCTTGTAGTTACCCTGATTGTGCACTTAGTAGGGTTCAACCTTATATGATTATCTATGATGATATGAAAGGTTTGGAGAGGTGGTCCTAGTGCTGCTCAGCCACCTAGGATTTGGTGATCATATCGTCGATATATACCTCCTTCATCCTTTATATTTCTGGCTTCAACAACTGGTTGACCAATCATTGGTAGGTGGCTCCTGCATTCTTGATACCGAAGGGCATGACCTTGTAATAGTAAATGCCCTGCCCGGTGATAAAGCTAGTCTTGTTTTTGTCTGCGGGGTGTATCATGATCTGAGTATACCCCGATAATGCATCCATGAACCTTAAGAGCTTGTTCCTTGCTATGGAGTCTACTAGCTGATCGATCTTTTGTAGCGAGATGCTATCCTGTTGGCAAGAGTTGTTGAGATCTGTATAATCCATGCACATGCGCCACTTCCCATTCGTCTTGGTGACCGTGACCATGTTGGCAATTCATTCCGGGTTTCAGGATTCCCGGATGAATCCTACAATTAACAATTTGTCGATCTCCTTATGGATTACAACGTTTCTTTCATATGGGTGGTGCAACTGTTGTAACACTATTGCTTCGGGCACAGTTTATCCAGGGTGTCCTTGAAAATGATGTCCACGTAGCTACCTGCATAAATTCGCAAGCGGTAGACCAGGTAATTGAAGATCTGTACCGTGAACACCATGGGATCATTGTGAGGTTGAACGCTGTTGTATACATCTGCTTCAGTAAAAATAATCTGGGCTGACTAAGAGGTTTTTACCAAGGTCTGATCTACCTTGAAGATATCTCGTCCATCTTCAATCCAAGGGACCTTCTAGGCGTGGTTCTTTCTAGAATTGTTAGAGGTATAGGCTAGGGTAAGTCCTCCACTGATGGTGTGTATGCCTTGGATTTGCTGTATCAGGTCCTTCTGCTTTCTTTTTTTTTTCTCTTCATCTTCTCGGATCTCGACCTATACCTCCTTCCCAGTGTGGATGCTATCTCGAACCAGCTGTAAGTATTCTACCAAACAACCACTCCTCACTAGTGCTTTAATCTTGTTGTCCAAACTGAAGCACTCTGAGGTGTTATGCCCCACATCCTCATAGAAGTTATAGTATTTGTATCAATTCCTCGTGTCAGTTGGTGCTTTCATTGGACTAGGGTTTCTGAGCAGTCTCTCTTCACGAATGGCGAGGTAGATCGTCTCATGGGATGCGTTCAACGAGGTGTAATGAATATAACCTCTCTTGTCCTGAGCTATGGGGGTTACTACTCTCTGTAAGGTAATGCTTTGGGTAGAGTTTGCCTTGTAGGGTACCGCTTCTGCTAAGGTTAGGGAGGTAGGGAGCGGCATGTCGACTGGTTAGGAGGTCCACTTTTATTTTTTTTGAACCGGTGCTGGCTTGGGCACCTCTTTCTTCTGACGCTTGGCAATTCTCATGTCATCATGCTCGATCTTGACTTTGAGTTGCTCATCTATCTCTATCTGCTCTAGGGCCATGTTGTAAGCCTCTTGATAGGTCTCTAGTGGACGCTTAGGGAAGGACCGGAACAACATTCCTGCCCAAAAGTTTCTACAGAAGTTTGATAGGGTCTTCTTTTCAACAAAGACCCCCATCAAGATCACCTCCTTGTGAAATTTCTCCACATTAGACATGTGCATTTCACCTCACTCTTGGCTTACATACTGCAGGTGGATAAGGTCTTTTGGTTATGGCTTGACTCTCAGGAAATATGACCAGAAATCATTAGACAGTTTAGTAAAGTTATCCACACTTTCTGCGGATAACTTTATGAACCACGTCTTTGCACAATCAATCAGTGTGGTTTGAAACATCCTGCACATGGCTGCCCTGGTTGCATTCTGGACCTCCATCTGCTGAAAATGGCTCTCTAGATGGCTTAAGAGATCCTTAGTGCAAGAAAATTTGTCAGTTGGCGTTTTGAATTTTGATTGGAGTTCAACTTCCCTAATCCTTTGGGAGAATGGGGCATTCAACTCGCCAGAAAGATCCTTACGATTCTCCATGTTCTTGCCCATCCTCAACTCCTAGATCTCATTTTGCATCTAAGCTAGACGATCTCGTAGGCATTTGATCCCAACATTCTTAGATTCAACCTCAGAGTCTTTGTTGTCTGATCCCTCTGATGAAATAAGAACCCCGCTTTATTTATCCCCTATAAGAGGATTTTCCCAAGCGCTTCTTCTACTACCACTGACATTGGCTAAAGGTTCTCTTCTTGTGGCGGCTGACTGTGCTGGGTGGTTGGGCCTCCTTGGTGAGATGTCGACAACTAATTTTACCTATCGAAGTTGATAATTGTTCGACCTACATGGATTTGGGGGTATGTGCCCTAACCGATCTTTAACAGAGAGTAAAGGCCTTAACCTGTCACGGACCGGTACCAGTGGTGGTCACTCTAACTGATCAAAAGTGGTAGTCCTAGGTCCCGGTCTATTGGGATCCTCGTGGGCGCTAGGTTCTACTTGTTTATGGGTAATTCCCTCTGTAACCAACTGTAGGTAAACACTTTATATGAAACCAGCGACCTGACCTATCACCGGGGTAACCGGAGCTTACGTAGTACAAGTCGGTTCTAGAGCTTGAGTTGGATTTTAAAGTTCTGATATCTTTCCCTTCCTTTGTGCCTTCCGGGTAGAGGCTGCGGATTGGTGCCCGGATTCTTCGGACTGACCCTGGGAAGATCAAATTCTCTTAGCGTTGTTATATCTGTAAAAAACTCAAACACTTGATTAAAGAAAAATGGTGTGGAATCTTTCCACAAACGGCGCCAAAAAGTGTTAACCGAAAATTCGCTCTAGGTGAGGAATTTCAACTAACACCCTCAAGACTGCAACCTAGGTTTTTCGTGATCAGGGTAGGTACCTTATGTATTGGTTACACGTGTAATAATAAGTGAAATGCAAGAAGAAATGATAACAAACTGAATGATGTTTATTTTATTCAACAATTTAGGGTGAATAAGTGACTGGAATCACTCTGTCTCTCTTTTCTCTCTCTACCTAATTGGAGGTGGTGAATGCGTACTAACAAGTGCCGTTTATATATGTAAAATAACTTGTCAAAAAAAAAATTATAAACCTATTTGCACCCATATTTGATAACAATATAGTTGCCAGTATGGGTATCGTCCACAGAGATCGTGTTATGCCTTAATTGATCAAATTACACTCTAAGCTAATTTGCAAGAAGAAAAATAGAAATGATATTTCTAATCAATTATGATTAAAACACAAAACAAGTCTACTAACGAAGATGTATGATAAGGGGACTAAGAGAATGATGGATTCAACATGTAGCCATGGTTATGTATGAATTCTCATTAATGCTCATGGTTGTATATCCCTTGTGAGTATTCAGTCTAGAGGGTATAGTATTGATTACCTACAAGTGATTGCTCATTAAAATGCATATCTATCAAATAAGGACTAATCTCTCAATAAATTGACTAACATAGAGGGTATAGGGTTGGTGCTTAATCTCTCTCAAGCAACCAATCTAGAGGGTATAGAATTGGTCACTCAACTGAGATTAGATAAGGATAGATATAATAAGTCTAGATTTAACTAGAGTAGGGTACTCTAATTCAATCCTTCTATTCAAATGAGCTGAGAGAAGAAAATAGAGGGTATACTCAATTCTCTACTCTAATTGATTTTTAGATAACATGCAAAGAAAGAAGGGTACAATCAAATGCAAATCATCCTTCAAATCACTAACAATCAATGAATGAAATAAACTTGATAGAAAAATTGATAAGTATATAATTCAATTACAAACCCATGATCACAGGTGAATCATACCAATCCCCTAGTGGGATGTTTAGCTACTCATGTCTATTACCATAATGAGACAAGGAGAAATAGATAGAAGTAAACCCATAGATGATTCCTCCTTCTTGAAGCTCTAAAATGATCTCCTTGATTCCTTTTGTTGAGTAAATGGTAAGGATGATGTGAGAATTGAACGGGTTTTGGAGAGAAAAGAAATCCTAGATCTAGAGAGAGAAAATGGTTATGAATGGGTGTATGGGCGTGTCTGCTCCTAACAGAATGGAATCAATTTATAGGTGCCTTCAAAATGACTGAAAATGCTGATGTGGCGAATCTGTTTCTTGAAATACGTGGGTTGTACGCGGGTCGAGACTGGCACAAATACTTGGTGCCTGATTTTTCTCTCCTGGTTTAAGTGCAATACGTAGACACTTACGCTATGGTGTACGGGTGTAGACCCGTTCATTGCTTTGATTCTTCAATTCCAGCTCCCGGGTTTAGAGGAATGCACGAACACTTGCACAATGGTGCATGGGTGTGGACCCGTGCAATGGCCTGGGTTCTACTTCCTCTCACATTGTGCGGGTTATGCGCTGGTTGGAACCCGCGCATGATCAGCGCACAGCCTAAATACTGCTTCATCAAGTTTTTAACCTTTTTCTGTGCAAAAATTGCATCTTTTATCCAACTCACCGGAATGTACCGAATCACCTGAAAAAACAAATAAAGAGCCATAAGGGATGCACAAACACTCGAAAATGAGACAATAGCTATGGAAATAAGGGCCTAAATATATAACAATTTTGACACGATCAAATACCCCCAAACCAAACCTTTTCTCATCCTCGAGCAAACTTAAAACAAAACAGAGACTCAAACAAAAATTACTCGACAAATGACTCAAAATCAAATAATTCAATAAGTTGCATGTCCAACTGGTGATGAGATGCAAGGATGTGAGATAGAGAGGAGTAAACATATGCAAAGCAATCTAAAACAACTTAAAAAGCACTTAAGGGAAATTCACACTACCACGAATCCCACACCTAAGAGCGCTCTCATATCGGGAGCTACTCACTCCCACACCTTGAGCATAATTCACTTTGACTCTAATCCTTACCCAGTTCCACTCTTTTTTTTCGACTTAGAGTCCTAAGTTCACACTCATTCGAGGTATGTAATGATGAATTTATGCATAGAAATCTAATGCATTGCATACAAATACGTTTTCAAAATGAGTTATGTATGTGAACTATCCTAAGAACGATTCACTATGCCATGAACGTGGAAGATCAAGCTATCAACAAACATTCCTAATCAAGACATATCATAGATCAAATAGGACTTTCCCTTCGATTGTAATGGGGCCATGGGGTTAGATTTGGTGAACAAAGAAATAGGAAAATTTTGAGTTTAAAAATCACCAATCATGCTTACATATACTCACACACCCCACACAAAGCTCTATTACTCATTCACACACTTTAGCAACTAGGCATTTCCTTTCGAACACACATTTTGTTTCAAAAATTGTACTCCACATTATGAGTACTTAACATTTATTTCCATGGCTCTTTTCTTTTTCTCTTTTCTTTGCCTTTTCTTTTTTTTGATTTTCTTTTCATTTCTTTTCTTTTTGCACACTTGTACATTACATATTTACAATATAAGCTCATAAGTGCAAATTTGGCACTTTTATAAATTTAGCCATTTCACACACAATTTCATTGTTGCCTATATACATGCTATCATTACTTAAGAGCTCATGCCTTTCAAATTCTTCACATAGCTCACACACACACCCCACATGATTGGCCATTAAGGGTAGGCTTGTGTTTGGCTTTGGCTATATGGTTCATTTTTGTTCGAAATGAAAGTTAAGTGTTTGGCAGTAAATTGGCTATGAGGCACACATAAGAGATAAAGAATGTGTTTAGGCATTTTAAGTAGTAAATCACACGCATCGCCTAAAATCATTTCCATAATTAGTCTATCAAGGGAATGAATGTATCCATCAAGAAATCCACTATATATGCAATGTATGTCCTATGGCATGTGACACTAATGACGAGAAAAGTGTTTAAAGAATAGAACAAAATGTACACTCAATTACGCTTTTATAGGCATGTGTTTGTGAACTCATGGGTGTCTCCACAATTAGAACAAGGTGCAAGAGCATTGAGTCCCCTCAAATCAAGCATACAAAAGATGGAACTAGCCCATGACAATGCAAAAATAACCCACGAGTGACAAAGATTTACGCACAAGCACACAATGCATGTATAGACTCGCTAAAAGCTCACGCTCAAGGCATAACATCCAAGCTAGTTAAAGCTCAAAAATTTGGCCAATGTGACAAAATTGAAAACATTTGGACCAAAAATGACAAATAAAAGACTCAAGACAAATAAAAAGATGACTCAACAAGGCATCTACACCCTCAAACTAAAACCCAACATTGTCATCAATGTTGAAGACTAAAGAGTCCGGCCTAGCAGAGCACACCTAACATGACTCAAAACAAAAGACTCATTAATGCTAAGGGGACTAAGAGAATGATGGATTCAACTAGTAGCCACGGTTATGTATGAATTTCCATTAATGTTCATTAATTCAAAGTAACCAATCTAGAGGGTATAGCTTGGTTGTATAACCTTTGTGAGTATTCAATCTATGGGGTATAATATTGATTACCTACAAGTGATTGCTCATTAAAATGCGTATCTATCAAATAATGACAAATCTCTTAATAAATTCACCAATTAAAATGCATATCTATCAAATGAGGACTAATCTCTCAATAAATTCACCAACCTAGAGGGTATAGGGTTGGTGCTTAATCTCTCTCAAGCAACCAATCTAGAGTGTATAGAGTTGGTGACTCAATTGAGATTAGAAAAGGATAGATATAACAAGTCCAGGTTTCACTTGAGGAGGGTGCTCTAATTCAATCCTTCCATTCAAATGAGCTGAGAGAATTAAATAGAGGGTATACTCAATTCTTTACTCTAAATGATTCTTAGATAACATGCAAAGAAATGAGGGTACAATCAAATGTAAATCGTTCTTCAAATCACTAACAATAAATGAATGAAATAAACTTGATAGATAAATTGATAAGTATAGAATTCAATTACAAACCAATGATCACAAGTGAATCATACTAATCCCTTAGTGGGATGTCTAGCTAATCATATCTATTACAAGAATGAGACAAGGGGAAAAGGATAGAAGTAAACCCATAGATGATCCCTCATTCTTGAAGCTAAAAAATGATCTCCTTTATTCCTTTTGTTAAGTAGATGATATGGATGATTTGAGAATTGAATGGGTTTTAAAGAGGAAAGAATTCCTAGATCTAGAGAGAGATAATGGTATGAATGGGTGTATGGGCGTGTCTGTTCCAAACAGAATGGAAATACTTGGTACCTGATTTTACTATCCCGGTTTAAGGGCAATTCTTAAACACTTGCGTGATGGTGCGCTTGTGTAGACCCGCGTATTGCCCTGATGCTTCAATTCCAGCTCCTTGGTTTAGAGGAATGCACGAACACTTGCAAAATGGTGCGCAGGTGTAGACCTGTGCAATGGCATGGGTCCTACTTCCTCTCATATTGTACGAGTTATGCGCTGGTCAGAACCCGCGCATGACTAACGAACAACCTTAATGTTGCTTCATCAACTTTTTGACCTTTTTCCATTAAAAAATCGCATATTTTATCCAACTAACCGGAATATAACGAATCACTTGAAAACATAAATAAAGAGCCATAAAGGACGCAAAAACACCCAAAAACAAGACAATAGCTAAGGAAATGAGGGCTAAAATAGATAACAATTTTGGAACAATCACGTACATGTTGGTAAGTGGACCGAACAAACGATGGTGATGGTTTAGCTTGATACAGAATCAAGTAATAGCTCTTAAGGTTTCATGATCTTGGTTTCGTTTCTCTTATCCCCCCTTTTCAGTCGATATTATCCCTATATTTATACATGAATTCGCTAAGGTTTTTTCCTTTGTGTACAAGTTAAGGGTCAATGAATTGATCTTCTTTCCCTTTTTGGTAGGATTTTTTGTTAAATTTGGTTGACCCTAGAGAATCAGCTTGTAGAGGATATCTTAGCGGGAAACTTGTTTGTTTCCTTTTTGAACTTTATCATTATAGTTGTACGTACGTGGAGAATGTTTATAGTTTGGAGAATAATTTTGATTCCATCTGTTAGTTGTGCGATACCTCAAAGTATCAACCTAGTGATGTGGCAAGGTATCTTGTACTACAAGTTTACTGGCGAGGTACCATCCTGATAGCGTGCACTTGATTGATCATGATAGTGAGGTTCTTGGTTGATTTCATTGGAGTAGGACTTATACCTCGATGGGGTAACAGGTCATTGTCAAGGTACTCAGGTACCTGTTCGGTAGCCCGAAAGGGTGTAGGAGCTTCCTCTTGTTCATACAACGATGTCAAGGTACTTAGGTTTTGCTAAACCTGGTACTCCGAGGTAAACCATTTCGTCCAGTACCTATTCGATGTATGGAGATGCCTTCTGTCAAATGCTATCCAGGTGGAAAATTTCCCTTTGACCCCTTACAAAAATGGTTGTTAACAGTAATTAAAGGGAACAATTCCCCACAAATCAGTAACAAAATAAGGACTCTGATGATTACAGATCAATTTACTAGATTTACAAGGATTCATTTGAAGAATCAGAGACAATAAATACAACGACAAAGGTAGAAGTAAAGGATCACGAAATTGAGAGTATTCAAAATCACCTACAGAAAATATTCACCATCACTTACAGAGAGATATCCACTAATCGACTAGCACAATTTCACCCTTGCCAACTGTCTCAAAGAGAGAGAGTACTATAATGAAAACTACACCTAGATTTTTTCGATTAATAAAACAGTATGTTCCTTATGTTTTCTTGGTACATATTGCAACCCTTTTAATATTTCATTATTGTCAAAATCACGGGACCTAGAGGTACCTATTCCATTATGATCTCATAGGTTGTAGTTTGAGGGTATTGAACAAAATTCTACGTCTGAACAAATTTACGGTTAACACTTTTTGGCGACGTCTCTGGAAAAGTTTTCCACAACTAATAAAAAACACTTGTAAGCTCTATTTTGTAGCATACCTGTATAAGGTTCCGATCCTCTCAAGGCCAGCCCAACACATTAGGACACCAATCAAACACTTTAACTGGGAATGTTCCGAAGTGAGGGAAAGCATCAAAGCACCGTAACCCAGCATTAATCTCTCCTTTGAACGTACGGACCTCGTTGTAGGTCCCATCTAAGGAGAATATCGGGGGGAAGGTAGGAGGGACATCGAGAGTAAGATCCTCTTATCGACATAAACGTATTCGCCATTTTCCATTCGTCGAAGTAAAACAGAGAAAGAGGGACTGAGTGTCCCATTTCGTTGTTGTAAACTAAAAATTCTCTTGAGGTGAGGAATATCAATTAACACCCTGAAGACCACAACCTCGGAGGTCATGGTTGGGATAAGTACCCTCGGTACTAGGGTAAGGTGTTAAGAATGAGGTGAAATGATAATGAAACACTAAAGGAGATATATGATGGAAATGACACTATTTTTATTGTATAGTTCTAGTTTATTACAAAGGGTGTAAATCTCTCAATTCCTCTCTCTCTCTCTCTCTTTCTGAATGGACTGGAGGTTGCAACCTCATGCCTGCCGATAAGTGGATAAATTTTCCTGTTGGTGGCCTTGTTCTATTTATAGAATTTAGGCGACAATAGAGCTTTTCACTGATGGTGAACTTCCTCCTCCACTTTTCTCCATGTCAATGCATATTTATACTGTGGATTTTCGGTTTAGCCAGATATTCTACCATCTTAAATCACTGAATCAAATCCCCCCATATTAGGCAGGATGTTGCATTTAAATGTGGTTGACTTTAGCTTTGTAACTCATTCTAAGATATTTTGGAGGTAGATAAGTTTGTTTCCTCTTTCCCTGCACGGATAGGTTGAGATTATACCTCGACGAAGCAGGTAGGCAATGCAAGATTAGATCATAAAGGTCCTCTTGGTGAAAGCAGAGATGGTAACATGCTCCAAGGGAGGTGATGAGATACCTCGACCTTGGGGAACCCAGGTCCTTCCACGTTGACCAAGCTTCGGGCTTCTATCCTGGTACAAGGAGCTTGAAGTGGTTGCGTACAAGATGCTTAAATTGAATTGAAGGCCTCACCTTACTTTTACAAGGTCACGTGGTAGCTATACCTTAGGGGCCTTGATACCTCGCTACATAAGCCCGAATTAAGACCCTTGCATGAAAGCTGAGAAGTAAAAAAAAATCATTTGGTCCCTAGCAAAATTTGGCTATTAACAGTTGTATTAGAATTTGTATTTCGATTTTATTAATAGTAAAAAGAGACATGTTTTAGTCTATCATTTCATTTGTCTTCATTTTCCTACTGAACCTACAAGCGTAACCGGTACTGAAGGTACCTAACACCGACTGCAATCCACTGAGGTCGTGGTCCTAAGGGTGTTAAAGGGGTATCCTCACCCTAAGTGAATTTTTGGCTAACACTTTTTTGCACTCTCTGTGGGAAAAATCCATACCCCTTTTTCAAAATCACGTGTTTGAGTTTTCTTTTTTAGAAAAATCATGCCATGAAGCTTCAATCCTCTTAGGGACAACTTGAGGTATCCAAGCACCAATCCACGGTTTTAACCAAGAAGGCTCGAAACAGAGGCAAGAGATCGAACCACCCATATCCTTTTCCAGCATCGGTTAGTACAGCTACAGCTACAGCTCCAGCAGTTATAGGCCAAGCCATTCTCGATCGGTAGGCTATGACTTTCGTTAAAAGTGTTCATTAGCGACTGGTTACAATGTGAATAACTCATCAACCAGTAGGACAAAACGTCTGTGAAGAGCCAAACTGGTTATGGGTCAGGACCATTGTTTTCGACAGGTTTGTGCCACCAACATCGGTATTTGTCCGTGACAGGTTAGGGCCCCTGCCCTCAATTCGGGATGGGTTAGAGCCTTTGGCCTCAGATCTGTATGGACCACCTAGATTCCTACCCCAGTAGGTGAAATCAATCATTGATATAGTGCCATGGAGGGCCGGCTACCTATCACAACCAGCGGACAACAGAAGTGAGCCTCGAGCTGATATAGGGGATAGCAGAAGAAGTTATAAGGGAAATCCCTCTTATGAAGACAACCGGGGGGATCCCACCTCATAGAAAGGATCGAAGAATAATACCTCCGAGGTCAAGTCTAAGAACATTAGAAATAAGCGCCTGCGGGATCAGCTAGCATAAATACAGTAGGAGATATAGAAGTTGAGAAGGGGTAAGCATAAGGAGAACCGAAAGGTTCTTTTGGGCAAGATGAATGTCCTCATCGCTAGATGGATTAGGGTAGCAGAACTTCCCTCAAAATTTAAAATGCCGTCAGATAAGTTTTCTGGAACTGAGGACCCTATGAGCCACCTAGAGAGCTACGTCCAGCAAATAAAGGTCCATAATGTGACCAGAGCAGCTATGTGCAGAATGTTCCCGACTACGCTGACTAATTATGCCAAGACCTGGTTCAGGAACCTACTAGCAGGCAGCTTAGATAACTTCACTAATTTGTCTAGCGACTTATGCTTATAGTTCCAAGGGGTCAAGCCGCGACCCAATAACCTGTTCCATATGTCGTATGTGATCCAGGAATAGAGGGAATGCTTAGGTCTTACGTGAAAAGGTTCCATAAAGAGGTGTTCCAGATAGGAGTTGTCATAGAGAAAGAGACCTTGGCCAACTTCTGTAGGAATCTATAGGTAGAGAGACTGTTCCAGACTTCCAGTCATTTGCCAAGAGCCCTCCAGAAACCTATTGGGAGGTCTATGACAGAGCCCTCGAGCAGGTCATGATAGATGAATATCTTAGGGTAAAAATCAAGCACGTCAATATGAGAACTGCTAAGCGCTAGAAGAAAGAGGCACCTAAATCTACACTAGTCTAGAAAGCCCAGAACAGACCTCCCAACTGTTCTATATACCATCCACCACCTCTTAAACCTTAGCGGGACCGGTATCCGGCTAGGTGAACCCCTCCTCACGCTTCCATACCCCTTAGAGTGGTAGCCTCCGTGACCAAGGATGGGAGAGGTTACAACCACTACACCCCCCTAAATGCCTCTCGTGAGACAATCTACCTAGCTGGTTTGTTCCAAAAACTGGCTCCCACTAAGGCATCGATTGGTACAAATACTACAATTTCCACGAGGATGTGGGGCACAACACCTCGGAGTGCTTCATTTTACGTAATCAAATCGAAGCACTAGTGAGAGGTGGTTGCTTGGTGGAATTCTTATAGTAGGTTCGTGACAACATTCACACAGGAAATACGGTACAGGAAGAGAACCGGGACCATGATGAGAAAACAAAAGAAAAGTGGACGGGCCTGATTCAGAAAATCCAGGTAATACATACTATCTGTGGAGGACCCACCTTGGCAGAAACCTCTATCAAATCCAGAAAAAACCACGCCAGGAAGATACCCTAGATCAAGAAAGGTCATAGGATCTTCATGGTCAATCGGGGCTCCGTAGGGACCTCCTAGTCTTTTCAAATAAATTTTACTGAAGCTAATGCATACAACACTGTTCAACTGCATGATGATCCTATGGTGGTCACGATGCGGATCACCAACTGTTTGGTAAACTGTGTGTTGATCGACAAAGGTAACAGTGTGGACATCCTATTCAAGGACACCCTAGAGAAGCTCAATATGAAGATGTTATGCTACAATAGTTACACCACCCCTTGAACGGCTTCACTGGGGACTTATTTGTGCTAGTAGGATCAAAGATTTTACCAGTAATCGTTGGAACTGCACCACTCTAGTAGAATATAATGGCGAACATCATTGTTGTCGACAACTTATCGGTCTATAATGCCATTCTGGGAAGACATTTCTTGTCTGCCCTCAAGGGGGTACTGTCAATCTACCACAACGTCATAAAGTTTTCGGTAGAGAACGAGGTAGGAGAGCTACGTGGAGATCAACAGACCACCTGTAAGTGCTATATAGTATTTATAAATCCCATCACAATAGAGAAAAAGTTCCCGTAAGTAGTCATGGTACGAAAGACAAGAGTCACCAGTGGCAGAGTTCGAACTCCTAGCTGTAGCGAAAGATTTTACAGAGAAACCAGAGAATGACGTCCATGAGGAGGACGAAGTAGAAGAGGATCCGGGGTGGGCCAGTGCCACCCCATGGATAAGTTAGAAGAAATATCGACAAGAGGAAACGATCTATCCAGGGTAGTCAGATTGGCACCACCTTGGAACCAAGAATAAAATAATGCATGATCGAGCACCTCTAGAAATACAGAGACATATTCGCTTTGAGCTATGATGAGATGTTAGGGATCTCCGTCTCTTTGGTCGCTCACAGGTTGGCAGTTGATCCCACTTTCAAGTTGGTCAAGCAAAAAAGATGATACTTTAACATCGAGAAGAATGAAACCATACAAAAGGAGGTCAAAAAATAGATAAAAGCTAGTTTTATCAGGGAATTACGATACCCTGATTGGATCGCAAACGTGGTCATGGTCACTAAAGTAAATGGGAAGTGGCGCATGTGCGTTGATTATAATGACCACAATTGTGTTGCCTGAATGACAGTTTTTCCCTGTTGATAATCGACCAGTTAGTTGACTCTACCGTAGGAAACAGGCTTCTGTGCTTTATGGATGCCTTTTTGGGGTACAACCAAATCATGATGCACCCCACAGACTAAGACAATACCAGTTTCATCAACAGGCATGGCCTCTACAGCTACAAGGTGATGCCTTTCGACCTCAAGAGTGGAGGTGCTACCTACCAATGTCTAGTTAACCGGTTATTCATGCCAGAGATAAGAAGGATGATGGAGGTATACATTGATGAAATGATCAACAAATCGTAAGTAGCAGTAGAGCACCAGGACCACCTTCGTAAAACCTTCCAAATTCTAAGAGATAAGCAAACGTGGTTGAACCCTGGTAAGTGTGCATTCGGGGTAACTGCAGGTAATTTTCTTGGGTTCATGGTCCATGAGAGGGGTATAGAATCCAACCTGGAGAAGATATGAGCTATACTGGACCTAGAGTCCCCTACCTCGTTCAAACTGTATCAGGCTTTGACTGGCCGGGTGGCAACGCTCAATTGTTTCATCTCGCGATCAATGAATAAATGCCTTCCCTTTTTCAAGGTGATCAAGCAAGGAAGGAATATGAAGTAGGAACAAAACAGCAGTGGGTTTTCCAATCTCTCAAGACTTATCTGTCTAACCCACCACTAATGGTCAAGCCAGAAATTAAAAATGAGCTGTAGATTTATTGGGCAGTACATGAGATTGTTGTAATCAGAGCCTTGGTTAAAGAGTGTAGGGATAGGATCTAGCAACCTAACTACTATGTGAGTCATGCATTAACCAAGACAGAGAAAAATTACTTCCACATTGAGAAGCGCATCTTCATCTCAGTGACCTCGGTGAGGGAGCTCTGTCCCTATTTCAAGGCATATACAGTAGCGGTGGTAACTGACCAACCCCTATGCCAGTTGTTGCAGAGGCCAGGTGTCTCTAGGAGCTTAGTCCCTTGAGCTCTTGAGCTCGCTCAGTTTGACTTGAAGTACAAAGCTAGAACCTCCACCAAAGACCAGGTGTAAGCAGACATTATGGCATAATTCTAAGCACCTCTCAACTCTGGTGCTCCCATAAAGGCGGGACCAAATCCAGAGAAAGGACTAAATACTGATAACTGGCTAACCGTCTGTAATCCTTGTGTCCTCTACACCGATAGGGCATTTGGATAGGCTGTGGGAGGGGTGTCCTAGTAGATCTAGAAAAAACAAAATGTTGCCACAGCCTCGGGTTTGAGTTTAAGACTACAAACAATGAGGCGGAGTATGAAGCCCTCTTAGCAGGAATGAGGATAGCCCTCGAGCTTAAGATAGATTACTTGCGTGGCAAGAGCAATTCCCAGCTCGTCATCAACTAGGTAATGGGTCTATACCAGGCTAAAGGGGATAACATGGCTGCTTGTCTCAAACATGTCCAATTGCTTAAGCACCAGCTCAAGTGATTCATGATTGAGTAGATCCCACACTAACTGAATCACAGGGCATATGTCTTAGCGAAGATAGCTGCCAATGGGGGGGGCAAGCTCTACCCAATGGAGTAACCCTTCAGGTGATCTCTCAATCAAGCATAGTAGTAGGAAAAGAAATCTGTTCAATAGATCGATCTCCATACTGGATAGGCCCTATAACCACCTACCTCTATGAGAGAAAGCTTCTAGAGGACCCCGACCAAGCATGCTAAGTCAAAAGGATCTCTGTTCACTATTGTCTAGTAGACGGGTACCTTTACAGGCAGGGAAAATCTCTCTCTTTGCTCATGTGCCTACACCTCAACGATGTCAGTTGGGTACTAAGAGAGGTCCACTCTGGGGATTATGAAAGTCACACCGATGGAGAAACGTTAGCGTACTAGGTGCTTCACATCGGATACTACTGGCCAACAATACACTAGGATATGAGGTCCTTTGTATAGTCATGTGGACTATGCCAAAGGACTATGAGCTTGAACCATTTACCACCTGAATGCCTATCGTTAATCAGATAGCCATACCTGTTCGCGATTTAGGGGATTGATTTAATCAGACCTCTCCCTACCACTACAGGTCAGACCAAGCACTCAATTGTTGCAATTGACTACTTCACTCGCTGGGTGGAATCAAGGCCACTGTCTTAGATTACGAAAGAAAAAACTACCAGGTTTGCTAAGACAAATGTAGTGTGTAGTTTTGGTACCCTGATCGCCATCATCACTGACCTTGGGAAGTAGTTTGACAACGCTCGATTCTAAAATTTTTGTGAAGATTTGGGAATCGACCTCTGATTCGCCTCAGTAGCCCATCCTCAAACTGATAGCCAAGTAAAGGCTATCAACAAAACCATTAAGAAGCTCTTAAAGAAAAAACTGCAAAAACAAGGGGTAAACGGGCAGAGGAGTTACCAGAGGTGTTATGGGCCTACCAGACCACCAAATGGACTGCGACAAGGGAAACACCTTACTCCCTGGCATTCGGGGTAGATGTGGTTTTACCTATCGAGCACAAATCGACCTCATTCAAACACTAGCACTTCGAGCCAGAGAGTAATAAAGCTAAATTCAGAGCTACACTAGACCTCATAGAAGAGAAACAAGATAGAGCTAGAGAACGAGTAGATGTCTACCAAGGCTGAAGTGTAAGGTAGTTCAATAGAAGGGTGAATGCCTAGAGTTTCAAAGAAAAGGACTTAGTACTTATAAAGGTGACACAGAACACCCGGGTCAGGTCAGAAAGGGTTTTAGAACCAAACTGGGCAGGTCCTTACCTGGTAAAGGTAGTGGTCTAGAGAGAAATTTACAATCTTGAAGACATGGATGGATGACCCATCGACCATATAAGGAACACAGATCACCAAAAGTTCTACCCTTGAGCGGGGGACTCCAAGCAGTTCGGTTCTACCTCAATGTTAGAATTAGTTCCCTTAAAACATTTATGTACTCCTATTTCGACCATTAATAAAAATTTCAACTAGTTTTCATTCTGTTTATGCTTTCGCCAGTAGGAAGTCACCATGATCGCCTTGAGCTGGGAAAGTTATATAGCCATCTCGATGCCTTAGTCGGGTACCACCCCCCTCTAAGAAGGATCTGAACGTAAGGGCATAGTTGCTTATTAGATCACGAGACAAGAAACCGATCGTGGAAGCCCCCTTACCATCTCTTAAGCCTTTACCGGACACCACCCCCCCCCCCCCCCCCCCCCCCCCCCCCCGCTAAAAAGGGTTTGGTTAACAAGGTATAGTTGCCTACCAGACTTCGAGACAAGGGATTCGGTTGTTGGGACCCATCCACCATCGTTGGTGTCCTGGTTGGGATACCTCCCCCAAGAAGGATCTAGGTATAAGTACATAGTTACCTACCAGATCGAGATCACCACAGAACGGTACCTCCTTAGCACAATGACCAGAGACACTGGATAGTTTTGACCGAAGTGTTTCGCCAAAGTACCAGAACCCTAAAAAATAGGGATAGTTGGTACCTAGATTCTCCTAGAAGGATTAATTAGTGTATCAAAGGGTCCTGCAAGGACCATCTCGATTAAAGTACCTCAATAACTTGGTACTAATAAATTATTTACTCCTACCTATCTTTTCACCAAATCTTTCAAATTTTTTGGTACTGTCAGGTCCCGATTAAGCCAAACACACACTGGGGACTCAAGTTAGCAGCCGGGAGCGCCTCAACCAAAACTATCGTCTGTGTACCAGGGTACCATGACTAACTAGAGGATCTCTGGTACATAAGTGTTTGTTATATGCTATCATGCTAAATTCTCTCTACGTGAACCATTTGAGATGTAAATGCAGTGTCTTCAAGGGACCGAGAAGTTAAGTGAACAGGAGGTCTTACGGTCATGAGGGCTACAAGGTCAACACCCTAACTAGGTACCTAAAAGAGATGTCAATTACTCGATCGATGTTGATCCTTTAGCATTTATAGATTTTTATTTCTGTCAGATCTACACAGAGTTAGTTAGAGTAAGGGTAAATTGGATACAGATAAAAAGAAGTAAGAGGATGTGATTCATAAAGTCAAGGGAGCTCATCCCCTCGTTTGAGCTACATCAGATTAATCAGGGAGCCTATCACTTAGTTCTGGGCTATAAAAAAAATGGGGGGGGGGTATGAATTGTAAAGCCTGGTTAATGATAAAACAGGGTGCACACCCCCCTTTCTAGGAACATAAATGAAGCTGAGATCAAGATCATGCATCAGCCTCTTTCTGGTGGTCTCCTCTTTATTCTCCCTCCTTTTGTGGCTGCTCACCTTCCTCAGGCTCCGTAGCTTGTTCTTTGATCAGCATATGGGTAACCTCAGCTAGGATCTTAGAAGAAACTATCTCGGTTTAAGAAATCGGAGTAGCCCCCGCCTTAAGTTGCTCCTCTACTGGCTATGCTCTATTCATGGCCTTTGCCAAGACTATATTAGCCTGGTCTTCTGTGGCTCCCTTAGAAGCAGGTTGATTCTCTACCATGCATCGAGTAACATCCAACTCTTCTTCTACTGCCCTTGGGGTAAGCAAGACCTCCATAACCCTAGACTACTACTCTTCATAGTTAGCAACTTTGTTAGTGCCAGCAGCTCTAGAGGCACCTGCCCCATCACCAACCGGATTATAAAACTTTCTTACCCTCTCCAGAATCTCTTCTCGGTTCCAATCAATAATAATGGACAGGTTGAACTGAGGTTGTAGAGTATGGGCTACCTAGAACGTCGTGTAAAAGTACTCATCAGTAAAAGAGGAGTCAACCTCAGCTTCTAAGCTGGCCACTTAAGCACGTAGAGCTTGATTTTCTGTCTTCTTCTCTTTAGATTTTTTCTCCATGAGTTTCTTTCCAAGCCTCGCCATTCTGACCTAAGGGTTTCTTGATCGAGAGAGCGTTTCAATCTCTCTATGTCATAACATGCATCCTCTAACGCTTTTTCGATCTCACCCAAGTTAACTTCAACACCTGCACTGCGTCCTTGGTCTGGCTGATCTCCCCTCTGGCGACCTTAGTATCAGACTCAGTCTTTTCAGCATGAGTCCTCAGTAAGGCCAACTAGTGACTCACCGCTATATTATAATTGAAATTCTATAATACACAACAACCAAGTTATTCGATGCTCCGATACCAGCTTTGTGAAAGCCAAAATAAAAATGAGATGGGATATGGCAATGCACTTACCTGAACAATAAGGGCAGTACACATGGTGAGCAGAACCTCATAGGGCATCGATGTCATTGTATAAAGGCCTTAACCAGGACAAGATAGGATGAATTACTCTATGACCTTATCCTGGCCTATAACCCTTGGTCGAGGTCGATTTCGCCATTAAGAAGACACAAAAGTGGCAACAACAGTTGTCTTAAGACCCACCTCAGCTCAGGAAGGCACTGAAACAGGTGAAGGAGGTAGAAAGAGAGAAGTGGTTGTAGAAGTAGAGGTAACCATGGTAAAAGAAACAGTCATAGTCAAAGCAGCGGAGCCTTGAGCCCTTTGTTAGGATTATGCTTGATAGTAAGAGTATTTGACAAACTTTTCATATTAATAAAGTGATTTCTAGTTTAACAAATCTTATAGCATTTATAGTTTAATTATTATAATTGTCAAAAGTAAATAATCATAAGGTCAAAAGACTACGAGAAAAGAAGAATTGTTCATACATCTAGATATGTATGAGGTAGACACAATTCTTAAGTTAGTCTTGAACAATATTCATAAATTAAGATAAAAGGTTGGGCGCCTTTATCTTGTCAAAGTTGTAGATTCTTTTGCTAGCATTTGAGTGGGATCAAATGTGTTATGATAAGTCTAAAATCATCAAAGTGTGGTGTCTTTGGGCAAAAGAATCTAGTGCACTGGGTGCATTGAATTGAATCACAGTGAAATACTTTATCTAGAACCGTCAATAGATAAAAGTTTTTCATTTGTAGACAATCGGAAAGTCTATCTCAATCTTCAGATAAATGATGGACTTATGGTTGCAAGTGTTATCATTTGAGCTATCAACGAGTACGATTATATAACATGGTCTATCCTCGATAGTTTGGTGGTTTTCAATTGTTAATCGATAGAAGACTTCATTTATAGATATGGACATCGTGGCTCATTTTATCAAATGAGAGTAGAATATCATCATATGGATGTTTTGAGGTATTGGATATTAAATCTTAACTTTAAGTTTTCAATAGTGTCTATTGAAACATGGCTTTTGGACAAGTCAAAATATCCAAGTTCAAAACGTGGTCATATGAGTAAATATGGTAACTTGGAGAGCTATAGACGGTCTATGAGCTCTTGGCAATTACTGGTATTCTTCACAAGGATACACTTTCTCCAATAAGGTTGTCTAGGGTATGAGTGAGTAAACGTCAACTTATTCTATCTTTATTTAAGTGTCCAATTTTAGTTCTTTAGTGGAATGAACTAAAATTAAATAGATCGGACCTAAGTGAATCATTTGTTGATTGTGATTGGGTTGTGTCTATAGAAGCTTAAATTTAGATAGCCCGCCAAGATTCCCAATCCACACGAACTTGCATGGATCACTTGATATATTCTACCGAACCAATTTAGGGGTCCATCTAGAATTGTATTAAGGCATGTGAACTTGTTTCTTTTCGTAAGAATAGGTCTATTTCACATGTGGACTTTTTATTAAGGTCCAATGGATTTAATAAAATAATAAAAATAATATATGGTCCATATACATGTATTGGGCGGCAAGGCTATTAAGAATAGCTTAAATTATATTATTTTTATTTTATTATTAAATTAAATGGAAATTAATTAATTTGTTGATTAATTAATTATTTAATTAAAAGTCAAAATCTTTTTCCTAGTAGGAGATGGTCTCCTAAAATCATACTATTGTTGGTAGTATAATTAATGTTAAAAACTATATTTGATAAGTAGATAAATAAAAGGAATTATTTATCTAATTAAATTAGGAAGTCTTTAATATGGTTACAAATACACTATTGAGTTGGATTAGGAGTCTTGGTGGAGGATAGAATTCCCTTTTGAAATTGATTCTTAACCACCAAGTAAATCTTCCTAAGGAAAGGATTCTTAACTACCAAGTAAATCTTTCTTAGGAAAAGAACTAAGTCTCTTAATTATATTAAGTGAAATTTTGGCTAGCTATGTATATATATGAGGAGGATAGAATTCCTTTTTAAAAAAGGATTCTTTACAACCAAATAAATCTACCAAAGGAAAGAATTCTTGCCAACCAAGTAAATTCTTCTTAGGAGAGGACTTATGACCCTATATATAGGTTTGGAAATTTCAGCCAGCTCTAAGGTTTTTTAATGAGAGGAATTTCGGCCATGCTATGCAATTTTCAAGAATAGAATTTGGCCTAGCAAGAGAGATTTTTGAGAGAGAAAAAATTGTTTTTTACTCTGAATAAAATTCGACCAACTCATAGAGATAGTGTGAATTCGGCCAATAAGAGAGAAAAAGAGAATGTTTTTGTTTTCGATAGTACACTAGTATCCTTTATATCAAAAGGGTTTTGTGTACAACATCGAATCAAGGTTCATGTGAGTTTCAATCAAATTGATTGATAATTCAAAAGTGACCGGACGTTCTTGGTTTTTCTCCTGGAGGATTATTGTAACTAACAAAGAAGAAGATTTTGTTTGTTTCCATCCTCAGGAATACAATTTAAAGATAGAGAGCCCACACTCCTAGGTTATTCACATTCGTGATTGGATTGGAAGATCTTATGAATTTAATTCGACGCTAGATCAATCGTCAAGTTAAAAAAAAAAGGTACGACACTTTTTTATATACATCAATTAATCTAGGGTTAGGGTTCTTGTTATTAAAAGGGAAAATTTTTATTTATACACAAGCCTAATTTCATTTTTATCACGTTTTCGTTGCATTTTGAACCCGTTTTTTTCCTTATAATTGGTATCAAAGCCTAGGTGTACCCTTGATTAATTGATGTATGTGCTCGTGAATCTTTTTCTTTTATTGTATATATGCATGTTTTGGAAAGAAATGACACTCTAGGTATTCACATATATATTTACATTGGAATGTATGGATATATATAGGTTTTATATGTGGTTTGTTATTGCTCAATTTTGGACCTAGAATTTCAATGTAATCTTGTTTTCGGATTGTAACAAGAAGGGTGGTCTATCATCGCCATAATTTCCTTCTCGGTAGTTGCTAAGCTTTTCTTTTTATTTTGTTGTTGAAATAAAAAAATACTGTAGTATTTTATTATTTAAATCCTTCTGTAATACATTCAAGTATCGAAGACTCGAAGGTTTGAAGAATTAGGAGCAACCGGAACAAGTTTGGGACCGTCTGAGCCGTAACAACGAACTTGCATGCAAAGAGCGTGCAGCCACGTTTGTTGTGGCATGGGCTGCGCACGGCAGTCTTTTGGTAGCCATGGGCTGCGCATGGCAGCCCTTTATGGGTTTGTGGCATGTGCATGCCCATGGGTAAAGGCGAGGGGTGCGCACGCCCATGAGAGGTAGTCGAGGGAGTCCGAACGACGAAGGTCGCGTAAAGACTTGTTCGCCAAGAAAGGAGTTCTTGTATTTCAAGATATATATAATTTATTTGTTTTTCTAGGATGGACCAAAATTGAATCTATTTATATTTTTGTAAATATTACAATGTTTGTCATTGTTTGATAATATGTCATATAGAATAGGTGTGCCACTCATATATCTCTTTTGGTATGAACTTGCATTGAATGGTTTAAGTATCTAAATTGGCATCTAGATAACTTGGTAAATCATTCTTTGGAATTCGATCACACGCCTTAAACAATTGAGTGGGAGAAGGTGTTTTGGAACACCTACGGCCTCCAACTTTAGTTGAGCTTTATGTTTTGTGAATAACCTCCCAAAAGGTATTCATGAATGGAATTTAGCAAGATACTTCCTTACAAGGATAGACTAGGCAATTAGCCCAAACGATATCTACTCCCAAATGAGGGATATTCGTGAGAGATTATATTGAAGGTCAATAGCTTGGTAACACACTCGATGTGAGTTTATTAATATCCTCCCAAGAGTTCTTGTTAATAAAATCACAAGGCTAAAATTGAAAACGTTGGTTGTTATGTTAACAATTAGATGGGACCTAGTCCAACTAGTAAATGGTGCGTACTCCCAAAGGAGGCATGACATTTATGGGTGTTGGATCACCATTGAATTCTTACGATTGAATTATTTAATTCAAGATAATTATTCAAAAAGTGCTATATCATGATTGTTTACTTATATAATTTTTGTTATTGAAAAGAAATCATAACTCCATCCATTATCAATATCCTAAAAAGATAATACTTTAACTGATGATAATTATGTTACATGGAAAAGGAATATTGGGTTGTTGTTGCAAATTGAAAAGTATAAGTTCACTATGTATATTCCTTAACCGCCAAACTAATGAATCTACTCAGGAGCAAAGAGATGAGTATCAGTAGTGGAAGTCTTTAGATTAGATGGCTAAATGTACGTTACATTATGGCCATCATTTCCAACATGTTGCAACAGCAACATGAAGGAATGGAGACTGCTACCGATATTATGATGTCTCTAGACAGGGATTCATATGGTTGGTAAAGTTGCTACTGTTAAGATCTGTCAAAAGGTCAAGTAATAATAGAGGAAAAAGCCACTTGGGCCTTTTTAGAGGGAGACCAAGAAACTAACCAAGATCAAAGGGAAGTGTTTCCTTTGTGGTGAAATGGGTCAAAGGTAATAAACTGAATAAGAATGATTTCAACTTGCATTTAGGCAATGGAGTGTTGATGTCTACTGGTGTAGTGGGAGATATAAGAATCAATTTAGATTCTTATAGGCATTTAGTTTTAATAAATGTTTATTATGTACAACGATTCAAGAGGAATTTAATTTTAGTTTCTTGTTTAAATAAATTTGGTTATTCGGTTACTTTTAATAAAGCTTTTATTATTAGTAAGAATGACAAAATTATTTGAAAAGGTACATTGGAAAACTGTTTATTCTATTTGCCTGGAAATATCTCTCACTAGTTAGACACGGAATCAACGGAACCTAATCATAAAAGAGTAAAATTATCAAAAGATGAAACCTACATATGGCATTTGCGCTTAGGTCATATTAACCCTAATAGGATTAAAAGATTGGTAAGTGACGGACCTCTAAGTGACTTAAAGGTTGATGATCTACCAACTTGTGAATCTTGTTTGGAAGGTAAAATGACCAAAAGGTCGTTTATGACCAAAGGCGCAAGAGCCATCGAATGTTTAGGATTGATACACACAGATGTGTGTAGACCTATGAACATTCAAGCTAGAGGTGGATATGAGTACTTCATCACTTTCACGGATGATCACTCAAGATTTGGCTATGTGTATCTCATGAGACATAAGTTGGATGCTTTTGATATGTTCAAAGCATTTAAAACTGAAGTAGAAAATCAGCTTGAGAAACACGTAAGAATCTTGAGGTCCGATCGTGGTGGAGAATATCTATCTGGTGAGTTTCAACAATATCTTATTGATAATGGAATAATTTCTCAATTTTCTACACCAGACACACCTCAACAAAATGGGGTGGCAGAAAGGAGAAGTAGAACTCTTTTGGATATGGTTAGGTCTATGTTGAGTTATTCAATGCTCCCTAGTTATTTTTGGGGATATGCTTTACAAACTGCCATGTATATTCTAAACGATGTACTATCTAAGTCGCTTCCTAAAACACCGCATGCGTTATAGACAGGGCGAAAGCCTAGTTTACAACACTTAAGGATATTTGGATGTCTTGCGCATGTGTTAAAAGGAAAGACAGAAAAGATAAAGTCCCGTTCTGAAACATGCATATTTGTAGGGTATCCAAAAGGAACAAAAGGATATTATTTTTATAGTCCTTCCGATCTTAAAGTATTTGTTTCGACAAATGCTAAATTTCAAGAAGAGGACTATATGAATAATTTTGTTCCTAAAAGTAGAATAGTCCCAAATGAGCTTTTAAGAGATACAATTCCACAAGAGGTTTCGCAACCAAGCCCAATTGTAAGTTCCGTACCAACTCAAAATCAACAATCTACCATACCTTATCGTAGTGGGAGGGTTGTTAGACAACCTGAGAGATACATCGGTCTAGGAGAATCTGTAGAGAATCTTATGAAAGACAATGATCCCTATACGTACAAGGAAGCAATGGAAGATGTTGATTGTCGCCATTGGCAAAAGGCAATGCAATCCGAAATTGAATCTATGTTTAAAAACAAAGTCTGGTCTCTTGTAGACTTGCCTAGAGGGATAAAACCCATCAGATGCAAGTGGGTATACAAGAGGAAAAGAGGAATGGATGGTAAGGTGGAAACCTTTAAAGCTAGATTGGAAGCTAAAGGTTATACACAGAAGGAAGGTATCGATTATAAAGAAACCTTCTCTCCTGTGGCCACGCTTAAATCCATTAGGATACTTTTATCCATTGCGGCATCTCTAGACCTTGAGATTTTTCAAATGGATATCAAGACAGCTTTCCTTAATGAAAGTCTTGATGAAATCATCTACATGATGCAACCAGAAGGATTCATTGAAAAGGGCCAAGAGTAAAGGGTATGCAAGTTGCAAAGATCCATATATGGATTGAAGCAAGCATCCAGATCCTGGAACATAAGGTTTGATCAATCCATAAAAGGTCTTGGATTTATTCGAAACCTTGATGAATCTTGTGTAAACAAAAGGATTAAAGGCGATAAGTTTGTTTTCCTAGTTCTTTACATTGCTGATATACTAATCATCAGAAACGATGTAGGTGTATTGATATCAATAAAAGAATACTTAGCAAAACAATTTGATATGAAGGACTTAAAAGAAGCAAGATATATTCTTGGTATCCAAGTCATAAGGGATATAAAGAATAGAACGATTGCATTATCCCAAGCTTCATACATAGATAAAATCTTGTCTAGGATTTCCATGCAAGATTCCAAGAAAGGCATGTTACCCTTCAGACATAGAATCAAACTTTCTAAGAAACAAGTTCTTAAGAATGAGTATGAAGAGCAATTCATGAGTAGGATTCCGTATGTTTTGGCAGTAGGAAGTCTCATGTATGCAATGCTCTGTACTAGACTAGATATTTGTTTTGCTGTGGGCATAGTTAGCAGGTTTCAATCAAAGCCTTGTCCTGATCACTGGACGACAGTCAAGCAAATTTTCAAGTATCTTAGAACAACGAAACCATGATCTATGTTTACTATTGAAGGAGGGGAAGTCATATGGAGTAGTATCAAGCAATCTTGTATTGTTGATTCCACCATGGAAGCCGAGTATATTACTGCATGAGAGGCTGCTAAAGAGGTTGTCTGGCTCCGCCAATTCTTTATTGACTTGGAAGTGGTTCCTGATGTGAATAAGCAGATCACTATCTATTGTGATAATAGTGGAGCAGTGGCTAATTCGAGAGAACCAAGAAGTCATGAAAAAAGGAAACACATTGAAAGAAAGTATCGACTTCTAAGGGAAATTGTGCATAGGGGTTACATGACGATTACCAAGATCGCGCCAGTAGAAAATCTAGCGGATCCCTTTACAAAGGCTCTTCCACAAAAGAGTTGTGATGGGCATCTAGAGAACATAGGGATGAGAGATATGACACATTTTCTATAGAGCAAGTGGGAGATTGTTAGGATTATGCTCGATAGCAAGAGTGTAATATTGAATTTGACAATCTTTCCATATTAATAAAGTGATTTCTAGTTTAACAAATCTTATAGTATTTATAGTTTAATTATTATAATTGTCAAAAGTAAATAATCATAAGGTCAAATCACAATGAGAAAAGAAGAATTGTTCATACATCTAGACATGTATGAGGTAGACACAATTCTTTAGTTAGTCTTGAATAATATTCACAACTTAAGATAAAAGGTTGGGAGCCTTTATCTTGTCAAAGTTATAGATTCTTTTGCTAGCATTTGAGTGGGATCAAATGTGGTGTCTCTGGGCAAAAGAATCTAGTGCACTGAGTGCATTGAATAGGATCACAATGAAATACTTAATCTAGAACCGTCGATAGATAAAAGTTTTTGATTTGAAGACAATCAGAGAGTCTATCTCAATCCTGAGATAAATGATGGACTTATGGTTGCAAGTGTTATCATTTAAGCTATCAACGAGTACGATTATACAGCATAGTCTATCCTCGATAGTTTGGTGGTATTCATTTGTTAATCGATAGAGGACTTTATTTATAGATATGGACATCGTGGCTCCATTTATTAATGAGAGTAGAATATTATCATATGGATGTTTTGAGGTACTGGATATTAAATCTTAACATGAAGTTTTTAATAGTGTCAAAAGATACTACACTTTCAACTCATGTTTCATATATTGTCTTTATCTTCATATATTGAGTTGAATTCTTATTTTTTGGGTTGATTACCTTATATTTCCATGTCCCTGAGGGAGTCCCGGTTCATAATCTTAAAACTGATTCAAATTCGGAGTTCAGAACCAAAAGAACGGTCGAAGAATGCGAGGGGAGCGCAAGGGGTGAGGTGCGATGGCTTAAGCCATCACCAAGCACCATCCAAAGATGGCGCGTGGCCATCTCGGCCACAAAAGTGTTCTGGCCCGAGATGCCCATGTGCCATCTCGGGGAGACACTAAGAAAGAAGGGAAAAATGGTCTTTTTGGTTTTTCACTCATTAAAACCTCTCATTCCCTCTCATTTCAAAAGATAAGAACAAGTTGAGAAATTGAAGAACAAGTACAGAATTTTTCTCTCAACATTTTGATTTTTGTTTTTGTGATAACTTCTTCATTTCTACTCTGAATCACTTGATTGAAAAATCGATTTCGAGTGTCTTGAAGAGTTATACAAATCCCACACATTTCCATAACCAAAGTATGTCTACAGATTTCATTGTGATCTGATCATCAGTTTGTGATTGCATTCTTGTTGGTAAAATCATTTTCTTCTTAGTTTTCTTCTTAGATATTTTCATTGATTGATGTTATTTGTTGAAGAAGTATGACAAGGATAATTTTGATATCATTTTGTGGTTTGTTGATTTGATTTTCAAGTTTAGCTAGATTTGTGATATATTGAATGATTTGTGCTAAACTTGATAAACTTGAAATTGTTTCTAGAAATCTTTTGTTCTCATGCTTGATTGATTGTTTCTAGATCTAATTTCATTTTCTAAGAACTAGGTTTGTTTCAATTGATGTCTATATCTTCATATCTATGTTCTTAGTTGATAACATGCTTAGGTTGACTAGATGCATTTGTACTTGTTCTTTGAAAGCATAATCTAGCCATCTTGTTGCATGTCCATAGAATTTGTTGATCATCATTTTCTATATTGAGTGCTTGTTTGCACTTTACATTCATGATCACTTAGATGCTATGTGAAGAGGTAGAAAGTCTCATATCTTAGAGTGATTCTTTGATTTGAGCAATTGTAAGTCTTAGCTAGAGTTGGGAGGACTTGGATAGCTAAGCAAGTGGAAGTCTTGGCAAGAGTTGGGAGGCCTCGGATAGTCAAGCAAGAAGTCTTGTCTAGGGTTTGGAGGATCCAGATAGGTGAGCAAGAAATATTCCTAGAGGTTTGGGGTCTTGGATAGGAAGTCGACTTAGTAGATCACTAGGTTAAAGATAGAGTGAGAGTGAGAGCTTGTAGAGCATGTGTGATTGCTTGAGTGTGTAACTCTATTTGAAATAGTGGATTTGCTTCTGTCGGTGGTTGTGGTATCAACCTGTGGATGTTTCCTCTTTGAAGGTTTTACCACGTAAACATTGTGTGTCGTTGTTTGCAATTTTCATTAAGCATTGTTTGAATTGCATTGTTTTTAAAGAAGATAAAAATTGGAGCATATACCTATTCACCCCCCCCCCCCCCTCTAGGTATATTCACACTATAAAGATAAAGGGAATTTCAATTGGTATCAGAGCCGGTGTCTAGACGCACTTAGATAGATCTTCTTTGTAGTGTTTGTTATCTTCTTTTGTTTCATCTTGATTATAGAAATGTATTCTTTTGTGGCTTCTTTTGTTGAAGGTGAGTCTATTGACTTAGATGATCAAAAGATCAAAGATCTTATTCAAGAAAATGAAAGGATCTCTAAGATCAATAAGTCTCTCACTAAGAAGTTAGAAAATCATGATTGTAGCTCAAAATGTGTTATTGATCTAAATGACAAAATTCTTAATCTTGAGAAAAATTTGATTGATAGCAATGATAGATTAAGTATTTTGAAGCATGAAATTGAGCAAAGAGATGATTCTTTTGATCATGCTAGAAGAGTTGAAAATGTGCTTAGAGCAAAACTTAATGAGCATGAGAATCAAGAAAAAGTGCTTAATAACAAACTCAATGAGGCTAAAGAGATGATTAACAAGATGTTATCTAGCTCTAACAAAGTGAAAGCTCTCATTAAGGTTGGAAAACCTTCAAGCGACAAAAGAGGTTTAGGATATGTTAATGAAAAATCAACTCCTTCATCTAACAAATCTACTTTTGTCAAAGCTTGTAGCAATTTAGATGTAGGTACACTCTCTAACGGTAAAGCCATGAGTGCTACCGGAGATGCCTCAACATCAACAATGAAAGTCAAGGAAAAGACTCAACAATGCCAAAGATAAGCTATATCATCATCAAATGCAAAAGGCAAGACATCTAGCGTTGCACACCAAAGAGGTAAAAATGTGAGAAGGCTAAATGAGTTGAATGCTCAAGTAAATGGTAAACATTTCAAATTCATACCTATTTGTCATTATTGCAACATGGTAGGACACATAAGACCTAGATGTTATAAAATACATTCGTAAATGTAGAATTGCCAATGATTTGCATGATATGTCTTTGAATGGTCCTAGGAGATCATCCATGTATGGATCTAGTATTAGAAATAAGAAGACCTTGGAAAAGCATGTTGATAATAAATGTGTTGATGATTTGTTTGTTAAATCTTGTGATGTGCCTCGTTCTACTATGCATAAGAAAGTTGATAATGCTTTGTTTGATTTGTTTGAAAATGTGACTAATGGAGTCAAAGTGCCTAAAAACAAGTCAAAGCATGTTAATAAAAGTAGGAATGAGTAACTTGTCAAGAAAGTTTGGGTTAGGAAAAACACAACACAATGTTTGGTTACACAATATGCTTTAAAAGCTAGTTCATCTTATTGTTGGTACCTAGATAGCGGTTGCTCTAGGAATATGACCGGTAACAAGGAATTCTTTAAGAATCTTGTTATGAATGATGGTGGATGGGTTACATTTGGTAATGGTACCAAAAAGAAAGTTATAGGCAAGGGAACAATTTGTATTCCCGGATTGCCTAAACTTCGTGACACCTTGTATGTAGGTGGTCTATAAGCTAATCTAATAAGCATCACTCACTTGTGTGAAATTTTTAAAGAAGTTAGCTTTAATAAGGATGCGTGCATGATAATTGATAAAAGGGAAAAATGGTTTTGAAAGTAAAAAGGTCTTCGGACAATTGTTATTGTTTAGAGGTTGATCCACTAACATGTAATATGGCACATGAGTGCAACAAGCTTGAATTATGGCATGAAAGATTGGGCCACATGAATTAAAAAGATTTAAAGAAACTTGGAAAATATAACATTGTTATAGGTCTTCTTAGTCTTGGTAAAAAACTTGATGGTGTTTGTTAACCTTGTCAATTAGGTAAGCAAACAAAAGTGTCTCATAAAAAGAACACTAATTTTGCTACTAAGAAGCCCTTTGAACTTGTGCATATGGACCTAATGGGACCAATCCAAACTGAAAGCATAAATGGCAAGAAATACATTTTTGTATGTGTTGATGACTTTTCTCGGTTTGCTTGGGTATATTTTCTTAGAGACAAGACCGAAACTTTTGGTTACTTTAAGAATTTTTGTAATCAAGTTCAAAATGAAAAAGGTCTTGGAATCAAGAAAATATGTCGCATTAGGAGTGATCATGGAAGTGAATTTGAAAATGCTAGATTTAGTGAGTTTTGTGATGATTATAGGATTTCACATGAGTTATCGGCTCCTAAAACTCCTCAACAAAATGGTATTGTTGAGAGGAAGAATCGTGTCTTGCAAGAGATAGCTAAGGTCATGCTCAATAGCAAGAAAGTCCCTAGAAATTTTTGGGCCGAAACGGTCAATACCGCATGCTATGTCACTAATAGAGTTTTTAGAAGGCTCGGCACAAAACAAACCTCCTATGAACTTTCGAAGGGCAAGAAGCCCAATGTGAGTTTCTTCCACACTTTCGGGAGTAAGTGTTTTATTTTGAATGATAGAGATAACTTAGGAAAGTTTGATGCTAAAAGTGATACTGGTCTCTTTCTTGGGTATGCTAATAATAGTCGTGCATATAGAGTGTTCAACTTGAAAACTAAGACTATTATGGAGTCTCTTAATGTGAAAATAGATTATCTTAGCATGCTTGATTTGTGTGATAATCATGGTGTCAATGAACCTAAAGAACATTTTTTGAATGACACTAAAGCACCTATTGATGTGACTAGTTGTTGTGAAAGTGAATCTAGTCATAATGACGATGTTGGTAGTGTTGCTAGAGAAGAAAGTCAAGAGTTAGAAAATGGTTTAAATGATGACCAACAAGATGTTGAAAATTCTAATTCTAGACTTAGGAACATGCATTACCAATAAGACATCATAGGTGATTTGAATGAAGGGGTTAGAACTAGAAGGCAACTAGTTAACCAAATTTCATATGCTTGCTACACTTCTCAAATTGAGCCCAAATTTTTTAATGAAGCAATTATTGATGAATATTGGGTTAATGCCATGAAATTAGAAATAAATCAATTTGAGAGGAATGAAGTATGGTCCTTAGTTCCTAGACCAAAAGATATCAATGTGATTGGTACAAAATGGGTGTTTAGGAATATGACCGATGAATGTGGCAAGATTGTGAGAAATAAAGCAAGACTAGTGGCTCAAGGATACACTCAAGTTGAGGGTGTAGACTTTGATGAGACTTTTGCACCCGTTGCACATCTTGAGTCCATTAGACTTTTGTTGTCCATTGCATGTCTTAAGAAATTCAAATTGTTTCAAATGGATGTCAAAAGTTCTTTTCTCAATGGATACCTTCAAGAAGAAGTGTATGTTGAACAACCTAATGTTTTTGTAGACCCACACTCTCTTAATCATGTGTTTAAGTTGAAAAAGGCTCTTTATTACCTTAAGCAAGCCCCTAGAGTTTGGTATGATAGGTTGACTCAATATCTTATTGACAACTTGATGCAGCAGCAGTAGATCAATTGGCATTAGATTATATGGAGAGGTGGGATATGAGAAAAACTAAGGAAAATGGCCATTTCAATCCTACTAGTCCGGGTGACGGAATCAGAATGACTTGAAATTTTGACAGCTGATGCGTTTCGGCAAGACCTTTCAAAATCACGAGCTTTGCTCATGCGACATACCCTTTTTTAGTCGAATTCCATCGTTTAGGCCATGAAAAGACCGTTTTTGTAGTTTTAGGAAAGTTTCGTTTTTTGAATAAATCAAGTTTCCCAAGTCCGAATCGACTTCCGTCAATTTCGGGATGCTTAGGATTCGTAGTAGAATTTGTTTTTGCTTTAATCTCGTTTTTTTTCTTTTTTGGTAATTTTTCCTTTTTTTGGCTCGTTTTCTTGTTTTTCAAGGAATACGATTAGGTTTAGGTTTTATTCGCTTTAAATAAGGATGTAAGCCGAAAGGCTAATCAATTATTGATTAATAAAATTTAGAGTTTCTCTAATTATCTCCAATTTCGGTATTCTTTTTGAATCAACGAATTTGAAGCCTAATATTCCGGTATTCGTGAACGAATCAACGGAATTTTAGCAGGTTGTTTCTAATTGTTTATTGCAGGTTTTTCTTGAGAGAGCTTCCACTACATCAACCCAATATAGGATAGGTGCTATTGATAGAACATTATTTGTCAAGCATTATAACAATGACATTTTTGTTGCACAAATATATGTTGATGATATAGTGTTTGGGTCTACATGTAAAACCAAGGTTGATGATTTTGTGAATGTGATGTCCAGAGAATTTGAAATGAGTATGGTAGGTGAACTCAATTACTTTCTAGGCATGCAAGTGAAACAATCTAGCAATGGTATCATGTTGTCACAATCTAAGTATGCTAGAAATCTTGTTAAGAAATTTGGCCTTGAAAGTGGAAAAGAATTTGAAACACCTATGAGTACAATATTAAAACTTGACAAAGATGAAAAAGGAAAAAATGTTGATCAAAGTCTCTATAGGAGCATGATAGGTAGCCTTCTCTACCTAACGGCTAGTAGGCCGGATATTTGTTTTAGTGTAGGTTTGTGTGCTAGGTTTCAAGCTAATCCAAAAGAATCTCACTTGAAAGCCGTTAAAAGAATCATTAGGTATATAAAAGGAACACATAATCTTGGTTTATTCTATTCCTTTAATACTAATGATATTCTTGTTTGCTATTGTGATGCGGATTGGGCAGGAAACATTGATGATTGTAAAAGCACAAACAAAATTCCGTTTACCTTTCATCATCCGAAGCCGAGTACATTGCAGCCGGAAGTGCTTGCACACAACTTTTATGGATGAAACAAATTCTCAAGGATTATGAGATAAATCAAGGT
Source organism: Dipteronia dyeriana (assembly GCA_032871835.1). Taxonomy (NCBI): domain Eukaryota; kingdom Viridiplantae; phylum Streptophyta; class Magnoliopsida; order Sapindales; family Sapindaceae; genus Dipteronia; species Dipteronia dyeriana. Next base: position 30,748,958 of record CM065299.1, read on the forward strand.
AAAATGACTCTCTATTGTGATAATATGAGTGTCATTAACATCTCTAAAAATCCGGTTCAACACTCACGCACAAAGCATATAGACATTAGGCATCATTTCATTAGAGAACTTGTTGAACATTCAATAGTAACTCTTGAACATATGTCTATTAAGAATCAACTTGCTGACTTGTTCACAAAGCCCTTGGACAAAGAGAGATTTGTATCTCTTAGAAAAACCATTGGCATGATTTGTGTTGATTAATGCTTGTGTGTGGTTATGAGTGGCTTGATAAGCAAAACTATATTGTATATCTATTTATTTGAGAGCTACTCATGTGAGAAGTAATGATCTTGAAAAAAAAACTTTTATTGCTTCTAGATCATGCACTTAAGTCTTTGTAAATCTTGTTTTTAAAAGTGCACAAATGCTTCTCTTATATGTTTAAGTTTGAGTAATTGAGTTTGAAAGCATGTAGATTATGGATGCATCTTGATGTTCATTGTCTAGTACATGATAGATGACCTACGGTTAGTATCCATTTTGCTTCGGCATCTACATAGAACTCAACGAGCACCTTCATGGAAAGGGCTACACACCTTGGTTGTAAAGCCGCCCAATGTAGGAAAGGGCTACACAATTGTGATGAGTGAAAGCCATCATGAAGAGTATATGTTTATGTTAGAAAAATCAAAGAAGTGTTGAAAAAGAACCATTTAAAAAGAAAAATCTTTAATACAAAGCTAAAAAGAAATGGAGGAAGGCTTAAAATGGAGTTTAGTTGAAAATTATGATTGCTCGGATTGAAAAACAGAAATGGAATGATGAGCCACATGCACACACACGCTCATATGTTGATATCTATTCTCTTTAAACCAAAAATCCGGATGATGATCGGTTTGACCTTGATTGGAAAAGCTTTAGATAGATAGGTGTTGAAATAGTTTGCATGTTGATATCATATTAACTCCTTTTATATATGCTTGAAGCATCTTTCACACACACACATTTTTGCTTAATGTGCTTGATTCATTAGCAATAAGAGATTATCTTTGAAAGAATAACAAAAATCTATGGTTCTCTTATTAATTTTGGACAATAATGGTTTACTATTTTTTTTATTGCTTGAAATGTGTGAATGTGTGATTCCCTTGTGAACAAGTTAACTTGCTTATTAATATATGGAGCATATGTTAAGGGGGAGATTAGTTTGTTAAACATAGTTCTCTATACAACTTGTTTGCTCACTATCTCATGATTTCATTATGCATCCCTTATACTCTTATTGACATTTTCAATTGGCATCTCTCTTTCTAGGTTGTGTAATATGAATTTTGTCTATTCCTTGTCAAAATAAGGGAGAAAGTGTTTCCTCACCATGTTACTTGCTTTTGATATAAGGGGGGAGACAATCCATTAATAGGGAGAAATTTTGGCTTAAGGGGGAGAAAGTAAGGGGGAGAAAATCTTTGTGTTTGCATGAGATAAGAAGTGCTAAGGGATCTTTTGTTTAGTATTTGTATATTGTTTGTTTATCTCACCTATCTTCTTTGTAGAAGATTTCTTTTGGTTGTTCTTGTCTCACAGGTACTTTGAATGTGTAAAGATATTCTTGAAGACTCATGAAGGCATTTTAGTCTAGGAATATCTCTTTGTAATGTAAGGATGTGATAATGCAATCATCATTGATTATGAGTGATCACTGTAATGGTGAGGTAGAGGTTTTGTCATGGAATGGCCAAATGGGGAGATTGTTAGGTTCTAGAGTTGTGTTGGCTTGATTCCATGACATAACTTCATTTCTTTGTAATGCTTAGTTGCTTAAGTGATTCGTTATGATAAGAGCTTCAAGGAAGAAAAGCAACTTCTCATGATGCAAAGTTCGTCTTCAAGAGGATTGGTACTATTCTTGGATGCTAAGGTATCGAGATCCTTCTTCCTCTTGCAAGGCATAGGCGCACACACACACTCAATTCATACATTTGTGTCTCTACTTCGTAGCGCATCATTTGGTATAACACTCTTACACACTTGAAGTTCATTCCTCATGCATTGGTATGAAAGTAACATGTTTTGGGAAATGCATGATTGGAGACTATCTCTATGTAGTTTGCATTCTTTTGTGAAATGTGTTTGTTTGTGTATTTGTTTGTATAACATGGATCTTGAACTTTATTTTAGTCTTAGATTACTCATGATTGAGTTCCGTTCATTTCGGTTACTCATACTATTGATTTCGAGTTCTAAGTCAAAAGATACTACTCTTTCAACTCATGTTACATACATTGTCTTCGTCTTCCTATATCAAGTCGAATTCTTATTTTCTGGTTAAGTATCTTATATTTCCATGTCCGTGAGGGAGTACTGGTTTGTAATCTTCAAACGGATTCGAATTCAAAGTTTGGAGGCCAAAGAACGGTCAAAGAACGCGAGGGGAGCGCAAGGGGTGAGGTGAGATGGCTTAAGCCATCACCAAGCACCATCCCGAGATGGCGCGTGGCAGATGGGTTATATTTGGTGATGGTACAAAAAAGCAAGTTCTAGGCAAGAGAACAATTTGTATTCCCGGATTGCCTAAACTTCATGACACCTTGTTTGTAGATGATCTACAAGCTAATCTAATAACAATTTGTAATCTTCAAACAGATTCAAATTCGGAGTTTGGAGGCCAAAGAACGGTCGAAGACGCGAGGGGAGCGCAAGGGGTGAGGTGTGATGGCTTAAGCACCAACCCGAGATGGCGCGTGGCCATCTCAGCCACAAGAGTGTTCTTCCCTGAGATGCCCACGTGCCATCTCAGGGAGACACTAAGGAAGAAGGGTAAAATGGTCTTTTTGGTTTTTCACTCTTTAAAACCTCTCATTCCATTTTCATTTCAAAAGATATGAACAAGTTGAGAAATTGAAGAACAAGTGCAGAATTTTTCTCCCAACATTTTGATTTTTGTTTTTGTGATAACTTCTTCATTTCTACCCCGAATAACTTGATTCAAAAACTGAATTCGAGTGTCTTGAAGAGTTCTACAAACCCCAAGCATATCTAGAACCAAAGGATGTCAACAGTTTTCGTTGTGATCTGATCTTCAGTTCGTGATTGCATCCTTGTTGGTAAAATCATCTTCTTCTTAGTTTTCTTCTTAGATCTTCTTATTGATTGATGTTACTTGATTAAGAAGCATGACATGGATTATTTTGAAATCAATTTGTTTTTATTTGTTGATTTTCAAGTTTAGCTAGACTTGTGATATATTGAAAAATTTGTGCTAAACTTGATAAACATGAAATTGTTTCTTGAAATCTTTTGTTCTTATGCTTGATTGATTGTTTCTAGATCTAATTTCATTTTCAAAGAACAAAGTTTGTTTCAATTGATGTCTATATCTTCATATCTATGTTTTTAGTTGATAACATGCTTAGGTTGACTAGATGCATTTGTGATTGTTCTTTGAAAGCATAATCTAGCTATCTTGTAGCATGTCCATAGAATTTGTTGATCATCATTTTCTATGTTGAGTGCTTGTTTTCCAATTTGCATTCATGATCACTTAGATGCCTTGTGAAGAGGTAGGAAGTCTCATATCTTAGAGTGATTCTTTGATTTGAGCAATTGTAAGTCTTAGCTAGAGTCGGGAGGACTTGGATAGCTAAGAAAGTGGAAGTTTTGGCAAGAGGTGTGAAGCCTCGTATTGTTGAGCAATGAAGTCTTGGCTATAGTCGGGAGGAATCGGATAGTCGAGCAAGAAGTCTTGCCTAGGGTCAGAAGGATCCAGATAGGTGAGCAAGAAATCTTTCTAGAGGTAGGGCTCTTAGATAGAAAGTCGGCTTAGTAGATCACTAGGTTCAAGATAGAGTGAGAGTGAGAGCTTGTAGAGCATGTGTGATTGCTTGAGTGTGTAACTCTATTTGAAATAGTGGATTTTCTTTTGCCGCTGGTTGTGGTATCAACCCGTGGATGTTTCCTCTTTGGAGGTTTTACCACGTAAATATTGTGTGTCATTGTTTGCAATTTTCGTTAAGCATTGTTCGAATTGCATTGTTTTTAGAGAAGATAAAAATTGGAGCATATACCTATTCACTCCCCACCAACCCCCACCCCCCCCCCCCCCCCCCCCCCCCCCCCCCCCCCTCTATGTATATTCACACTATAAAGATAAAGGGAATTTCACCAAGTAAATCTACCTAAGGAAAGGATTCTTAACTACCAAGTAAATCCTTCTTAGGAAAAGAACTAAGTCTTCTAATTATATTAAGTGAAATTTCGGCCAACTATGTATATATATGAGGAGGATTGAATTCCTTTTAAAAAAGGATTCTTAACTACCAAATAAATCCACCTAAGGAAAAGATTCTTGCCAACCAAATAAATCCTTCTTAGGAGAGGACTTATGACCCTAAATATAGGTTTGGAAATTTCGGCCAGCTCTATGGTTTTCTAATCAGAGGAATTTCGGCCAAGCTAAGCAATTTTCAAGAATAGAATTTGGCCTTGCAAGAGAGAATTTTGAGGGAGAATTTTTTTTTTTTTACGATGGATAAAATTCGATCAACTCATAGAGATAGTGTGAATTCGGCCAAGAAGAGAGAAAAAGAGAATGTTTTTGTTTTCGATAGTACACTAGTATCTTTTATATCAAAAGGGTCTTGTAACTAATAATGAAGATGATTTTGTTTGTTTCCATTCTGAGGTATATAATATAAAGATAAGGAGCCCACACTTCTAGGTGAGTCACGTTCATGATTGGATTGGAAAATCTTACAGATTTAATTCGACGCTAGATCCATCGTCACGAAAAAAAAGGTACAACACTTTTTTATATACATCAATTAATCTAGGGTTAAGGTTCTTGTTATTAAAGGGGAAATTTTTTATTTATACGCAAACCTAATTTCCTTTTGATCATGCTTCCGTTGTGTTTTGAACACGTTTTTTCCCTACACCCTTACCCTTGTAATTCAGGAAGCAAACATCCATCTGAGAGGTAGGAGGTGCCCTGGGATCCCAGTAGGGATACACCCATTACCCCTCATCGCAGCAGCATGAGGAGGAGTCCTGGTAGCTTGAGTGACAGGAGGCCTAGGTAGGGTAGGATCTATAGAAGCAAGAATATCGTCCAATGACCTAGGCTTCTACTGAGCCGGTAACAGAACAGTGGAAACTGTATAATTCATCAAAGGATTAGAATAAACAAGCGAGAAATGAAGAATCCAAGGTAGCAAAAGCAAAAATATTTGACACACTTGAGAAGCAGTCGAAAATGCGTAGCTACCGGTTCACCCGGCTGGGTTAGTAGGCGTCTGAGGTAGGATACCTTAGGTTGACAAAGTTCCGTTCAATGATCGCCTTTAGAATCGCCCTAGACTTAGTGATAAGGGAAACCTTTCCCCAGGTTGGCTTGCCACTAAACCTAGTTGGGACCTGGTATTCGGTGCCTCCGATGAAGGCCTTCACACAATACCACACACTCTTCCTTCCATAGGTTATTCAACCTTGTAGAACCAGGGACTATGAAGTTTAAGCGATTCTCTGTCCAGATGTAGAACTTCCCCCTTAGACTAGGAGAGTTAGCAGTAACATGGAAAAAAGACTCTAGCTCGTCTGGTCCTTATTCCCGATCGATACTCTCATTCTCACACCGTTCCTTCCATGGCACGAGAAAACCCACCAGATGTCTCTAGAACCCTATAAAATGAGCCTTCAGGGTAGCAGTAGGAAAATTCCTTGGTTTCATGGCACATGAGAGAGGGATTGAATCTAAAGCAAACAAGATCAAGGCTATCTTATACCTTGAATCTCCTACTTCTCTCAAACAGGTGCAGGGTCTAACTGGTCTAGTAACAACTCTAAACCATTTCATATCGTGATCTACAGATAAGTGCATCCCCTTTCTCAAAGCAATCAAATAGTGACAAAAAAAATAGGACAGGGAGAGCGAATCGGTTTTCCAATCTTTAAAGGATTATCCAACTATCCCTCCACTACTAGTGAAGCTTGTGCCGAGAGAAGAATTGCAACTGTATCTGGTGATTGCAGTACTTTTAATCTTACTTTTGTTCAATTTAAAAGAAAAGTTCGTTCACTGGGATCAGTGATTCTACTAGTTGAACACTAATTAATCTAATTAAATCCTTATCTAAGTGCATGAAAACTGAATGGCATAATGCTTGTCTTGGGTTGGTATTCAAATTCACTAACATGCAAGAATGCAATAAACAAAATAACACAAAAACTCACACAAAAATATGAATATGAGAGAACGCTAGGGAATCAATGAAACCGAATTAAACTACTCAATGTAATCCATAAGTCTCATTAAAGCACTTAAATCCAATTGGTAGTGTTTGTTTCATTAAGCACCTAATCTTTTCTATTACTTACACACGGTAATGTAATGAGCAATGGTTAGAATTAGTTTTTAATTAAAACTCTAAACCAAATCACACGTAGCATGGTCATTCATATGGAAATTTTCTCAATTATAAAGCTTGCAGTTAAGGATTAAATGGGATGGTCACCCACATTTAACCCTTGACATCAAAAATAAACTAATCCTAACACAAACAATAATTAAGGTCTCATTTGAATATAAGTGGAGGAATTAGAGCAAGTATTTCAATAAAAGAGACTACCAAGGCATTTACTTAAAAACAATTAGACTACAGGATTCCAAGAGTTGTTCAACCGGTTCACATTAATTCCATAACCTAGAAATTAGTTACACATCAGGGAAGAAAAATAAAAACAAAGAAGAGTTAAAGAAGAAACCAAAGTTGGTCATTTGAGGTTCCTTGATTTGTAAGCTTCCTCTTCTTGCTTTCCAAGGTTCCAAGATGGATGAAGGAATGAAAGTATCTAAAGATGGTGATGGAAGGGTGAACACGTCCAAAAGTTCTTATGGCTAATGTTACATCAACATAAACTAAGATGGGTATTTATATAGGTCCAAAAATAGGCCAGGAATCAACCTAGAAACACGTGCTAGCAAACTGTCGCCTGACTGAGTGTCGCGGTCATCCATAACGATATCCTGACCGCGATACCTCGCTTCTTCGATCTGCATCTCCTTTCCAGGTGACATCTCAAGCAACAGTGGCTAGAAAAGTTGTTGTTGCCTGTAATGTCACGGTCTCCCATTACAACACTTAGACCGCGACATGTCGCTTTTTTTAATTTCTTGCATGCTCTCCAAGTGACACTTTAGATAATTCCTAAAATAAGTTGTTGGCGGTTGTCATGTCGCGACCTTCCCTGACGATGCACCATGACCGCGACAACTCGTGCCTTTTGTCAAGTTGCCAATTTCTAGGTCTTTTGGGTCCCAACTTCAGTCATATCTCCCGTATGATACCCCTAATATAAAATCCTGCAAAATACTTTTTTTGAGCCATTAAACACTTGATTTTAACAGAGAATTTAACAATAAGCATAGGAAGAAGGACTCGAAATCTAGTGTTATCATGACTCGATCAACACCCTCAAACCTAGCCTTTTGCTCGTCCTCGAGCAAAATCAAGAGAAAACAATAACAAAAACCAACAAGCTACAACATGAAGACTCGATAATGAGAAAAGAAATTCAAATAACAATAACTCAAAAACTGTATTTTCAACCGGTGATGAGATGCAAAGAGGTGTGGATAAAGAGAGTAGACACATGTAAAACATTCTCAAGCAACTCAAGGCACTCACCGGACACTCGAACAACATGAATCCTACACCTAGAGTGCTCTCGTGTTGGGAACTACTCACTCTCACACCTCAAGCATAATTCGCTTTGACTCTAAACCTCACGTGGATATTCTCTTTTATTTCCTCTCGGAGTCCTAAGTTCACACTCATGCAAAGTATGCAAGGATAGAGTTATGCATCAAAATCAAATACTTGCTTACAATAAAAAAATGAAACGTTATTATTTATGTGAACTAGCCTAGGAAATGAATCAAATGCCAAGGACATGAAAGATCATGCTTCAACAAACATTCCTAATCTAGAGTTCATATTAGATCATTTAGCTTTTCCCTTTGGTGGTAATGGAGCCTTTCAGCGAAATATGGTGAGCAAGGAATTGGAAACAGAATTCAAAAGTCACCAATCATGCTAAGACACTACACGATACACCAAATACTTAAGCTTTATTCACATCACTCATGGCACTAGTTATTAGGCTTGACTTTTCATTACACTTGTGTTATACATGAGTATTCTACTAGTGAGTACTTTACAATTACATACAAGACTCTTATCTCTTCTTTTTTTTCTTTTAAAATTGACACTTAAAGCTCATAAGTGCACATTTTCGTACTTTTACAATTTTGAGCCTTTTGCCTTGCACATCTATTAACATAGCTTAAGTACACATCACTCTTCATATTTAGAACTTTTCTTCCTTTCAACCACAACACAACACATCTTAACAAGATTGGCAATGAGGGTAGGCATGTGTTTAGGTTTAGGCTATATGGTGTAATGTGGTTCCAAAAGATGGGTAAGTGTTTGGCCTCAATATTGGCTTGGGAGCACACAAATAGGGACAGGGAATGTGTTTAGGCTAACTTGAGTAGTTAAGCACACACATTGCTTAAAATCATTTCCATCATTCATCTATCAAAGGAATGTAAGTATCCATCATGCAATCCATAAATATAATCAATGTGATGTCCTATGGGAATTGATACGCGTGACGAGGTAAGTGTTTAAGATGAAACAATAATAACACTCAAATACGCTTTTTAAGGCTTGTGTTTGTGAACTCACTAGGTGGTCACCAATATTAGAATAAGATGTTTGAGCATCGAGTCCCCTCAACTTGAACATTAAAGGATGGGACAAGCCCATGAAATGCAAATGAGACCCTAGAGATACAACAAGATGATCAATCGAGCACATTATACATAAATAAACACTCACACAAACACACGCTCGAAGCATCACACACAAGCTACTTGAAGCTCAAAAATTTTGGTCATGCGACTATTTTTGACAAGTATGACTCAACCAAAAATTGACTCAAAATGAAATAAAAAATTTGACTCAAATCGGTGTTGACACCCTCAAACCTAAACTCAGCATTGTCCCTGATGTTGACAATGAGAGCCCGGCTAAACCACAACAAACACAACACGGAAACAAAAAAAGAAAACACACAAAAGCTCCATCAACATTGCATGTAAAAGCTCTCCAAGGCAAGTAAACATCAACCATCACATAATACAGTGCACACCCTTATTCTAGACACAAATAAAAGAAAAGAAAAGAAATGATGTAAAAGTACCACTACGATAGAAATCCGATAATAAGAGTAATTAAAGCAATTACAAAATATAACCTAAAGCAGTAAAACAAAACAAAACAAGTCTAGCTAACAATACAACTCAAAGCTAATAATAAGGTGGTGGTGACCATGAGGTTCCGGGCATCAACTCTTTCCCCTTCCAATCGGCTGTTACTGCAGCTCTATCTTCTGTATCCTTTCTCGATATCTCTATAACAGTTTAGACAAGATCTTCCTCCTCTGAAACTACTTGTTTGTCGGCCGGGTGAACTAGGAACCAAGGCTGGAATCCTGATTCTAAAGCTAAACTTATACCCTAGGTCCATAGGTATGGAGGTCTATAACCTGGAAATGGATGTGGAGGTTGGTAACCAAGAGCTGGATACGGGTGCCATGGCTATGGAACTGCTTGATCTCTCTCTCATATGGCTATAGATGGAGCTCCTGCCTCAAACCTGTAATGTCCTGTCTAAATCTTGGATTCACAATATCTAGCTTGGCCATCATCCGTTGTTCCATCCACTGCATGTCTTGAATGATTGAGTGTTGTGCATCTCTAATGGAATTTAATTTTCCTGCATCTGCATATGCCTATTAATCTCTAGAGAGTTTAGTAGCTACCAACAAACACTCCAATGTTGGGAAGGAACCATCATCCTCAGGCAGCCGCTCATCATTAACATCTTCTGCCTGCTCATCCTGATCAGGCTCCATGTCTACGTCATTTGATTTATTCTGAACTACTCTTCCCATTTTCTTTTTGGGTCGGCTGCCCTCTCCTCTATCGGGCCTCACCAGACCTCGTCCAGGAAATAATGAATACCATGTACTGATACAAAAGTTAGGCCCGGTCTCAACGAACTAATCGAAAGACACTTCCACACTCGCCTATTGGCAGAAAAATATGATAGGATAAGGGAACACCGTTGATTCTTTCCTTGTTATTTCCCTTGCTGACTTGTGAATCTTCATTTTCACAATCACCCCCACATCTAGAGGATGCCCATGTTTAATGCAATAGAGCAAGATGGCTACCTCGTAAGATACCGTAGTGCGATGTCCGTATGGTCTCAAAGAATGAGAAATTAAAATGTGCCAGAAAGCCATCTCTAGTAGCAACCTCTTCTGCTTGATTAGGTTGGACCTGGAATTCCAGAACTCCATCGGTTGAGCTACCAAACTGTTGGCTAGGTCAATGGTCATTCTGGAGAAAATGTCAAGCTTAGGAACTCCCTTGAACTTGGCAACTGTGTGGAAGTTCATGTTGAGATTATGCTCGATAGCAAGAGTGTAATAAAGTATTTGACAATCTTTTCATATTAATAAAGTGATTTCTAGTCTAACAAATCTTATAGCATTTATAGTTTAATAATTATAATTGTCAAAAGTAAATAATCATAAGTTCAAAAGACTAAGAGAAAAGAAGAATTGTTCATACATCTAGATTTGTATGCCGTAGACACAATTCTTTAGTTAGTCTTGAATAATATTCACAACTTAATATAAAAGGTTGGGTGCCTTTCTCTTGTCAAATTTGTAGATTATTTTGCTAGCATTTGAGTGGGATCAAATGTGTTATGATGAGTATAAAATTATCAAAGTGTGGTGTCTTTGGGCAAAATAATCTAGTGCACTGGGTGCATTGAATTGGATCACAATAAAATACTTTATCTAGATCCGTCAATGGATAAAAGTTTTTCATTTGAAGACAACCGGAGAGTCTATCTCAATCCTGAGATAAATGATGGACTTATGGTTACAAGTGTTATCATTTGAGCTATCAATGAGCATGAATATATAGCATGGTCTATCCTTGATAGTTTGGTGGCTTTCAGTTATTAATAGATAAAGGACTTTATTTATAGATATGGACATTCTGGTTCCATTTATTAAATGAGAGTAGAATATCATCATATGGATGTTTTGAGGTAGTGGATATTAAATCTTAACGTTAAGTTTTCAATAGTGTCTATTCAAACAAGGATTCTGGACAAGTCATATTCAAGTTCAAACTGTGGTCATATGAGTAAATATGGTAACTTGGAGAGCTATAGGCTGTCTATGAGCTCTTGGCAATTACTGATATTCTTCACGAGGATACACTTTCTCCAATAAGGTTGTCTAGGGTATGAATGAGTAACATAACTTATTCTATATTTATTTAAGAGTTCAATTTTAGTTTTTTAATGGAATGGACTAAAATTAAATTGATCGGACCTAAGTGAATCATTTGTTGATTGTGATTGGGTTGTGTCTATTGAAGCTTAAATTTAGATAGCCTGCCAAGATTCCAAATCAACACGAACTTGCATGGATCACTTGATATATTCTACCGGACAAATTTAGGGGTCCATCTAGAATTGTATTAAGGCATATGAACTTGTTTCTTTTTGTAAGAATAGGTCTACTTCACATGTGGACTTTTTATTAAATCCAATGGATTTAATAAAATAAGAAAAATAATATATTGGCCTATATATATGTGTTGGGCGGCAAGGCTATTTAAAATAGCTTAATTATATTATTTTTAATTTATTGTTTAATTAAATGGAAATTAATTAATTTGGTAATTAATTTATTATTTAATTAAATGTTAAAATACTTTTCTAGTAGGAAATGGTCTCCTAACTTTATACTATAGTTGGTAGTATAATTAATATTAAAGACTATATTTGATAAGTAGATAAATAAAAGGAATTATTTATCTACTCAAATTAGGAAGTCTTTAATATGGTTACAAATATACTATTGAGTTGGGTTAGGAGTCTTGGTGTAGGTTAGAATTCCTTTTAGAAAAGGATTCTTAACCACCAAGTAAATCTATCTAAGGAAATGATTCTTAACAACCAAGTAAAACTTTCTTAGGAAAGAATTTGTGATCCTATATATATATATATATATATATATATATATATCTAAAATTTTGGCCAGCCCTAAACAATTCAAAGCAAGAATTTCGGCCAGCCCTGTATATTTTTAGAGAGAGATTTCGGTCAGCCCTAGTCTTTTTAGAGAGAGAATTCAACTACCATAGAATTTTGAGGGAGAAAAAATTGTTTTTGCTCTAGACAAAATTCGATCAATTCTAAGTAGTGTAAGATTCGACAAGAAAGAAAAGGAAGAAAGAACATTTATTTTTCGATAGTGCACTAGTAGCCTTTACATCAAAAGGTTTTGTGTACAACATCGAATCAAGGTTCACGTGAGTTTCAGTCAAATTGATTGATAATTTACAAGTGACCTAACGTTCTTTATTTTTCATCTTGGAGGATAATTGTAACTAACAAAGAAAAAGATTTTGTTTGTTTCCATCCTTAGGTATACAATTTAAAGAAAGGGAGCCCACACTCCTAGGTGATTCACGTTCGTGATTGGATTGGAAGATCTTGCAGATTCAATTCGGCGCTTGTTCAATCGTCACGAGAAAAAGGTATGACACTTTGTTTATACATCAACTAATCTATGGTTAAGGTTCTTCTTATTTAAAAGGGAATTTTTTTTATTTACACAAAACCCTATTTTATAGAATTTTCACGCTTTCGTTGCGCTTATTTTCCCTACAATTTGTATCAGAGCCTGGTTGTACCCTTGATTAATTGATATATGTGTTCGTGAATCTTTTTCTTTTTATTGTATATATGCATGTTTTAGAAAGAGATGTCACTCTAGGTATTCACATATATATTTATATTGGAATGTTTGGATATAAATATGTTTTATATGTGGTTTGTTATTGCTCAATTTTGGTCCTAGAATTTCAATGTATTTTTGTTTTGGGATTGTAACAAGAAGGGTGGTCTATCATAGCCATAATTTCCTTCTTGGTAGTTGCTAAGTTTTTTTTATTTTGTTGTTGTAAAAAAAAAACTGCAGAATTTTTATTTATAATTCTTCTGTAATACACTCAAGTATCAAAGGCACGAAGGTTTGAAGAATTGGAAGCAACCAGAACAAGTTTGGGACCGTGAGAGCAGTAGCTACAAACTTGTGTGCGTAGAGCATGTGGCCATGTTTGTTGTGGCATGGGCTGCGTACAACAGCCCTATGGAAGCCATGGGCTGCGCATGGCAGCCCTTTATGGGGTTGTGGCGTGCGCACGCCAATGGGTAGGGAGCCAAGGGTGCACACACCCATAGGAGGCAGCCGAGGGAGTCCAAACGACAAAGGTCACGTGAAGACTTGTTCACCAAGAAAGGAGTTTTTTGTATTCCAAGACATGTAATTTACTTGCTTTTCTAGGATGGACCAAAATTGTAGCTATTTATATTTTTTTTAAATATTGCAATGTTTGTCTTTGTTTGATAACATGTCATATAGAATATGAGTGCCACTCATATATCTCTTTTGGTATGAACATACATTAAACGGTAGGTATCTAAATTGGCATCTAGATAAATTGGTAAATCATTCTTTGGAATTCAATCACGCACCTTAAATAATTGAGTGGGAGAAGGTGTTTTGGAACACCTACGGCCTCCGAGTTTAGTTGAGTTTTATGTTTCGTGTAATAACCTCCCAAGAGGTATTCATGAATGGAATTTAGCATGATACTTTTTTACAATGATAGACTAGACAATTAACCCAAACGATATCTACTTCCAAAGGAGGGATATTCGTGAGGGATTATATTGAAGATTGATAACATGGTAACACACTCAATGTTTAAGGTTTTAGATTTGTGTTGGCTTGATTCCATAACAAAACTTCATTTCTTTGTAATGCTTAATTGCTTAAGTGGTTCGTGATGATAAGAGCTTCAAGGAAGAAAAGCAACTTCTCATGATGCAAAGTTCATCTTCAAGAGGATTGGTACTATTCTTGGATGCTAAGGTATCGAGATTCTTCTTCCTCTTGCAAGGTGTAAGCGCGCACACACACAATTCATTCATATGTGTCCCTGCTTAGTTGTTCATCATTAAATGCACACACAAACACACAATTCAAACATTTGTGTCTCTGCATCATAGCACATCATTTGGTATAACACATTCACACACTTGAAGTTGAATGCTCATGCATTTGGTATGAAAGTAGCATGTTTTGGAAAATGCATGATTGGAGACTATCTCTACGTAGTTTACATTCTTGTGTGAAATGTGTTTGTTTGTTTATATGTTTGTATAACATGGATCTTGAACTTGATTTTAGCCTTAGATTGTTCATGATTAAGTTTTGGTCATTTCGGTTACTCATACTATTGATTTCAAGCTCTAAATCAATAGATACTACACTTTCAACTCATGTTGCATACATTGTCTTCATCTTCATATATTGAGTCAAATTCTTATTTTCTGGGTTGAGAATCTTAAATTTTCATGTCCATGAGGGAATCCCAGTTCGTAATCTTCAAACAGATTCGAATTCAGAGTTCAGAGGCCAAAGAACAGTCGAAGAACGTAAGAGGAGCGCAAGGGAAGAGGTGTGATGGCACAAGCCATCACTTGGCACCTTCCCGAGATGGAACTTGGCCATCTCGGCCCCAAAGCCTTGCTGGCCCGAGACGCCCATGTGCCATCTCGGGGAGGCACTAAGGCATGAGGACAAAATCATCTTTTGGTTGTTCTCTCGTTAAAACCTCTCCTTCCCTATCATTCATTAGACAAGTTGAGAAAAACGGATTTGAAGAACAAGTGCAGAATTTTTCTCTCAACATTTTGTTTTTTGTTTTTGTGATAACTTCTTTATTTCTACTCCGAATCACTTGATTCAAAAATATATTTCAAGTGTCTTAAGATTTCTACAAACCCCAAGCATTTTCAGACCCAAAGGATGTCTAGAATATTCGTTGTAATCAGATCTTCAGTTCATGGTTTTCATCCTTGTTGGTAAAATTATCATCTTCTTAGTTTTCTTCTTAGATCTTCTTATTGATTGATGTTATTTGATTAAGAAGCATGACTAGGATGATTTTGATATCATTTTGTGGTTGGATGAATTGATTTTCAAGTTTAGCTATATTTGTGATAAGTTGATTGATATGTGCTAAACTTGATAAACATGAAATTGTTTCTAGAAATCTAGTGTTCTTATGCTTGATTGACTATTTCTAGATTTAATTTCATTTTCTAAGAACTAGGTCTACATTAATTGGTATATTCATTTCATTGATTTGGTTCTTAGTTGATAACATGCTTAGGTTGTGTAGATACATTTGTGACTGCTCTTGAAAGTATAATCTAGTCATCTAGTTGCATGTCCATAGAATTTGTTGATCATCATTTTCTATGTTGAGTGCTTGTTTACGTTTTGCATTCATGATCACTTAGATGCCTTGTGAAGAGGTAGAAAGTCTCATATCTTAGAGTGATTCTTTGATTTGAGCAATTGGAAGTCTTAGCTAGAGTTTGGAGGACTTGGATAGCTAAGCAAGTGAAAGTCTCGACAAGAGGCGTGAGACCTTGGATTGTTGAGCCAGAAAGTCTTAACTAGAGTCGGGAGGACTCGGATAGTTGAGCAAGAAGTCTTGCCTAGAGTCGAGAGGATCCGGATAGGTGAGCAAGGAATCTTCCTAGAGATAGGAGGTCTTGGGTTGGAAGTCGGCTTAGTAGATCACTAGGTTTAAGGATAGAGTGAGAGTGATAGCTTGGAGAGCATGTGTTGATTGCTTGAGTGTGTAACTCTGATTTGAAATAGTGGATTTGCTTTTGCCGGTTGTTGTGGTATCAACCCGTGGATGTTTCCTCTTCGGGGGTTTACCACGTAAATATTGTGTGTCATTGTTTGCAATTTTCATTAAGCATTGTTAAAATTGCTTTGTTTTAAAAGAAGACAAAAATTGGAGCATATACCTATTCACCCCCCCCTCTAGGTATATTTACACTATAAAGATAAATGGAAATTTCACAATGTAATTTTATTAATATCCTCCCAAGAGTTCTTGTTAATAAAATTGTAAGGCTAAAATTGAAAACGTTGGCTGATATGTTAACAATTAGGTGGGACCTAGTCCAACTAGTAAATATTGCGAACTCCCAAATGAGGCGTGACATTTATGGGTGTTGGATTACCGTTGAATTTTTATGATTGAATTATTTTATTTAATTCAAGATAAATACTCGAAAGTGCTTTCTCGTGATTATTTACTTATATAATTTTTTTATTGTTTCGAAATCATGACTCCATTCCTAATCAACATCCTAAAAGACAATACTTTAACTGATGATAATTATGTCACATGGAAATGGAAAACTGGGCTTTTATTGCAATCTGAAAAGCCTAAGTTCATTCTGTGCACTCCTAAACCACCTACTCCAACTAAGGAATCTACTCAGGAGCAAAGAGATGAGTATCAGCAGTGGGAGTCTTCTGATGAGATGTCTAAATGTTACATTATGGCCACCATCTTTGACGTGTTGCAACAGCAACATGAAGGAATGGAGACTGCTGCTGATATGATGATATCTCTGTAAGAGATGTTTGCTATGAGCTCTATGACGACTAAGAGAGAGGCAGTGACTGCTTTCATGAATCTTAGGATGAAACCTGGAAAGGGTGTGAAAGATCACATGATGAAAGTCATAGCACATCCCAACATTGCTAAACTGAATGGTGCTAAGATAGATGGTGAAACCAAAATTGACATGATTGTCAACTCACTGTTGGATTCCTTTGATCAATTCAAGTTGGACTACACCTTGAATAATAAGGAATACACTTTGCAAGGCCTGATTCAAGATCTTCAAGCGTGGAAAAAATCCTTGTAGAAAGGCAAGGGTCAAGAGATACATACTGTAGGTAAAGTTGCTACTATTAAGACCAGTAAGAAGGTCAAGAAACAACAGAAGAAAAAACAACTAGGACCTACTAAGAAGGAGACAAAGAATGTAACCAAGATCAAAGGGAAGTGTTTCCTTTATGGTGAAATGGAACATTGGAAAAGAAATTGACCAAAGTCTCAAGACAAGAAGGAAGAAGGTAATATCAATTATCTTGAAACATGTTTTTTGGCGGATTCTATGGATTCTTGGATCATAGACTCCGGAGCCACTAATCATGTTTGTTTTTCCTTACAGGTGTTCAAGGAAAGGAGAAGGCTTAATGGGAACGAATTCAACTTACGTTTAGGCAATAGAGCGTTGGTGTCTGCTAGTTCAGTGGGAGATATTAGAATTTGTTTAGATTCTTATAGGCATTTAGATTTAATAGACGTTTATTATGTACCTCAATTCAAGTGGAATTTAATTTTAGTTTCTTGTTTAAATAAATTTGGTTATTCGGTTACTTTTAATAAAGCTTTTATATTAGTGAGAATGACAACATTATTTGCAAAGGTACATTGGAAAACAGTTTATTCTATTTTCATGGAAATATCTCTCACTTGTTAGACACGGAATCAACGGAACCTAATCATAAAAGAGTAAAATTATCAAAAGATGAAATCTATCTATGGCATTTGCACCTAGGTCATATTAACCTTAATAGGATTAAAAGATTGGTAAGTGACGGACCTCTAAGTGACTTAAAGGTTGATGATCTACCAACTTATGAATCTTGTTTGGAAGGTAAAATGACAAAAAGGTCGTTTTTGACCAAAGGCACAAGAGCCATCGAATGTTTAGGATTGATACACACTGATGTGTGTGGACATATGAGCATTCAAGCTAAAGGTGGATATGATTACTTCATCACTTTCACGGTTAATCACTCAAGATTTGGCTATGTGTATCTCATGAGACATGAGTCGGATGCTTTTGACATGTTCAAAGCATTTAAAGCTGAAGTTGAAAATCAGCTTGAGAAACACATAAAAATCCTGAGGTCTGATCGTGTTGGTGAATATCTATCTGGTGAGTTTCAGTAATATCTTATTGATAATGGGATAATTTCTCAGTTTTCTACACCATGCACACCTCAAAAAAATGGGGTGGCAGAAAGGAGAAATAGAACTCTTTTGGTCATGGTTAGGTCTATGTTGAGTTATTCAACGTTCCCAAATTCGTTTTGGGGATATGTAATACAAACTGACATGTACATTCTAAACGATGTACCATCTAAGTCGGTTCCTAAAACACTACATGAGTTAAGGACCGGGCGAAAGCCTAGTTTACAACACTTAAGGATATTTGGATGTCTTGCGCACGTGTTAAAAGAAAAGACAGAAAAGATGGAGTCCCGTTTAGAAACATGCATATTTGTAGGGTTTCCAAAATAATCAAAAGGATATTATTTTTATAGTCCTTCAGATATTAAAGTATTTGTTTCGAAAAATGCAAAACTTCTGGAAAAGGACTATATGAATAATTTTATGCCTAAAAGTAGAATTATCCTGAATGAGCTCTTAGGAGATACAATTCCACAAGAGGTTTCGCAACCAAGGCCAATTGTAAGTTCCGTACCAACATAAGATCAACAGTCTACCTTACCTCATCATAGTGGGAGGGTTAGTAGATAACCCGAGAGATACATCGATCTAGGAGAATCTGTAGAGAATCTTCCAGACGACGATGATCCCTATACTTACAAGTAAGCAATGGAAGATGTTGATTGTCGCCATTGGCCAAAGGCAATGCAATCCTAAATTGAATCTATGTTTAAAAACAAAGTCTGGTCTTGTGTAGACTTGCCTAAAGTGATAAATCCCATCGGGTGCAAGTGGGTATACAAGAGGAAAAGAGGAACGGATGGAAATGTGGAAACCTTTAACGCTAGATTGGTAGCTAAAGGTTATACACAGAAGGAAGGTATCGATTATGAGGAAACCTTCTCTCCTGTAGCCATGCTTAAATCCATTAGGATACTCTTATCCATTGCGACATCTCTAGACCTAGAAATTTGGGAAATGGACGTCAAGACAACTTTCCATAATGGAAGTCTTGACAAAAGCATCTACATAATGCAACATGAAGGATTCAATGAAAAAGGCCAAGAGGAAAGGGGATGCAAGATGCAAAAATCCATATATGGATTGAAGCAAACATCCAGATCCTTGAACATAAGGTTTGATCAAGCCATGAAAAGTTTTGGATTTATTCAAAACCTTGACGAACCTTTTGTATACAAAGGGATTAAAGGTGACAAGTTGGCTTTCCTAGTTCTTTACGTTGATGATATACAACTCATCGGAAATGATGTAGGTGTATTGATATCAATAAAAGAGTGGTTAGCAAAACAATTTGATATGAAGGACTTAGGAGAAGCAAGTTATATTCTTGGTATCCAAGTAATAAGAAATAGAAAGAATAGAACGATTGCATTATCCCAAGCTTCATACATAAATAAAATCTTGTCTAGGTTTTCCATGCAAGATTCCAAGAAAGGTATGCTACCTTTCAAACATGGAATCAAACTTTTTAAGGAACAAGTCCCTAAGAATGAGCATGAAGAGCAATTCATGAGTAGGGTACCAAATGCCTCGGCAGTAGGAAGTCTCATGTATGCAATGCTCTGTACTAGACCAGATATTTGTTTTACAGTGGGTGTAGTTAGTAGGTTTCAATCGAAGTCTGGTCCTGATCATTGGACGACAGTCAAGCATATTTTCAAGTATCTTAAGAGAACAAGAGATTATATGATTGTATACTCTATAGGAGATTTAATTCTCGTTGGTTATACAGATTCTGGTTTTCAGTAAGATTCAGACTCCAGGAGATCAACATCACTATCTGTGTTTACTATTGGAGAAAAGGCAGTCATATGGAGGAGTATCAAGCAATCTTGTATTGCTGATTCCACTTTGGAAGCCGTGTATGTTGCCGCATGAGAGGCTGCTAAAGATGATGTATAGCTCCGCCAATTCTTGATTGACTTTGAAGTGGTTCCTGATGCGAATAAGCAGATCACTATCTATTATGACAATAGTAGAACAATGGCTAATTCAAGAGAACCAAGAAGTCTTAAGAGAGGGAAACACATTGAAAGAAAGTATCACCTTCTAAGGGAAATTGTACATAGGGTGACGTGACGATTACCAAGATCGCATCAGTAGATAATCTAGTGGATCACTTTACAAATGCTTTTCAACAAAGCAGTTTTGATGGGCATTTAGAGAACATGCGGATGAGAGATATGACACATTTGCTATAGAGCAAGTGGGAGAGTGTTGGGATTATGCTCGATAGCAAGAGTGTAATAATGTATTTGACAATCTTTTCATATTATTAAAGTGATTTCAAGTTTAACAAATCTTATAGCATTTATAGTTTAATAATAATAATTATCAAAAGTAAATAATCATAAGGTCAAAAGACTATAAGAAAAGAAGAATTGTTCATTTATCTAGATATGTATGAGGTAGACACAATTATTTAGTTAGTCTTGAATAATATTCACAAATTAAGATAAAAGGTTGGGCACCTTTATTTTTACAAAGTTGTAGATTCTTTTGCTAGCATTTGAGTGGGATCAAATGAGTTATGATGAGTCTAAAATCATCAAAGTATGGTGTCATTGGGCAATAGAATCTAATGCACTTGGTGCATTAAATTGGATCACAATGAAATACTCTATCTAGAACCGTCAATGGATAAAAGTTTTTCCTTTGAAAACAATCTAAGAGTCTACCTCAATCCTGAGATAAATGTTGGACTTATGGTTGCAAGTGTTATCATTTGAGCTATCAACGAGTACGATTATATAGCATAGTCTATCCTCGATAGTTTGGTGGTATTTATTTGTTAATCGATAGAGGACTTCATTTATAGATATGGACATCGTGGCTCCATTTATTAAATGAGAGTAGAATATCATCATATGGATGTTTTGAGGTATTGGATATTAAATCTTAACGTTAAGTTTTCAATAGTGTCTATTGAAACATGGCTTCTGGACAAGTAAAAATATCCAAGTTCAAAATGTGGTCATATAAGTAAATATGGTAACTTGGAGGGCTATAGGCAGTTTATGAGCTCTTGGCGATTACTGATATTCTTCAAGAGGATACACTTTCTCCAATAAGGTTGTCTAGGGTATGAATGAGTAACATCAACTTATTCTATCTTTATTTAAGAGTTCAATTTTAGTTCTTTAGTGGAATGAACTAAAATTAAATAGATAGGACCTAAGTGAATCATTTGTTGATTGTGATTGGGTTGTGTCTGTTGGAGCTTATATTTAAATAGCACGCCAAGATCCCCAATCCACACGAACTTGCATGGATCACTTGATATATTCTACTGGACTAATTTAGGGGTCCATCTAGAATTGTATTAAGGCATGTGAACTTGTTTTTTTTTTGTAAGAATAGGTCTAGTTCACATGTGTACTTTTTATTATGGTACAACGGATTTAATAAAATAAGAAAAATAATATAATGGCTCATATATATGTGTTGGCCGACAAGGCTATTTAAAATAGCTTAATTATAATATTTTTATTTAATTATTTAATTAAATGGAAATCAATTAATTTGGTAATTAATTAATTATTTAATTAATAGTCAAAATCTTATTCTTATAAGAGAAGGTCTCCTAATTTTATGCTATTGTTGGTAGTAATTAATATTAAAGAATTTATTTGATAAGCAGATAAATAAAATGAATTATTTATCTAATCAAATTAGGAAGTCTTTAATATGGTTACGAATACACTATTGAGTTGTATTAAGAGTCTTGGTGTAGGTTAGAATTCTTTCTAGAAAAGGATTCTTAACCACCAAGTAAATCTACCTAGGGAAAAGATTCTTAACAACCAAGTAAATCATTCTTGGGAAAGGATTTGTGATCCTATATATATATATATATATATATATCTCTCTAAAATTTCGGCCAGTCCTAAGCAATTCAAAGAAAGAAATTCGGCCAGCCTTATGTATTTTTAGAGAGTGATTTCGGTCAGCCCTAGTTTTTTTAGATAGAATTCGGCTACCATAGAATTTTGAGGGAGAAAAATATGTTTTTGCTCTAGACAAAATTAGTTCAATTATAAGAAATAGTGTGAGACTCGGCAATGAAGAAAAGGAAGAAAGAACGTTTAGTTTTCGATAGTACACTAGTAGCCTTTATATCAAAATGTTTTGTATACAACATCGAATCAAGGTTCACGCGAGTTTTAATCAAACTGATTGACAATTCACAAGTGACCTAACGTTCTTTCTTTTTCAACTTGGAGGATAATTGTAACTAACAAAGAAAAAGATTTTGTTTGTTTCCATCCTTAGGTATACAATTTAAAGAAAAGGAGCCCACATTACTAGGTGATTCACGTTCGTGATTGGATTGAAAGATCTTACGGATTCAATTCGGTGTTTCTTCAATCGTTAGGAGAACAAGGTACGGCACTTTTTATACACATCAATTAATCTAGTGTTAAGGTTCTTGTTATTTAAAAGGGAATTTTTTTATTTATGCAAAACCCTTTTTTATAAACTTTTCACGCTTTCGCTGCGCGTATTTTCCCTACAGTTCAGTCCTGTAATGTCTGTTAATGTCCCCAGAGTTGATGCAGACTTCTCTACCCAAAACCAATACTGGACTTCCTAAACAATAGTTCTCTCTCGATTACCCTTGCATAAAATTCTTTAACGATATGAGGGCAATATTTTGCAGGCCTCTGAACAAGTGTGCCCTAACCTTGAGCCCCAACCATATTAGGAATCGGAGTCTGATGCAACTAGCTCGAGTTGATCCCCCCTTTCAGGTATGAACTTCTTCCCACTAAATTTTGTTATCCTACCCGAAAAATCGAGGTTTTAAGCACAAGGTGGAATTTACCTCTTTCCTTTTTCTTGGCCCCTTCTCGGCCTTTCTATACAGCTAGAATCCCTTGTCTCAGTACGGCTGGAATCTATACTAGCTGTCTTCTTGGTTCTAGCCATTTCAACACCTTAGAGAAAACAAAACTTTGTCGCTTCAATTCGGATCAAACAATTTGGTAGCACCCCTGCACAATTAAACAACTCCGGCGATACACCACGGATACCACCAAGCACCACCACAAAATAACAATATATTCAAAATAGCTCTATCAAATATCAATTACCAATAATCCTGAAATTCACCACCAAATATGCCCTAATTCCACCAACTCAACCAATTTCACCCACAAACCCTTCCAAAAACACAAAATTATTACAAAAAAATGCTTCAATAATGCCATTCAGTGGTCTTAAGTGCTTAATCTGCACACATACTCAACAACAAACATATCAAGGGCATTGCTTAAACAATTTGGGTTGGGAAAGCTTAAACTTAGCTACTAGACTTGTATGTAAAATGAAAAATCACCCCCAAACCTATGTTTTTCCATGCCTTGCACTTTCAACAAAATTAATGTTTCAAAAATTAAGGTGTGGATCAACTTAGACTTGGGAGTGAAGTAGAATCACTACCATTCACAATTATTATGCAAAAATAAAAAGTTATTGAAAGGAAAGATACATAGGTGGGTTGCCTCCCACCAAGCGCACGATTTAACATCTAGGCAAGATGTGGTGAGAGCACTACGGCTCTTGGGGCTCTATCTCTACCAACCAAGCACGGTTCCCTAATTTCTTCGCATAAGGTTTCACCCTTTACCCGTTGACAACAAACCTCTCTCCATTCTTCTCGTCTTCCATTTCTACCGACCAATTTGAGAACACTTGAGTCAACCGGAATGGTCAAAACCATATAGACTTTAATTTTCTGGGAAATAACTTGAGGCGGGAATTGAACAAAAGAACTAACTTTCCCAGGTGAAGATCCTTGTGAACTATCATCTTGTCATGGATCCACTAGGTCTTCTCCTTGTACATCCTTGAGCTTTCATAAGCATCTAACCAGAATTCCTCAAGCTCATTAAGTTGTAACTTCTTTTCCTCACTAACCTTATCATAGTCTAAATTCAGCTTCCTAACCGCCTATAAGGCCCGGTGCTCAAGTTCCACAGGAAGGTGGCACGTCTTCCTAAAAACCAACTTATAAGGGCTTATTTTGATAGGTGTCTTGAAGGCTGTCCTATACGCCCACAAGGCATCATCTAACTTTGAGGCCCAATGCTTCCTAGTTGAATTCACCATTTTCTCTAGAATACTCTTGACTTGCCTATTGCTAACCTCCACTTGACCCGGTGTTTGTGGGTGGCATGGGGTGGCTATCTTATGTCTCACACCATATTTATTCATAAGGGCAACAAACGATTTGTTGTAAAAGTGTGTTCCCCCATCACTAATTATAGCCCTAGGAGTCCAAAATCTAGCGAAAATGGCCTCCTTCATAAAATTTACCACCATTTTTCATCATCGGTTCTTGTAGCCCGTGCTTCTACCCATTTTGACATATAGTCAATCGTAGCGAGGATGTAGCTAAACCCAAAAGAGGATGGGAATGGTCCTATGAAACTGATGACCCATACATCAAATAACTCGACCACCATGGCACTAGTTAGGGGTATCTCATTCCTCTTTCAAATGTTCCCTGTCCGTTGACATCTATCACATGTCGAGCAATATTGGACTGCATCCTTTATCAATGATTCCTAATAGAAACCCGATTGTAACTCTTTCAAAGCTGTCTTCCGTAGCCCAAAATGACCTCCACAGTGAAGCTTGTGACAAAACTGAAGCACATCACCCTGTTCGGCCTTAGGAACACACCTCATAATGATCGCATCAAGACCATGTGAGTATAAGAACAGGTCATCCAAGAAAAATTCCCTAGACCTAGCTATGAACCGCTTTCATCCTTGGGAGTTCAAATCCATCGAAAACATTCCATTAACCAAGTAGTTCACGATATCTGTATACCACGGCTCCTTATCCGACACACTCCGCAACTGCTTATCCGGGAAGTTCTCTCTCAAAGGTAATCCATCAGCTTCCTCAAGATTTTCCTACACTAACCTACTTTAGTGGTCAGCTATCACATTCTCCATACCCTTTTTGTCTCGTATCTCTAAAATTGAACTCTTGTAATAGTAGGATCCACCGAATAAATCTTGGCTTGGCATCTTTTTTCTAAAGAAGATACCTAAGGGTTGCATGATCTGAGAATACCACTACTTTGGCCCCCACCAAATATGCTCTAAATTTTTCTATGGCAAAAACCATTGCAATAAGCTCATTATCAATGGTTGAGTAGTTAAGTTGGGTGTCATTTAAGGTCCTATAAGCATAATAAAAGACATGTGGGACCAAAGCATCGCACATTAGCTCAAAGGGCAACTCCCAGTTCGGTGGCATCATGATAGGTACGGTTATCAAGGCATTCGTCAAGGTATAAGAAGCATTCAAACACTCTTTGCTCATCTCAAATTCTATCTTTTTATATAGAAATGCACACAAGGGTATTGTCATCTTAGAAAAGTCTCGGATGAACTTCCGATATAAACCTGCATGCCCAAGGAAATACCTCACTTCCTTCACAGCCTTTGAGGGTTGTAAACTTCAGATTACCTCTACTTTCGCCTTGTCCACCTCAATTCCTCTCATGCTTATCACATGCCCAAGAACTATCCCCCATTGCACCATAAAATGGCACTTCTTATAGTTTAAGACCAAGTTGTTCTCCTCACATCTCTATAGGACCAAGGCTAAGTTCTTCAAAAATAGCTCAAAGGAATCTCCAAACATGGAGAAATCATCCATGAACACCTCAATGGTCTCCTCCATCATATCTGAAAATAATGATTATGCCCTGCTAATCGCTCCAACATCTAATCAATGAATGGAAAAGGGAAATGGTCCGTCCTAGTGGCTGAGTTCAACTTCCTACAGTCAATACACACTCTCCAGCCTATCTGAAGGAGACCAACTCATTCTGCTCATTTCTAGCCACTGATATACCCGATTTCTTAAGAACTATATGGATAGGGCTGACCGACTCACTGTCTAATATGGGATGTATGATTCCCACCTCTAGCAGCTTCAGAACCTCTTTCTTCACTACTTCATTCATGATAGGATTCAACTGCCTTTGAGCTTCCCTTATAGGTTTGACATCATCTTTTAAACAATATTGTGCATGCAAATACTCAGGCTAATCCCTCTAATATCTTCAAGAGACCATCATATAGCTGACTTATGCCTATGTAACACCTCAAGGAGCCTCTCCTTTTCACTATTTTTCAAGTCTGAAGCAACTATCACCGGATATGTCTTATCTTCGCCTAGATAGGCATGCTTCAAGGTGGTTGGCAATTCCTTGAGTTCTAACTTAGGAGGTGGATTTTGTACAACACTCACATTTGGTACCACCAGTTCTTTAAACTCTTTCTTACTATCAATTTCTTCAACTGACTCAAAAATGTCTTTCGGCTTCTCTTGATCTTCCCAATCCCATTTTGACAATTCTTCTAAGTCTTCATCTCTAAACACACCATCTATCCCCAGATCTAAGACATCAAGAAATGAACAATCATCGACCTTGGATGGGTAAGCTAGTGCATTAAATAACTTGAACTCCACCATCCACCGTCTCGTCTTGAACTGTCATGGTAAGCTTCCCGTTCTGCAAGTCAATGATAGTCTTTGTTGTCGCCATAAACGATTTACCTAGTAGAATCGGTCTCATGTTAGTCTCCCTACTAACATCATCCATGCCTAACACTACAAATTCCATCGTAATTATCAACTTATGAACCTGTACCGACATATCTTCCACGACTCCCCTCGGATATCTAGCCGACCCATCTGCTAGAAGTAGTGACATAATTGTTGGCTTGATCTCATTTAACCCTAACTACTTGTAAATGGAAAACGACATCAAGTTGATGCTAGCACCTAAGTCTAACATCGCCCGTTCCAATTTTGAGTCCCCAACTGTAATGTTGATACAAAAAATACCCGGATCCTTAAGTTTTGGTGGAAGTGTCTTTTGAAAAACTGCACTAGCACCACTTGCTATGTACTCCTGGTGGTTTGGCCCAAACTTTTACCGGTTGGTGTGAAGACTCTTGAAAAAGTTAGCATAAGCAGACATCTTCTCTATCATATCTAGCAAAGGTAGGTTGACTTATACCTTGAAGAGGACATAAAAAATCTCATTGAATGCCTTGTCCATCTTATCGCTCTTTAACATCCCCGGGAATGGAACTGGTGGAATGTATGGGTTGGGTGACTTGTGTAGAATAGATGTCTTCTTGGGCACATCTTCCACTACTACCTCTTTTTCCTCTTCTAATCTTCCCCCCACTCTCTTCCTCCTCCGACTCTTTGGCCTTTTCCTCTTAGGTTCTCCCACATCTTCAGTGTCTAAAACTCTACCATTTCTCAAAACTGTCTTGGCCTTAGCTTGCTCTGACTGGCTCGGAAGTCTACTCGATTAACTCCAAATAACTGTGTCAGCTACTTACCCTAGTTGTGTCTCTAACTTCTTCACCTTCTTCACCGATGCCTCTAAGTTGCTGAACCTTTGCCCGATTGCTTGATTGAAACTGTTCAAATTTTGATCTGTCTGTTGTGAACTCTGAGCAAGGTTGATAACTAAATTCTCTAAAGAAGGCTTCCTTGGTTGGTAAGAAGTCATTTCCCTGTTCCCAGAATTGTTCCACTACTGCCCACTTGACCCTTGACCAAGGTAACTTTCCCTATTGTATCCACCTTGATTGCCTCCTTAAGCATTCAACTGGTTGTTCAAAGTATTGATAGGATTGGACAATAAGAAGTTGGGATGATTGCGCCACCCCGAATTGTAAGAGTTCGAATATGGATCATTTCTTCCTCTTTGATAATTTAGGGCTTGAACATACTCCGTCTCATATAACACCATCTCTCTACCATGATAGTCCTCTTCATACACCATGTTTGCTCTTCCTTATTGTTGACCCATATTTCTTGCCATTGCTTCCACTTTCATGGTTAGCCTAGCCATCTCCATGTCTTGACTAACCCCATGTTCTCCTCCCGTTCTTAAAGTTGAATTTCTATGTTTGGAGTTGAGAGCCAACGTCTCATATATTTCAAAAATTTCACCAGCCGATTTTTTGGCGATCAAACCCCCACATGCATTTTCCACTGAAGCTTATGTGAAGGTTGTCAACCCATCGTAGAACGTGTAAACCTTGTACCCATCGGTCATTACGTGCAGAGGGATATGTTCCAAAAGTTGCCTATATCTTCCCCTAGCCTCACGAAAATGCTAATCATCTTCCTCGGTGAAGCTTGCAATTTGGATCTGAATCTTCTTAATTTTCATGGCCGAAAAAAACCTATTGAAGAAAACTTGGCACACTTCTTCCCATGCAGTTAAGAATCCCGCCCTCAAAAAACCAAACCACACATTGGCTTTGTCCTTTAGGCAATACCTAAAACATCTCATCTTCAATTGTTCTTCGGTGAGCCAGTCTATCGGGAACGTCTCCAATATATAACGATAATCCTTCATGAATTGTAAATAATCTTCGGTTGGGTGGCCATTGAAAGAAGGAAGCATGGCAATGTG
Organism: Dipteronia dyeriana; assembly: GCA_032871835.1. NCBI lineage: Eukaryota > Viridiplantae > Streptophyta > Magnoliopsida > Sapindales > Sapindaceae > Dipteronia > Dipteronia dyeriana. The sequence continues at coordinate 30,777,496 of CM065299.1, forward strand.
AAGTTCTTTGAGCTCATAGCTCCTAACTGCTGCACTCAACACTATAGATGACGGTTGATGCTCCATCATGGGTTGGTCAGATTCCCTTACAGCTATGACACCTTGGTTTTCCTCATATGTCGGTGCCCTCGATGGGTCCACATTCACATTCTCCTCTTGATCCTCCATTTCCGGAATTGATGTACCCTTTAGTTCAACAAAGATGTATATACTCTCAAACTGCCTTGCAAGCCAACCTACTCGGTTGAAATTGTCGATAACAGAAAACAAATTTCTCCCAAGAGAACGGCGACCGTGCATACACGAGTAGCTCTGAAACACCAAAAACAAAAATACCAACGAAGTAAAAAGAAACTGAAAAGAAATAAAACTAAACTAATAAAACAAATGACACACACACTACCTAAATCAAACCAACTAGATTCAACTAATAAACCTACGCCGATCCCAGGCAGCGGCCCCAAAATTGATTGCAGTATTTTTAATCTTACTTTTGTTCAATTTAAAAGAAAAGTTCATTCACTGGGATCAGTGATTCTACTAGTTGAACACTAATTAATTTAATTTAATCCTAATCTAAGTGCATGAAAACTAAATGGCGTAATGCTTGTCTTGGGTTGGTATTCCAATTCACTAACATGCAATAATACAATAAACTAAATAACACAAAAGCTCACACGAAATTATGAATATGAGAGAACGCTAGGGAATCAACGCAACCTAATTAAACTACTCAATGTAATCCATATGTCTCATTAAAGCACTTAAATCCAATTGGTAGGGTTTGTTTCATGAAGCACCTAATCTTTCCTATTACTCACAAACGGTTATGTAATGAGCAATGGTTAGAATTAGTTTTTAATTAAAAATCTAAAACAAATCACACATAGCATGGTCATGCATATGGAAAAAAATAATAATTATTAAGCTTGTAGTTAAGGATTAAATGGGATGGTCACCCATATTTAACTCTCGACATCATAAATAAATTAATCCTAAGACAGACATTCATTAAGGTCTCATTTGAATATAAGTGGAGGAATTAGAGCAAGTATTTCAATAAAAGAGACTACAAAGGCATTTAACTAAAAACAATTAGACTATCGGATTACAAGAGTTGTTCAACTGGTTTACACTAATCCCCTAATTTAGAACTTAGCTACACATCAAGGAATAAAAATAAAACAAAGAATAGTTAAAGAAGAAACCCAAGTTGGTTATTTAAGGTTCCTTGATTTGTAAGCTTCCTCTTGTTACTTTCCAAGGTTCCAAGATGGATGGAGGAATGAAAGTGTCTAAAGATGGTGAGGGAAGAGTGAAAATGTCCAAAAGTTCGTGTGGCTAGTGTTACATCACCAAAAACTAAGATGAGTATTTATATGGGTCAAAAAATAGGTCAAGAATCAACCTAGAAATTTGTACTGGCGGACGGTCACCTCCTTGAGTGTCGTAGTCGTCCATGACGACATCCTGACCGTGACACCTCACTTCTTCGATCCAGACCTCATGTCCTAACTGAATTTCCCTTTGTTGTTATAATGTAGATATACCTTGGGGGATGAATAGGTATAGGCTCAAATTTTGGTCTTATTTTAAAACAATGCAGTTTTAATAATGCTAAACAAAAATTACAACCAATAGCACAAGATATTTACGTGGTAAAACTCTGAAAAGGAAACATCCACGGGTTGATTCCACAACCACCGATAAAAGAAAATCCACTAGTATATATATATAAGCTCTCAATTGATCCCTTCACCTAGAAACTACCCTCATATCCTACTCAGTGAACTTGATGCCACCTTGCTCACCAATCTACTACATGAGACGTGCACTAACCTACCCAGAAAGGAATTAAGTCCTCCTCGAGAAGCTCACATTTGCTTTAGTGACCTCGGTGAGAAAGCCCTGCCCTTACTTCCAAGCATATATAGTGGCATTAGTGACTTATCAACCTCTCCGCCGGTTCTTGTATAAACCAAACATGTCTGGACGACTTGTCTTTTGGGCCATAGAGCTCACTCAGTTTGATCTAAAATACAAGGCTAGGATGACAATCAAGGCTCAAGCATTAGTTGACTTTATGGTCGAGTTTTCAACTCTCCCTTGTCAAGAGACCTCGACAGAACCAAACCCAGCCCCTTAGAAGCTTTCGGAGCTTGACAATTAGCCGATCGACCGTGATGCCTTGACCCTCTACATAGATGGAGCATCCGGACAAGCAGGCGAAGTTTTCAGCATCGTCTTGATAGACCCAGGAAAAACAAAATGCTACTACAGCTTCAGGTTTGAATTCAAGGCAACAAAAAATGAAGCAGAGTACGAAGCCTTTTTGGCAGGAATGAAAGCATCCTTCGATCTCGCAGCTGATTAATTGCATGTCAATAGTGACTAAAAACTCATAATTAACTAAGTAACTGGACTCGACCAGGTTAAGGGGGATAATATGGTAGCTTATCTCAAGCAAGCTCAACTACATAAAAACCGGTTCAAAGGGTTCAAAATTGAGTAGATTCCTCCTCAATAGAATCATCGGGCATATGTCTTGGCAAAGATAACTGCTAATGAAGAACAAGCTCTTCCCAAGAGAGTTCCTCTCCAGGTGATCTCCCAGTCAAGCATAACAGCAGGAAAGGAAATATGCCCAGTTAATCAGCTCCTATGTTGGATGGATCCATTAGTCACCCACCTTCAATATGGAAAGCTCCCGAGCACCCCGACCAAGCTCGCAGAATCAAGAGGATCTTTGTCCGATATTGCTTGGTAGACTGGTACCTCTACATGAGGGGAAAGTCCCTCCATTTTCTCTGCTGCCTACATATTGATGATGCCAGTTGGGCGTGAAGGGAGGTTCACTCTGGGGGATTGTGGAAATCACATCGGTGGGGAAGCATTAGTTTACCAAGTACTTCACATGGGATATTACTTGCATACCATACACCAAGATGTGAAAATCTTTATACAATCTTGTGAACCTAGCTAGAAGACATCAAACTTGAGCTACCTTCCTCATGAACGATTATCTTTGATTAGTTCACCCTTTCCATTCACCATTTAGGGGGTCGATTAGATTGAGTTGCTCCCAGATAAGGTAAACATTCCATTGTACCGATCGACTATTTCACTAGGTAGGTGTAAACGGGACCGCTGTCCTAGATGAGGGAAGAGAACACCACCTGGATTATCAAGACTAACGTGGTAATCAGGTTCAGTACCCCGATCATCATCATTACCGGCCTTGGTAAGCAATTTGAGAATGTCCGATTCAGAGGTTTCTGAGAAGACTTGAGAATCGACCTCCGTTTTGTCTCGGTAGCCCACCCCCAAACCAACAGCCTGGTGGAGGCCACCAATAAGGCAATCAAAAAGCTCCTGAAAATGAAACTCTAGTAGAAAAAGGGTAAGTGGGTAGAGGAGTTGCCCGAGGTACATTGGGCATACCGAACCACTGGAAGAACTGCGACCGGAGTAACACCTTAATCCTTAGCATTCGGCTTAGAGGCAGTCTTGCCTATCGAGCACAAGCTAACCTTTTTTTGGGTCAAAAATTCTAGTTAGAAAGCAACGAGGTCAAGCTTAGAGCCAAACTAGACCTCCTGGAGGTAAAGCAAGATAAAGTGGCAGAAAGGGTAAAAGTTTACTAGAGCAGAATTACGAGGTACTTTAAAAAAAGGGTAAGGACTCGGATCTTTAAATAAGGGGATCTAGTATTCCAGAAGGTGACTCATAACACCAGAGTCAAGTCGGATGGGGTCCTAAGGCTAACCGGGAAGGCCCATACTTGATAAAGGTAGTGGTCCAGAACGGGGCTTACAAGCTCGAAGAAATAGATGGAAGACCCATCGATCATATGTGGAATGCTGACCAGTTAAAGAGGTTTGACTCCAAGACAGGGGACTTCGAGCAGATTAGTCATATCTAGGTATCAATATTGGCAGCTCACGAATAAATTGTAATTCCAGCTTGATTATCAATAAAATTTCTAGTTAGTTTCTCCATCACCAGTCATGTTATCTTTTTCATCAAGGGGAATTTTGCCATGGTCGCCATGAACCAAGGATAACTAGATATCATTCTCAATGCCTTGGCCAAGAACCACCCATTGCCAATAAGGATCAGAGCATAAGTGCATAGCTGTGAGCTAAATCATAAAACTAGGGCTTTGTCGAAGAAGCTCCCTCACCACTTCTGATGCTTTGGCCATGTACCACCCCCCGCTGAGAAGGATCTGAGCATAAGTGCATAGTTGCCAACTAGATCACGGGACCAGGATAGCCGAATGACAATTTTAATGCTTTGGTCAGGCTACCACCCCCAAGAAGGATCTGAGCATAAGTAAATAGTTGCCAACTATATCACGAGACCAAGATAGCCAAATGACAATCTTGATGTCTTGTTCATGCTACTATCCCAAGGAACGATCTAAGCATAAGCGTATTGTTGCTAGCTAGATCACGAGATCAGGTTAGCCGAATGACAATCCGGATGCCTTGGTCGGGCTACAACCCCCAAGAAGGTTCTAGAAATAAGTGTATAGTAGCCCGCTAGATCGAGATTGTCATGGTATGGTACCTCCCTAGAACAGGGACGAAAGGTACCTAGATTAGTTTAACCAGTTGTTTTGTCAGGATCCATTTGAACCAGACATGGACTGGGGACTTGGAGCAGTAACAGTAAATGATCCAGCCAAATCATTATCTAGATGCCAGGGTACCCCGATAAACAAGAGGCTCCTGGTACCCAAACATTTGCTACAAGTAATTTAGCCATAATATAGTTACGGGAGCAATACAAGCTACAAATATAGCAACCTCACAAGACCGAGGAACCTATGAAGCAAGAAAGCTTACAACCTAGCAGCTGTAGAATCAAATTTCGAATAATTACCTAAAATGGGTGCCCATCACAAAGTCTATGTTGATTTCTTACACTTAACAGATTTTCAAAGTTTTCATGTATTAATAGTTTCTTTTTTAAGTCAGGTGTATATAAGGACTGCTACAAGGTTTGTTTGAGAAATAAAGCAAGACATGCAATCAAGATAAGGGTCAAACAGATACTGGAGTAAAGAAGAAAGAGGAAGCTTTCATTCATAAAATTAAAGGAGCCTATCCCCATGTCGAGCTACATCAGATCAAGTAGGGAGCCCATCCCCGAGTTTCAGGAAAAAAAAGAGCAAGAATGAAAAGCAGTTGGCCATGATCTAGTAGGGAGCCCACCCCCATTTTCGGGCAACATAAACAGAAGATGTATTAGATTACTGGTTCACGCATTGACCACTTCCTGGTGGCCTCCTTTCTCCTACTCTATCTCTTGAAACCTGGCAGTTTGCTCCTTCTATGGACCCGTCGATATCTTGCTCATCTGCCATCACTCTCGCTACCTCAACTGAAGCCCCCGCCTGAACTGGAAAAACAAACAAACACATGAACACACAAGAATGCCATATCCTAGATATAGTCCTAGAACATGAAATTTACAAAATTTGTCAATCTAATTATAATGCGTGAGCATTAAATATCAAGTGTGTAAATATGTTATACAAATTGAGCATAGTGCTGTAAGGACACAGATGATTGCAATGTGTATGTGTGTTTAAAACTTGTAACGGAAATGAGGTCTAAATATACCTTGGTTGAGCAACGAAGCACATTTCTCTTCGAAGACTTGATCGTGCTTGAAAAGTTGCCAAATCTTCTTTTAAGCTTGAATCATAATCAATCTAAGACAATTAAACAATACAAGTGAAACATTGCTTTGATGTGGAATTAATGCCAACACAACTTCAAAAATCTAACAATCTACCCCTTCGGGAAATTCTTTGTCAAAACTCCTATACATAAACTAAAAAAAAAAAAAAAAAGATTGATCACAATGAGTTACAATGAGTTACAAATTCCTAGACTAATCTTCATCAAGTCTTGAACTTCTTCTTGATCTTCTCTTGTAGTCACCTAAAATCAACTTAAAGTACAGTATATATACATGAGGTAACAATCATGGCAATATGAATTTTGGCAAGAATAAAGTATTTAAAACTCAAATAAACCATGTATCTCCCCCTTAATACATGCCAATCCATATTATTCTTACAAAAATCAAAACAATATTACATGCCGTAAAAAGTTCAAGTTCCCAAATTAAACTAAAATTTGAGAAACTAAGCACATATTTCTCCCAAAAGATAAGAAAGATAAGATTGAAACTAAGTAAGCTAGCACATATTTCTCTCCCTTTTTTACATGATATGAAGCCAAAGGGAAAATAAAATGAAATGTACCTCATGGTCATACCACTAGCCACATGTATCACCAAGGAACTTTGAGCGATTGTTAGATCTCACATAATGCTTTAGAATAGTTCATTTGCTTAACGAGATGCTGATCGGTCTATTTCTCTACATGTTTTAGGTCCCAATTTTCTATTATTTGTGCTTTGTTCTTGGGTAAAATTAGGTATTTTATGTGTCTGTTGAGCATGTGTAGGTCACATTCCATTCAAGTGGTGTTGAATGTTATTTTAGAGAAAAAGAGCAAAAAGTTAAATTTCAGCCAATGTAGAACAGCTTGATTGCGGGGACAATATATGTCATCTCCGATTGAATATTATGTACTACTGCCTATGGATTGAAAGCCTCAGAAGTCTAGTTTTTTGCACAATTTAAGGATCACAATTCTGATATTCATAGAAGAAGTTATATACAATTTAGTAACCGAAAGTCAGTGCTGGAAAGTCAACTGCGGCCTAGATAGCCATCCAGGCATAGGCCCTACCCAACGGTCTGAGGAGCGGTACAAGGCAGAAGAATTCCGTGGTGACCTCCGGAGTGACCCAGGCTACAGTTTGACGGATTTTTGGCTGAAATCCACTTCGAATTGGTCCAGAATTGTTCCAAAACTTCCCTAATCAAATTATAAAGATTTTAGAAGACCAAAACATGTTTAGGAAACTTCCCAAACTCAAATTATGAGTCGAACATCAAAAAAGGAAATTCAATTTAGGAAAGGATTCTTATTCCATGTTTCATTCTACTTTCCCACTTGATGGATTTTCTAAACCTAAGAAGAATTGGGGGTTCACAAGGAAAAATCACCTATAAATACTTCCTATTCTTTGCAATTCAAAGGGAGAGAGAAGCCAAGGGAGGTCCCAAGCCACCAAGAGGGTCATCCCCTACCACTCCATCACCATACATCACCTCACAACTTCCATTAATCTTTACACATTGAAGATTCGAAGACAAAGAAGAATTCATCATTGAAGACTTGAAGAACTCATTGAAGGCCAAGATAGGTTTTATCTTTTATTTCACTTCTCTTTCTATTTTCGCCATGTGTAACTAATTCTATATCTAGGGAATCAAAGTGAACCTTTTTTGAATGCTCATGTTTGGATTAATAATATTATTTCGTCAACTCAATTCTTGGTTTGTTCATTGTTCTTAATTGCTTAATCCTCATTAGTTGTAATATTTATTCACACCATAGACCAAGGGTGGATATTTATTTAGCATGATTTTATGGTTAAGACTATCTGAGTATTAGGGTTAGAGTATAGACCAAACCTAACCTTGATTAATACTCTTTTGAATGAATGAATTTTATATTTAGCATAGACCAAGCAAAGAATAGAATTCGGTTCTTATTTCTTGAGCTTAATGGGTTACCGATCGTTGTTCACAACATAGACCGAGGGGTAATAGTGGTTGGGAATACTTGAGTCATCCCACGATCATATGGTAATAGCCATATTAAAGATAAAGAATGAACCCTTGAATTGATTGAATCCTGCTTGCAAATTAATCCATGCATTTAGTATTCATAATTAAGGATCATTGATGACCTAGTGCTTTCTCACCCTTGACCACAACCCAATCTTTTTAATTGCTTTCTTAGTTTAATTTAATTTAGTGTTTAGTTTAAATCAATTCACCATCAACATCTGGTTGTTTTTAGTTTAACATTAATTAGAATTAGATTTAACCAAATAAATTACTTTTCCTCGTGGGAACGATCCTTACTTGCCATTGTGTTTATCTTCACAATTCGTGCACTTACGAGTATTGTTTTTATAAACACGATTTTACACACCAAATGCTTTCTTCCAATTTCATGATCCTAACATCTTGTTGAGCTACCTTAGCATTAAGTTCTTCAATCTTCCCTTGTGATTCTTCAATCTTCACATTTAACCTTTCAACCTCTTCCTTCAATTGTGTAGCCCAATCCGGAAGATGATTTGTGCTAAATACAAGACTTGAATCTTGAGATCCACTTAAAAGCCCAAATGTATCACAAGCCTTACCCTTGTCTTTGAATGACATAAAAGTCAAACTTTTATTACTAAACTTCTCTAAGGGTAGTGGTAGCACATCTCCCTCATGTGTCTTTACACCAAGATTCAAACACAATTGAGTAATTAACCTCACCAGTGCCAAGCTCTTATCCAACCTTATTGACACAGCAGAACTATCAAGATAATTCATAAGAACTTCTCCAAGGTTTATAGGTCGGTTAGTCATTAAGGCATGCATAATCTTGATTTTCTCCTTGTTTAGCTCGATAGTGTTAAAAGCTCCCACAAGATTGGTGCAAACGAAAAGATGTCAAAAGGCACTTGCCTTAGTCAATTCACTTTGACTAATGAATGCTTGATTTCCCCACTCAAAATCATTGTCATCACATAGAGTTTTGCCCATCATATTGAGATTCTCAATAACATTAACATCAAGAAAATCCAACCCAATATCATTGGATAACCCGAGGAATTTATTGATATTCTCTGAGTTAACTCTAAAGACAACACCTCTCACATCCATCAAGGCATCTACATTTATGGTACTATCCTTGTATTCATGGTAAAATTATCTAACCACACTATCATTTACCACTCCAAGCATATTAACCCATGTACGCCAATTTCTGTCAATAATGATCCGATGAACATAAGAACCTCTGCACTTACTCAATTCTATACCCTTTTCTTACAACAATTTCTTGGTTCCTATAATACCAAAGGGATTCAACCTAGTAGGTTTATTAGTGGTAGATTTGGATTTGTATACGGGTTTAGAAGAATTACCACTTCCGGTAACCTTGTTTCTCCCATGACCTTGGGTAGAAAATCAATAAACACATAAAACAAACATGAGTGGAAATAATCAAAGTAAGTTAGTCATTTAAAAATACAAAGGCCGATGGTAATATAAAGAATCGTCATGGAAAACAAGAAATATTAAATAGCATCTACAAGATTCAACATATCAACCAAGAATATGCCAACAAATATTAACTTGAATCGTGTGAACATATCATAAAAGAGAACAAAGTTTAGCATACTATGCTCCCATTGATAACTGCTCAATCTAGGATCAAGATAGGATAATGTTCACAATTAAATCCACACAATCACACACTCAAGGAATTTTAAATAAATCCAACAAAATAAGCTTCACAAATTAAGAGAGATACATCAAGATTTTCAATCTTTCTCATAATTCTTGTAAAATTTCTTGAATATCAAATACATATAAACAAAGTGTATGTGTGTGTGTGTGTGCGAATTTTGCTTCAAGTACATGTAAAGAAGTAATTTGATAAACAACATGCAAATCATTTCAACATCTATTCATCTTAAGCTTTTCTATAAAAGGTCAAACCGATTATCATCCAAGATTTTTGCTTTTAAGAGAATATAATTTAACATATGAGCGTGTGCGAGCATATGGCTCGTCATCCCATTTCTATTTGACAACTCGAGCACTTTTTATTTTCAATAGTACTCATTTAAGCCCTTTTTTTTAGGCTTTGAATCAAAGATTTTTTTTATTGATTCTTTTCCACACTTCTTTGATTATTCTAACATAAATATATGAGTGTGTGTGTGCATGTAGCTTGTCATCCCATTTTTATTTGACAACCCTAGCACTTTTGATTTTTAACTATACTCCTTTAAGCCTTTTTCTAAGGCTTTGAATCAAAGATTTATTTTTTTGATTTTTTTCAACACTTCTTCATGACGGCTTTTGCTCATCACAATTGTGTTGCCCTTTTCTACATTGCACAGCTTCACAACCAAAGTGTGTAGCCCTTTTCATGAAGGTGCTTGTTGAGTTCTATGTAGTTATCGAAGCAAAATGGATACTAACCATAGTTCATCTTTGTTGTACTAGTCATAAGACTTCAAGGTGTATCCACAACTTACATATATTCAAACTCAACTTACTTAACAAAACATACAAAAGAAGCAAAGTGCATCTTTTAAAAACCAAGTTTTTATAGATTACAAGCACATGATAAAAAATTAATACAAAGAGACTTACTCAAGATCATTACTTCTCAAGAAAGTAGCTTTCAAAGAATATAAAGGTCATATTTTTAAAAATATGCCACTCGACAATCAACCATAAAATACACACATCATGATTAAGATTAATGTTAACATTATCACTAAGAGATCTTAGAAGATCAAATGTCAATGAGAACCATAAGAATGTTATACTAGTTCTCTAATGTGACATGCTATATGATATAATACAAACGTAGAGTCGAAAGATGAAAAACTAGAAAGCAAGCATTAGGATATAGAAATACCTTAGCAAGCTTTTTCATCAAATGCAAAGCCTTCACTCTTTTTATGAGCTCTCTTGGATTGTTTGTCCTCATGACAAAAAGTTGTTGATGTGTCATCCCAAGAGAATAAAGACTAAACACTTCAACTCAAACACATATAAAAATGACTTCTCTAAAATTCTTAACAAAACTCATCACCATATAGATTTCAACAATGCAACTTCTCTAATGTTAATAAACGAATTTTGACTATCATAATAAATCTTGTGAGATAGCTAAGTTCATGTCAATTTATAACAAAATAAAGCTACTAAGCTAAATTCATCACAGTTCGATCCACAATAATACCAGTAACACTCTTCTTTTTAACATTAGCAACACATGCTTGATCAATATTAACAAGGTTTGCTTTCTTCTTTTTCCAAACATTTTTAACATGCTTTTAACCACATCGTGCTTTTCAATATCTAAAGCATTAGCACTCTTGAATTAAAGCTCAATCTCAATATCTTTAGATGCATTCTCTAACTTGCAATATTTGTTGCATTTGGGCTTGATACGATCTATAGTATTGCAAAAATGACAAATGGGAATAAAAGGTGAGATTGTACCTTCAGAAATTGAAATATCAATAGTAGGAGTTTGTAGAGATACCTTTTCCTTCAATTTCTTTTTTGTCATAGATCTTTTCGTCTTAGGTGGTTTCTTCTCAATGATACCATTTTCCTTTCTTATTAGAAGTGAGGCTTCTATAAGCTTCTCCTCAACTACCAAGCTACTTGAACCATCCTAAGAATAAACAAGATTTATAACACTCAATATATTAACTGACTTGTTGACTTTGTCCATAATGGCTTGCTTAGCAATATCGATTTCTTCAATAAGATCTTCCCTCTTCTCCCTCATAGTAGAAATGATCTTTTCTTTTTCAAGGACAATCTTTTCAACCTCACTAAGCTTATGTTGGGATAATTCTCGGTAGTAAGAGTGTAATAATGTATTTGACAATCTTTTAATATTAAAAAAAGTGATTTCTAGTTTAACAAATCTTATAGCATTTATAGTTTAACTAATATAATTGTCAAAAGTACATAATCATAAGGTCAAAAGACTATGAGAAAAGAAGAATTGTTCGTACATCTAGATATGTATGAGGTAGACACAATATTTTAGTTAGTCTTGAATAATATTCACAACTTAAAATAAAGGTTGAGCACATTTATTTGTCAAAGTTGTAGATTCTTTTACTAGCATTTAAGTGGGATCAAATGTGTTATGATAAGTCTAAAATCATCAAAGTGTGGTGTCTTTGGGCAAAAGAATCTAATGCACTGGGTCATTGAATAGGATTAAAGTGAAATACTTTTTCTAGAACCGTCAATGGATAAAAGTTTTCATTTGAAGACAATCGAAGAGTCTATCTCAATCCTGAGATAAATGATAGGCTTATGGCTGCAAGTGTTATCATTTGAGCTATCAGTGAGTACGATTATATAGCATAGTCTATCCTCGATAGTTTGGTGGTATTCATTTGATAATCGATAGAGGACTTCATTTATAGATATGGACATTGTTACTCCATTTATTTAATGAGAATAGAATATCATCATATGGATGTTTTAAGGTTTTAAATATTAAATCATGTTAAGTTTTCAATAGTGTCTATTGAAATATGGCTTCTGGACAAGTCAGAATATCCAAGTTCAAAATGTGGTCATATGAGTAAATATGGTAACTTGGAGAGCCATATGCGGTTTATGAGCCCTTTGTAAGGAAAAACGGGTTCAAAACACAACGGAAGCGTGAGAAATATAGAAAATTAATTTAGGGTTTGCGTATAAATAAAAAAAAATTCCTTTTTATGCATCCCTTTTATGCAACGAGAACCTTAACCCTAGATTAATTGATGTATATAAAAGTATCGTACCTTTTTCGCGTGAAGATTGGACAAGCGCCGAATTGATTCCGTAAGATCTTCCAATCCAATCATGAACGTGAATCACCTTGGAGTGTGGGCTCTCTTTCTTTAAATTGTATTCCTAAGGATGGAGACAAAGCAACAAATCTTTTCTTTGTTAGTTACAAATATCCTCCAAGAGAAAAATCCAAGAACGTCCGGTCACTTGTGAATTATCAATCAACTTGATTGAAACTCGCCGTGAACCTTGATTCAAAGTTGTACACAAAACCCTTTTGATGTAAAGGATACTAGTATACTATTGAAAACAAAAACGTTCCCCTTTTTTCTCTTCTAGGCCGAATTCACACACCCTTTATCTATGAGTTGATCGAATTTTGTCTAGAGCAAAAACTAATTTTTCTCCCTTAAAATTCTCTCTTGCTATGCTAAATTTTCTCTTGAAAATTACCTAGGCATGGCCGAAATTTTCATCATAAAATTCATAGGGCTAGCCGAAAATCACACACACATATATATATATATATATATATATATATATATATATATATATATATAGGATCATAAATCCTTTCCTAAGAAGGATTTACATTGTTGGCAAGAATCCTTTCCTTAGGTGGATTTATTTTGTAGTTAAGAATCATTAACTTAAAGAAATTCAATCCTTTTGTATATATATGGGCTGGCCGAATTTTATATGATATAGATTAGGATCACTAATCCTTTCCTAAGAAGGATTACTTGGTAGTTAAGAATCCTTTCCTTAGGTAGATTTACTTGGTGGTTAAGAATCCTTTTCAAAAAGGAATTCTATCCTAACACCAAGACTCCTAATCCAACTCAAAAGTGTATTTGTAACCATATTAAAGACTTCCTAATATGATTAGATAAATAACTCCTTTTATTTATCTACTTATCAACTATAGTCTTTAATATTAACTATAATACCAACAATAGTATAGTTTTAGGAGACTATCCCCTAATAGGAAAAGATTTTGACTTTTAATTAAACAATTAATTAATCAACAAATTAATTAATTTCCGTTTAATTAAATAATAATACAATAAAAATATTATATTTAAGCTATTCACCATAGCCATTGCCGCCCATACCTAGTATAAAGGCCATATATTAATTTTCTTATTTTATTAAATCCATTGGATCTTAATAAAAAGTCCACATGTGAACTAGACTTATCCTTACAAAAAGAAACAAGTTCACATGCCTTATTACAATTCTAGATGGATCCCTAAATTGATCCGGTATAATATATCAAGTGATCCATTCAAGTTCGTGTGGATTGGGGATCTTGGCAGGATATCTAAATTTAAGCTCCATTAGACACAACCCAATGACAATCAACAAATGATTCACTTAGGTCCAATCTATTTAATTTTAGTTCATTCCACTAAAGAACTAAAATTGAACTCTTAAATAAAGATAGCATAAGTTGATGTTACTCATTTATACCTCTGACAACCTTATTGGAGAAAGTGTATCCTCGTGAAGATTACCAGTGATCGCCAAGAGCTCATGGACCGCCTATAGCTCTCTAAGTTACCATATTCACTCATATGACCACATTTTGAACTTGGATATTTTGACTTGTCCAGAAGCCATGTTTCAATAGACACTATTGAAAACTTAACGTTAAGATTTAATATCCAATACCTCAAAACATCCATATGCTGGTATTCTACTCTCATTCAATTAATGGAACCACGATGTCCATATCTATAAATGAAGTCCTCTATCGATTAACAAATGAATACCACCAAACTATCGAGGATAGACTATGCTATATAATCGTACTCATTGATAGCTCAAATGATAACACTTGCAACCAGAAGTCCATCATTTATTTCAGGATTGAGATAGACTCTCCGATTGTCTTCAAATGAAAACTTTTATGCATTGACGGTTCTAGATAAAGTATTTCATTATGATCCTATTCAATGCACCCAGTGCATTAGATTCTTTTGCCCAAAGACACCACACTTTGATGATTTTAGACTCATCATAACACATTTGATCCCACTCAAATGCTAGCAAAAGAATCTACAACTTTGACAAGATAAATGCGCCAACCTTCTATCTTAAGTTGTGAATATTATTCAAGACTAACTAAAGAATTGTGTCTACCTCATACATATCTAGATGTATGAACAATTCTTCTTTTCTCATAGTCTTTTGACCTTATGATTATTTACTTTTGACAATTATAATAATTAAACTATAAATGCTATAAGATTTGTTAAACTAGAAATCACTTTATTCATATGAAAATATTGTTAATTACAATATTACACTTTTGCTATCGAGCATAATCCTAACAATCTCCCACCTACTCTATAGCAAATGTGTCATATCTCTCATCCCTATGTTCTTTAGATGCCTATCAAAACTCTTTTGAGGAAGAGCCTTTGTAAAGGGATCCGCTATATTTTCTGCTGACGCGATCTTGGTAATCGTCACGTCATCCCTATGCACAATTTCCCTTAGAAGGTGATACTTTCTTTCAATGTGTTTCCCTCTCTTGTGACTTCTTGGTTCTCTCAAATTAGCCACTGCTCCACTATTGTCATAATAGATAGTGATCTGCTTATTCGCTTCAGGAACCACTTCCAAGTCAAATAAGAATTGGCGGAGCCAGACATCCTTTTTAGCAGCCTCGCATGCGGCAACATACTCGGCTTCCATGGAGGAATCAGCAATACAAGATTGCTTGATACTCCTCCATATGACTGCCCATCCTACAATGGTAAACACAGATCCTGATGTCGATCTCCTGGAGTTAAAATCTGACTGAAAAACAGAATCTGTATACCCAACGGGAATTAAATCTCCTCAAGAGTATACAAACATTTAATCTCTCGTTCTCCTAAGATACTTGAAAATATGCTTGACTGTCATCCAGTGATCAGGACCAGGCTTCGATTGAAACCTGCTAACTATGCCTATAACAAAATAAATATCTAGTCTAGTGCAGAGCATTGCATACATGAGACTTCCAACTACCGATGCATATGGAACCCTACTCATGAATTTCTCTTCATGCTCGTTCATAGGAACTTGTTCCTTAGAAAGTTTGATTCCATGCCTGAAAGGTAATATACCTTTCTTGGAATCTTGCATGGAAAACCTAGACAAGATTTTATCTATGTATGAAGCTTGGGATAATGCAATAGTTCTATTCTTTATATCCCTTATGACTTGGATACCAAGATTATAACTTGCTTCTCACAATTCTTTCATATCAAATTTTTATGCTAACCATTATTTTATTGATGTCAATATACCTACATCGTTTCTTATGAGTAGTATATCATCAACGTAAAGAACTAGGAAAACCAACTTATCTCCTTTAATCCTTTTGTATAAACAAGGTTCATCAAGGTTTTGAATAAATCCAAAACCTTTAACGGCTTGATCAAATCTTATGTTCCAGGATCTGGATACTTGCTTCAATCCATATATGGATCTTTGCAACTTGCATACCCTTTCCTCTTGGCATTTTTCAATGAATCCTTCTGGTTGCATCATATAGATGCTTCCGTCAAGACTTCCATTAAGGAAAGCTGTCTTGATATCCATTTGCCAAATCTCTAGGTCTAGAGATGCCGCAATGGAAAAGAGTATCCTAATGGATTTAAGCATGGCCACAGGAGAGAAGGTTTATTCATAATCGATACCTTCCTTCTGTTTATAACCTTTAGCTACCAATCTAGCCTTAAAGGTTTCCACATTTCCATCCATTCCTCTTTTCCTCTTGTATACCCACTTGCACCCGATGGGTTTTATCCCTTTAGGCAAGTCTACAAGAGACCAAACTTTATTTTTGAACATAGATTCAATTTCGGATTGCATTGCCTTTTGCCAATGCTGACAATCAACATCTTCCATTGCTTCCTTGTATGTATATGGATCATCGTCGTCCATAAGATTCTCTACAGATTCTTCTAGACCGATGTATCTCTCGGCTTGTCTAACAACCCTCCCACTACGACGAGGTATGGTAGAATGTTGATCTTGTGTTAGTATGGAACTTACAATTAGGCTTGGTTGTGAAACCTCTTATGGAATTGTATCTCCTAAAAGCTCATTTAGGACAATTCAACTTTTAGGCACGAAATTATTCTTATAGTCCTCTTCTAGAAATTTGGCATTTGTCGAAACAAAAACTTTAAGATCTGAAGGACTATAAAAATAATATCCTTTTGTTCCTTTTGGATACCCTACAAATATGCATGTTTCTGAACGGGACTCCATCTTATCTGTCTTTTCTTTTAACACGTGCGCAGGACATCCAAATATCCTTAAGTGTTGTAAACTAGGCTTTCGCCCAGTCCATAACTCATGCAGTGTTTTAGAAATTGACTTAGATGGTACATCGTTTAAAATGTACATTGCAGTTTGTAAAGCATATCCCCAAAAAGAATTAGAGAGCGTTGAATAACTCAACATAGACCTAACCATATCCAAAAGAATTCTATTTCTCCTTTCTGCCACCCCACTTTTTTATGGTGTCTGGTGTAGAAAACTGAGAAATTATCTCATTATCAATAATATATTATAGCAACTTACCAGATAGATATTCTCCACCACGATCAGACCTCAGGATTTTAATGTGTTTCTCAAGCTGATTTTCTACTTCAGCTTTAAATGCTTTGAATGTATCAAAATCATCCAATATATATCTCATGAGATACATATAGCCAAATCTTGAGTGATCATCCATGAATGTGATGAAGTACTCATATCCACCTCTAGCTTGAATGCTCATAGGTCCACACACATCAGTGTGTATCAATCCTAAAGATTCGATGGCTCTTGCTCCTTTGGTCGTAAACGACCTTTTGGTCATTTTACCTTCCAAACAAGATTCACAAGTTGGTAGATCATCAACCTTTAAGTCACTTAGAGGTCCGTCACATACCAATCTTTTAATCCTATTAAGGTTGATATGACCTAAGCGCAAATGCCAGAGGTAGGCTTCATCTTTTGATAATTTTACTCTTTTATGATTAGGTTCCGTTGATTCCGTGTCTAACAAGTAAGAGATATTTCCATGCAAATAGAATAATCCGTTTTCCAATGTACCTTTGCAAATAATTTTGTCATTCTTACTAATAATAAAAGTTTTATTAAAAGTAACCAAATAACCAAATTTATTTAAACAAGAAACCGAAATTAAATTCCTCTTGAATTGAGGTACATAGTAAACGTCAATTAAAACTAAATGCCTATAAGAATCTAAACTAATTTTAATATCTCCCACTGCACTAGCAGACACCAACGCTCCATTGCCTAATCGCAAGTTGAATTCGTTCTAATTAAGCCTTCTCCTTTCCTTAAACTCATGTAAGGAAAAACAAACATGATTAGTGGCTCCGGAGTCTATGATCCATGAATCCGACAAAAAACATGTTTCAAGATAATTAATATTACCTTCTTCCTTTCCTTGAGACTTAGGGCAATTTCTTTTCCAATGTTCCTTTTCACCACAAAGGAAACACTTTCCTTTGATCTTGGTTACTTTCTTTGTCTCCTTCTTTGTAGGTCCTAGTTGCTTTTTCTTCTATTGTTTCTTGACCTTCATATGGGTCTTAACAGTAGCAACTTTACCAACGGTATGAATCTCTTGACCCTTGCCTTTCACAAGGATCTTTTTCGCGCTTTGAAAATCTTGCATCAGGCCTTACAAGGTGTATTCCTTATTATTCAAGGTGTAGTCCAACTTGAATTGATCAAAGGAATCCGATAGTAAGTTGACAATCATGTCAATTTTGGTTTCACCATCTATCTCAGCACCATTCAGTTCAGCAATGTTGAGATGTACTATGACTTTCATCATGTGATCTTTCACAGCCTGTCCGGGTTTCATCCTAAGATTCATAAAAGCAGTCACTGCCTCTCTCTTAGTCATCCTAGACCTCATAGCAAACATCTCCTCTAGAGACATCATTATATCGGTAGCAATCTCCATTCCTTCATGTTGTTGTTGCAACACGTCAGAGATGGTGGCCATAATGTAACATTTAGCCATCTCATCAGAAGACTCCCACTATTGATACTCATCTCTTTGCTCCTGAGTAGATTCATCAGTAGGAGTAGGTGGTTTAGGAGTGCACATAACGAACTTATGCTTTTCGGATTGCAATAGTAGCCCAATTTTCCTTTTCCATATGACATAATTATCAATAGTTAAAGTATTGTTTTTTAGGATTTTGATTAGGGATGGGGTTATGATTTCTTTTTAATAACAAAAATTATATATGTAAATAATCATGATAAAGCACTTTTGAATATTTATCTTAAATTAAATGAAATAATTCAATCGTAAAAATTCAACGGTGATCCAACACCCATAAATGTCACGCCTTCTTTGGGAGTACGCACCATTTACTAGTTGGACTAGGTCCCACCTAATTGTTAACATAACAACCAACGTTTGTGATTTTATTAGCAAGAACTCTTGGGAGGATATTAATAAACTCACATTGAGTGTGTTACCAAGCTATCGACCTTCAATATAATCCCTCACAAATATCCCTCCTTTAGGAGTAGATATCTTTTGGGCTAATTGTCTAGTCTATCCTTGTAAGGAAGTATCTTGCTAAATTCCATCCATGAATACCTCTTGGGAGGTTATTCACGAAACATAAAGCTCAACTAAACTTGGAGGCCGTAAGTGTTCAAAACACCTTCTCCCACTCAATTGTTTAAGGCGTGTGATCGAATTCCAAAGAATGATTTACCAAGTTATCTAGATACCAATTTAGATACTTAAACCATTCAATGCATGTTCATACCAAAAGAGATATATGAGTGGCACTCTTATTCTATATGACATGTTCTCAAACAATGACAAACACTGCAATATTTATAAAAAATATAAATAGCTACAATTTTGGTCCATCCTAGAAAAACAAGTAAATTACATATATCTTGGAATACAAGAACTCCTTTCTTGGCGAACAAGTCTTCACGCGACCTTCATCGTTCGGACTCCCTTGGTAACCTCCCATTGGCGTGCACACCCCTTGCCCTTACTCATGGGCGTGCGTATGTCACAAGCCCATAAAGGGCTGCCATGCGCAGCCCATGGCTACAACAAGGGCTGCCGTGCGCAGCCCATGCCACAACAAACGTGGCTGCGCGCTCTTTGCACACACGTTCGTTGTTACGGCTTGCACGGTCCCAAACTTGTTCCGGTTACTCCTAATTCTTTAAACCTTTGAGTCTTCGAAACTTGAACGTATTACAGAAGAATTTACATAACAAAATACTGCAGTTTTTTTTATTATTATTACAACAACAAAATAAAATAAAAAAATTTAGCAACTATTAAGAAAGAAATTATGGCGATAATAGACCACCCTTCTTGTTACAATCCCAAAACAAAATTACATTGAAATTCTAGGACCTTAATTAAGCAATAACAAACCACATATAAAACATATATGTATCCATACATTCTAATGTAAATATATATATGCAAATACCTAGAGTGCCATCTCTTTCTAAAACATGCATACATACAATAAAAAGTAAAAGATTCACGAACACATACATCAATTAATCAAGGGTACAACCAGGCTCTGATACCAATTGTAGGGAAAAACGGGTTCAAAATGCAACGGAAACGTGAGAAACATAGAAAATTAATTAAGGGTTTGTGTATAAATAAAAAAAATTCCCTTTTATGCAACGAGAACCTTAACCCTAGATTAATTGATGTATATAAAAGTATTGTACCTTTTTCGCGTGAAGATTGGACAAGCCCCGAATTGATTCCGCAAGATCTTCCAATCCAATCACGAACGTGAATCACCTTGGAGTGTGGGCTCCCTTTCTTTAAATTGTATTCCTAAGGATGGAGACAAAGCAAAAACTAATTTTTCTCCCTCAAAATTCTCTCTTGTTATGCCAAACTCCCTCTTGAAAATTAACTAGGCATGGCCGAAATTTACATCATAAAATTCATAGGGCTGGCTGAAAATCACACACATATATATAGGATCATAAATCCTTTTTATAAATCCTTTCCTAAAAAGGATTTACTTGGTTGGCAAGAATCCTTTCCTTAGGTGGATTTATTTGGTAGTTAAGAATCCTTATCTTAAAGAAATTTTATCCTTTTGTATATATATATGGGCTGGCCAAATTTTATATGATATAGATTAGATCACAAATCCTTTCCTAAGAAGGATTACTTGGTAGTTAAGAATCATTTTCTTAGGTAGATTTACTTGGTGGTAAAGAATCCTTTTCAAAAAGGAATTCTATCCTAACACCAAGACTCCTAATCCAACTCAAAAGTGTATTTGTAACCATATTAAAGACTTCCTAATTTGATTAGATAAATAACTCCTTTTATTTATCTACTTATCAAATATAGTCTTTAACATTAACTATACAACCAACAATAGTATAGTTTTAGGAGACTATCTCCTAATAGGAAAAGATTTTGACATTTAATTAAATAATTAATTAATCAACAAATTAATTAATTTCCATTTAATTAAATAATAGTAAAACAAAGCAATATATTTAAGCTATTCACTATAGCCATTGCCACCCAATACCTAGTATAAAGGCCATATATTATTTTTCTTATTTTATTAAATCCATTGGACCTTAATAAAAAGTCCACATGTGAACTTGACCTATTCTTACAAAAAGAAACAAGTTCACATGCCTTATTACAATTCTAGATGGACCCCTAAATTGGTCCGGTATAATATATCAAGTGATCCATGCAAGTTCGTGTGGATTGAGGATCTTGGCGGGCTATCTAAATATAAGCTCCAATAGACACAACCCAATCACAATCAACAAATGATTCTCTTAGGTCCAATCTATTTAATTTTAGTTCATTCCACTAAAGAACTAAAATTGAACTCTTAAACAAAGATAGAATAAGTTGATGTTACTCATTCGTACCCTAGACAACCATATTGGAGAAAGTGTATCCTCGTGAAGATTACCAGTAATCGTCAAGAGCTCATAGACCGCCTATAGCTCTCCAAGTTACCATATTCACTCATATGACCACATTTTGAACTTGGATATTTTGACTTGTCCAGAAGCCATGTTTCAATAGACACTATTGAAAACTTAACGTTAACATTTAATATCCAATACCTCAAAACATCCATATGTTGGTATTCTACTCTCATTCAATTAATGGAACGACGATGTCCATATCTATAAATGAAGTCCTTTATCGATTAACAAATGAATACCACCAAACTATCGAGGATAGACTATGCTATATAATCATACTCATTGATAGCTCAAATGATAACACTTGCAACCATAAGTCCATCATTTATCTAGGGATTGAGATAGACTCTCCGATTGTCTTCAAATTAAAACTTTTTTCCATTGACGGTTCTAGATAAAGTATTTCATTGTGATCTTCTTCAATGCACCTAGTGCATTAGATTCTTTTGCCCAAAGACACCACACTTTGATGATTTTAGACTCATCATAACACATTTGATCCCACTCAAATACTAGCAAAAGAATCTACAACTTTGACAAGATAAAGGCGCCCAAACTTCTATCTTAAGTTGTGAATATTATTCAAGACTAACTAAAGAATTGTGTCTACCTCATACATATCTAGATGTATGAACAATTCTTCTTTTCTCATAGTCTTTTGACCTTATGATTATTTACTTTTGACAATTATAATAATTAAACTATAAATGCTATAAGATTTGTTAAACTAGAAATCACTTTATTCATATGAAAAGATTGTTAATTACAATATTACACTCTTGCTATCGAGCATAATCCTAAAACCCTTGTCGATTACTGATATTCTTCACGAGGATACACTATCTCTACTAAGATTGTCTAGGGTATGAGTAAGCAAAATTAACTTAATCTATCTTTATTTAAGAGTTCAATTTTAGTTCTTTGGTGGAATGAACTAAAATTAATATATCAAAATTAAGTAAATAATTTGTTGATTGTGATTGGGGTGTGTCTATTGGAGCTTAAATTTAGATAGCCCGCCAAGATCACCAATCCACAAGAACTTGTATGGATCACTTGATATATTATACTGGACAAATTCGTGGGTCCATCTAGAATTGTATTAAGGCATGTGGACTTGTTTCTTTTTGTAAGAAGTGGAAATGGTAAGGAATGTCACCTTTTTTTTGGTCCCTTGCAGTGATGTAACCGTTATAATAAGTTAAGTTTAAAAGGCACCTATTATGGTGAGCTACTGAAATTGCCCTTAAATAAACGATATTTTATTCTTTAAAGGCTGTCGTCCAATTTAGTTGTCTTAAAATCAATCACCTACTCTATTTTTTCTTCAGAAATGGAGCTCCATTCCAGATATTGCAGAAGAAGGTAAATTAATATTTCTGATCTTCATTTCCATTTTTTATTGTATTTCTGTGTGGTATAACATTGTATGAACATTTATGAACATGTTGTCTCAATTTTTTTATGTTGATGTCCTGGAGTTGTAAACTTTTTACAAAGAATGAATGAATATGTATGCATATTTTTTTGTATATATATTTGGCCGAGTTGAGTTGTAGTGGTGCAAACAAGTTTATAATCTTGGGCATAAAAGCTGGAAAGGTTTTACAAAAAGCTCGAAACATTTGTAAAAAAGCTCAAAAATTTGAAAAAAAGCTCGATCAAATTCTAAAAAAGCTCGATCCAAAAAATAGATGATGGATACGTAAAGAGAAAAGCTCAATCCCTCGAAAAAAGACTCGATCCATCAGAAAAAAGCTCGATCCATCAAAAAAAGCTAGATCCCTCGTAAAAATAGCTCGATCCCTCACCGAAAAAGCTCGATCCTGTACAAAAAAAACTCGATCCAGCATAAAAAAAGCTCGATCCCTCACAAAAAAGCTCGATCCCTCAAAAAAATGCTCGATCTGTAAAATTAAAAGGTCGAGCCATATTTGAAAAAAGCTCGAGCCATATGAAAAAAAGCTCGAGCCATATATTAAAAAGCTCAATTATGTAGAAAAAGAGCTCGGTTTTGAACAAAAAAAGCTCGATCTCGTTAGAAAAAGCTCGATAATGTACAAAAACGGCTCGATCATGTATAAAAAAAGCTCGATCAGTTTTAAAAAAAGCTTCATATCTTACACTTTTGAATTTTGTTTAATCCTTTATAATTGTAAATTTAATATGAAATATTTTTTTCTTATTAACTATTTTTGATAGTCATATCTTACAACGGTCGATGGGAGCGATTACCAAACTGAAATCAGAGGTATTTAGGTTCCGATAACCAAGGTTTGTATGTGTCAAAGAATTTGAGTTACGACGAACTGGTGTCGATTGTGCAAACCATTGTGAAGTTTGATGAGAACAAATACAGTGCTAAGCTACAGTCTCTATCAATTGTTCCTGGGACTACATGTCGTACATTTATAAGAAACAATGATGATGTTCAGTTTATGCTAGGGGAAGATAAGGTGATCCCTCAAGTATGTGTTAGTCTAATTGAGAGGCCAGCAGGAGGTGTCATTGGTGAAGATATCCCTCATCCTGATAACACCCAATAATTTATATCGTCAGACGGAAGCAACCAGTTGTTCACAGAAAGAAGTGGGATTGATGGTCCGGAAAACATATGTGATGTCCCACCGAAAGTAGCCGCCCATGATAATACACCGGGACCTCAATTTGATGATGTATTTGGTTGTCATATTGAGATGAATGGTGGACAGTACAACCACCAATACAATGAGATCTACAATGACATCAACAATGAGGAGAATACAGCACTGAATGTTGGGTTGAATCATGAGGTGGATAATGAGGGCAATTCCAATTCAGTAGAAAATGTAGAGGACAATCAGGATGATGCAGAACCTGTAGAAACGGAATGACGTGTAAGACATGTACAGGGATTTAGTTCCAGTGCACCAGATATAACCGGGACTTCCGAGGGGAGGGCTAATGTAACTCTAGATGATTCTCATAATGCCACAACATGGGTTATTCCAGGAGCAGAATCATACTCGTTTGGTATTGGTGGAAGCAGGAACTTGGTTGAAGATGAACCTACAATCATGATATATAAAGGTCAATTTTTTTCCAACGAAAAAAGTATTTGAAGAGACTAGTAGGCCATTTTGCAATACGGCAAAACTTAGAGTGGAAGGTGAAAAGGTCCAATAAGACAACATTACATCTAGTTTGTTTGATGGGAAATTGTACGTGGAAGTTAAGAGCGGTGAGGAGAGATGAAGGCACATACTTTCAAGTAAGAAGTTTTGTCAACGAACACACTTGTTCGTTAGAGAAAAATCACCGCCGGCACCGACAAGCTAGTGCAGTCATAATTGGATAAGTTATTGCACCTAGACATCAATAATAAGATGGTCGACTAATGCGTCCGAATGACATAATCGCCGACATGAAATCAATGTATGGAATCCAAATAATGTACAGTAAGGCACACGCCGCCCTTGATTATACGTTGTCACTGACATATGGAACGCATGAGGAAACCTTCCAACTGCTTCCATCATTTGGTTACATTTTAGAACAACAAAATCCTGGCACAATCACTGACTTACAGTGCCACGCAGATGGAAAATTTCTATACTTCTTCATGTCGATTGGTGCCTTACTTAGAGGATTCCGGATGTGTATACGTCTAGTCATTGCCGTTGATGGTACCCATTTGAAGGGACGATTTCAGAGTACAATGTTTGTTCCAGCAGCACAAGATGGGAATGAATAGGTTATCCAATTGCTTTTGGGTATGGCGACTTAGAAAACAACCTTTCATGGGAATGGTTTTTTGATTGCTTGAAGGGTGCCCTAGGTCATATTGATGAGCTAGTTTTCATTTCCGATAGGCATGCAAGCATTGAAGCAGGGATTTTTAAAGTGTTCCCTTATGCCACTTATACCATATGTAGCTTTCATTTTGCTGAAAATGTCAAAAAGCGATTTCATAGGAAGGATGTTACCGCAATAATGGACAAAGCAGCCCGTGCATACACCGAGTTTGAGTATAACCAGTATATGGAAGAGTTAACAAACTTGCACCAGAATGCATACGATTATGTAATTGATACCGGTCCACACAAGTGGTCCCGTGTACACTGCCCAGAAAGAATAACAGGGTGATGATGACTAATGCTACAGAATACATAAACTCATGCCTAAAATTTGCACGCCAACTGCATATGTTGACTCTAGCTGAGTTCATTAGGAATATGCTGTAACGGTGGTTTCATGATCGCTATAGAGCTGCACAAACCATGCGTCATCAGTTGATCGATGCAGCACATCTTGTACTCTTAAAACGTATGGAGAAGTGTGGTTATTTCACTGTAAATCCAGTCGACTGGAACATTTTCTCGGTCAAGCGGTCTGGAAAACAGTGGGCTGTTGACTTAGCCATGAAGACTTGTACTTGCAACAAATTTCAAATGGATCATTTTCCATGTTCTCATTCCCTTGCAGTGGCACGGTACATTACTGAAACTTGGACGTCACAACTTTGTACTCGTACTGATCATTTTCTCGGTGAAGTTGATCGTTTTCAATGTTTTTTACAGGGAGCGAAACTTGGACTTCACAACTTTTTGTACAGACTACTACAAGAGACAGACACTTATTAACGCGTACTCAGTTCCTATTATACCGGTGGGCCATCCATCCACTTGGGTTGTGCCATTTGACATTGCTCAGAGGGTGATTTTGAATCCAAACTGTAGGAGACAAGTAGGACGCCCGAGGGCGGGTCGCCATGTCTCATCTTCGGAGAGAACAACTACATAATCCTGTAGAAGATGTGGACAACCAGGGCATAATTCCAGGAGATGTCCTAATCCACCTGTGATTAATGAAGGTACAAGACTAGGTGTTCCCGATGAATACCGCCGCAAGTGTAACATCTGCCATTCAATTGGACACAACAAACAAGCGTGCCCTAATGTTGACTCTAATAGGGAATGAATCACAAAGTTTCGATCACATTGAAAACTTTTGGATTTGTATCAGATTGTAATAATTTGGAT
This sequence comes from Dipteronia dyeriana, assembly GCA_032871835.1. NCBI lineage: Eukaryota > Viridiplantae > Streptophyta > Magnoliopsida > Sapindales > Sapindaceae > Dipteronia > Dipteronia dyeriana. The sequence goes on from CM065299.1 coordinate 30,804,016, forward strand.
TTGTAATAATTACTTATTAATGAATGAATTAATATTAATGAATGAATAATGAATGAACTAATATTCATGAATTATTTACATGTCTGTGTACATATAAAATGAGAATATACAAAAAATCACTTGGTGGACCTAGAGTTAGAAAAAATCTTCACAACCATTTTCTCCCGAATGATCTCCTTGTCATCCTTTGACCAATCAAAAGGCCTTCGACCCGCCAGTATGTACTCGATAAGTCTCAAAGTATGGGGACCACAGTTACCTCTGCAATTCGACATATAAAACAACATTAGAAATTGTTCAAAAAGAATATCTAAACACCTAAATGAAATAGAATGTCTTACGATTTCTTTTGTTGGGGGTCTGTAGAAGTATGCACCAGGCTGATAGATAAGGGCTTATTTTCCCGAGGGAACGCCCGACGACCAGTTCGTCGTGTTGTGTGGAACCCCGCGTCACTCAACATGGAGGGTAAAAACCACCGTAATGGCCGGACCTGCTAGTGCCTGATCTGATAAGGGACTTCCTGTCTCTAGGGGTCATAAATGTCAATCTTCCAGCAACAAAGGTCGACGCTCACCGCCAGCCAATGTTGGGCCCCAATGTTGTACAGAATCAGCACCTATAATAGTTTGCATGCCGTTTTATCTGAGGATATACGAACAGGTTTTTTTTTTAAATCATCTCAATCATCTAACACTTACCAGGTCAACCTCGTGCCATGGGCGGTTTCCACTCGCGGTTGGTCCACGGACAGTCAGAAGGTCTTCTTCCAACCATCGGGACTGTAACACATTCCACCTTACCGTGGTCACAGAACTGTACGAATCGTGAGGCATCATCCTCTCCCACATGTACAACATAAATGGCTGTACAACCATTGACAATATCGTATTAATAATACATAAGCAGAAAATCCGATTTGATTCCCAAATGTTATACCTACTTACATAAAATTGTGTATCCAACACGTTGATCCTCTGGTTGTACACATTGTGGAATCCTCGCTGACGCTTGCAAAGAATATTGAGGTATGCATCCATATGTTGACAAACAATAAAACCATCGTAATCGTTAACAATTCAACAATACTTACACAAACGTTAATATGAAATTTAATAAGTACGTACCGTGTCCTCCAAGTCCATGAAGTATGACTGCATACGAACGAACCATTTTATGGTATCTGGTGCCAGCACGTCCACATCACGTCTGTTTAATGATTGAATTACCTTAGCTATACATAAATTAGAATAAACAAGAAATGTGCATCCATTTGTATAAAAAAAAGTTGGACTCACTGTTCCCCGTTGATGTTCCTCTTGAAGGCCTTGTATGCTGCAAGGTGGTCAGCGTCCACTAGTCCGTGAGGGTCAAAAATGTGTTCCACGGACTCGGGCCGTGTCCTCAACCTCTTTGGATGGCATGGATTTGTGTAAGGGCTCACCAACTGCAATCCGCGCTTACCTAAATGCTTTGCTGTATTGGCCGGGGGAGAGGACCACTTTAAAGACACAGACGTGCTGGGTGGGTTAGGGGACCGCTCATACGGTACGGATGTGTTGGGAGAGGGAGGGGACTGCTCAGACGGCACGGGCGTGCTAGGTGGGAGAGGGGATAGCTCCGACGCCACTAACGTACTGGTGGGGGAGGAGATAGCTTCGACGCCACATACCTGCTGAGTGGGGGAGGGGACCGCTGTGGATGAATCGATGTGCTAGGAGATAGGGGGATCGATGTGCTGGGAGGTGGGGGGAGGAATAATGTACGTAAACCCAGATAGGACTGATGTACGTGAACCAAGCCTACTCTTGCTGGTAACAAGAGTTTCCCTCTCCGGACCTACCATGCCGGTAGGTGGGTCCTGACTACGTTGAGCTGTCATGTCTGTCCCCCCAGTAAGCCAATCAGTCAACCCTCCAGAACTAAATAATAGATCAGAAGGTTGGGGGCCATCCCAGTGTGTATGCATGGTCGAACCTTGAAGCCCCCGGATCATATCCAGTAACAATCGGTGTTGCTGCTGACGATCCTTATCACTCTTCCGGATCATATCCAACAACTTCAAGTTTTTAGGTTGTCGATCCTCGTCATTCTTCCGGAGGGCTTTACGCACATCGTTCAACATATCTGCCCACGGAGCCTGAAATCATGTCTACATTGTTCGTAAAAAACTATCAGCACGTGTTAATAAAAAACACTAAACTTTGTTTTCAACTTACCTCTCCATCGCGTCCAACGCCCCCACGGGAATCCCCTGCAGATGTACCATGTCCGGGGGTGGAAAAAAGAACCCGCCTATGCTTATGCCTTTCTCGTTGAAGGTCTGTCTTATATTCCTCACTGTCATTAGGCCTCAAACCCCCAGCAGCGGGCTCAGATCCCTCACTGTCAATGGTCCTGTCTGTACCACTGATTCCGCCTAAGGTGGTCTGATCAGGAACCTCAGGCGGCATATTAGCCATGTCCTCTTCTACGTACAAGTTCCCCCCCTCGTCTAGCTAGTCATAGTACGGTGTCTGTCTCTCAGCTGGTGTCGGCACCAGTTCCTTAATAGCAAACATCTGAAATATTAGTTAGAACAATGTCATTGTACAAATACTAACTAATAAAAACATTAACAAAATAAATACATACCCTGGCTTTGAAAATCTTTGCTAGCTTCTCCCCTCTCGGTTATTTGGTCAAATCCCACTTCAAAATACGGGGAGTCAGATCAGTAACCCTCCGGGCACCGATCGCTTTGGTCAAATCAGGGATCACCTCCAAAGCAAATATCTGCATCAAAGATAAGTACGATAAGTATCCATACAATTTTGGGCACCAACAATAAAGTACAATTTGTAGGTTGAACTTCTTACCAATAGGGCATGAGATAGACCATATATGTTGTAGGTCTCCACTCTGTGTACGTCAGTGCCCTTTTCCTGCTGCCGTCGCTCGAACCCATCTCTTCGCCCGTCAAGCGCATGCTTGAATGAGTAAATAGAATGCATGTACATGTGGGTACCCTACGGGAACGCGTCGAACGCATCGAGCTCCTCAACCAGCCGAAACTGCCAAACTGGAATCTTGAATCTCATCCACCCCCATCAGTATCCAGTTCAGCATATATAAAAGGCAGAGCTTGACAGCATCCCACGCCTTTCCAAACTCTGTGCCGGTAACAACACCCCTAATCTGCTCCAGCGAAACCTTCTCGGCTCCAGGAAAGTACCGCTTATGTATGCCATTCTCCACTGCTGCATACATAGTGGTCTCTGGTACAACTCCAAACCGCAGTCCGGTGATCTGGCAAAATTCCACCTTCGAAAACCTCACCGACCGGTTTCCTAACATGAAGTGCATCTTATCTGTTGGGCCGTTATGATGGAGCTCCCTCAAAAGCAACCGATAGATAATACCATCGGAAGCTTCATCTCCCTATGCATCATTAGGAAATGCCCGAAACATGACGCCATGAACCGCCGACGGTCTTCGTCTCCAAATTCTACAGGGACACGGTTCAGCGTGTCGTCTATATGGGCGAGGGTATCAAAATGGTTGTGTCATGTCAATTTGCCCTCGTACAAGTATCCTTCTGGAGTTTTAAGCGAATCCCTCAACCTAATTCCCTTCTGCAATGTAACATAAATACAACATCATTAAACAGAACAAATAAAAAAGCTCGATCCAATTCAAAAAAAGGTCGAACCTATTGAAAAAAGCTCGAATCATTTTTAAAAAAGCTCAAATCCTTTTTTAAAAAGCACGATCCCTTTTCAAAAAAGCTCGATTCCTTTTTAAAAAAGCTCGATTTCTTTTCAAAAAAGCTTGATTCCTTTTCAAAAAAGCTTGATTCCTTTTCAAAAAAGCTTGATTCCTTTTCAAAAAAGCTCGATTCCTTTTCGAAAAAGCTCGATTTACCAAAACCTAATTTTCACAAAAAAAAAGCTTGACTAAACAAATAAGCTCGATTCTCTTGAAAAAAATCTCGATAACCCAGATTTCATCTTCCTCAACTGATATTCAACCAAATTACAAACCCTAACCACAACCACAACCACAACCACAACCATTCTCACATCTCTATTTTAACCAGTTTCTACATTTGCTATCAACAAAACTCAATTCAAACATCTAATGCAAGTTAACAACAACACAAACGAGGAAAAATAACCAATCTTACCTTTGTCAATCGCAGCTCTTCCGGTCACTTCACCGTCGATTAGTTTCCTGTCGGTTTGACTGTTGCTTCTCTCTGACTTTGAAAATGACAACTTCCTCACTGTTCAAATATTTCGGGGTATTTTTGTCTCAACGACTGTTTTGGTGCCTTTTAAACATACATTAGTAAAGTGGTGATATTTGCATAACACACCCCTCAAATAGTTGTAAGAATGGGTCTAGATCACATGTGGACCTTATTGTTAAGGTCCAATGGATTTAATAAAATAAGAAAAATAATATAAATACCCATGTGTGGTCTTCGGCGGCAAGGCTAGATATATTAGCTTAATATATTGTTTTTTATTTTATTATTTAATTTAATTGAAATTAATTAATTTGTTAATTATTTAATTAAAAGACAAAAAAAAATTATAGTAGGAGAAGGTCTTCTAGAGTCATATTATTGATGGTAATATGATAAGTATCAAATACTATATTTGATAAGTAGATAAATAAAAGGAATTTATTTATCCAATCAAATTAGAAAGTATTTGATTTCTATTATGATTCTAATTGACAATTGGTCAAATTATGAAGTTTTTTATTTAGTCGCAATTTAATTTATATTCAATAATTGGTTATTGAATAAATACACTATTTGAGTTGGATTAGAAGTCTTGGTATGTAAAAGAAATCCTTTTTTTAAGAGGATTGAATCCAATATTTGATAGGAGTCTTGGTGAAATAGAAATCGTCTTTCTAGGAGGATTTTCGGCCACCTATATATACTCCTATATATAATTTCAACCAAGACCTAATTTTTGGTGAGAATTTGTTTTTTATTTGATTTTTTATAGTTAAATTAAAAAAAACTCCGTTCAACTCATAGAAATTGTGTATTGAATTTAGCCAAGGAGAAGAGAAAATGGGAACGTTTTGTTTTCGATAGTGCACTGGTGGCCTTTACATCAAAAGGTTTTGTGCACAACATCGAATCAAGGTTCACGCGAGTTTCAATCAAATAGATTAATAATTCATATGTGACCGGACGTTCATTGGTTTTTTGTTGGTGGATTATTGTGACTAACAAAGAAGAAGATTTTGTTTGTTTCCATCCTCAGGTATACAATTAAAAGAAAGGGAGCCCACACTTGAGGTGATTCACGTACATGATTGGATTGGAAGATCTTACGGATTCAATTCGACACTAGTTCAATTGTCACAAAAAAAAGGTAAGATACTTTTAATAAACGTCAATTAATCTAGGGTTAAGGTTCTTTCTATTAAAGGGGAAATTTTGATAAATATTTCAAACCCTAACTACACACTTCCGCCGCGTTTTTGAACTGATTTTTCCCTACAATTGGTATCAGAGCTTGGTTGTAACCATGATTAATTGATGTATATATATGTGAATATTTTTCTTTTTATTGTATATATGCATGTTATAGAAAGAGATGTCACTCTAGCCACTCGTTTATATATTTAAATTGCAATGTATAGATATATATATATACATATATATATACATATATAAATATATATATCTTTTTATGTGGTTTGTTATTGCTCAATTTTGGTCCTAGAATTTCAATGTATTTTTATTTTGTTATTGTAACGAGAAGGGTGGTCTATCATCGCCATAGTTTCCTTCTTGGTAGTTGCTAAGTTTTATATTTAGTATGCTATTGTAATTAAAAAAACTGCACTATATTGTATTAAAAATACTGCAGTATTTTTTATTTAAAATTCTTCTTTAATACAGTCAAGTATTGAAGACTAGAAGGTTTGAAGAACTGGAAGCAACCGGAAAAGGTTTGGGATCATTCGCACCAAAGCAACAATCGTGTGTTCGAATGAGCGCACAACCACGATTGTTGTGGCATGGGCTGCACAAGGCAGCCCTATGGATCCCATGGGCTGCGCACGGTAGCCCATCATGGAGCCAAGGGTGCGCACATCCATGGGAGGCAGCCGAGGGGTGTCAAAACGGATGATGGTCGCGTGAAGACTTGTTCGCCAAGAAATGAGTTTTTTTATGTATTACAAGACATATGTAATTTACTTGCTTTTCTAGGATGAACCAAAATTGTAGCTATTTATATTTTCGTAAATATTGCAATGTTTGTCATTGTTTGATAACAATTCATATATAATAAAAGGGCCACTCATATATCTCTTTTGGTTTGAACATGCATTGAATGATTTAGGTATCTAATTGGCATCTAGATAACTTGGTAAATCATTCTATGGAATTCTATCACACGCCTTAAAAAATTGATTGGGATAAGGTGATTTGGAACACCTACGGCCTCTAAGTTCAGTTGAGTTTTATGTTTCATTTAATGACCCCCCAAGGGGTATTCATGAATGGAATTTAGCAAGATACTACCTTACAAGGATAGACTAGACAATTAACCCAAACGATATATACTCCTAAAGGAGGGATATTCGTGAGGGATTATATTGAAGGTGGATAACTTAGTAACACACTCAATGTGATTTTATTAATATCCTCCCAAGAGTTCTTGTACATAAAATTGCAAGGCTAAAATTGAAAACGTTGGTTGTTATGTTAACAATTAGGTGGGGACCTAGTCCAACTAGTAAATGGTGTGAACTCGTAAAGGAGGCGTGACATTTATAGGTGTTGGATCACCATTGAAATTTACGATTGAATTATTTTAAATAATTCAAGATAAATATTCGAAAGTGCTTTATCATGATTGTTTACTTATATAATTTTTGCTATTATAAAGAAATCATGACCCCATCCCTAATCAAAATCCTAAAAGATAATACTTTACCTGATGATAATTATGTCACTCGGAAAAGGAAAATTGGGTTGTTATTGCAAGCTGAAAAACATAAGTTCATTCTGTCTATTCCTAAACCACCAACTCTTACTAATGAATCTAATAAGGTGCAAAGAGATGAGTATCAGTAGTGGGTAACTTCAAATGAGATGGTTAAATGTTACATTATGGCCACCATCTCTGACGTGTTGCAACAACAACATAAATGAATGAAGTACGCTGCCGATATAAAGATGTCTCTGGAAGCGATGTTGGCTATAAAGTCTAGGATGACTAAGAGAGAGACAGTGACTGCTTTCATGAATCTTAGGATGAGATCTGGACATGCTGTGAAAGATCACATGATGAAAGTCATAGCACATCTCAACATTACTGAACTCAATGGATCTGAGATTGATGGTGAGACAAAAATTGACATGATCGTCAACTAACTGTTAGATTCCTTGAATCAGTTCAAGTTGGACTACACCTTGAACAATAAGGAGTGCACCTTATAGGGCCTGATGCAAGATGATCAAAGCACCAAGAAAATCCTTGTGATAGGTAAAGGTTAAGAGATTCATACTGTTAGTAAATTTGCTACTGTTAAGACCCTGTAAGAAGGTCAAGAAACAATAGAAGAAAAAGCAACTTGGGCCTAACTAGAAGGGGTTCCAAGAAAGGAAGAGATTGAATGAGAATGAATTCAACTTGCGTTTAGGCAACGGAGCATTGGTGTCTACTAGTGCAGTGGGAAATATTAAAATCGATTTAGATTCTTATAGGTATTAAGATTTAATAAACTTTTATTATGTACCACAATTCAAGAGGAATTTAATTTTGGTATCTCGTCTAAATAAATTTGAATATTCGGTTACTTCTAATTAAGGTTTTATTATTAGTAAGAATAACAAATTTTTTGCAAAGGTACATTGGAAAAATAGTTTATTCTACTTGCATAGAAATATCTCTCACTTGTTAGACACGGAATCAACGAAACATAATCATAAAAGAGTAAAATTATCAAAAGATGAAACCTACCTATGGCATTTGCGCCTAGGTCATATTAACCTTGATAGGATCAAAAGATTGGTTAGTGATGGACATTTAAGTGACTTAAAAGTTGATGATCTACCAACTTATGAATCTTGTCTGGAAGGTAAGATGACCAAAAGGTCTTTCATGACCAAAGGCACAAGAGCCACTGAAGTATTAGGATTGATACACACTGATGTGTGTGGACGTATGAGCATTCAGGCTATATGTCCATGTGTGATCTTGGGCGGCAAGGCTAGATATATTAGCTTAATATATTGTTTGTTATTTTACTATTTAATTATATGAAAATTAATTAATTTGTTAATTAATTAATTATTTAATTAAAAGTCAAAATCTTTTTCCTAGTAGGAGAAGGTCTCCTAGAGTCATATTAATGATGGTAGAATGATAAGTATCAAATACTATATTTGATAAATAGATAAATAAAATGAATTTATTTATCTAGTCAAATTAGGAAGTATTTGATTTTTATTAGGACTCTAATTGACAATTGGTTAAATTGGGAAGTTTTTGATCTAGTCGCAATTTAATTTATATTCAATAATTGGTTATTGAATAAATACACTATTTGAGTTGGATTAGGAGTCTTGGTGTGTAAAAAAAATCCTATTTTTAAGTGGATGGAATCCAAACTTTGATAGGAGTCTTGGCGAAGTAGAAATCCTCTTTCTATGAGGATTTTCGACCACCTATATATACTCCTATATAGAATTACCAAGACCTAATTTTTGTTGTGAGAAGTTGTTTTTTATTTGTTTTATTATAGTTTTTAAAAAAACCTTCGTCTAACTCATAGATATTGTGCATTGAATTCGGACAAGGGGAAGAGAAAAAAGGAACGTTTTGTTTTCGATAGTGCACTCGTAGCCTTTACATCAAAAGGTTTTGCATACAACATCGAATCAAGGTTCACACGAGTTTCAATCAAATAGATTGATAATTCACAAGTGACCGGACATTCTTGGGTTTTCTGTTGGAGGATTATTGTGACTGACAAAGAAGAATATTTTGTTTGTTTCCATCCTCAGGTATACAATTAAAAGAAAGGGAGCCCACATTCCTAGGTGATTCACGTTCATGATTGGATTGGAAGATCTTGCGGATTCAATTCGAAGCTAGTTCAATAGTCAGGAAAAAAAAGAGGGTACGATACTTTTAATATATGTCAATTAATCTAGGGTTAAGGTTCTTTCTATTAAAGGGGAAATTTTTTAGAATATACCAAACTCTAATTTTATGCTTCCGCCATGTTTTGAATCGATTTTTCCCTACAGCTTATTAAATTTTTTGTTCTTTTAACCTTGAAGCCTTTAAGTAACCATCAAAAAATCATCTACTTGTAACTTGATCAAATCAATCTTCTTCTCAACCTCACTCAAAGCTTTATCTCTTTGATTTTCAAGACTCTCTATCTTAGCCAATAGCTCAAGATTGGTTAGATTAGAACTAGAGTTCTCTTGATGATTTGAATCAACATCCGTGTTCAAAGATGTTTGTCAATCTTCCTCTAGCATAGTGTGTCAAGCTGTGAAAGCAACAAAATTGCTAACTAACTCATCCTAACATGAGGACTCATCACTTGAGCTTTCCTTATCACTAGAGTCATCATCACTCCAAGTGGCCGCCATAGCTTTACCCTTATTGTTCTTACTAGTCTTATCACTTGGACACTTCGGAGCTCAATGACCAAACTTCTTACACTTAAAGCATTTAACCTTGTGGTTGCTCTTAGCTTGACCACTCTTCTCATTCTTTGGAGATGATGATTTCTTGACTTTATTTTCCATAGAGGATTTGCCACTTGGCTTGGCACCTCTCCACATAAACTTTCTAAGCTTCCTAACCAATATTGCCACCTTCTCATCATCATCTTCACTATCTTCATTGATGACTTTGAGAGCTATTCCCATGCTCTTAGCTTTATGTTTCAAGCTTGCCTCAAAATTTTGAAGAGAACCAAGCAATTCTTCGACACTCATGCTATTAACATCCTTAATCTCTTCAATTTCCATCACTTTAGCCTTGAACCGTTTGGGCAAAGATCTTAAAATCTTCCAATTTAGCCTCTCTTTAAGGATTGGTACACAAAGCGATTGACATTAATTGGCTATGTTTAAAAGCTTGAATTGAAAGCCATCAAAATTGTCCTCTTCACTCATTTGCAACATCTCAAACTGAAAAGTAAGCATTTGGAGTCGAGACTTCCTAACTGCCTTGGTTCCCCCATTGGTCACTTGAAGAACATCTTAAGCCTCCTTGGCTGTCTCTAGTTTTGAATATAGAAAATTATCCGTTATCCACTCTTACAAAAATGGTGTTCATGGCTAGGTGATGTCAATTAGTTGATTCAAACTCTGTTGCATTCCATTCGCTTCTTGGTATATGAACTATAGATCCATCGTCAAGCATTATGTTAGGCGGATTGTAACCTTTTTCAACCGAAATCCATGCTATTTCATCAAGTAATCAGATGTAAGCCCTTATCCTTAGCTTCCAAAACCCGTAATTATATCCTTTGAGTAGTGGAGATATAGAGTTCAAAGCTCTTTCAGACATCGTCTGTTCTTGAAGATCCATTGTTTCAAAAACCGTTCAATCAACCAAGAATGTAGCCTAGATCTCATTAAGTTCTGTCTAACGACTTGCTCTGATACCATTTGAAAATGTACAAAAGTGGTTAAAGTTCCTTAAGGTGACCTAGAGGGGGGATGAATAGGTTTTTACACTATTTTTCAATCCCTTGAAAACAAATATACGTTTCTCCCTCTAACTAGCTTGAATAAAAATTCTTATGATAATAAAGCATATGTAGATAAACAATATGTATTATAAAACAAAGAATCATCAAACAAGCTTACAAGTTGCTAATGAAACATACTGAAACTAAAAATAAATAAAAACTTGTATTCTCAATATTGTTCCATATGTACAAGTACTCAATCAAAGATAGTTATTTACAAAGAAATCTAAGTACACATAAAATAAAAATTTAGAATTTTGATCAAATGAAGTGCTTGTATATCACATATTACAACAAATTTTATCCAAGAATATCTAAAAATGAAGATTGTGAAACAATATAAAAACATAAACATACAAATATATAAGAGGGATAGGAAAAATTAACACATGTATTTTTTTTAACGTGGTAAAACCTCCAAGGAGGAAGCATCCACGGGTTAAATACAACCATCGAGCACTTTTTTTATTAGAAAGTTGACAAGACATTCGTCAAAAGTTACCAACAAATTACACACTCTATATTGGACTAGACGTCTACCTAATCCCAATTGGTAGATTTGAAATTCCTTAAAAGTGATCAACAAATGACACACTTTCTATTAGATTCCACTTTTACAAAACACCATTAAGAAGTTGAAAATTCATCAAAAGTGATTAACAAATGACACACTATCTATTGGACTCCATCGCATCTTATTATCTTGTGTCTACAATTAAAAAGTCCACATGTGAACTAGACCTATTCTTACAAAAAGAAACAAGTTCACATGCCTTAATACAATTCTAAATGGACCCCTAAATTAGTCCAGTAGAATATATCGAGTGATCCATGCAAGTTCGAGTGGATTGAGGATCTTGGCGGGCTATCTAAATTTAAGCTCCAATAGACATAACCCAATCACGATCAACAAATGATTCACATAGGTCCAATCTATTTAATTTTAGTTCATTCCACTAAAGAACTAAAATTGAACACTTAAATAAAGATAGAATGAGTTGATATTACTCATTTCTACCCTAAACAACCTTATTGGAGAAAGTGTATCCTCATAAAGAATATCAGTAATCGCCAAGAGCTCATAGAATGCCTATAGCTCTCCAAGTTACAATATTTACTCATAAGACCACATTTTGAACTTGGATATTTTGACTTGTTTAGAAGCCATGTTTCAATAGACTTTAATGAAAAATTAACATTAAGATTTAATATCTAATACCTCAAAACATTCATATGATGATATTCTACTCTCATTTAATAAATGGAGCCACGATGTCCATATCTATAAATGAAGTCCTCTATCGATTAACAAATGAATACAACCAAACTATCGAGGATAGACTATGCTATATAATCGCACTTATTGAACGCTCAAATGAGAACACTTGCAACCATAAGTCCATCATTTATCTCAGAATTGAGATAGACTTTTCGATTGTCTTAAAATGAAAACTTTTATCCACTATCGGTTCTAGATAAAGTATTTCATTGTGATCCAATTCAATACACCTAGTACACTAGATTCTTTTACCCAAAGACACCAAACTTTGATGATTTTAGACTCATCAAAACACATTTGATCTCACTCAAATGCTAGCAAAAGAATCTACAACTTTAACAAGATAAAGGCGCCCAACCTTTTACCTTAAGTTGTGAATGTTATTTAAGACTAACTAAAGAATTGTGTCTACCTCATACATATCTAGTTATATGAACAATTCTACTTTTCTCATAGTCTTTTGACCTTATGATTATTTACTTTTGACAATTATAATAATTAAACGATAAATGCTATAAGATTTGTTATACTAGAAATCACTTCATTAATATGAAAAGATTGTCAAATACATTATTACACTCTTGCTACAGAGCATAATCCCAACAATCTCCCACTTGCTCTATAGCAAATGTGTCATATTTCTTTTCCCATATTCTCTAGATGCTCATCAAAACTCTTTTGTGGAAGAGCCTTTATAATGGGAACCGCTAGATTATCTGCTGACGCGATCTTGGTAAACGTCACATCACCCCTATGCACAATTTCCCTTAGAAGGTGATACTTTCTTTCAATGTGTTTCCCTCTCTTAAGACTTCTTGGTTCTCTCGAATTAGCCACTGTTCCACTATTGTCACAATAGATAGTGATCTGCTTATTCGCATCAGGAACCACCTCCAAGTCAATCAAGAATTGACGGAGCCACACAGCCTCTTTAGCAGCCTCTCATGCGGCAACATACTCGACTTTTATAGTGGAATAAGAAATACAAGATTGCTTTATACTCCTCCGTATGACTGCCCCTTATCCAATAGTAAACACAGATCCTGATGTTGATCTCTGGGAGTCAGAATCTGACTGAAAAATAGAATTTGTATACCTAACGGAAATCAAATCCCCTTCAGAGTATACAAGCATATAATCTCTCATTCTCCTAAGATACTTGAAAATATGCTTGACTGCCGTCCAGTGATCAGGACCAGGTTTCAATTGAAACCTGCTCACTATGCCCACAGCAAAACAAATATCTGGTCTAGTGTAGAGCATTGCATACACGAGACTTCCAACTGCCGATGAGTATGGAACCTTACTCATGAATTGCTCTTCATGCTCATTTCTAGGAACTTATTCCCTAGAAAGTTTGATTCCATGTCTGAAAGGTAACATAACTTTCTTGGAATTTTTGCATGGAAAACCTATACAAGATTTTATATATGTATGAAGTTTGGGATAATGCAATTGTTCTATTCTTTCTATCCCTTATGAATTAGATACCAAGAATATAACTTGCTTCTCCTAAGTCCTTCATATCAAATTCTTTTGCTATCCATTCTTTTATTGATGTCAATACACCTACATCGTTTCTGATGAGTAGTATATCATCAACATAAAGAACTAAGAAAACCAACTTGTCGCCTTTAATCCTTTTGTATAAACAAGGTTCATCAAGGTTTTGAATAAATCCAAAACTTTTCACAACTTGATCAAACCTTATGTTCCGGGATCAGGATGCTTGCTTCAATCCATAGATGGATCTTTGCAACTTGCATACCCTTTCCTCTTGTCCCTTTTCAATGAATCCTTCCGGTTGCATCATGTAGATGCTTTCGTCAAGACTTCCAGTAAGGAATGGTGTCTTGACGTCCATTTGCCAAATCTCTAAGTCTAGAGATGTCGTAATGGATAAAAGTATCCTAATGGATTTAAGCATGTCCACATAAGAGAAGGTTTCTTCATAATCGATACCTTCTTTCTGTGTATAACCTTTAGCTACCAATCTTGCTTTATTGGTTTCCACCTTTCCATCCATTCCTCTTTTCCTCTTGTATACCCACTTGCACCCGATGGGTTTTATCCCTTTAGGCAAGTTTACAAGAGACCAGACTTTGTTTTTGAACTAGATTCAATTTTGGATTGCATTGCCTTTTGCCAATGGCGACAATCAACATCTTCCATTGCTTCTTTGTACGTATAGGGATCATCGTCGTCCAAAATACTCTCTACAGATTCTCCTTAACCGATGTATCTCTCGGGTTGTCTAACAACCCTCCAACTACAATGAGGTTTGGTAGATTGTTAATCTTGTGTTAGCACAGAACTTACAATTGGGCTTAGTTACGAAACATCTTGTGGAATTGTATCTCCTAAAACCACATTCAGGACAATTTTACTTTTAGTCACAAAATTATTCATATAGTTTTTATCCAGAAATTTATTCTTTGTCGAAACAAATACTTTAAGATCTGAAGGACTATAAAAATAATATCCTTTTGTTCCTTTTGTTCCTTTTGGTTACCCTACAAATATGCATTTTTCTGAACGGGACTCTATCTTTTCTGTCTTCCCTTTTAACACGTGCGTAGGGTATCCAAATATCCTTAAGTGTTGTTAAACTAGGCTTTCGTCCGGTCCACAACTCATGCGGCGTTTTAGGAACCTACTTAGATGGTACATCGTTTAAAATGTACATTGCAGTTTGTAAAGCATATCCCCAAAAAGTATTAGAGGGCGTTGAATAACTCAACATAGACCTAACCATATCCAAAAGAATTATATTTCTCCTTTCTGCCACCCCATTTTTTTATGGTGTGTCTGGTGTAGAAAACTGAGAAATTATCTCATTATCAATAATATATTATAGCAACTCACCAGATAGATATTCTCCACCACGATCAGACCTCAAGATTTTAATATGTTTCTCAAGCTGATTTTCTACTTCAGCTTTAAATGCTTTGAACGTATCAAAAGCATCCAATATATATCTCATGAGATACACATAGCCAAATCTTGAGTGATCATCCATGAAAGTGATGAAGTACTCATATCCACCTCTAGCTTGAATGATCATAGGTCTACACACATCAGCCTGTATCAATCCTAAACATTCGGTGGCTCTTGCGCCTATGGTCGTAAACGACCTTTTGGTCATTTTACATTTCAAACAAGATTCACAAGTTGGTAGATCATCAACCTTTAAGTCACTTAGAGGTCCGTCACTTACCAATCTTTTAATCCTATTAATGTTAATATGACCTATGCACAAGTGCCATAGGTAGGTTTCATCTTTTGGTACTTTTACTCTTTTATGATTAGGTCCGTTGATTACGTGTCTAACAAGTGAGAGCTATTTGTAGGCAAGTTGAATAAACCGTTTTCCAATGTACCTTTACAAACAAGTTTGTTATTCTTACTAATAATAAAACCTTTATTAAATGTAACCGAATATTCAAATTTATTTAGACAAGAGACCGAAATTAAATTCCTCTTGAATTGTGGTACATAATAAACATTTATTAAAATAAAATGCCTATAAGAATCTAAACTGATTCAAAAATCTCCCACTACACTAGTAGACACCAACGCTCCATTGCCAAAATGCAAGTTGAATTCATTATTATTCAGTCCATTCCTTTGACCTTTTTCACCACAAAAGAAACACTTTCCTTTGATCTTGGTTACTTTCTTGGTTTCCTTCTAAGAAGGCTCAAGTTGTTTTTTCTTATGCTGTCTCTTGACCTTCTTACGGGTCTTTAACAGTAGCAACTTACCAAGCATATGAATCTATTGACCCTTGCAATTCACAAGGATTTTTTCCTCGCTTTGAACATCTTACATCAGGCCTTGCAAGTTGTATTCCTTATTATTCAAGGTGTAGTCAAACTTGAATTGATCAAAGGAATCTGATAGTGAGTTGGCAATCATGTCAATTTTGGTCTCACCATCCATCTCAGCACCATTCACTTCAGCAATGTTGAGATGTGCTATGACTTTCATCATGTGATCTTTCACACCCTGTCCAGGTTTAATCCTAAGATTCATAAAAGCAGTTACTGCCTCTCTCTTAGTCGTCCTAGACCTTATAGCAAACATCTCCTTTAGAGGCATCATTATATCGGCAGCAGTCTCCATTCCTTCATGTTGTTGTTGCAACATGTCGGAGATGGTGGCCATAATGTAATGTACATTTAGATATCTCATTTGAAGACTTCCAATACTGATACTCATCTCTTCGCTCTTGAGTAGATTCATTAGTTTGGTTGTTAAGGAATAGACATAACGAATTTTATGTTTTTCAATATGCAATAAAAACCCAATTTTTCTTTTCCATGTGACATAATTATCATCAGTTAAAGTATTATCATTTAGGATGTTGATTAGGGATAGGGTCATGATTTCTTTTTAATAACAAAAATTATATAAGTAAATAATCATGATAAAGCACTTTTGAATATTTATCTTGAATTAAAAAAAAAATTGATCGTAAAAATTCAACGGTGATCCAACAACCATAAATGTCACGCCTCCTTTGGGAGTACGCACCATTTACAAGTTGGATTAGGTCCCACCTAATTGTTAACATAACAACCAACATTTTCTATTATAGCCTTGCAATTTTATTAACAAGAACTCTTGGGAGGATATTAATAAAATTACATTGAGTGTGTTACCATGTTATCGACCTTCAATATAGTCCCTCACGAATATCCCTCCTTTGGGAGTAGATATCGTTTGGCTAATTGTCTAGTATATCCTTGTAAAGAAGTATCTTGCTAAATTCCATTCATGAATACCTCTTGGGAGGTTATTCACGAAACATAAAGCTCAACTAAACTAGGAGGCCGTAAGTGTTCAAAACACCTTCTCCCACTCAATTGTTTAAGGCGTGTGATCGAATTCCAAAGAATGATTTACCAAGTTATCTAGATGCTAATTTAGATACTTAAACCATTCAATGCATGTTCATACCAAAAGAGATATATGAGTGGCACTCTTAATCTGTATGACATGTTATCAAACAATGACAAACATTGTAATATTTACAAAAATATAAATAGCTACAATTTTGGTCGATCCTAGAAAAAACAAGTAAATTACATGTCTTGGAATACAAAAACTCCTTTCTTGGTGAACAAGTCTTCACGTGACCTTCATCGTCCGGACTCTCTCGGCTACCTCCCATGGGTTTACACACCCTTGGCCATTACCCATGGGCGTGCGCATGCCACAAACCCATAAAGGGCTGTCATGTGCAGCCCATGGCTTCCGTAGGGCTGCCGTGCGCAGCCCATGCCACAACAAACGTGGTTGCGTGCTCTTCGCATGCACGTTCGTTGCTACGGCTCAGACGGTCCCAAACTTGTTCCGGTTGCTTCCAATTCTTCAAACCTTTGAGTCTTCGATACTTGAATGTATTACAGAAGAATTATAAATAAAAAATAACGTAGTTTTTTTATTACAATAGTTCAGTTTTTTTTATTACAACAACAAAATAAAAAAAAAAACTTATCAACTACCAAGAAGGAAATTATGGCTTGATAGACCACCCTTTTTGTTACAATCCCAAAAAAATATTACATTAAAATTCTAGAACCAAAATTGAGCAATAACTAACCACATATATATCCACACATTCCAATGTAAATATATATGTGAATACATATAGTGTCATCTCTTTCTAAAACATGCATATATACAATAAAAAGAAAAAGATTTACGTACACATACATCAATTAATCAAGGGTACAACCTGCCTCTGATACCAATTGAAGGGAAAAAAATGGTTCAAAACGCAACGGAAGCGTGAGAAAAACAAAAATTAGGGTTTGTGTATAAATAAAAAAAGATTCCCTTTTATGCAACGAGAACCTTAACCCTAGATTAATTGATGTAAATAAAAAGTATCGTACCTTTTTTTTGTGAAGATTGAACTAGCGTCGAATTGAATCCGCAAGATCTTCCAATCCAATCACGAATGTGAATCACCTAGGAGTGTGGGCTCCCTTTCTTTAAATTGTATACTTGAGGATGGAAACAAACAAAATCTTTTTCTTTGTTAGTCACAATAATCCTCAAAGAGAAAAACCAAGAACGTCCGGTCACTTGTGAATTATCAATCAATTTGATTGGAACTCGTGTGAACCTTGATTCGGTGTTGTACACAAAACCCTTTTGATGTAAAGGATACTAGTATACTATCGAAAACAAAAACGTTCACTTTTTTTCTCTATGCTTGGCCGAATTGGTCGAAATTTACAAGTATATATATATATATATAGGAGACCAAATCCTCTCTCAAAAAAGATTTACTTGGTGGTTAAGAATCATATCCTTAGATGGATTTACTTGGTGGTTAAGAATCCTTTTCCAAAAGGAATTCTTTCCTACACCAAGGCTCCTAATCCAACTCAATAGTTTATTTGTAACCATATTAAAGGCTTCCTAATTTGATTAGATAAATAATTCCTTTTATTTATCTACTTATCAAATATAGTTTTTAATATTAGTTATACTACCAACAATAGTATAATATTTAGGAGACCATCTCCTAATAGAAAAATATTTTGACTTTTAATTAAATAATTAATAAATCAATAAATTAATTAATTTCCATTTAATTAAATAATAAAATAATATAATATAATTAAGCTATTCTAAACAGCCTTGCCGCCCAACACACACACATATATATATATATATATATATATATATATATATGGGCCATATATTATTTTTCTTATTTATTAAATCCATTGGACCTTAATAAAAGTCAACATGTGAACTAGACATATTCTTACAAAAAGAAACAAGTTCACAGGCCTTAATACAATTCTAAATGGACCCCTAAATTGGTCCGGTAGAATATATCAAGTGATCCATGCAAGTTCGTGTGGATTGGGGATCTTGGCGGGCTATCTAAATTTAAGCTCCAATAGATACAACCCAATAACAATCAACAAATGATTAACTTAGGTCCTATCTATTTAATTTTAGTTCATTCCACTAAAGAACTAAAATTGAACTCTCAAATAAAGATAGCATAAGTTGATGTTACTCATTTGTACCTTTGACAACCTTATTGGAGAAAGTGTATCCTCGTGAAGATTACCAGTGATCGCCAAGAGCTCATGGACCGCCTATAGCTCTCCAAGTTACCATATTCACTCATATGACCACATTTTGAACTTGGATATTTTGACTTGTCCAGAAGCCATGTTTCAATAGACACTATTGAAAACTTAACGTTAAGATTTAGTATCCAATACCTCAAAACATCCATATGCTGGTATTCTACTCTCATTCAATTAATGGAACCACGATGTCCATATCTATAAATGAAGTCCTCTATCGATTAACAAATGAATACCACCAAACTATCGAGGATAGACTATGCTTTATAATCGTACTCATTGATAGTTCAAATGATAACGCTTGCAACCATTAGTCCATCATTTATCTCAGGATTGAGATAGACTCTTCGATTGTCTTGAAATGAAAACTTTTATCCACTGAAGGTTCTAGATAAAGTATTTCATTGATATCCAATTCAATGCACCCAGTGCACTAGATTCTTTTGCCCAAAGACATCACACATTTGATCCCACTCAAATGCTAGAAAAAGAATCTACAACTTTAACAAGATAAAGGCGCCCAACCTTTTGTTTTAAGTTGTGAATATTATTCAAGACTAACTAAAGAATTGTGTCGGCCTCATACATATTTAGATGTATAAACAATTCTTCTTTTCTCATAGTCTTTTGACCTTATGATTATTTACTTTTGACAATTATAATAATTAAACAATAAATGCTATAAGATTTGTTAAACTAGAAATCACTTTAATAATATAAAAAAATTGTCAAATACATTATTACACTCTTGCTATCGAGCATAATCCCAACACAAGGCACCCTTGTCGTTAGATAGTCTCCCACGTTTTATTATCCGGACTTCATGTCCTAACCAAGACTCTTTGCTTAGTTATCTATGTAGGGAAAAAAACAGTTCAAAACGCAACGGAAGCGTGAGAAAATTAGAAATTAGAGTTTGCTTAATTAAAAAAAAAATCCCTTTTAATGACAAGAACCTTAACCCTAGATTAAAGGATGTATAAAAGGTATCGTACCTTTTTTTTCGTGACGATTGAATTAGCGTCTAATTGAATCTGCAAGATCTTAAAATCCAATCACTAACGTGAATCACCTAGGATTGTGGGCTCCCTTTCTTTAAATTGTATACCTGAGGATGGAAACAAACAAAATCTTCTTCTTTGTTAGTCACAATGATCCTCCAAGAGAAAAACCAAGAACGTCCGGTCACTATTGAATTATCAATCAATTTGATTGAAACTCGCGTGAACCTTGATTCGATGTTGTACACAAAACCCTTTTGATGCAAAGGATACTAGTGTACTAAAAAAACAAAAACGTTCCCCCTTTTCACTATGCTTGGCCGAATTCTTCTCATAATAAGTTGGACGAAGTTTTTTTTTTTATAACAATTAAAAAACAAATAAAAAACAACTTCTCACACCAAAAAATCATACTTGGTCGAAATTTACAAGTATATATATAAGAGACCAAATCCTTTCCGAAGAAGGATTTACTTGGTTGTTAAGAATCCTATCCTTACGTGGATTTACTTGGTGGTTAAAAATCCTTTTCCAAAAGGAATTCTTTCCTACACCAAGACTCCAACTCCAACTCAATAGTGTATTTGTAACCATATTAAAGACTTTCTAATTTAATTAGATAAATAATTCTTTTTATTTATCTACTTATCATATATAGTCTTTAATATTAATTATACTACCAACAATAGTATAATATTTAGGAGACCATCTCCTAATAGAAAAAGATTTTGACTTTTAATTAAATTATTAATTCATCAATAATTTAATTAATTTCCATTTAATTAAATAATAAAATAAAAATAATATAATTAAGCTATTCTAAATAGCCTTGCCACCCAACACATATATATGGGCCATATATTATTTTTCTTATTTTGTTAAATCCATTGGACCTTAATAAAAAGTCCACATGTGAACTAGACCTATTCTTACAAAAAGAAACAAGTTCACATGCCTTAATACAATTCTAAATGGACCCCTAAATTGGTCTGGTAGAATATATCAAGTGATCCATACAAGTTCGTGTAGAATAGGGATCTTGGCGGGCTATCTAAATTTAAGCTCCAATAGATACAACCCAATCACTATCAACAAATGATTCACTTAGAACCAATCTATTTAATTTTAGTTCATTCAACTAAAGAACTAAAATTGAACTCTTAAAAAGAGATAGAATAAGTTGATATTACTCATTCATACCTTAGACAACCTTATTGGAGAAAGTGTATCCTCATGAAGAATATCAGTAATCGCCAAGAGCTTATAGACCACATGTAGACCTCCAAGTTACCATATTTACTCATATGACCACATTTTGAACTTGGATATTTGGACTTGTCCCGAAGCCATGTTTCAATAAACACTATTGAAAGCATAACGTTAAGATTTAATATCCAATACCTCAAAATATCCATATAATGGTATTCTACTCCCATTCAATAAATGTAGTCACGATGTCAATATCAATAAATGAAGTCCTTTATCGATTAACAAATGATTACCACCAAACAATCGAGTATAGACTATGCTATATAATCATACTCATTGATAGCTCAAATGATAACACTTGTAACCATAAGTCCATCATTTATCTCAGGATTGAGATAGACTCTCCGATTGTCTTCAAATGAAAACTTTTATCAATTGACTGTTCTAGATAAAGTTTTTCATTTTGATCCTATTCAATGCACCCAGTGCACTAGATTCTTTTGCCCAAAGACACCACACTTTGATGATTTTAGACTCATTATAACACATTTGATCCCACTCAAATGCTAGCAAAAGAATCTACAACTTTGTCAAGATAAAGACGCCCAACCTTTTATCTTAAGTTGTGAATGTTATTCAAGACTAACTAAAGAATTGTGTATACCTCATACATATCTAGATATATGAACAATTCTTCTTTTCTCATAGTCTTTTGACCTTATGATAATTTACTTTTGACAATTATAATAATTAAACTATAAATGCTATAAGATTTGTTATACTAGAAATCACTTTATTAATATGAAGAGATTGTTAAATACATTATTACACTCTTGCTATCGAGCATAATCCCACAATCTCCCACTTGCTCTATAGAAAATGTGTCATATTTCTCTTCCCATGTTCTCTAGATGCTCATCAAAACTCTTTTGTGTAAGAGCCTTTATAATGGGATCCGCTATATTTTCCACCGACGCGATCTTGGTAATCGTCACATTAAACTTATGCACAATTTCCCTTAGAAGGTGATACTTTCTTTCAATGTGTTTCTCTCTCTTATAACTTCTTGGTTCTCTCGAATTAGCCACTAGTCCACAATTGTCACAATATATAGTGATATGCTTATTCGCATAAGGAACCACTTCCAAGTCAATCAAGAATTGGTGGAGCAAGACAGCCTCACAGGCGGCTACATACTCAGCTTCCATGGTGGATTCGGCAATACAATGTTGCTTGATACTCCTCCATATGACTGCCCTTCTTCAAATAGTACACACAGATCCTGATGTTGATCTTCTAGGGTCAGAATCTGACTGAAAATCAGAATATGAGTACCCAACAGGAATTAAATCCCCTCCAGATTATACAAGCATACAGTCTCTCGTTCTCCTAAAATACTTGAAAATATGCTTGACTATCATCCAGTGATCAGGACCAGGCTTCGATTGAAACCTGCTAACTATGCCGACAGCAAAAAAAATATCTGGTCTATTACAGAGCATTGCATACATGAGACTTCCTACTGCTGAAGCATATGAAATCCTACTCATGAATTGCTCTTCATCCTCATTCTTAGAAACTTTTTCCTTAGAAAGTTTGATTCCACGTCTAAAAGGTAACATACCTTTCTTGGAATCTTGCATGGAAAACCTAGACAAGATTTTATCTATGTATGAAGCTTGGGATAATGCAATCGTTCTATTCTTTCTATCCCTTATGACTTGGATACCATGAATATAATTTGCTTCTCCTAAGTCCTTCATATCAAATTATTTTCCTAACCATTCTCTTATTGATGTCAATACACCTACATCGTTTCCGATGAGTAGTATATCATCAACGTAAAGCACTAGGAAAACCAACTTGTCACCTTTAATCCTTTTGTATACACAAGGTTCATCAAGGTTTTGAATAAATCCAAAACTTTTTACGGCTTGATCGAACCTTATGTTCCAGGATCAGGATGCTTGCTTCTATCCATATTTGGATATTTACAACTTGCATACCCTTTCCTCTTGTCCCTTTTCAATGAATCCTTCTGGTTGCATCATATAGATGCTTTCGTCAATTTTTTCTTTAAGGAAAGCTGTCTTGACGTCCATTTGCCAAATCTCTAGGTCTAGAGATGTCGTAATGGATTAGAGTATCCTAATGGATTTAAGCATGGCCACGAGAGAGGAGGTTTCTTTATAATCGATACCTTCTTTCTGTGTATAACCTTTAGCTACCAATCTAGCTTTAAAGGTTTCCACATTTCCATCCATTCCTCTTTTCCTCTTGTATACTCACATGCACCTATTGGGTTTTATCACTTTAGCCAAGTCTACAATAGACCAGACTTTGTTTTTTAACATAGATTCAATTTTGGATTGCATTGCCTTTTGCCAATGGTGACAATGAACATTTTCCATTGCTTTCTTGTACGTATAGAGGTCATCGTCGTCCGAAAGATTCTCAACAGATTCTCTTAGACTGATGTATCTCTCGGGTTGTCTAACAACTCTCCCACTATGACAAGGTATGGTAGATTGTTGATCTTGTGTTGGTATGGAACTTACAATTGGGCTTGGTTGCGAAACCTTTTGTGGAATTGTATCTCCTAAAAGCTCATTTTAGACAATTCTACTTTTAGGCTAAAAAATATTCATATATTCCTTTTCCAGAAATTTAGCATTTGTCGAAACAAATACTTTAAGATCTGAAGGACCATAAAAATAATATCCTTTTGTTCCTTTTGAATACCCTACAAATATGCATGTTTCTGAACGGGACTCTATCTTTTCTGTCTTTTATTTTAACACGTACGTAGGATATCCAAATATCCTTAAGTGTTGTAAACTAGGCTTTCGCCTGGTCCACAACTCCTGCGGTGTTTTAGGAACCGACTTAGATGGTACATCGTTTAGAATGTACATTACAGTTTTTAAAGTATATCCCCAATAAGAATTAGGGAGTGCTGAATAACTCAACATAGACCTAACCATGTCCAAAAGAGTTCTATTACACCTTTCTGCCACCCCATTTTGTTGAGGTATGCCTAGTGCAGAAAACTGAGAAATTATCCTATTATCAATAAGATATTGCTGAAACTCACCAGATAGATATTCTCCACCACGATCAGACTTTAAGATTTTTATGCGTTTCTCAAGTTGATTTTCAACTTCAGCTTTAAATGTTTTGAACATGTCAAAAACATCTGACTTATGTCTCATGAGTTACACATAGCCAAATCTTGAGTGATCATCCGTGAAAGTGATGAAGTACTTATATCCACCTCTAGCTTGAATGCTCATAGGTCCACACACATCTGTGTGTATCAAACCTAAACATTGAATGGCTCTTGTGCCTTTGGTCGTAAACAACCTTTTGGCAATTTTACCTTCCAAACAAGATTCACAAGTGTGTAGATCATCAGCCTTTAAGTAATTTAGAGGTCCGTCACATACCAATCTTTTAATCCTATTACGGTTAATATGACCTAGGCGTAAATGCCATAGGTAGGTTTCATCTTTTGATAATTTTACTCTTTTATGATTAGGTTCCGTTGATTCCATGTCTAACAAATGAGAGATATTTCCATGCAAATAGAATAAACCGTTTTCCAGTGTACCTTTACAAACAAATTTGTTATTCTTACTAAGAATAAAACTTTTATTAAAAGTAACCGAATATCCAAATTTATTTCGACAAGAGACTGAAATTAAATTCCTCTTGGATTGTGGTACATAATAAACGTTTATTAAAACTAAATGCCTATAAGAATCAAAATTGATTCTAATATCTCCCACTACACTAGTAGACACCAACGCTCCATTGCCTAAATGCAAGTTGAATTCATTCTTATTCAGTCTATTCCTTTGACCCTTTTCACCATAAAAGCAACACTTTCTTTCGATCTTGGTTACTTTCTTGGTCTCCTTCTAAAAAGGCTCAAGTTGCTTTTTCTTCTGTTGTCTCTTGACCTTCTTATGGGGCTTTAACAGTAGCAACTTACCAAGCATATGAATCTCTTTACCCTTGCTTTTCACAAGGATTATCTTGGTGCTTTGAATATCTTGCATCAGGTCATGCAAGGTGTATTCCTTATTATTCAAGGTGTAGTCCAACTTGAATTGATCAAAGGAATCCGATAGTGAGTTGACAATCATGTCAATTTTGGTCTCACCATTTATCTTTGCACCATTCAGTTCAATAATGTTGAGATGTAGTATGACTTTTAACATGTGATCTTTCACACCCTATCCACATTTCTTCCCAAGATTCATAAAAGCAACCACTGCCTCTTTCTCTTAGTCATCCTAGACCTCATAGCAAACATCTCCTCTAGAGATATCATTATATCGGCAGCAGTCTCTATTTCTTTATGTTGCTGTTGCAACATGTCGGAGATGATGGCGATAATGTAACGTACATTTAGCCATCTCATCTGAAGAATTCCACTACTGATACTCGTCTCTTTGCTTCCTGAGTTAGATTCATTAGTTTGGTGGTTAAGGAATATACAGAATGAACTTATACTTTTCAGCTTGCAACAACAACCCAATATTCCTTTTCCATGTGACATAATAAACATCAGTTAAAGTATTATCTTTTAGGATATTGATTAGGGATGGGGTCATGATTTCTTTTTAATAACAAAATTATATAAGTAAACAACAATGATATGGCACTTTTGAATATTTATCTTGAATTAAATCAAATAATTAAAACGTAAAAATTCATAGGTGATCCAACACCCGTAAATGTCACGCCTCATTTGGGAGTACACACCATTTACTAGTTAGATTAGGTCCCACCTAATTGTTAACATAACAACCAACATTTTCTATTTTAGCCTTGCAATTTTATGAACAAGAACTCTTGGGTGGATATTAATAAAATTACATTAAGTGTGTTACCAAGTTATCGACCTTCAATATAATCCCTCACGAATATCCCTCATTTGGAAGTAGATATCGTTTGGGCTAATTGTCTAGTCTATCCTTGTAAGGAAGTATCTTGCTAAATTTCATTCATGAATACCTCTTGAGAGGTTATTCATGAATCATAAAGCTCAACTAAACTTGGAGGCCGTAGGTGTTCCAAAACACCTTCTCCTACTCAATTGTTTAAGGCATGTGATCGAATTCCAAAGAATGATTTACCAAGTTATCTAGATGCCAATTTAGATACTTAAACCATTCAATGCATGTTCATACCAAAAGAGATATATGAGTGGCACTCCTATTCTATATGACATGTTATCAAACAATGACAAACATTGCAATATTTACAAAAATATAAATAGCTACAATTTTGGTCCATCCTAAAAAAACAAGTAAATCATATATCTTGGAATACAAGAACTCATTTCTTGGCGAACAAGTCTTCACGCAACCTTCGTCGTCCAGACTCTCTCGGCTGCCTCCCATGGGCGTGCGCACCATTGGCCCTTATCCATGGGCGTGCGCATCCCACAAACCCATAAAGGGCTGCCATGCACAGCCCATGGCTACCAAAGGGCTGCCGTGCGGAGCCCATGCCACAACAAACGTGGTATGCGCGCTCTTCGCACTCACGTTCATTGCTACGGCTCGCACAATCAAAAACTTGTTCTGGCTGTTTCCAATTCTTCAAACATTCGAGTCTTCGATACTTGAATATATTACTGAAAAATTTAAAAAAATACTGTAGTTTTTTTTATTACAATAGAGCAGTTTTTTTTATTACAACAACAAAATAAAAAAAAAAACTTAGCAACTACCAAGAAGGAAATTATGGCGATGATAGACCAACCTTCTTGTTACAATCCCAAAACAAAATACATTGAAATTCTAGGACCAAAATTGAGCAATAACAAACCACATATAAAACATATATATACATACATTCCAATGTAAGTATATATGTGAATGCTTGGAGTGACATCTCTTTCTAAAACATGCATTTATACAAAGAAGGAAAAGGATTCACGAACACATACATCAATTAATCAAGGGTATAACCTGGCTCTGATACCAATTGTAGGGAAAAAAACGGTTCAAAACGCAATGGAAGCGTGAGAAAATTAGAAATTAGGGTTTGCATATAAAAAAATATTCCTTTTTAATAACAAGAACCTTAACCTTAGATTAATTGATGTATATAAAAAGTATCGTACCTTTTTTTTTCATGATGATTGAACTAGCGTCGAATTAAATCCGTAAGATCTTCCAATCCAATCACGAACGTGAATCACCAAGGAGTGTAGGCTCCCTCTCTTTAAATTGTATACCTGAGGATGGAAACAAATAAATTCTTTTTCTTTGTTAGTCACAATAATCCTCCAAGAGAAAAACCAAGAACGTCTGATCACTTTTGAATTATCAATCAATTTAATTGAAACTCACGTGAACCTTGATTCGATGTTGTACACAAAACCCTTTTGATGCAAAGGATACTAGTGTACTATCGAAAACAAAAACGTTCCCTCTTTTCTCTATGCTTGGCCGAATTCTTCACACAATGAGTTGGACGAAGTTTTTTTTATAATAATAATAAAATAAATAAAAAACAACTTATCACACCAAAAACACATGCTTGGTAAAAATTTACAATTATATATATAGGAGACCAAATCCTCTCCTAAGAAGGATTTACTTGGTGGTTAAGAATCCTATCCTTAGGTGGATTTACTTGGTAGTTATGAATCCTTTTCCAAAAGTAATTCTTTCCGACACCAAGACTCCTACTCCAACTCAATAGTGTATTTGTAACCATATTAAAGACTTCCTAATTTTATTAGATAAATAATTCCTTTTATTTATCTACTTATCAAATATAGTCTTTAATATTAATTATACTACCAAAAATAGTATAATACTTAGGAGACAATCTCCTAATAGATTTTTTTTTGACTTTTAATTAAATAATTAATTAATCAACAAATTAATTAATTTCCATTTCATTAAATAATAAAATAAAAATAATATAATTAAGCTATTCTAAATAGCCTTGCCGCCCAACACATATATATAGGCCATATATTATTTTTCTTATTTTATTAAATCCATTGGACCTTAATAAAAAGTCCACATGTGAACTAGACCTATTCTTACAAAAAGAAACAAGTTCACATGCCTTAATACAATTCTAAATGGACCCATAAATTGGTCCGGTAGAATATATCAAGTGATCCATACAAGTTCGTGTGGAATAGGGATCTTGGCGAGCTATCTAAATTTAAGCTCCAATAGACACAACCCAATCACAATCAACAAATGATTCACTTAGGTCCAATCTATTTAATTTTAGTTCATTCCACTAAATAACTAAAATTGAACTCTTAAATAAATATAGAATAAGTTGATGTTACTCATTCATTCCCTAGACAACCTGTTGGAGAAAATGTATTCTCGTGAAGAATACCAGCAATCGCCAAGACCTCAAAGACCGCATATAGCTCTCCAAATTACCATATTTACTCATATGACCACATTTTGAACTTGGATATTTTGACTTGTCCAGAAGCCATGTTTGAGTAGACACTATTGAAAACTTAACGTTAAGATTTAATATCCAATACCTCAAAACATCCATATGATGGTATTCTACTCTCATTCAATAAATGGAGCCACGATGTCCATATCTACAAATGAAGTCCTCTATCGATTAACAAATGAATACCACCAAACTATCGAGTATAGACTATGCTATATAATCGTACTCATTGATAGCTCAAATGATAACACTTGCAACCATAAGTCCATCATTTATCTCAGGATTGAGATAGACTCTCTGATTATCTTCAAATGAAAACTTATATCCAAAGAGGGTTCTAGATAAAGTTTTTCATTTTGATCTTATTCAATGCACCTAGTGCACTAGATTCTTTTGCCCAAAGACACCACACTTTGATGATTTTAGACACATCATAACACATTTGATCCCACTCAAATGCTAGCAAAAGAATCTATAACTTTGACAAGATAAAGGCTCCCAACCTTTTATCTTAAGTTGTGAAGGTTATTCAAGACTAACTAAAGAATTGTGTCTACCTCATACATATCTAGATGTTTGAACAATTCTTCTTTTCTCATAGTCTTTTGACCTTATGATTATTTACTTTTGACAAGTATAATTATTAAAATATAAATGATATAAGATTTGTTAAACTAGAAGTCACTTTATTAGTATGAAAAGATTGTCAATTACAATATTACACTCTTGCTATCGAGCATAATCTTAACAATCTAGGCCACATGTCCTAGCCACGACTTCATGAATTTTACAAGGACTTCCTGATGTTATCAATGAATACAAACAATGCAAACAAGCACTCAACAATAAATACGATGTTCATCACATCCTATGGGAACTAGACATATGGATGAAAGTTCACAAAACAAAATAGTTGATCAGACCAAAATTATCATGTATTTTGGCCCTAAATTCTTGAACCTTTGTCTCATTTTCGAATGATTTTGTTTATATGATGTCTCGTTTATTATGTTTTCAAGAAATTAGGTATATTTCGGACAATCAGGCAGAGTATAAGGATTTATGTGGAAAAAGGGGCAAGAATGGAGTAATATTTCAAGAATGGAGTAATATTGCATGGATCCTGCGGCGGTCATCACCGGCACATCAGTTATGGACTTTGAAGAAAGAAGGAAGCAGGTCAATACGCGGGTCCTCTTCCCATGCATCGATTAAAATCCAGGAGATGGAAAGCAGAGTATTAGGTTAATGCGCGGTCCTACGTGGGTCCTAAACCGTGCATTTCACTGAACCTGAGAGTTAGAAATCGAAGTGTCAAGTTAGTGAACAGGTCTTATGCGGTTCAAAAACCTTGCACAACCCGCACATTTTGTGCGTTAGGTAGCCACGTAAACAAATTCAAGCCATTTTGAAGACACTGATATATAGGATAATTCTGTTTTGTGCAATACACCTAGATACCCACTCATAATCATTCTCTCTCTCTAGATGTAGGAATTCATTTCCCTTAAAAACCTACTCAATTCACAAACCATATATGTCATCTACTTAACAAAAGGAATCAAGGAGACTATTTTTGGTGTTTAAGAATGAGGAATCATCTATAGGTTTCATTCTATTCTCTTCTCCTTGTTTCATTCTTGTAGTAGACATGAATAGTTAGACACATTTGGGGATGATGTAAGAACACACTGATTATGGGTTAACCATTATATTTGTATGATTTGATTAGTGATTTTCATTCAATGCACTAATATTTATTTGATTGTCCTGGAATTAAGTAGATATGCTCTCTCTTAATCTCTTTGATTATCAAAATCTTTTTCGTTTTTAATATTGATATACACATCTATTCTAATTAAGTAGATATGTCCATTCTCAAGCCAAGTAGATAATCACTTCTAGGTGCCTAAACTAGCTAAGTTGAATGAATTGGATATGTAATGATTATGCTCTTCCTACACATTTGGGTCTCAATGGTAGAGATTGGATTGTGAATATGCTCTTCTAAGCCATTCCATACCATAGAATTGTCTAAGTCTCAAGAGTGACTCTCTTATATGCTGACCTTGTAGTTGAGCAATATAGAGTTAATGTCGATAGAGTCTTTGAGTCTCCAAATCTGGCCTAGTAGCCGTGATTGGGCATCATTGACTCCAAACCACTCTATTGGATAAATTAACCTTCATTAATCAATTGTGTAACATTAAAATAATGGATTCCTGAAATTTATATTATGATTGCATCATTCCCCATACCATCAT
Source organism: Dipteronia dyeriana (assembly GCA_032871835.1). Lineage (NCBI taxonomy): Eukaryota > Viridiplantae > Streptophyta > Magnoliopsida > Sapindales > Sapindaceae > Dipteronia > Dipteronia dyeriana. The sequence continues at coordinate 30,835,091 of CM065299.1, forward strand.
ATTTATATCTTTCTTCACTAACTTGTTACAATTAGAGTAGCTAGGCTTAGTTGCAAGCAGTTAATTTCACTTAACAACCATTACAGTTTTTGTTTCATTACATATTAGCTTAGAGTAATTTTGATCATTTAAGCATAACATGATCTTTGAGGATGATACCCTTACTTGCTACTATATTGTTTTCAATTTGACTGCAAATCGGGTTTTATAAATTTTTGTTTGACATGCTATTTTACAAAAAGAAAACGGCAACTTGTCAAAATGGCATCGCTGCCGGGGAAGGGCGTTAATTAAGTGGCTAATCTTAGTTATCTACTTTTCTAGTTAAGAGTCTTAGTTGTTTTACTTTTCTTTTGTATCTTTTTACTTCTTTTGCTAATTTTTTTTTCTTTGTTTCAGGTACAATGGACTTTTATGGGCAAGTAGATACTATGGAGTGCATGATATGTGGTAATGTTGGACATGACTTACAGAGTTGTCGGTTAAGAGATAGATTTCCAGAGTTTTGTAGAGAGCAAGCTTGAACATCAAAACCTTATCTTCTAATCCCTATGAGCACATCAAGAGATTCCTACAGCCAAGAGCAGATTTACAAGCCATACAACAACCCTCACAACCAAGATTGGCGAACTCACCGAGACTCCATATTGACTTATAGTAAGGACAATGCCCTTTAGCAACCCCGATCAATAAAAGACGATCAAAAGTGTTGTTCTGCATTAGATAATCTCAGACGAAGTAACCTTGAGGAGGAACAAAAACAAGATGATGAAGATGAACAATGAGTTATTGGTCATCTCTAAAGAAGCAATTTTTGAAATAGGGTTGTTGAAGAAAAAGAATGAAGAACTCCAAAAGAAGATGATAGAAGCTTCTCGAGAAAAAGAAGACATTAGGGAAGAATGTGAGAAGAATATGCATCTCTTGAAGGAGCTAGAAGGCAAAGAAGCCTCGAGAATATCAAAGATAGGCAATCTCCAAAAGTTAAATAAGATACTTAATCTTGAGATGAATTAAGTTAGAGAGGAAAATGTTACACTCAAGAAGAAAAATGGCGAAGTCTCCAACTAGAACAAGGTATTGGAAGACCAAATCAAGAGAGTTGAGGCCGCAAACATTAAAGCACTAAAGGAGTTTTTGGACTTCATAAAAGCATCAAATGAATTTGAAGAAAAGATAGCTCTCATATAAAAGAAAATGCAATTAGAGATTGAGTTGAAGGTCAATACCTTCGATGAAGCCAAAACGGCTCTGAACAAGAAAGATGAAGCTCTCAAATTAGCAAAGGAAAGGGAAGGTGACTTTATCATGAAGTTGGAAAAAGTGGAGCAAGAGGTCAAGGCATTACAAGTGAAGCAAATTCAACGACTTCAAAGTCATCCATTACAAGGGAGTCCCTCTAACCTTAATCCTATTTACTATTTTTGTTCAAAAAGAGAGCATGTAAGAGCTGAAAAGTAAAAATTCATTAGACAAGAGAAAATAAGAAGTCCTAGGAATAGAAAGAGCCCACCTAGGAAAAAAAAGTATGGGTTAGAAAAGACTTAATGAACCAAGTGAGAAACATGGGAAAGGAAAAGATGGTGAAATTGCCTAAATTTGCTTAGGTAGTCAAGAAGAAAGAATTTCCCAACTTGGTTAAACCATCCTTAGCATCCCATTGAACATTTTGATATGACATCTTTATGTTTACTTTAGGTTTTTCATGTTCGTTTTTGTTACTAATAGAGAAATAAGGAGAGTACATTTGATGGTAGTAATGATTATGTGCAAGGCAAGGAAGTGAAGAATGCAAGGAAACAACAATCTGAGGATGAGAGCTCGACATGATCAAATCAAGAGAACAAGCCTCAATGAGTGGGTCCATATATGCTGGTGTAGAGCCGCGCACTACCAACACACTGCAAGCATGATTCTCGGCCATGACCAGTTGCACAGACACTCAAGGGATGACAGAGCCGAGTTGGTGTATAATGATTGACTCGTAACTATTCTTGCCATGCATTTTTTCCTTTATATTTGAATTCATATTTCTATTTACTTTTTGTTGCTTTTGTTAGTTTAGTTTAATAACTCTAGGTGGATGATTGATGTTTTTGAGAGTTGAGAAGAGTGGTTTATTTGTTTGAGGGATATTGTGGTTGAGATATGTGTTGTGAATGTTGACCTTGTAAATAAGTTTTGTGCCCTAAGATTAGGTTCTTTATCTCTTGGATTCGACACACCGGCCACTTACAAGTCCTGGAGGGACGAGCAAGCCAAGAATACCCATAAAAAGTGTGGGAACCTACTTAAAGTTTTAGACTATTAAGCATTCACATCGGTTTACTCTTTCTATCTCAAACTCTTAAACTTTATCTTGATATATCTTTGGTCTACAAAATTGTGCATATGAATGGATGAGATTATCATTAAGTATTAATTTTAATTTTGTGTGAATAGGGTGAAGGGAAACATTTGTGAATGATTATAAAATTTTGGTTCCATGATTTTACATGGATTGATTGATTATTTCATTTTTGGCATGATGAGCCGAAGGCTCTTTAAGATTTTGCATGAGATTGTACATGTTCTTTAATTGCATATATTGCCCTATTAGGTTTGGGGGTGGTACATATCTACATACTTGTATATGTTTTGAGCATATTATAGGAAATTGGTTTAGGGGTTGTTTCGTCCCTATTCCATTCAATTTTGTAAATTGTTAATGCTTGAAGTTGGTTTATGCTTAACTGACAATATTGTACTTGATTACCTTAATTTATTTAGAGCCTATGTTTGAGTCTTTTATTTTTGTTGGGCATTGATTGTGCATGATTAGTGCCTAGGTTTGTTTGAGTCGTGTTAGGTGTGCTCCGCTAGGCTGGATTCTCTTGTCTTTAACATTGAGGACAATGTTTGGTTTTGGTTTGGGGGTGTAGACGCCTTTGTTGAGTCATCTTTTTATTCTTCTTGAGTCTTTTATTTGTCATTTTTGGTTCAAATTTTTTCGATTTGTCGCAATGGCCTAATTTTTTAGCTTTAACTAGCTTGGATGTGATGCCTTGAGCATGTGTTTTTGGCAAGTATATACATGCATCTTGAGCTTATGTACAAATCTTTGTCACTCGTGGGTTATTTTTCATTGTTATCGGCTATTCCCATCCTTTGTGTGCTTGATTTTAGGGGACTCGGTGCTCTTGCGCCTTGTTCTAATAGTGGAGACACCCGTGAGTTCACAAACACAAGCCTATAAAAGTGTAATTGAGTGTTAACTTCTTTCTATTATTTAAACACTCTTCTCATCGTAAATGTCACATAGGACATACATCTCATACATATTATGGATTGCTTGTTGGATGCATTCATTCCCTTGAGAGATTAATTAAGGAAATGATCTTAGGCAATATGTGTAATTAACTACTTAAAATGCCTAAACACATTCCTTTATCCCTTATGTGTGCTTCATAGCCAAATTTGTGGCCAAACACTTACCTTTCATTTGGAACCAAAATGTAACCATATAACCATAGCCAAACACATTCCTACCTTTATTGTCAATCATGTGGGGTGTGTGTGCTTGGTGAGCTTCTGAAAAGTGTAAGCTCTAAACTATAAATAACATATATGTAGGTAACAATGAAATTGTGTATGAAATGACTTAATTTGTAAAAGTGCCCAAATTTTCACTTATGAGCTTGATTGTCAAATTGTAATGTACAAGTGTGCAAAAAGAAAAGAAGAATCAAAAAGAAAGAAAAAGGCAACAAGAGAAGAAAAGAGTCTTGAAAGAAATTGTTAAGTACTCATAATGTTGAGTACAAATTTTGAAACACAATGTGTGTATATTTGTAATTGCCTAATTGCTAAAGTGTAATCAATGTGTTATAAAGATTTGTATGGGGTGTGTGAGTATATGTAAGCATGATTGGTGATCTTTGAACTTATATTTCCCTGTTCTTTTTTTTACCACTTCTAATCTTATGGCTCCATTACAACCAAAAGGAAAGCCCTATTTGTTCAATAGTATGTCTTGATTAGGAATGTTGTTGAAATTTGATCTTCCACATTCATGGCATAGTGAATCATTCCTAGGCTAGTTCACAGACATTAACAGGTTTTTGAATATACATTTTATGCAATGCATTAGAGCCTACGCATAAATTCCATCATTGCGTACCTTGAATGAGTGTGAACTTAGGACTCTAAGTGGAAAAAGAAGAGCGAAACTGGGTAAGGTTTAGAGTCAAAGTGAATTATGCTCAAGGTGTGGGAGTGAGTAGCTCCCGATATGAGAGCACTCTTAGGCGTGGGATTCGTGATAGTGTGAATTTCCTTCTAGCGCCTTTGAGTTGTTTTAGATTACTATGCTTATGTTTACTTCTCTCTATCACACATCCTTACATCTCATCACCGGTTGGACATGCGACTTATTGAACTATTTGTTTGAAGTCTAGAAGAGTCTTAGATCGAGTCATGTTTGTTTAAGTCATGTTTGTTTTGTTTTAAGGTTTGCTCAAGGACGCGCAAATGTTTGGTTTGGGGGAATTTGATCGGACTAAAATTATCATATATTTTTTCCCTAAGTTCTTGAACCTTTATCTCATTTTTGGATGATTTTGATTATCTGATGGCTTATTTATTATGTATTTAGGTAATTAGGTATTTTCTGGACAATCGGGCAAAGTATGTGGATTTATGTGTAAAAAGGGGCAAGAATGGAGTAAGATTTCAAGACATTACGCGGGTCATCACCAACGTATCAACTGCACACTTTGAAGGAAGAAGGAGGAAGGAAGAAGGAGGAAGGAAGCAGGTCAATACGCCGGTCCTTTTCTTGTGAAACGTCGCACATTTGTCCGCGTATCGATTAAAAGCCGGGAGATGGAAAGCAGAGCATTAGGTCAATGTACGGGTCCTAAACCGTGCATTTATCTACACATTTCATTGAACCTGGGTGCTGGAAATCCAAGTGTCAAGTCAGTGCATGGGTCCTGCGCGGTTCAAAAACCATGCACAACTCGCGCATTTTGTGGGTCAGGTAGCCACATCAGCGAATTCAAGCCATTTTGAATACACATATATATAGGATCATTTCTGTTTTGAGCAATACACCTAGATACCCATTGATAACCATTTTCTCTCCCTAGATCTAGGAATTCATTTCTCTTAAAAACCCACTCAACTCATAAACCATCCATACATCTACTAAACAAAAGGAACCAATGAGACTATTTTTGGATCTTTAAGAAGGAGGAATCATCTATGGGTTTACTTTTATTCTCTTCTCCTTGTTTCGTTCTTGTAATAGACATGAGTAGTTAGACCCATTTGGGGATGATGTAAGAACACATAGATGGTGGGTTAACCACTATATTTGTATGATTTGATTAGTGATTTTCATTCAATGCACTAATAGTTATTTGATTGTCCTATAATTAAGTAGATATGCCCTCTTTAAATCTCTTTGATTTTCAAAATCTTTTGAGTTTTTAATATTGATATAAATATCTATTTGGATTGAGTAGATATGCCCTCTCTCAAGCCAAGTAGATAATCACTTCTAGGTGCCTAAATTGGCTAAGTTGAATGAATTGGAAGTGTAGTGAATATGCCCTTCCTACACATTTGGGTCTCAATGGTAGAGATTGGATGGTGAATATGCCCTTCTAAGCCATTCCTTACCATAGAATTTGTCTAAGTCTCTAGAGTGACTCTCTCATATGCCGACCTTGTAGTTGAGCAATAAATAGTTGATGTCGATAGACTCTTCGAGTCTCTAAATCTACCCTAGTAGCCATGAGTGACCATCGTTGACTCTAAACCACTCTATTGGATAAACTGACCTTCATTAATCAATTGCGTAACATTGAAATAATGGATTCCCACAATTTATATTGTTATTGCATCATTCCCCATACAATCACATTTATATCTTTCTTCACCAACTTGTGGCAATTAGAGTAGCTAGACTTAGTTGCATGTAGTTAATTTCACTTAACAACCATTACAATTTACTTTTCATTGCATGTTAGATTAGAGTAAAATTGATCATTTAAGCTTAACACAATCTCTGTGGACGATACCTTTACTTGCTACTATATTTTTTTCAATTTGAGTGCAAATCAAGTTTTATAAATTTTGTTTGACAAGCTATTTTACAAATACAAAACGACAACTTGTAAATAGTGTAGTCACTTTGCATGAATGAAAATCCTAGAACATGTGTAACACCACAAACATATTTAATTGCAAGAATCATTCATGTAACTAAAACTTGAATCAAAGCTTATACACTAGGCACACATTTAAGATTTTAGTAACAAACAAAAACATGCTAGATTCATTAGATATAATCAATTAATGTTCTTACAAATATCTAGAGTATATTTTTCTCACAATATTCAATCAAATTCAAAATAGCTTAAAATACACCATCAAATGTACCAAATCAATATATGTTCAATTAAAAGATCCCGACACATGTAAAGACTATTTATTATAAAAAATCAATCAAAATGAAGCACAAATAGTCCTGAATCATAAGCTAGGACAATACAATATCCAATCATGTGAAAACATAGCCTTTAGAAAAAATCTAACTCAACGTGAGAGAATCTAATCATGTTCAATACAGCTTCAATGGAGTCTAAAACTCTAATCAAAGTATACATAATAAACATACATATGTTGAAGAAGAAAACTCAAGGTAATTAAAAATTTTGAAGAACAAAACTCAAGAAATTTTTCAATACCTCAAGACAAATGTGCAATCCCATTTTTTCATGAAAAGCCACAAGAAAACTTGATCAAATGACCTCAAACCTTCTAGGAGAAGTTAGAGAATTGATAGATGAACAAACTCTAACTTGAATCACTTGAACCGTAGTTCAAATGTGAAAGTTATGGTGTTTGGAAGGTGTGAAAACTTAAGAGGAAAATTTTCTGCACACTTAGAAAGTTCTCTTCTTGAAATAAAATGAGAGAGGGAATATAATATTTAAATTAAAGGGAAAGAGAGAGATTGAAGGGACCAATGGCGATATTCCACCTCCCTTCCCCGAGATGTCATGTGGGCATCTCGGGGGCAGGAAGGGTTCCTCCCTAAGATGGCCACACGCCTCCTTGGGGAAGGGTGGCTTGATGTCCTTTGGCCACTCGCTTCCTCCCTCACATGCCTTTGCATTTTTTGACCGTTCTCCGACCTTTGAACTCCAGATTAGAATCCATTTTTGGAATATGAACTGTGACTCTCTTATGAACTTGGATAACTATGAAACTAAGTCTAAAAATTATGAATTAGACTCAATACACAAATTAGAAGACAATGCATGTTAAGTGACAGGAAAGTTTCGTAACTTTTTAATCGGAACTTAAAATAAAATGAATTAGTGACTGAAATGACTGGAGCTCAATAAGGAATAAAAGACCAAATTCAAGTTTGTAGTCTATGAACCATAAATAGATAAACACATGAACACACAAGAATGCCATATCCTAGATATAGTCCTAAAACATGCAATTTATAAAATTTGTCAATCCAAGTTTAATGCGTGAGCATTAAATATCAAGTGAGTGAATGTGTTATACAAATAGGGCACAACGATGTAGGGACATATATGAATACAATGTGTGTGTGTGTGTGTGCCAAAGACTAGTAAGAGAAATGAGGTTTAAATATAACTTTGTTGAGCAATGAAGCACATTTCTCTTCAAAGACTTGATCTTGCTTGATTAGTTGTCAAATCTTTTTTGCAGCTTGAATCATTATCAATATAAGACAACTAATCAATATAAGTGAAACACTTTTTTGATATGGAATTAATGCCAACACAACTTTAAAAACCTAACAAAAATCCCTTCCACTTTTGAGATTTCTGCACCATGATAATGCAAGATGGGCTCTCAAGAACGTGCACTCAGGAGACTACAAGAACCACATAGGGGGAAAAACACTGGCCAACCAGGTACTCCGCATGGGATACTTTTGGCCTACCTTACATAGTGATGCAAGGCAGTTTGTATGATCCTGTGAACCTTGCCAAAAGATAGCAAACTTGAGTCATCTGCCACAAGAGCGACTCTCCCCCTATCAGTTCGCCTTATCCATTTGATATCGATCTCATTGGACCACTCTCGACCGTGTCTGGTTAGGATAAGAATTCCATAGTAGCAATTGACTACTTTACTCAATGGGTGGAAGCGGAGTTCCTCTCCCAGATAATAGAGGAGAAAATAACCAAGTTCATCAAGAAGAACGTTGTTTGTCGGTTCGGTATCGTAATGGGCAAATAGTTCTACAACGCGCGACTCAGGGACTTTTATGAGAACCCGAGAATCGAGCTTCGCTTTGCATCAATAGCTTACCCTCAAATTAATGGACTTTTCGAAGCCATGAACAAAACAATCAAGAAGTTCCTAAAAAAAATTCCAACAGAAAAAATGGAAATGGGCAAATAAGCTCTCTGATGTGTTATGGGCTTACCAAACAACAAAGAGGACCGTTACTGAAGAAACCCCCTACTCGTTAACTTTTGAGGTAGAAGTAGTCCCACCAATCGAGCACAAGTTGATCTTTTTCAGGGTTCAACATTTCGAATCAGAAATAATAGGGCCAAGTCGAGAGCTAATTTGGTCCTCTTAGAAGAGAAGTAAGACAGTGTTGCAGAGAGAGTGGTGATTTACTAGAGCAGGATAGCTCGGTACTTTAACAAGAAGGTGAAAATTCCCTTAATCTCATATTGTGTCAAATAAACCTAGAGATGGGGGGGGTGAATCAGTGTAATCTCAAAAAATTTGCAATATTTTTTCTCCACAAGAAATTCAATACAAAAGGAAACTTTAACAAGTATATTGATTCAAAAAGTGAATGTGATATCAATTAAACAAGACAAGGAAAGTGAATCAAGACAATTCAAGGAAAATGAAAAGCAAAAATCAACACAAGGATTTTTACGAGGTAAAACCTTAAAAATGAGGAAACATCCACAGGTTGATACCACAACCACTAGGAAACAATAAATCACTATGATAAATAAGAGATACACACTCAAAAAGTAGTTAACACAAGATTCACTCTTCAAGCTATCAACACTTATTTTACCCTCGGACCTAGTGAACTTACTATGACTACTTCCTATCCAAGACCTCCCGTCTCTAGGAAGATTTTTTGCTTGTTTAACCTAGTCCACCCGACTGTAGACAAGACTCCCTTGCTTAGCTATTCGGATCACCCTGATCCTCGCCAAGACTTCCATGCTCAAATTTGAAGATACACTCTCCAATATGGGTATTCCTTCCTTTTGCAAGGTAAATGATCTAAGTGTAGTGCAAACATGCAAACATGATGCAAACACAATGAACTAGAGCAAGTTGATCAAACAAACTCTATAATGAATTAGTATAGAAAAAATCAAGCTCACAAGTAAATAAAACTAATTCATATGAACAAGTGATAGGAAATATAGATTAGGCCTTCAAGGATCCTTTACAAAAAAATCTAGAAACCTAAACATGTCAATCAAAGCTAGAACAATAAGTTTTTTCATTGAAAATCACAAAATCTAACTTTAAAGTCAAGTGAACAAGTTAACACTCGAAACTATCAACATATTCAACAAACAAGAAATAAAAATAGAATTAAGAACTAGATTTAGAAAGTAGAAATCACAAGCATTACATTCTAGTTCAAGGACATGTAACAAAAACCTATAAATCAACTATAAAGAACAAATACAAGAAGAGATTCTAGCTTCAAGTTCAAGTTCTTAAAGATTAGCTAAAGTGATATTCAATCAAAGGCACAAGAGAAAATCTCAAAAATCAATCAAACAAGTCTAAAATTGGAACCAAAATCATTATAATCATTATTCTCTAATCAAATAAAAAGAATCATCAAGTTGATCACAAAAGAGAAAATAAAGAAAATGATTCACTTACAAATGATGACACACGAATAGAAATCAGATCATCATGAAACATCTGGACATCATTTGACACTAAAATTGATTGTAACTTGTTCTTTTCTTCAAGACCAACAGTTTTGGCTTTTAAAAATCTAAAATTGGAGTTGATTTGAGAGCGTTATGGTATTTGGAAGATGAGAAACTTTTCTAGGAATTTTTTTGCACTTTTCTTCTTCAAAAACACGCTTGAGAAAATGAGAGGGAAAATAGGTATTTAATGGGAGGGAATCAAAAACCAATTTAAGTTTCCAATTAACATGTCCCACCTCTACCTTACCGTGGAAGCTTGTGGCCACCACGGGGGGCAAGGACATCCTTTCCTACGAGGCCCACGTGCCTCCACGGGAAATGGTGCCTTTAAAATTTGAAAATGTTTCCCAATTACGAACTGGACTACCTCAGGAACATGAACACCAACAGAACTTTCACCAAAAATATGGAATTCAACACAAAGCACAAGAATGAAAACCATGTATATTAAAGACACAGAAGTTTTCGTAACTTCCTAGTTAGAACTTGAAATTTAATGAATGAGTATCCGAAATGATTGGAACTCAAAGAGGAATCAAATAAGCACAAATTCAAGTTCAATATAATATAAAATACAAACAAATAAACACAATAACACACAATTATGCTGTTTTCTAGATATAGTCCTAGAACAAGCAATTTCTCAAAAATTGTCAAATTAAATCTAATGCATGTGCATACTTCATTATGTGTGCGAATGTGTTATACAAATTTAGCGTAATGATGTAGGGACAAATGTATGAAATGTGTGTGTGTATGCGCTAACACCTTGTAAAAGGAAGAATAATCTTGATACCTTAGCATTCAAGTGAGCACATTTCCTCTTAAAGATGAACTTTGCATGAGAAGTTGTTTTTCCTCCTTTGAAGCTCATTCAAACCATGAACCACCTAGTCAACTAAACATTATGAAGAAAGAGAGTTTTTTTTATGGAATCAAGCCATCACGAATCTAAAACCTAACAGAAGGTAGAAATCACAAGCATTATATTCTAGTTCAAGGACATGTAACACAAACCTATAAATCAACTATCAAGAACAAATACACGAAGAGATTCTAGCTTCAAGTTCAAGTTCTTCAAGATTAGCTAAAGTGATATTCAATCAAAGACACAAGAGAAAATCTCAAAAACCAATCAAACAAGTCAAAAATTGGAACCAAAATAATTAAAATCATTTTTCTCTAATCAAACAAGAAGAATCATCAAGTTGATCACAAAAGAGAAAATAAAGAAAATGATTCACCTACAAATGATGACACACGAATAGAAATCAGATCATCATGAAAAATCTAGACATTATTTGACTCTGAAATTGATTAGAACTAGTTCCTTTCTTCAAGACCAACAGTTTTGGCTTTTAAAAATCTAAAATCGGAGTTGATTTGAGAGCGTTATGGTATTTGGAAGATTTGAAAATTTTCTAGGAATTTTTTTGCACTTTTCTTCTTCAAAAACACGCTTGAGAAAATGAGAGGGAAAAGAGGTATTTAATGGGAGGGAATCAATAACTAATTTAAGTTTCCAATTAACAGGCCCCATCTCTACCTTACTGTGGAAGCGTGTGGCCTCCACGGGAGGCAGAGGACATCCATTCCTATGAGGCCCACGTGCTTCCACGAGAAATGGTGCCTTTAAAATTTGAAAATATTTTTGAATTACAAACTGGACTCCCTCACGAACATGAACATCAACAGAACTTTCACCAAAAATATGGAATTCAACACAAAACACAAGAATGAAAACCATGTACATTAAAGACACGGAAGTTTTCGTAACTTCCTACTTAGAGCTTGAAACTTAATGAATGAGTATCAGAAATGATCGGAACTCAAAGAGGAATCAAATAAGCACAAATTCTAGTCCAACATAATATAAAATACAAACAAATAAACACAATAACACACAAGTATGCCGTTTTCTAGATATAGTCCTAGAACATGCAATTTCTCAAAAATTGTCAAATTAAATCTAATGCATGTGCATACTTCATTATGTGTGTGAATGTGTTATACAAATTTAGGGTAATGACATAGGGACACAAATGTATGAAATATGTGTGTGTATGCGCTAATGCCTTGAAAGAGGGAGAAGAATCTTGATACCTTAGCATTCAAGTGAGCACATTTCCTCTTAAAGACGAACTTTGCATGAGAAGTTGTTTTTCCTCCTTTGAAGCTCATTTAAATCATGAACCACCTAATCAACTAAACATTATGAGGAATGAGAGTTTTTTTTATGGAATCAAGCCATCACAAATCTAAAACCTAACAAAAGGTCAGAAACCAAAATTTGAAAGAAGGGGACTCAACCCATAATGCCTGGAAGAGTTTTGATGGGGTACTATCCCCAAATTGGGAGGAACCCTATGTAATTAAGATTTTAGTTGCAATGGGGCCTACAAGCTAGAAGAAATAGAGGGTAGCCCCATTGAGCACACATGGAACGTGGATCACCTCAAGAGGTTCTACCCATGAAGGTGAAGATGTAAGAATTATCACACTGATACCACTTTAAACTTATATTAACTTATAATTATAAATAAAGAAGTTCTTTCTTCCCCTACAAATTTTTAGCTTATTTGTATTTTCGCCTATGATCGCCATGGTAGTTTGCTTGTGATCGTTAAGGTAGGTTCACCAATAATCGCTTTGAAACTGGGAAAGCCATATAGCATTCTTGATGCCTTGGACAGGATCCATCCTTTTCTAGGAAGGGTCTGCTGTATAAATGGTAAAGTTGCCTACCAGACCAAGGAAGCAGATTCGTAGACATGGTTGCTCAGCATATCCTCAAGACCAGGAAATCCAAATGGCACTCCTAATGCCCTGAACGGAGCCCAATTTCTCCAGGAAGAGTCTGTTGCAAAAATGGCATAGTTGCCTACTGGGATCTTTTGGTCTAAGTACCAGGATAATAGAAATAGGAATACCAGGTACAACAATTCTCCTATATAAGAAAGGTTAGGTGGGTAAATGGCATAGTTGCCTATCAAGATCTTTTCTCCTAAGTACCAGGATCCCTGAAACAGGAATTCCAAGTACCCAAATTCACTTATATGTTTTCATCAAAGTACCAGGATTCTAAAAATAGGAATACAAAGTACCATGATTCTCATATATAGGAAAGCTAGTCGATAAAATGCTCTTAATGAGCCTACCGGGATCTTGTTGCTTATTTATATGGATTCTTGAGATCAGAATACCAGAAGACCCTGATACTGGTTATCAGTTTTTTCCTACATCCTTAACTACTAAATAGTTTGCCATTACCAAATATTTTTAAGTTAGGATGCTACCAAGGGATCAGAACAGCGTGTCAAACAGGAATCTAACGTAAAGAAAAATAAGGAAAATCTATCATTTATCAATCGAGGAGCCTAACCCTTTTTTCCAGGCTATAAAAAAAATATCCAATATCAGTTGGTGTAAAAAAAAAAGATGAAAATCAGGCATCATGCGAAGCTTCAGTTACTATCCCCTCTCTTGTTTCTTGCCCACCTTCTTGGCTGGACTCCCCATAACCATCAGCTTTCTTCTCATTGTTTTTATCAGTTGGATCAGTAGAAAGATCTCCACTCTCTGGCATTGCTGCCTCAGCTTAAACTCCAGCCTCCTCTATTAGAGTATCTTGGACCTCTGCCACCATAAATGGATCGATTTAGACCTCCACTTCATCCACAGGATCGGCTAGGACCTCTGTATCCTTAGTCAATTCGTGTAGAGAGGTAGGTGTTAGGTTTTAGATTTGTGTCGGCTTGATTCCATATCAAAACTCTCTTTCATTGTAATGTCTAGTTTCTTTGGTGGTTCGTGATCTATATGAACTCTAAAGAAGAAAAGCAACTTCTCATGCAAAGTTCATCTTCAGGAGTATTTGCACTTACTTGGATGCTAAGGTATCAAGATTCTTCTTCCTCTTGCAAGGCGTAAGCGCGTACACACACATTGTATTCATTTGTATACATGCATCATTACGCTTAATTTGTATAACATATTCACACACACTTGATATTGAATACTTACGCATTAGTGTTAATTTAATTAGTGTTTATAAATTGCATGTTCTAGGTCTATGTCTAGAAAATAGCATTCTTGTGTGTTACGTGTTTGTATGTTTTTGTAACATGGACCTTGGACTTGTTTTTGATATCATATTGTTTCTTATTGGTTTTCAGTCATTTCAGTTACTCATACATTTGATTTCAAGTTGAGTCAAGAGTTATGAAACTTTTTGGTCACTTTATATGCATTGTCTTCGTCTTCATGTATCAGTCAAATTCATAATTTTTGGTCTAAGTTTCATAGTCATCCATGTGTGTAAGAGAGTCTTGGTTAGTAATCTATAAATAGATTCAAATCCGGAGTTTGGAGGACGGAGAATAGTCGAAGAACACAAAAAGAGTGTGAAGGGAAGAGGTGACGGTCGAAGGCCATATAGCCTCACTTCCCCAATATGGCACGTGGCCATCTCAGGAAGGCTTTCCTTCTGCCCCCGAGATGTCCACACACCATTTTGAGGAGGTTGTTGGCTTCCCTTCCTTTTATATTTGTTTTCCCTCTCTCTCTCTCACAAGTTGATAAGTTAAAGAATTTTAAAGATTGAAGAACAAATGTGCCAAAAAAATAAAAATTCAAACATTTGAATTTTTGTTTTCGTGATATCTCTTTCGTTTCAACTCCGAAACCCTATGCAATTTTAAAACCAAATGATAGCTTGATTTTTCACTATGTCCAGATTTCTACTCGAGATTTCATCCTTTATTGGTAAATCATCTTCTTCTTAGTTTTCTTCTATGATCCTTTTCATGATTGATCTTATTTGATTGAGAAGAGTACTAGAATGATTTTGATTTCATTTTCTGGTTTGTTTGATTGATTTTCAAGTTTAGCTTGTGTTGTGTTTAATTGAATGGTTTTTGCTAAACTTGATAAGCATGAACTTGTTTCTAGAAATAATTTTTGTGTTCTTGTGATTTATGCTAATTTCTATATTTAAATTCATGTTCTAAGAACTAGGTCATACTGGATTGATATTTCCTTTTCTCTTATCTTGTTCTTAGTTGATAATATGCTAGGATTTCTAGATGTATTTGTGACTAATCTTTGACTGACTTATCTAGTATTCTTGTTGCATGTTCATAGAGTTTTGTTTGATCTACATTCTCTATTTGGTTATGATTGCTTCATGATTGCATGTGTGCACTTCACTCAGATCATTGCCTTGTAAGAGGTTAAAGTCTCTTGTTAGAGTGATTGAAACTTTAACTTTAGCAATGAGTCTTAGCCAAAGCCTGGAGGACTCGGATAACTAAGCAAGGAGATTTTTCTAGGATTTGGAGAATCCAGATAGGCAAGCAAGAAATCTTCCTAGAGGTAAGGGTGCTTTGGATAGGAAGTTGCTTTCTAAAGGTGTGTTTGTCACATCTTCGATAGGGAGTATGCAAAGTGATTCACAATGCCTGAGGGTAGAGCAATAGGTGATAGATTGGCGAGCATATCTTGTGTTGATTCCTTATGTGTAACTGTTATTCAATATAGTGGATTGCAGTTTGCCAGTGGTTGTGGTCTTAACCCGTGGATGTTTTCACTTTTGAGGTTTACCACATAAATATCTTGTGTATTGAGCTTAGCAATTTTAATTTCTTTACTTACTTGTGTTTGTATCACTATAATGTGGAAAAAATCATGCGGCGGAAGCAAAAAAAAAGGTTTTTTATATTTAAAAAAAAATCCTTTAAAATAATGAACCTTAATCCTTGATTTATTAACATATAATAGAAGTATCATACCTTTTTATCATGAATCATCTAGGAGTGTGGGCTCCCTTTCTTTGAACTGTATACCAGAGGATGGAAACAAGCAAAATCTTTTTCTTTTGTTAGTCACAATAATCCTCCTATAGAAAACCCAAGAACGTATGGTCACTTGAGAATTATCAATCTATTTGATTCACTTACGGGAACTCGATTCAACTTTTATATACAAAACTCTTTTGATGTAAAGGATATTAGTGCACTATCGAAAACAAAAAAGTTCCCTCTTTTCTCTACACTTGGCCGAATTCAACACACAATGGGTTGGATGAAGTTTTGTTTTTGTCTATAAAACCAAAACAAATAAAACTTCTCTCAAGTCTCTATCACTCCTTGGCCGAAATCACTCTATGTATTTCTTATGGCTTGGCCAAATTCTACATAGCCATATATATATATATATATATATATATATATATATATATATATATATATGGGTATGTGTGTGTATAAATCCTCTCCTAAAGAGGATTTAATTGGTGGGCAAGCATCCTCTCTCTAGGAGGATTTACTGGATGGCCAAGAATCCTCACTCAAGAAGAATTCTATTTCACAACAAGATTCTTATTTCAACTCATTAGTGTATTTATTCAATAACTATTATTGAATATAAATTAAATTGTGACTTTATTAAAAACTTCCTAATTTGACCAACTGTCAATTAGAATTTTGATAGATATCAAATACATCTTAATTTGACTAGATAAATAAATTCTTTTTATTTATTTACTTATCAAATAAAGTATTTAATACTTAACATACTACCAACAATAGCATGATACTAGGAGACCTTCTCCCACTAGGAAAAAGATTTTATTTTTTAACTAAATAATTAATATATTGATAAATTAATTAATTTCCATTTAATTAAATAATAAAATAAAAAACAATATATTATGCTATTTTATAAGCCCGAGCCGTCCAAGCCTATATATGAGCCAAAATTTTATTTTATTTTATTAAATCCATTGGTCTTTAATAAAAAATCCACATGTGAACTAGACCCATTCTTATTAAAAAAGAAACAAGTTCATATTCCATAAATTAATACATAAATTTAATTTAACAGCCCATTTATATAAAATGTGCAAATTATATTCTAAATGTATTAATGGAATACTAATAACACCCCATTAGGGCCGCCCAATGAATCCCACATCCTTTGCCGTCCATTCCAGGTATCTTGAGGAGTTCCCGCGTGTCTATATCACACATGACCGCACTTCTCCAAAGCTTTTGGATTTCAAAATCCAAAACAATTCTAGATAAACCAAGAAATTGGTTTGGTAGAATATATCAAGTGATCCACTCAAGTTTGTGTGAATTGGGGATCTTGGCGGGCTATCTAAATCTAAGCTCCTATAGACACAACCTAATCACAATCAACAAATGATTCACTTAGGTCCGATCTATTAATTTTAGTTCATTCCACTAAAGAACTAATATTGAACTCTTAAATAAAGATAGAATAAGTTAATATTCTTCATTCATACCCTAGACAATCTTAATGGAGATAGTGTATCTTCGTGAAGAATACCAGTAATCGCCAATAGCTCTCCTAGTTACCATATTTACTCACATGACCACATTTTGAACCAGGATATTTTGACTTGTCCTTAAGCCATATTTCAATAGACACTATTGAAAACTTAGGTTAAGATTTAATATTCAATTCCTAAAAAACAAAATCCATATGATGATATTCTACTCACATTTAATAATTGGAGCCACGATGTTCATATCTATAAATGAAGTCCTCTATCGATTAACAAATGAATACCACCAAACTATCAATTATAGACTATGCTATATAATCGTACTCATTGATAGGTCAAATGATAACACTTACATCCATAAGTCAATCATTTATCTCAGGAATGAGATAGACTCTCTGATTGTCTTTATGTGAAAACTTTTATACATCTGGATAAAATATTTCACTGTGATCCTATTCAATGCACCTAGCGCACTAGATTATTTTGCCCAAAGACACCAAACTTTGATGATTTTAGACTCACCATAACACAATTGATCCCACTAAAATGCATGCAAAAGAATCTTCAACTTTAACAAGGTAAACCTTTATATTATGTTGTGAATATTGTTCAAGACTAACTAAAGAATTGTGTCTACCTCGAACATATCCAGATGTACGAACAATTACTCCTTTCACTTATTATATTGACCTTATAATAACTTACTTTTGACAATTATAATAATCAAACTATAAATGCTATAAGATTTGTAAAACTTGAAATCACTTTATTAATATGAAAAGGTTGTCAAATACATTATTACACTCTTGCTATTAAGCATTATCCTAACACTTTATAGCCAATGTGTCATATCTCCTATCCACATATTCTCTAGGTGCCCATCAAAACTCTTTTGTGGTAAAGACTTTATAAAGGGATCCACTAGATTTACTGTTGATGCAATCTTTGTATTGTCACGTCTCACCTATGCATAATTTCCCTCAAAAGATGATACTTTCTTTCAATGTGTTTCCCTCTCTTATGACTTCTTGGTTCTCTCAAATTAGCCACTGCTCCACTATTGTCATAATAGATAGTGATATACTTATTCGCATCATGAATCACTTCCAAGTCAATAAAAAATTGGTTGAGCCAGACAACCTCTTTAGCAGCTTTGCATGCGGCAACATACTTAGCTTCCACGGTGGGATTAGCTATACATGATTACTTTATACTCCTCCATATGACTACAGCTTCTTCAAGAGTAAACACATATCCTGATGCTGATCTTCTAGAGTCAGAATCCGATCGGAAATCAGAATTTGTATACCCTGACGGGAATTAAATCTCCTCCAGAGTAAAAAAGCAAATAATCTCTCATTCTCCTAAGATACTTGAAAATATGCTTGACTGCTGTCTAGTGATCAGGACCAGGTTTCGTTTGAAACCTACTAACTATGCCAATAGTAAAACAAATATCTGGTCTAGTGCAAAGCATTACATACATGAGACTTCTAATTGTCGATGCATATGGAACCTCTACTCACGAATTTCTCTCCATGCTTATTCTTAGGAGCTGGTTTCTTAGAAAGTTTGATTCCATGTCTGAAAGGTAACATACCTTTCTTGGAATCTTGCTTGGAAAACCTAGATAAGATTTTATCTATGTATGAAGATTGGTATAAAGTAATCATTCTATACTTTCTATCCCTTATTACTTGGATACTAAGAATATAACTTGATTATTCTAAGTTCCTCATATCAAATTGTTTTGCTAACCATTATTTTACTGATGTCAACACACCTACATCGTTTTCGATGAGTAGTATATCATCACCATAAAGAACTAGAAAAACCAACTTGTCATTGTTGATCATTTTGTATACATATGGTTCGTCAAGGTTTTGAATAAATCTAAAACTTTTCACAGTTTGATCAAACCTTACGTTCTAGGATCTAGATGCTTGCTTTAATCTATGCATGGATCTTTGCAACTTGCAAACCTTTTCCTCTTGGCCCATTTCAATGAATCCTTCAGGTTGTTTCATATATATGCTTTTGTCAAGACTTCCATTAAGGAAAGCTGTCTTGACGTCCATTTGTCAAATCTCTAGGTCTAGAGATGCTTTAACGAATAAGAGTATCCTAGTGGATTTAAACATGGCCACAAGAAAGAAGGTTTCCTCGTAATCGATATCTTCCTTCTATGGGTAACCTTTAGCTACCAGTCTAGCTTTAAAAGTTTCCACCTTTCCATCTATTCCTCTCTTCCTCTTGTATAACCACTTGCACCTAATGGGTTTTATCCCTTTAGGCAAGTCTACAAGAGACCAGACTTTGTTTTGGAACATAGATTCAATTTTGGATTGCATTGCCATTTTCCAAAGGTAACAATCAACTTCTTCCATGGCTTCATTGTACGTGTAGGGATTATCGTTGTCCAGGAGATTTTCTACTGATTCTCCTAGACCGATGTATCTCTGGGGTTGTCTACTAACCTTCCCACTACAATGAGGAATGGTAGGTTGTTGATCTTGCATTGGTGCGAAACTTACAATTGGGTTAGATTATGAAACCTCTCGGTAATTGTATATCTTGAAAGCTCATTCAGGACAATTATACTTTTAGGCATATAACTATTCATATAGTCCTTTTCCAAAAATTTAGAATTTGTAGAAATAAATACTTTAAGATATAAAGAACTATAGAAATAATATACTTTAGTTCCTTTTGGATACCCTACAAATATGCATGTTTCTGAACGGGAATCCATCTTTTCTGTCTTTCTTTTTAACACGTGTGTAGGACATCAAAATATCCTTAGGTGTTGTAAACTAGGCTTTTGTCCAGTCCACAACTGATGGGGTGTTTTAGGAATCGAATTAGTTGGTACATTGTTCAGAATGTACATTACAATTTGTAAAGCATATCCCCAAAAGGAATTAGGAAACGTTAAATAACTCAACGTAGACCTTACTACATTCAAAAGAGTTTTATTTCTCCTTTCTGCCACCCCATTTTGTTGAGGTATACCTAGCACAGAAAACTGAGAAATTATCCCAATATCAATAAGATATTGCTGAAACTCACCAGATAGATATTCTCCACCACGATCAAACATCAAGATTTTTATGTGTTTCTCAAGCTGATTCTCTACTTCACCTTTAAATGCTTTGAACATGTCAAAAGCATCCAACTTATGTCTCATGAGATACACATAGCCCAATCTTGAGTAATCATCCATGAAAGTGATAAAGTACTTATATCCACCTCTAGCTTGAATGCGCATAGGACCATACACATCAGAGTGTATTAATCCTAAACATTTAGTGGCTCTCGTGCCTTTGGTTGTGAACGACCTTTTGGTCATCTTACCTTCCAAACAAGATTCATAAGTTGGTAGATCATCAACTTTTTAGTCACTTAAAGGTCCATCACTAACAAATCTTTTGATCCTATCAAGGTTAATATGACTTAGGCTTAAATGCCATAGGTAGGTTTCATCTTTTGATAATTTTACTCTTTTATGATTAGGTTTCGTTGATTCTGTGTCTAAAAAGAGAGATATTGTTATGCAAATAGAATAAACTATTTTTCCAATGTGCCTTTGCAAACAAATTTGTTATTCTTACTATTGGGATTATGCTCGATAGCAAGAATGTAATAATGTATTTGACAATCTTTTCATATTAATAAAGTGATTTCTAGTTTAACAAATCTTATAACATTTATAGTTTAATTATTATAATTGTCAAAATTAAATAATCATAAGGTCAAACGACTATGAGAAAAGAAGAATTGTTCATACATCTAGATATGTATGAGGTAGACACAATTCTTTAGTTAGTCTAGAATAATATTCACAACTTAAGATAAAAGGTTGGGTGCCCTTATCTTGTCAAAGTTGTAGATTCTTTTGCTAGCATTTGAGTGGGATCAAATGTGTTATGATGAGTCTAAAATCATCAAAGTGAGGTGTCTTTGGGCAAAAGAATCTAGTGCACTAGGAGAATTGAATAGGATTACAATGAAATACTTTATCTAGAACTGTTAATGGATAAAAATTTTCATTTGAAGACAATCAGAGAGTCTTTCTCAATCCTGAGATAAATGATGGACTTATGGTTGCAAGTGTTATCATTTGAGCTATTAATGAGTACGATTATATAGCATAGTCTATCCTCGATAGTTTGGTGGTATTCATTTGTTAATCAATAAAGGACTTCATTTATAGATTGGACATCGCGGCTCCATTTGTTAAATGAGAGTAGAATACCATCATATGGATGTTTTGAGGTATTGTATATTAAATCTTAACGTTAAGTTTTCAATAGTGTCTATTGAAACATGACTTCTGGACAAGTCAAAATATCCAAGTTTAAAATGTGGTCATATTTGTAAATATGGTAACTTGGAGAGCTATAGGCGGTCTATGAGCTCTTGGCGATTACTGGTATTCTTCACGAGGATACACTTTCTCCAATAAGGTTGTCTAGGGTATGAATGAGTAACATCAACTTATTCTATCTTTATTTAAGAGTTCAATTTTAGTTCTTTAGTGGAATAAACTAAAATTAAGTAGATCGGACCTAAGTGAATCATTTGTTGATTGTGATTGGGTTGTGTCTATTGGAGCTTCAATCTAGATAGCCCGCCAAGATCCCCAATCAACACGAACATGCATGGATCACTTGATATATTCCACTAGACCAATTTAGGGGTCCATCTAGAATTGTATTAAGGCATGTGAACTTGTTTCTTTTTGTAAGAATATGTCTAGTTCTCATGTGGACTTTTTATTAAGGTCCAATGGATTTAATAAAATAAGAAAATTAATATATGGCCCATATATATATGTTGGGCGGCAAGGCTATTTAGAATAGCTTAATTATATTATATTATATTATTATTTAAATAAATAGAAATTAATTAATTTAGTGATTAATTAATTATTTAATTAAAAGTAAAAAAAAAATATAGTAGGAGATGGTCTCCTAATATTATACTATTGTTGGTAGTATAATCAATATTAAAGTCTATATTTGACAAGTACATAAATAAAAGGAATTATTTATCTAATCAAATTAGAATGTCTTTAATATGGTTACTAATACTCTATTGAGTTGGATTAGAAGTCTTGGTGTAGGATAGAATTCCTTTTTAAAAAGGATTCTTAAGCACCAATTCTTAACAACCAAATAAATCCTTCTTAGGAAAGGATTCGTGATCCTAATATATATTCTATGAAGATTTCGGCCAGCCCATATATATATATATATAAGAGGATAGAATTCCTTTTAAATAAGGATTCTTAACTACCAAATAAATCCACCTAAGGAAAAGATTCTTGCCAATCAAGTAAATCCTTTTTATGAGAGGATTTATGGTCCTATATACATATGTGTGTTTGTTTGTGTGTGTGTGTTTGTTAATTTTGGCCAGCCAAAAGAGATTTCATAGAATTAATTTCGGCCAGCCCTAATCTTATTGTGAGAAGAATTCGGCCACCATGGAATTTTGAGGGAGAAAAATTTAGTTTTTACTCTAAAAAAAATTCAACCAACTCAAATAAATAGTGTGTGATTCGGGAAAGAAGAAAAGGAAGAAAGAACGTTTAGTATTCGATAGTACACTAGTATCCTTTACATCAAAAGATTTTGTGTATGTGTACAACATCGAATCAAGGTTCACGTGAGTTTCAATCAAATTAATTGATAATTCACAAGTGACCCAACGTTCTTTGTTTTCTTCTTGGAGGATTATTGAAACTAACAAAGAGAAAGATTTTGTTTGTTTCCATCCTCAGGTATACAATTAAAAGAAGAGGGAGCCCAAACTCCTAGGTGATTCACATTGGTGATTGGATTGGAAGATCTTGCAGGTTCAATTAGGTGCTAGTTCAATTGTCACAAGAAAAATGTACGACACTTTTTATATACATTAATTAATCTAGGGTTAAGGTTTTTGTTAGTCAAAGGGAAATTTTTCATTTATACGCAAACCCTAATTTAATAAATTTTCTCCCGCTTCCGCTACGCATGTATTTCCCTTCACTTACTAATAATAAAAGCTTTATTAAAAGTAACCGAACATCCAAATTTATTTAAACAAGAAATTGAAATTAAATTCCTCTTGGATTGATTTACATAAAAAACGTCTATTAGATCTAAATTCCTATAAGAATATAGATTAATTCTAATATCACCCATTGCACTGATAGGCACCAACGTTCCGTTGGCTAAATGCATGTTGAATTCATTCTCATTCAGTCTATTCTATTCCTTCTTAGTAGGCTCAAGTTTCATTTTCTTTTGTTATTTCTTGACCCTCTTACGTGTCTTAACAGTAGTAACTTTACTAACCATATGAATCTCTTGACCTTACTTTTCACAAGGTTTTTTCTGGCGCTTTGAACATCTTGCATCAGGCCCTGTAAGGTGTATTCCTTATTGTTTAAGGTGTAGTCTAGCTTGAACCGGTCAAAGGAATCCGATAGTGAGTTGACAATTATGTCAAATTTTCTCTCACCATCTATCTTATCACCAATGAGTTTTTCAATGTTGAGATGTGCTATGACTTTCACCATGTGATCTTTCATAGCCTGTCTAGGTTTCATCCTAAGATTCATGAAAGCAGTCACAAACTCTCTCTTACTCATCATGGACTTCATAGCAAACATCTCTTCCATAGACATCATAATATCAGCAGCAGTCTCCATTCTTTCATGTTTCTATTGCAACATGTAGGAGATGATGGCCATAATGTAACATTTGGCCATCTCATCTGAAGTCTTCCACTAATGATACTCGTCTTTTTGCTCCTCAGTAGATTCATTAGAAAGAGTTGGTGGTTTAGGGGTAGACAGAATGAACTTATGTTTTTCAACTTGCAACAATAACCCAATTTTCCTTTTCCTTGTGATGTAATTATCATGAGTTAAAGTATTATCTTATAGGATGTTGATTAGGGATGGGGTCATGATTTCTTTATAACAACAAAAATTGTATAAGTAATCAATCATGATAAAGCACTTTCTAATATTTATCTTGAATTAAATAAAATAATTCAACCATAAAATTCAACGGTGATCTAACACCCATAAATGTCACGCCTCCTATGAGAGTTTACATCATCTACTAGTTGGACTATGTCCCACTTAATTGTTAACAAAACAACCAGCGCTTTCAATTTTAGACTTGTGATTTTATTAACAAGATCTCTTGGGAGGATATCGTTAAAATCACATTGAATGTGTTACCAAGTTATCGACCTTCAATATATTCCCTCACGAAAATCCCTCCTTCGAGAGTATATATCATTTGAGTCAATTGTCTAGTCTATTCTTGTAAGGAAGTATCTTGCTAAATTTCATTCATGAATACCCCTTAGGGGCATATTACACGATACACAAGCTCAACTAAACTTGGAGGCTATAGGCGTTCCAAACACCTTCTCCCACTCAATTGTTTTAGGAGTGTGACTGAATTCCAAAGAATGATTTACCAAGTTATCTAGATGCCAATTAGATACGTAAACCATTCAATGCATGTTCATGCCCAAAGAGAAATATGAGTGGCACTCCTATTCTATATGACATGTTATCAAACAATGACAAATATTGCAATATTTATGGAAAAGTAAATAGACACAATTTTGGTCCATCCTAGAAAAGCAAGTAAATTACATTTTTTTTTGAAATACAAAAACCCTAATCCTAACTTGTTGAACAAGTCATCAAGCGGTCATCCATCCAAAGGTCTCGTGACCGGAAACTTGCTTGCCCGAGGCCTTGTGCGACTGCCCCAGGATACTCCATTGCTACTTTTTCTGCTTCAAATTCTTCAATTCTTCTATTCTTAGAAACTTGAATATATTACAACATAATTTTTTTTATCACAACAATAAAATAAAAAAACTTAGCAATTGATAGGTGACCCATCTTGTTACAATCCCAAAACAAAAATACATTGAAAGTCTAGGACCAAAATTGAGCAATAACAAATAACGTTATAAAAACATATATATATATTTATATATATATTTAACCACACAATCCAATGTAAATATATATGTGAATACCTAATGTGTCATCTCTTTCTAAACATGCATATTTACAATATAAAAAATAGATTCACGTATATATACATCAATTAATCAAGGGTACAACCAGGCTTTAATACCAATTGTGGGAAAAATCACACGGCGGAAGAAAAACAAAATGGTTTGGCATATTTCAAAAAAAAAAATTCTTTAAAAGAATGAAGCTTAACCCTTGATTAATTACCATATAATAAAGTATCATACATTTTTCTCTTGACGATTGAAGTAGCACCGAATTGAATCCGTAAGATCTTCCAATCCAATCGCGAACGTGAATAACCTATGAGTGTGGGTTCCCTTTATTTGAATTGTATACATGAGGATGGAAACAAACAAAATCTTTTTTTTTGTTAGTCACAATAATCCTCCTAGAGAAAACCCAAGAATGTTTGGTCACTTGTGAATTATCAATCTATTTAATTGAAACTCGGATGAACCAGATTCGATTTTTGTATAAAAATCCCTTTTGATGTAAACGATACTATTGCACTATCGAAAATAAAAACAATTCCCTCTTTTCTCTGTGCTTGGTCGAATTCTACACACAATGGGTTGGATGAAGTTTTCTTTTTTATCTATAAAAGCAAATTAAAAAAAAAACTTTTCTCAAGTCTCCACCTTGCCTTAGCTGAAATATCTCTATGGATTTCTTATGGCTTGGCCGAATTCTACATAGCCATATATATATATATATATATATATATATATATATATATATATATATATATGATTTAGACACCTATATATAGGCGTCTAAATCCTCTCTTAAAGAGGATTTTCTTGGTGGGAAAGTATCCTCTCTCTAGGAGGATGTACTTGATGGCCAAGAATCCTCACTCAAGAAGAATTTGTTTTTCACACCAATATTCCTATTCCAACTCATTAGTGTATTTGTCCAATAACTAATTATTGAATATAAATCAAATTGTGACTTTATCAAAAACTTCTTAATTTGACCAATTGTTAGTTAGAGTTTTAATAGATATCAAATACTTCCTAATTTGACTAGATAAATAAATTCCTTTCATTTATCTACTATCTTACTACCAACAATAGTATAACACTAATAGACCTTCTCCTACTAGGAAAACGATTTTATGTTTTAATAAAATAATTAATTAAATGAGAAATTAATAACTTCCATTTAATTAAATAATAAAATAAAAACAATATATTAGGCTATTTTAAAAGGCCTAGCCATCCAAGCCTATACATGAGCCAAATATATATATATATATTTAATACATCCATTGGACTTTAGTAAAAATTCCACATGTGAACTAGACTCATTCTTACTAAAAAAGAAACAAGTCCACATGACTTAAATTAATACATAAATTTAATTTAACAGTTCATTTAATTAAAATGTGCAAATTATATTCTTAATGTGTTAATGGAATGCTAATAGCACCCCGTTAAGGCCGCCCAAGGAATCCCACATCCTTGGTCGCCCATTCTAGGTATCTTGAAGAGTTCCCGCCTGTTTTGATCACACATGACCGCACCTCTTCAAATCTTTTCGATTCCGAAATCCAAAATAACTCTAGATAGACCTAGAATTTGGTTTGAATATATCAAGTGATCCATTCAAGTTCGTGTGAATTAGGGATCTTAGCGGGCTATCTAAATTTAAGTTCCAATAGACACAACCTAATCACAATCAACAAATGATTCACTGAGGTTTGATATATTGATTTTAGTTCATTACACTAAATAACTAAAATTGAACTCTTAAATAAAGATAGAAATAATATTCCTCATTCACTCCCTAGACAATCTTGATAGATATAGTGTATCCTCGTGAAGAGTATCAGTAATCGACAAGAGCTCAAAGACAACATATAGCTCTCTTAGTTACCATATTCACTCATATGACCACATTTTGAACTTGAATATTTTGTCTTGTCCAGGAGCGATATTTCAATAGACACTATTGAAAACTTAACGTTAAGATTTAATATCCAATACCTCAAAACATCCATATATTGTATTCTACACACATTTAATAAATAGAGCCACGATGTCCATATCTATAAATGAAGTCCTCTATCGATTAACAAACCAATACCACCAAACTATCAAGGATAGACTATGCTATATAATCGTACTCATTGATAGGTCTATGCTATATAATCGTACTCATTGATAGCTCATATGATAACACTTACAACCATAAGTCAATCATTTATCTCAGGATTGAGATAGACTTTCTAATTGTCTTCAAGTGAAAACTTTTATCCATTGACGGTTCTGGATAAAATATTCCACTGTGATCCAATTCAATGCACCTAGTGCACTAGAAATTTTGCCTAGAGACGCCACACTTCGATGATTTTAGACTAATCATAACACACAGATGCTCACAAAAGAATCTACAACTTTAACAAGGTAAAAACGTCCAACTTTTATCTTAAGTTGTGAATATTGTTCAAGACTAACTAAAGAATATTGTGTCTACCTCATACATATTCAGATATACGAATAATCCTTCTTTTCTCATAGTCTTTTGACCTTATGATTATTTACTTCTGACAATTACAATAATTAAACTATAAATTCTATAAGATTTGTTAACTAGAAATCACTTTATTAATATGAAAAGATTGTCAAATACATTATTACACTCTTGCTATTGAGCATAATCCTAACATTTAACACTTGCTATATAGTCTATCTCATTCTATTGTTGAATTGATCATGTTGTGAGTTTTCTAAGTGCTTTTACGATTGCTTGTGTTTTTTTTAAAGGAGATTAAAATTTGAGCTTATTCACCCCCCCCCCCCCACCCTTTTCTTGGAAATTTGGATTAGTATCAGAGTTGGTGTCTATAAGTACTTAGATAAATCTTCTTTATAGTGTCTGTTATCTTGTTTTTGTGATTAATCATGATTAAGGAATTTTATTCTTTTGTTACGTCTTTTGTTGAAGGTGAGCCTATTCACTTAGATGATCAAAAGGTCAAGGATCTTATCCAAGAGAATGAAAGGATCTCTAATGTCAGTAGGTCTCTCAATAAGAAGTTAGAAAATCTTGATCTTAGCTCAAAGAATCTTAACGATCTTAAAGACAAAATTGTTAATCTTGAGAAAAACTTGAATGATAGTAATGATTGATTAAGTATTTTGAAGCAAGAGATTGAGCAAAGAGATAACTCTCTTAATCATGCTAGAAGAATTGAGAATGTGCTTAGAGCCAAACTTAATAGGCATGAGAATCAAGAGAAATTGCTTAATGACAAACTTAATGAGGCTAAGGAGATGATTAATAAGATGTTATCTAGCTCTAATAAAGTGAAAGCTCTCATTGAGGTTGGAAAGCTTCCAAGTGACAAACGAGATTTAGGGTATGTTAATGAAAAATTTGCTCCTTCATCTAACAAATCTACCTTTGTCCAAGCTTGTAGCAATTTAAACGTAGGTACAATTTCTAACGGTAAAGCCATAAGTGCTACCGGAGGTGCTTCAACATCAACAATGAAGGTCAAGGAAAAGACTCAATAAGGCCAAAGACAAGTTCATCATCCTCAAATGCAAAAGGCAAAGTATCTAATGTTGCACGCCAAAGAGGTAAAGATGTGAGAAGGCAAAATGAGTTGAATGCTCAAGCAAATTGTAAACCACTCAAATTCATACCTATTTATCATTATTGCAATATAATAGGACATATTAGACTTAGATGTTTTGAATACATTCACATATGTAAATATGCCAATAATTTGCATGATCCAAGGCAATCATCCATGTATGGATTTAGAACTAGACCTAAGAAGACCTTGGAAAAGCATGTTGGGAATGAAATTGTTGATGATTTGTTTGTGAAACCTTGTGTTGTATCTCACTCTACTATGCATAAGAAAGTTGATAATGATTTGTTTGATTTGTTTGAAAATGTGACTATAAACAAGTCAAAGCATGTTAATAAAGGTAAGTGTGAAAAACTTGTTAAGAAGATACGGGTTAGAAAAGACACAACACAATGTTTTGTTACTCAATATCCTCTTAGAGCTAACTCATCCTATTATTGGTACCTAGATAGCAGTTGCTCTAGGAATATGACCGGTATTAAAGAGTTCTTTAAGAATCTTGTTATGAAAGATGGTGGATGGGTCACTTTTGGTAATGGCACCAAAAAGCAAGTTCTGGGCATGAGTACAATTTGCATCCTCGGATTGCCTAAACTTCGAAACACCATGTATATAGATGGTCTACAAGCTAACCTAATAAGCATCACTCACTTATGTGAACTTTTTGAAGAAGTTAGTGTTAACAAGGATGTGTGAACAATAATTAATCAAAAAGGCAAAGTTGTTTTGGAATTCAAAAGATTTTCAGATAATTGCTATTGTCTAGAGATTGATCCTCTAACTTGTAATAAGCTTGATATATGACATGAAAGATTAGGCCACATGAACTATAAAGATTTAAAGAAACTTAAAAAATATAACATTGTTAGAGGTCTTCCTACTCTTGGTAAAAACTAGGTAAACAAACCAAAATGTCTCTTAAAAAGGGCACTTACATTGCTGACAAGAAGCCCTTAAAACATGTGCATAAAGACCTAATGTGGCTAATCCAAACCGAAAGCATCAATGGCAAGAAATACATTTTTGCATAAGTTGATGACTTTTCTAGGTTTGCTTAGGTTTATTTTCTTAGGACCAAGACTGAAACTTTTGACTACTTCATGAAATTTTGTAATCAAGTTCAAAATGAAAAAGAACTTGAAATTAAGAAAATATGTTGCATTAGAAGTGATCATGGGAGTGAGTTTGAAAATACCAAATTTTGTGAGTTTTGTGATGACTATGGGATATCTCATGAGTTCTCGGCTCCTAGAACTCCTCAACAAAATGGTGTTGTTGAGAGGAAAAATTATGCCTTTCAAGAGATGGTTAAGGTCATGCTCAATAGCAAGAAAGTCCCTAGGAATTTTAAGGCTGAAGCGGTCAACACCGCTTGTTATGTCTTTAATAGAGTTTTTAGAAGACCCGACACAAAACAAACCTCTTATGTGCTTTGGTAGGGCAAGATGCCCAACGGGAATTACTTTCATACTTTTAGGAGTAAATATTTTACTTTGAATGATAGAGAACACTTAAGAAAGTTTGACGCTAAAAGTGATGTTGGTCACTTTCTTGGGTATGCTCGTGCTTATAGGGTGTTCAACTTGAAAATTAAGATTATTATGGAATTTATTAATGTGAAGATAGATGATCGTGGCATGCTTGATTTGTGTGAGGATAAAAGTGTTAATGATTTTAAAGAAAATATTTTGAATAATACTATGACACCTATTGATGTGACTAGTTGTTATGCTAGTGAAGATTCTCATAGTGAATCTAGTCATAATTATGAAAATGATAGTGGTGTTAGAGAAGAAAGTCAAGGGTTTAAAAATCCTTTAAATGATAGTCAACAAAATGATCAAGATGTTGAGAAGTCAAACTCTAGACTTAGAAACATGCATTATCAAGAAGACATCATAGGTGATTTGAATGAAAAGGTTAGAACTAGAAGGAAACTAGCTAAGCAAATTTTATATGCTTGCTATACATCTGAAATTGAACCCAAAAACAATAATGTGGCAATAGCCGATGAATAATGGGTTGGGGCTATGCAAGATGAACTTAATCAATTTGAAAGGAATAAAGTGGGGTCCTTAGTTCCTAGACCCAAAGTCATTAATGTAATTGGCACTAAATGGGTGTTTAGGAATAAGACCGATAAGAGTGGCAAGATTGTGAGAAATAAAGCTAATCTAGTGGCTCAAGGTTACACTCAAGTTGAAGGTAGTGACTTTGATGAGACATTTGCACCCATTGCACATCTTGAGTCCATTAAACTTTTGTGATCCATCAATAAGAAGTGCATGTTGAACAACCTAGGGGTTTTGTAGACCCACACTCTCCTAATCATGTAATCAAATTGAAAAAGGCTCTCTATAGCCTTAAGCAAGCCCCTAGAGTTTGGTATGATAGGTTGACTCAATATCTTATTGAGAACAACTATAGGAGAGATGACATTGATAGAACTTTATTTGTCAAGCATCAAGATAATGATATTTTTGTTGCACAAATATATGTTGATGACATTATTTTTGGGTATACATGTAAAAACAACGTTAATGAGTTTGTGAATGTCATGTCAAGTGAATTTGAAATGAGTATGGTAGGTGAGCTCACGTATGCAAGTGAAATAATCTAGCAATGGTATTATGTTAGAAATCTTGTTAGAAATATAAATATACTAGAAATCTTGTTAAAAGTTTTGGACTTGAAAGTGGAAAAGATTTTGAAACAACCATGAGTACAACTCTAAATTTTGACAAAGATGAAAAAGGAATGAGTGGTGATCAAAGTCTCTATAGGAGCATGATAGGTAGTGTTCTCTATCTAGCAACTAGTAGGCCGGATAATTAAATTAGTGTTGGTTTGTGTGCTAGGTTTCAAGCTAATCCTAATGAATCTCACTTGAAAGACAGTAAAAGAATCATTAGGTATATAAAAAGAACACATAATTATGGCTTATTTTATTCTTTTGATACTAATAATATTATTGTTGGTTATTTTGATACGGATTGGGCAGGAAACATTGATGACCGTAAAAGCACATCGGGTGGTTGCTTTTACTTAGGAAACAACTTGATCTCTTGGCAACGTAAGAAATAAAATTCGGTCTCTCTCTCTCCTTCCGAAGCTGAGCACATTACGGTTGGAAGTTCTTTCACATAACTTCTCTGGATGAAGCAAATCCTTAAGGATTATGAGATTGAACAAGGTAAAATGACTCTCTATTGTGATAATATGAGTGCCATTAACATCTCTAAAACACCGGTTCAACACTCACGCACAAAGCACATAGATATTAGGTATCAGATCATTAGAGAACATGTAGAACATTCCATTGTTTCTCCTAAGCATATGCCTACTAAAAATCAACTTACAGACTTGTTTAGAAAGCCTTTGGACAAAGAGATATTCAAACCATTTAGAAGATCCATTGGCATGATTTTTGTTGATTAATGTCTATCTATGAATGTGAGTGGCTTGATAAGCAAAACTTATTGAATATTAATTTCTTTGATAGCTACTCATGTGAGAAGTAATGCTCTTGAGAAAATAGCTTTTATTGTTTCTAGATTATGCACTTGAGCCTTAAAAATTTTTATTTAAAAAAATGCACAAATGCTTCTCTTATATGTTTAAGTTTGAGTTACTGAGTTTGAAGATATGTAGATTATGGATTCATCTTAAAGTTTAATGCTAAGTACATGATAGATTATCTAAGGTTAGTATCAATTTTGTTCCTGCACCTACATAGAACTCAACGAGCACTTTCATGAAAAGGGCTACACATCTTGGTTGTAACGTCGCCAAACGTAAGAAAGGGCTACGCCATTGTGATAAGTGAAAGCCATCATGAAGCATATATGTTTATTTATGCAAAAACAAAGAAGTGTTGAAAAAGAATCAATAAAAGAAGATCTTTGATTCAAAGCCTAAAAATAAATGGAATAAGGCATAAAAGGGAGTATAGTTGAAAATTTTAGGAAAAAACGCACAGTAGAAACGAGAAATTTGATTGGTATTTTAAAAAAAAAAATCTTTCAAAGAATGGACCTTAACCCTTTATTAATTAACATATAATAAAAGTATCGTACTTTTTTCTTGTGAAGTTTGAATTTACGTCGAATTTAATCCGTAAGATCTTCCGATTCAATCACGAACGTGAATTACCTATAAGTGTGGGCTCTCTTTCTTTGAATTGTATACCTGATGATGGAAAACAAATAAAATCTTTTTCTTTTGTTAGTCACTGTAATCCTCTTAGAGAAAACCAAAGAACATTTGGTCACTTGTGAATTCTCAATTTATTGATTGAAACTCACGTGAACTTGATTCGATTTTGTGCCAAAACATTTGGTGTAAAGGCTACTAGTGCACTATCGAAAACAAAAACGCTTCTTTCTTTGATCTAAGTTTGGTTGAATTCTCATACACCTATCTTTTAGTTGGATGAATTTTTCTAGAGTAAGAACCAAATTTCCCTCTCTTGAAAATTCTAGGGTTTGGTCGCATTCTCTCACATGACTTTTGTCTTGACCGAATTCTCTCTTTATGACCAAAAAATTCTTCTTGGCCAAATCCTCTCACAAATATGATTCATGTCTTATGTCCAAATCCTCTTAAAAGA
This sequence comes from Dipteronia dyeriana, assembly GCA_032871835.1. Taxonomy (NCBI): domain Eukaryota; kingdom Viridiplantae; phylum Streptophyta; class Magnoliopsida; order Sapindales; family Sapindaceae; genus Dipteronia; species Dipteronia dyeriana. The sequence continues at coordinate 30,868,646 of CM065299.1, forward strand.
AGGATTTGTGTGTTAGCTAAGAAACCTCACTCAAAAAAGAATTATTTTCCACAACAAGACTCCTATTCAAACTCATTAGTGTATTTATCCAATAACTAATTATTGAATATAAATTAAATTGTGACTTTATCAAAACTTCCTTATTTGACCAATTTCCAATTAGAGTTTTGATAGATATCAAATACTTCATAATTTGACTACACAAATAAATTCCTTTTTATTTAGCTACTTATCAAATAAAGTATTTGATGCTTATTATACTGCCAATAATAGTATGACACTAGGAAACCTACTCCTATTAGGTAAAAGATTTTGACTTTTAATTAACTAATTGATTAATTAATAAGTTAATTAATTTTTATTAAATAAAATAAAATAAAATAAAATAATATATTAGGCTATGATATTACCCCTTACTACTCAAGCTATATATATGGGCCATATATTGTTTTTTCCATTTTATCAAATCTATTGGACTTTAATAAAAAGTCCACATACGAACTAAACCCATTCTTTCTAAAAAAAAAATAACTCCACAAGCCCTAAATTAATACATTAATATACTTGAACAATCCATTTAATTAAAATGTACAAATTATATTCTTAATGTATTAATGGAATGCTAATCACACCACATTAGGGCCACCCACGTCCTTGGCCGCCCATTCCAGGTATTTTGAAGAGTTCCCGCATGTCATGATCACACATGACCGTACCTCTCCAAAACTTTTGGATTCCGAAATCCAAAACAATTCTAGATGAACCTAGAAATTGGTTTGATAGAATATATCAGGTGATCCATGCAAGCTCGTGTGAATAAGGTATCTTGGCGGGCTATCTAAATTTAAGCTCTAATAGACATAACCTAATCACTATAAACAAATGATTCACTTAGGTCCAATCTATCAATTTTAGTTCATTCCACTAAAGAACAAAAATTGAACTCTAAAATAAATATAAAATAAGTTAATGTTCCTCATTCGTACCCAAGACAATCTTAATGGAGATAGTGTATCCTTTTGAAAAATACTAGTAATCTCCAAGAGTTCATAAACTGCCTATAGCTCTCCTAGTTACCATATTTACTCATATGACCACATTTTGAACTTGGATATTTTGTCTTGTCAATAAGCCATATTTCAATAGAGACTATTGAAAACTTAACGTTAAGATTTAATATCCAATACCTCAAAATATCAATATGATGATATTTTACTCACATTTAATGAATTCAGCCACGATGTCCATATCTATAAATGAAGTTCTCTATCTATTAACAAATGAATACCACCAAACCATCGATGATAGACTATTCTATATAATTGTTCTCATTGATGGCTCAAATGATAACACTTGTAACCATAAGTCCGTCATTTATCTCACAATTGAGATAGACTCTCTGATTGTCTTCAAGTGAAAACTTTTATCCATTGATGGTTATAGATAATGTATCTCACTGTGATCTTATTCAATGCACCAAGTGCACCAGATTCTTTTGCCCAAAGACACCTTACTTTGATGATTTTAGACTCATCGTAATATATTTGATCCCAATCAAATGCTAGCAAAAGAATCTCTAACTTTAATAAGATAAAGGCGCCTAACCTTTATCTTAAGTTGTGAATATTGTTCAAGACTAACTAATGAATTGTGTCTATCTCATATATTTCCAAATGTACAAACAATTCTTCATTTCTCATAGTCTTTTGACCTTATGATTACTTACTTTTGACAATTATGATAATTAAACTAAAGTGCTATAAGTTTTGTTAAACTGGAAATCACTTTATTAATATGAAAAGATTGTCAAATACAGTATCACAGTAATGCTATTAAGCATAATCCCAACAATCTCCCACTTGTTTTGTAGTAAATGTGTCATATCTCTTATCCCCATGTTTTTCAGGTGCCTATCAAAACTCTTTTATAGCAAAGCCTTTGTGAAGGGATCCACTAGATTTTCTGTTGACGCGATCTTGGTAATCGTCACATCTCCCCTATGCATAATTTCCCTCAAAATATAATATTTTCTTTCAATGTGTTTCCCTCTCTTATGACTTATTGATTCTGTCAAATTAGCCACAACTCCACTATTGTCACAATAGATAGTGATTTGCTTATTCACATCAGAAACCACTTCCTAGTCAATCAAGAGTTGGCGGAGCCAGACAGCCTCTTCAGTAGCTTCGCATGCAGCAACATACTCTTCTTTCAAGGTGGAATTAACCTTACAAGATTGCTTGATACTCCTCCATATGATTGTGCTTCCTCCAAGAGTAAACACAGACTTTGATGTTGATCTTTTTAAATCAGAATTTGATAGGGAATCAGAATCTGTATACCCAGTTGGAATGAAATCCTTTCTAAAGTATACAAGCATATAATCTCTCATTCTCCTTATATATTTGAAAATATGCTTGATTACAGTCTAATGGTCAAAACTAGGTTTCGATTGAAGTCTGCTTACTATGATAACAATAAAATAAATATTTGGTCTAGTATAGAGCATTACATACATGAGACTTCTAACTGTCAAGGCATATGGAACCCTACTTATGAATTGATTTTCATGCTCATTCTTAGGAGCTTGTTCCTTAGAAAGTTTGATTCTACGTCTTAAAGGTAACATACCTTTCTTGGAATCTTGCATGGAAAACATAGATAAGATTTTATCTATGTATGAAGCTTGGGATAAAGTAATAATTTTATTCTTTCTATCCCTTATTATTTGGATACCAAGAATATAACTTGTTTCTCCTAAGTTCCTCATATCAAATTGTTTTACTAACCATTCTTTTACTAATGTCAATACTCATACATCATTTTCGTTGAGTAGTATATCATCAACGTAAAGAAATAGGAAAACCAATTTGTCGTCGTTGATTCTTTTGTAAACATATTGTTCGCCAAGGTTTTGAATAAATCCAAAACTTTTCACAGCTTGATCGAACCTTACATTCTAGGATCTGGATGCTTGTTTGAATCTATATATGGATATTTACAACTTGCAAACCTTTTCCTCTTGGCCCTTTTCAATGAATCCTTCTTGTTGCATAATATAGATGCATTCGTCAAGACTTCTATTAAGGATAGTTGTCTTGATGTTCTTTTGTCAAATCTTTAGGTCTAGAGATGTTTCAATGGATAAGAGTATTCTAATGGATTTAAACATGGCCACAAGAGAGAAGGTTTCCTCATAATCGATACCTTCCTTCTTTTTGTAACTTTTAGCTATCAATCTAGCTTTAAAGGTTTCCACATTTCCATCCATTCCTCTTTTCCTCTTGTATACCTACTTGCACCCAATGGGTTTTATCCCTCTAGGCAATTCTACAAGAGACCATACAATATTTTTGAACATATATTCAATTTAAGATTGCATTGTCTTTTGCCAGTGGTGACAATGAACATCCTCCATGGCTTTCTTGTACGTGTAAGGATCATCGTCATCCAGGAGATTCTTCACTAATTCCTCTAGACCAATGTATCTCTTGGGTTGTCTCCTATCTCTCCCACTATGATGAGGAATGGTAGGTTGTTTATCTTATATTGGTACAGAACTTACAATTGGACTAGGTTACGAAACCTCTTGTTGAATTATATCTCCTGAAAGCTCATTTAGGAAAATTCTACTTTTTGGCACAAAATTAGTCATATAGTCATTTTCCTTAAATTTATCATTTGTCGAAACAAATACTTTAAGATCTAAAGGGCTATAGAAATAGTATCCTTTGGTGCCTTTTGGATACCCTACAAATATGCATTTTTCTTAACGAGGACTCCATCTTTGTTGTCTTTCCTTTTAACGTGTGTGCAGGACATCTAAATATCCTTAAATATTGTAAACTAGGTTGTCCACCAGTCCATAACTCATGCAGTGTTTAAGGAACCAACTTAGATGGTACATTGTTTAGAATGTACTTAGCAGTTTGTAAAGCATATCCCTAAAAGAAATTAGGAAGCATTGAATAACTCAACATAGACCTAACCATGTCCAAAAGAGTTCCATTTCTCCTTTCTACCACCCCATTTTGTTGAGGTGTACTTGGTGTAGAAAACTGAGAAATTATCCCTTTAGCAATATTGAGATGTGCAATGACTTTCATCATGTGATCTTTCATAGCCTGTCCAGGTTTAATTCTAAGATTCATGAAAGTAGTCAGTGTCTCTCACTTAGTCATCATGAACTTCATAGTAAAAATCTCCTCTAGAGACATCATTATATCAACAGCAGTCTCCATTTCCTCATGTTGTTGTTGTAACACATTGGAGATTATGGCTATAATGTATCATTTGGCCATCTCTTTCAAGGTCTTCCACTACGGTTACTCGTCTCTTTGCTCCTCAGTAGATTTATTTGTTGGGATTTTTGCCCTAAAGATATAATTTGAAAACGGATATATGAAATAAATGAAAGAATAGTTTAATTCATTCTTGTTGTGTTGTTTATTTTATAACTTGTGCATATATTTAACATCCAAGTTTGCTGGATGTAATCTTGAACTGTGTATATGAATATCATATACAGATGGATAAAATAAGAAACGTGCAATCTAAAGAGTCCGTAGATAGCAAATAAAGCTTGGTACTTTATTTGTGGTCAATCTACAGCTACGGTCCATTCCGTAGAGTGCGGTGATCCTATCATGGATAATTCATATGGAGATATAAGAATGGAGTTATGTGATCATATAGGACTGGGATGTGATCTATACAAACCTCTCACCAAAATTTGTTTACCGAAGAGATTCACATATATCAACTAATGATGGCTATATGTGGGTGATCTTAATCCTGAGTGTCTTATCGACTCCTTCAAGTTAGATCATGGTCTTTAATTACCATGGGAGAGGTCGGATGCAGTTCCTGATCAATATACTTCGTATGTTTGGATTACGGTTTGGCTTGTGGTTGGGAAGGTTTGTACACAATAGTGGAATCCACTAATTCTTGTGAGAGGTAGATGGTAGTTCCCTTAAGGGTTGATTCGGGGCTTGGATAATATTAGTGCTCTTCGAATTTCGTGACGAAGTAGGATTTATTTTCCATAACATAATCAATGGTACTTAAAGGATATCTGTAATTAGAGGTGTATAACGGACATTATTACCCAGCTCTAATTATGAACTATTGTGGAGGACCACACCATGTGTAATAGCTATATCGATGTACATCGAGTTGTATCGGTCAATATAAAAGCGTCTGCGGTTGCAGCTTCGGGTTTTTAGTGGAATAACACCGGAGTTAATAATCAAGGAATAGTAATTAAAATGTTTAATTAAGGTTTTCAAGGATTGTTGGAGCTCAAAAATACTGTGGGTCCACTAGGTCCCGTTGCTAGCCCGATCGATTTAGGTAAGAAAGGTCACGGTTACTTAATTGGATTGTCCAATTAACTGTATTACGAAAGTGACACGTATTTATTCGAGAATTAATTGAATAATAAGATTATCTGACTAATGAATAATGGTGATTAAATAAATTAAATAATAAGATTATGTAATTATGTTATTAATCACTAAATGGAGGGTGTTTGTTGATATATGTTTTTTGAATAAAATAAGATAATTTGATTATTTTATTTTATCAAATTAAATATTTAATTTTTGAATTTAAATAGTTAAATTCAAATTAGATGGTATCTTTTAATAAAAATAAATTAAAGATTTTGTTTTAAATAAAAAGATATAATGAGGTTTTAAAAAAGGATATATATATTCCTTGAAAACCGATCAAAATAAGATATCAGTTAAAAAAAACAGATTTTGTTTTAATTAAAGAGATATCATGAGGTTTTTAAGAGAGAAAATATATATCTAATATATCTAATATATCTAATATATCTATTCTTTGAAAACTGACCAAAACAAGATATCAATTATACTTTTAAGTAACAAAATATTATATATATATATATATATATATATATATATATATATATGTTTCTTAAAAGGCAACATACACGGTGAACACACAATCATTCGTTTAAGCAAATACATATGTGTGAGACGCACAAGTGAGATTTGTGCAAGTGCAGTGTGTTTATGGGTTATTTTTGTGCAAGCGTGTGTTTGTAAAATAACACCAAAAACAGAGAAAAGATTTTGCGTGCAAGTGTTGCGCACTGATATCAACGAAAGAGTTTATTTAATTCTTTTTTCTACATTCTCCATTCTAGTTTCTAAGACCGTGATACGCCCACACGTAGTTACTAGTCCTGGGATGTAGCGAGGAAGATTGAGTGGTTCAGACATGAGCATATTTTAAAGTGAAGGAGTCTCCTAACGTTGGTAAGATTTTCTTCTTTTGGTTATATTGATTACAATTTCCTGTATATATGTATATTTTATTGTAATAATTTTATATGTATTAGTTACGAAAAAAATTACTATCCCGAGTTCACTGGTTCTAGATAGATTATGATCTGTGTTAAAAAAATTGGAACCTACTTCCGCTGTGTTACTAGTGAACGAGGTTCAGACAATTGGTATTCGAGACAATTTTTTGAAACAGGAAATTGTTTTCAATGCTCCTGTATTTATGATTTTGTAGACACTTTTTTTTTTCAATTGACTGTATGATATTTTGTATGCATATTTTTTTTTTAATTTACAAAAACATGATTGATCGTTAAATATATGGTGTTGTGGAATTAGGATTTAAGAGTTGTATATATATATTTTTTACTGTTACTGTATTGTAAATAAAAAAACTGTAACCTATGTTGAAGATCTAGAAAAATCGTGAAGAAGGATTCATGAGATGAATCAGAGTGAACTGAAGTGACTAGAAGAATTTGAAGTTACAAGAAGACCAAGGAATGCCTTAGGGTATTTTTGTAATTTTGGATTCTATTTTTTAGGTTAAATAATCTGCAGTACTCGGTTAATTCATGTATGCTTTATATTATGTGATGATAAAAGCATTGCCATGCATACTATGTCATTTACATTAGATGTCCCTACACAAATATATTTGATATGTCATACATGCATCATAGCCTAATATTTTATGTATTGTTTTTAATATGATTAAAATTAGTAAATATATAATTGGCTATGAAAATGAGATTAGTTTTTTAATAGTTAGAAAACTTGGTAATTCTCACTAAAATTAATCTAGTTATTAAAGAGTTTAATAAGATAGATTAATATGGCCATTTATTGTAATTAGGATTAATATGATTATGATTAATAACCTAATAATAAATGAACCGAATAAAGTGTTAGAGTTTTAATTTTTAAAACTTGGTAAACATTAACTTAATAATCTGATCTTAGTAAATAGTTTACAAAGGCTTAGATTATTCACTAATATATTAGACTTTTAATAGCTAAAAATCATAAATAATTTATTAGTTAATTATAACTAGTTTCTAATAATGAATTAGTTAATGCACTAGATTACTTGATTAAAGTTAGTCATTTGATCATGTAAAGTCTAGATGCATTAACGAATAATAGAAAACCTAATTTTAAAATAGTGAGTGGGAGAGGAATATATAACATATATATCCCGTAGTTTCCATCATTAGTACCGTGAGATCCAAGTGGGGACTTGTGACCGCTTTGCTTTTGTCCTCCCTAAGGAGGGTTTCCATAAAAGCCAATATCATGGTTGACTTCCTAACGGATAGGGTTTATAAGGATATTTCAGGATTGACCGACCTTAAACCGGCAATTCACGTGAGATCTAAAATGGTGGTTTACACTTATGAAGGTTTTGGTTAAGTTTTGTTAATTAAAAACCTGACTGATGATTGAATGATATGCAATAAGAGTTATTCTAGAATATCATTTGATTGAATATGTCTCGGTCCAACATGCAAAGTCTTGACCGACCCTAAGGAGGAACTTCTTTGTGGTATATTGGATTGTCGTCGTATAGTAACTGGTTGTAGTGTAGTTCTAGTTCATTAAACATGTTCATGCATCATGTTTAAATTTACGCCAAAGCACTCGCACATGTTTTAAATAAATGACGGAATGAATGTTTTATTTTATTTCAGCAATTATGTCTTCTGCATTACTTAAAATTCTCACCAACGACAAATTAACTGGTGATAACTACACTAAGTGGAAACTAAACATTAATGCAATATCGATCATCAAAGACCTCAAGTTTGTGCTTATGGAGGAATGTCCTCTAGCGCCTACTGCCAATGCCACACGAATTGTTCGTAAGGCATACCGACGATGGGTCTCATATGATGAGAAGGCCCGAACATATCTGTTGGCTTCTATGACAGACGTGCTTGGCACAAAGCACGAAGTAATGACTTTAGCATTCAAAATCATTGAGTCATTGCAAGCTATGTTCGGGCAGACCTCCGAGAAAAAATGACACGAAGTTGTTCATTCCGCTATGCTCATTCACATGAAGGAAGGTACGTTAGTTCGGGAACATGTCTTCAGCATGATGTCCTACTTCAACACGGCAGACGTCAATGACTGGGCCATTGGCAAACCCAGTCAAGTGAGCAACATACTGACAACTTTTCCGAAGAGTTTCAATAAGTTTAAGATCAACTACGGGATAAATAAGTTAAAGTTTAGTCATAAACACTTGCTTAATGAGCTTGCAACCTTTGAGTCCTTGACTAAGGATAACAAGGGTAAGACTGGTGAGGCAAATATTGTCGAACCATCTTCCTCTATTAATAAAAAAAGGGAAGAGGTCTACTGGAAAGGTGAAGGGTAAGCCAAAACCCAAGAAAGCCCAAAGCAAAATGAAGGGCACCTCTATTGACCAAGGCAAGGGAAAATGTTTTCATTACAACATGGTTGGACAATGGAAAAGGAATTGTCCTCAATGTATGGAGGAGGCAGCCAAGAAGAAGAAAATGAATGGTAAATATGATTTATTTGTTCTTCACCCTAGATAGTTGATTTAGAGGCCACTAACCTTATTTGTTCTTCTTTGTAGTGGAGGAAACAGTAAGAAGAAGGAACTTTCTCAATGCGTGTAGGGTCAGAAGATATCATATCGACCAAAGCAGTGGGAGCAATACGATTGCAATTTTGAAATAATAATAGTTTTTTATTATTGAACAGTGTTTTTATATTCCTGGATTTACACGAAATTTGTTTTCCGTTTCTTAATTGTTAAAACAATCGTATCCTGTTTCTTTTAATAATAAGTTTGTTATTTTTGGAAAGAGTGGTCTAAATATTTGTTCAAGAATTAATGAAAACAATTTGTATGTGTTAAGACCATTAATACATACAACATTGCTTAACACCGAAATGTTTACGGTTGAAAAGCCAAAAACTAAACGACATTAGATTTCTCCAGATAATGTCATGCATCTAAGGCTTGGTCATGTCAACCTTGTCCGGATAGACAGACTAGTAAAAAGCAGATCTTTAAGTGAGTTAAAGGTTGGCACGTTAATTGTCTATGAATTTTGTCTGGAAGGTAAGATGACTAAGAGACCTTTTACTGGAAAAGGGCTTAGAGCTAAAGAACCGCTAGAGCATATACATACAGACGTCTGCAAACTGATGAATGTTAAAGCTAGGGGCGTTTATGAGTATTATGTCACCTTGATTGATGACTACTCAAGATATGGATACATTTACTTAATGCAACTGAATTTGGAAACATTTGAAAAGTTCAAAGAATTCCGAGTTGAAGTTGAGAATCAATTAGGTAGAACTATCAAGTTAAAGAATTCATAGTCGAACATGGGATAGTTTCCTAACTTATAGCTCCCGGTACACCTCAGCAAAATGGTGTAACATATAGGAGAAATAGAACCTTGATGGAAATGGTGATATCTATGATTAGTTTTTCATCATTACCAAATTGATACGTGTTACAAATAGCGGAATACATTTTAAATTTAGTGCCAACCAAATTTGTTCCTAAGACTCCAATAGAGTTGGGGAATGGTCGTAAAGCTAGTTTACAAAAATTCCAAATTTGGGGGTGTCTAGCACATGTGCTGAAGAACAAAAGTGGAAAGCTTGACTCCAAGTCTGTGGTCTACCTATTTGTAGGATACTTCAAGGAGACAAGAGGTTGACAGTTCTATAATCCCGAAGTTAACAAAGTATTTGTATCGACAAATGCAACGTTTCTTGAGGACACTTATATTAGTGACCATAAACCTCATTATAAGATTATATTTAATGAGTTTGAGCCTGGTGAGACTAGTGTTTCATCAACAACCGTTGTTGATCCATAAACATTTGAGAGTCAGATGGTTCCTGATCAGGATACACTACCACCTAAACGTAGTGAGAAGTTTGTAAGACAACCTGAACATTATTTAGGTATAAGTGAGGGACAAGGTGTTGTCTCTGCTGATAGTGTGGATGATCTATTGACATTTTTGAATGCAATGGAAGATCCTGATAATGAGGAATGACTTAAAGCCATGAATCTCGAGATCGAGTCTATGTACTCTAACTCAGTCTAGGATCTTGTAGACTTACCGGATGGGGTAAAACTCATAGGGTGTAAGTGGATCTACAAGAGAAAGAGAGGAGTAGACAAGAAGGTAGAGACCTTCAAAGCAAGGCTAGTGCTAAGGGTTATACCTAGAAGGAGAGAGTTGATTATAAAGAGACCTTCTCGCTAGTAGCCATGTTTAAGTCTATTCAGATTCTCTTATCTATTGCTGCCTATTTTAATTATGAAATTTAGCAAATGGATGTCAAGACTGCATTCTTGAATGGCAATCTTGATGAGAACATCTATATGATGCAACTAAAGGGATTTGTGTCTCCAGATCAAGAGCAAAAGGTTTACATGCTGTAAAGGTCCATCTATGGACACAAGCAAGCATCTGGATCTTGGAAGATCAGGTTTGATGATGTGATCGAAACCTATGGCTTTGAGCAGAACGTCGATGAGTTTTGTATCTACAAGTGGATCATTGATAAGTAAGTAGTTTTCTTGGTCCTATATGTAGACGATATCCTACTCATTGGGAGTGATATGGGAGTGTTGTCTGATGTAAAGGGCTGACTAGCTAGCCAATTCTAAATAAAAGATTTGGGAGAGGCGAGTTATGTTCTTGAGATCTAGCTTATAAGGGATCGTAAGAACAAAATCTTAGCACTGTCTCAGGCATCATATATCAATAAGATTCTTGTATGGTTTTTGATATAGAACTCCAAGAAAGGTAATTTACCTTCTAGGCATGGAGTTCACTTGTCTAAGGAACAGTTTCCTAAGACACCTCAAGAAGTTGAGGATATGAGAAGTGTACATGTGCATCAGCAGTAGGTAGTCTCATGTATGCTATGTTATGCACGAGACCTGACATCTACTATGTAGTGGGAATAGTTAGCAGATACCAGTCTAACCTAGAATTGGATCATTGGGTTGCTGCCAAGACTACTCTCAAGTATCTTCAAAGAATGATAAATTATATTGAAATTCCCTTTATCTTTATAGTGTGAATATACCTAGAGGGGGGGTGAATAGGTATATGCTCCAATTTTTATCTTCTTATAAAAACAATGCAATTCTAACAATGCTTAATGAAAATTACAAACAATGACACGCAATATTTCCGTGGTAAAACCTCCAAAGAGGAAACATCCACTGGTTGATACCACAACCACCGGCAAAAGCAAATCCACTATTTCAAATAGATTTACACATTCAAGCAATCACACATGCTTTACAAGCTCTGACTCTCACTCTATCTTGAACCTAGTGATCTACAAAGCCGACTTCCTATCCAATGCCCCCTGTCTCTAGGAAGATTTCTTGCTCACCTATCTGGATCCTCCTAACCCTAGGCAAGACTTCTTGCTCGAATATTCGAGTCCTCAAAACTCTAATCAAGACTTCCTTGCTCAATAATCCGAGGTCTCACACCTCTTGTCAAGACTTCCTCTTGCTTAGCTATCCAAGTCCTCCAGACTCTAGCTAAGACTTACAATTGCTCAAATCAAAGAATCACTCTAAGATATGAGGCTTTCTACCTCTTCACAAGGCATCTAAGTGATCATGAATACAAAACGCAAACAAGCACTCGATATAGAAAATGATGATCAACAAATTCTATGGACATGCAACTAGATGACTAGATTATGCTTTCAAAGATCAATCACAAATGCATCTAGACAACTTAAGCATGTTATCAACTAAGAACATAGATATGAAAATATGGACACCAATTGAAACAAAACCTAGTTCTTAGAAAAATGAAATTACATCTAGAAACAATCAATCAAGCATAAGAACAAAGGATTTCTAGAAACAATTTCATGTTTATCAAGTTTAGCACAAATCATTTAATATATCACAAATCTAGCTAAACTTAAAAATCAAATCAACAAACCACAAATTGATATCAAAATCATCCTAGTCATTCTTCTTAATCAAAAACATTATTCAATAAGAAGATCTAAGAAGAAAACTAAGAAGAAGATGATTTTACCAACAAGGATGCAATCACGAACTGAAGATCAGATCACAACGACATATGTAGACATCCTTTGGTTCTCAAAATTCTTGGGGTTTGTAGAACTCTTCAAGACACTCGAAATAGGTTTTTGAATCAAGTGATTCGGAGTATAAATGAAGAAGTTATCACAAAAACAAAAATCAAAATGTTGAAAGAAAATTTCTGCACTTGTTCTTCAATTTCTCAACTTGTTCTTTTCTTTTGAAATGAGAGGGAATGAAAGGTTTTAAAGAGTGAAAAGCCAAAAAGACCATTTTTCCCTTCTTCCTTAGTGTCTCCCCGAGATGGCATATGAGCATCTCAGGGCAGAGCACTCTTGTGGCCGAGATGGCTATGCGCCATCTCGGGATGATGCTTGGTGATGGCTTAAGCCATCGCACCTCACCCCTTGCGCTCTCCTCGCGTTCTTAGACCGTTCTTTGGCCTCTAAACTCCGAATTTGAATCCGTTTGAAGATTACGAACCAGGAATCCCTCAAAGACATGGAAATATAAGATACTCAACCTAGAAAATAATAATTTGACTCGATATAGGAAGACAAAGACAATGTATGAAACATGAGTTAAAAGTGTAGTATCTTTTGACTTAGAACTTGAAATCAATAGTATGAGTAACCAAAATGACCGGAACTCAATCATGAACAATATAAGACTAAAAAAAAGTTCAAGATCCATGTTATACAAACATATAAACAAACAAACACATTTAACACAAGAATGCAAACTACATAGAGATAGTCTCCAATCATGCATTTTCCAAAACATGTTACTTTCATATTAAATGCATGAGCATTCAACTTCAAGTGTGTGAAAGTGTTATACCAAATTATGTACTATGATGCAAGGACACAAATGTCTGAATTGTGTGTGTGTACGCCTATGCCTTGCAAGAGGAAGAAGGATCTCGATACCTTAGCATCCAAGAATAGTACCAATCCTCTTGAAGCCGAACTTTGCATCATGAGAAGTTGTTTTTCTTCCTTGAAGCTCTTATCATCACAAACCACTTAAGAAACTAAGCATTACAAAGAAATGAAGTTTTGTTATGGAATCAAGCCCACACAAATCTAGAACCTAACATATATGCTAGTGTATTCTGCACCGAATTTGATCCCGTTATGATACAAAGATTCTGATTTTCAGTCAAATAGGGATTCTAGGAAATCCATGTCTAGATCAGTATTCATCATGGGTGATAGAGCCAATGTCTAGTGAAGTATCAAGCAATCTTGCATTGCTTAACTCAACAATGGAAGCCGAATATGTAGCCATTTGTGAAGCTGCTAAAGAGGTTGTTTGGCTCAGTAAGTTCTTGAGTGATCTGGAAGTTGTTCCTGATTTGGATAAGCCCATCACACTTTATTGTGATAATAACGGTGTTATGGCTAATTCAAAAGAATCAGGAAGCTACAAAAGAGGAAAGCATATAAAGAGAAATTATCATCTCATTATAGAGATAGTGCTGAGAGGAGATGTGATCGTCACCAAGATAGCCTCACAAGACAATCATGTTGATCCATTTACAAAGATTTTACTAGTAAAAGTGTTTTTTCGTCTCCTAGATGTTCTAGGGTTATGAAACATGCCTCACATGCATTAGTGCAAGTGGGAGATTGTTGGGATTTATGCCCTAAATATGTAATTTGTAAATGGATTTATGAAATAAATAAAAGAAAAGTTCAATTTATTATTGTTGTGTTGTTTATTTTATAACTTGTGCATATATTTAACATCCAAGATTGCTAGAAGTAATCTTGAGCTGTGTATATGAATGTCATATACATATGGATACACTAAGAAACCTGCAATCTATAGAGTCGGTAGATAACATATAAAGTTGGGTACTTTATTTGTGGTTAATCTATAGCTGCGGTCCATTCTGTATTGTACGGTGATCCTATCCTGGATTATTCATATGAAGATATGAGAATGGAGGCACCTTGTATGATGTGATCATATAGAATTGGGCCATGATCTATATGAGTCTCTCACCAAGATTCGTTTACTGAAGAGATTCATATATATCAACTAATGATGGCTATATGTGGGTGATCTTAATCTTGAGTGTCTTATTGACTCCTTCAGGTTAGATCGTGGTCTATGATATACCATGGGTGAGGTCTGATGCACTTCCTGATCAATATACTCCATATGTTGGGATTGCGGTTTGGCTTGTGGCTGGAAAGGTTTGTACACAATAGTGGAATCCACTCCTTATTGTGAAAGGTAGATGGTAGTTCCCCTAAGGGTTGATTCTAGGCTTGGACAATATGTTGCTCTCATAATTCTTTGATGGATAGAATTAGAATTTATTGTCCATCAAATAATCAACGGTACTTAAAGGATATATGTAATTAGAGGGGTATAACGGACATTATGACTCAGCTCTAATTATGAACTACTATGGAGGATAACACCATGTGTAATAACTATATCAATGGACATTGAGTTGTATTGGTCTGTATAAAAGCGTCTGCAGTTGAAAGAGTGCAGCTTCGGGTTTTTAGTGGAATAACACCAGAGTTAATAATTAATGAATATTAATTAAAGAGTTTAATTAATGTTTCCAAGGATTATTGGAGCTCAAAAATACTGTGGGTCCATTAGGTCCCCTTGATGGCCCGATCAACTTAGGTAACAAAGGTCACGATTATTTAATTGGATTGTTCAATTAATTATGTTACAAAAGTGACACGTATTTATTCGGAAATTAATTGAATAATGAAATTGTTTGATTAACAAATAATGGTGATTAAATAAATTAAATAATAAGATTATTGAATTATGTTATAATCACTAAACGGAAGATATTTGTTGATATTTGTTTTTTGAATAAAATAAGATAATACGATTATTTTATTTTAATAAATTAAATATTTAATTTTTAATTTTTAATAGTTAAATTGAAATTAGATGGTATCTTTTAATAAAAAAAATATATATCATGAGGTTTTAAAAGAGGAAATATATATATAATATTCTTTTCAAACCGATCAAAACAGAATATCAATTGAAAAAAAAAAGATTTTGTTTTAAATAAAAAGATTCCAGGAGGTTTTTAAAAGAATAAATATATATATATATTTTGAAAACCGGTCAAAACAAGATATCAATTACACTTTTATGTTACAAAAAATATAATATATATATATATATATATATATATATATATATATATATATATGTTTCTTAAATAGGCAACATACACGGTGAGCACACAACCATTCAATTTAAAGCAAATACAAATGCGTGAGACGCACAAGTGAGATTTGTGCAAGTGTAGTGTGTTTGTGAGTTATTTTTGTGCAAGTGTGGGTGCGTGAAATAATACCAAAGAAAGAGAAAAGATTTTGTATGCAAGTGTTGTGCACTGGTATCAAAGAAAGAGTTTCTTCAAGCCTTTTCTCTTCATTCTCCAATCTAGTTCCTGAGACCGTGACGCGCCCACACGTAGTTACCAGTCCCAGGATATAGCGAGGAAGGTCAAGTGGTTTACACAGTAGCATACTTTAAAGTGAATGAGCCTCCAATTATTGGTAAGATTTTCTTCTTCTAATTATATCGATTACAATTTTCTGTATATACGTATATTATATTATTGTAATAATTTTATATGTATTAGTTTCGAAAAAAATTATGATCCCAAGTTCACTGGTTCCAGGTCGATTTTGATCTGTGTTAGAAAAATTTTAAAACCTACTTCCTCTGTATTACAAATGAACGGGGTTCCAACATCATTAGTAAGAGATGGTGGTTTAAGGGTACACAGAACAAACTTATGCTTTTCAGCTTACTCCAGCAACCCAATTTTCCTTTTCCATGTGACATAATTTTCACCAGTTAAAGTATTATCTTTTAGGATGTTGATTAGGGATGGGGTCTTGATTTATGAATAATAACAAAAATTATATAAGTAAACAATCAAGATTAAAGCACTTTCGAATATTTATCTTGAATTAAATGAAATAATTCAATCGTAAAATTCAACAGTGATCCAACACCCATAAATGTCACACTTCCTTTGGGAGTTCACACCAACTACTAGTTGGACTAGGTCTCACCTTATTGTTAACATAACAACCAGCGTTTTCAATTTTACCCTTGTGATTTTATTAACAAGATCTCTTACAAGGATATCGATAAAACCACATTGAATGTGTTACCACAATATCGACCTTCAGTATATTCCATTACAAAAATCCTTCCTTTGAGAGTTGTTATAAGGATTTTTTGATAGCATGACAAGTCAGTAAGATTAGATATGCCACGTCACAAGAGTCAGGAAAGATCAACCCAAGGCAATTAATAGATGATCTTAAGGCCAAGTCGAGATTACCCAAGATGGTCGGGGAAGCTAACCGATCGGGTATAAATAACCTAATCAGGGATACTAGTCGATCGGGTAGAGACAACTTGGTCGGGACCATCCGACCGGAATAAAAGAAGCTGGTCGGGATTAGACAATTGGTCAGTCGGACAACACGTGGGAGATACTAAAGGCAACTACAACTCAAATACGAAGAAGAATTGTCTTACTTAAACAAGGAATCTAGGACAACATTCCAATACGGAAATATTACTATTTCCTCGTACATATTAAATAGTCCAAATCAAGCAACAAATCTGCTCTTCTAGAAGACTGCACACCGATAAGAAAATAAGTCCTAAATAGACTATTCAACTAGAATCCTAAGAATATTCCAATTCAATGCACAAGATATCTGAATCGGGATAGAAGTCAAAGACGACTTCAACAAGTAACCGGTCTTAATTAAACACTATCACATTTTCTTATTTGTAACAAGGATTAGGGTTATATGCACAGATAAATAGACCCATAATATCTTTGTAAAATAGACGACAACATAGATATGGACAGAGACGTATACGAGAACACATAGAAAATACACAAGAAAGAGAAAGAGAGAGATACGCCAAAAAGGAGAGATTGAGTGTGTAATCGTTATATTATAGAGAATTGCTTCTCGTCATCACCGGCAACCGTTGATGTTTTCTCGACTTCGGGGTTTTACCACCTAAACTTATGTGTGCATGCTTTTATTTTTTTTTCTATCTTTCTCATAACATCTTCAACAATCCACAATAACCTGTTAGACGCGTGATCAATCCTATTTGATCCAAAAATCTCTGTCAACAACTGGCGCTAAAAGAAGGGGGTATAACTCAACTTCGAGAAACCAATATAAATAGAAGAAACATTGAGATACTCTAGCAAGCCTAAAACAAAAGGGTGCTATAAGGTGGATTATCTGTTTTATTTGTATCAGAATATACGCAAACGAGCGAATTCACGAACAAGAGTTCTCAAAAATAAAAAGGGAGAACTCGTGAAACAGCAACATGGTAAACGACAGGGATAAAAGCTAGTCTCCAAATAATGCTGATACCTCACGTGATGATAATGATCCTGACACGATAAACGCCAACAGTTAGAGGAAGCCTGCCCTAAGTGAATCCAACTTCAACTGGACAAGCTGCAATAACCTCCACAAACACTCCCCCAATAATTTAACCAGTTGCATTCAAGCAGGTCCGAGAGTCCTTACGGAGAGTCATTGAAGACACCACTAGACATGGAATCAATATAACAACGATTGCAAATCTGACATCGCCATATCAATTGTCCACACTTATGGTGGCCCGAGTGTTAGGATTATGCTCGATAGCAAGAGTTTAATATTGTAATTGACAATCTTTTCATATTAATAAAGTGATTTCTAGTTTAACAAATCTTATAGCATTTATATTTTAATAATTATAATTTTCAAAAGTAAATAATCATAAGGTCAAAAGACTATGAGAAAAGAAGAATTGTTCATACATCTAGATATATATGAGGTAGACACAATTCTTTAGTTAGTCTTGAATAACATTCACAACTTAAGATAAAAGGTTAGGCGCCTTTATCTTGTCAAAGTTGTAGATTCTTTTGCTAGCATTTGAGTGGGATCAAATGTGTTATGATGAGTCTAAAATCATCAAAGTGTGGTGTCTTTGGGCAAAAGAATCTAGTGCACTGGGTGCATTGAATAGGATCAAAATGAAATACTTTATCTAGGACCGTCAATGGATAAAAGTTTTCATTTGAAGACAATCGGAGAGTCTATCTCAATCCTGAGATAAATGATGGACTTATGGTTGCAAGTGTTATCATTTGAGCTATCAATGAGTACGATTATATAGCATAGTCTATCCTCGATAGTTTGGTGGTATTCATTTGTTAATCGATAGAGGACTTCATTTATAGATATGGACATTGTGGCTCTATTTATTGAATGAGAGTAGAATACCATCATATGGACTTTTTGAGGTATTGGATATTAAATCTTAACGTTAAGTTTTCAAAAATGTGTCTATTGAAACATGGCCTCTGGACAAGTCAAAATATCCAAGTTCAAAATGTGGTCATATGAGTAAATATGGTAACTTGGAGAGCTATAGGCGGTCTATGAGCTCTTGGTGATTACGAGTATTCTTCGCGAGGATACACTTTCTCCAATAAGGTTGTCTAAGGTATGAATGAGTAACATCAACTTATTCTATCTTTATTTAAGAGTTCAATTTTAGTTCTTTAGTGGAATGAACTAAAATTAAATAGATTGGACCTAAGTGAATCATTTGTTGATTGTGATTGGGTTGTGTCTATTAGAGCTTAAATTTAGATAGCCCATCAAGATCCCCATTCCACACGAACTTGTATGGATCACTTGATATATTCTACCGGACCAATTTAGGAGTCTATTTAGAATTGTATTAAGGCATGTGAACTTATTTCTTTTTGTAAGAATAGGTCTAGTTCACATGTGGACTTTTTATTAAGGTCCAATGGATTTAATAAAATAAGAAAAATAATATATGGCCCGTATATATGTGTTAGGCGGCAAGGCTATTTAGAATAGCTTAATTATATTATTTTTATTTTTTTTATTTTATTAAATGGAAATTAATTAATTTGTTGATTAATTAATTATTTAATTAAAAGTCAAAATCTTTTTCTATTAGGAGATGGTCTCCTAAATATTATACTATTGTTGGTAGTATAATTAATATTAAAGACTATATTTGATAAGTAGATAAATTAAAGGAATTATTTATCTAATCAAATTAGAAAGTCTTTAATACGGTTACAAATACACTATTGAGTTGGATTAGGAGTCTTGGTGTAGGAAAGAATGCCTTTTGGAAAAGGATTTTTAAGCACAAAGTAAATCCTCTAAGGATAGGATTCTTAACCACCAAGTAAATCCTTCTTAGGAGAGGATTTGGTCTACTTTATATATACTTGTAAATTTCGACCAAGTATGATTTTTTTTTGGGATGAGAAGTTTTTTTTTATTGTTATTAAAAAAAAAACTTCGTCCAACTCATCGTATGAAGAATTCGGCCAAGCATAGAGAAACGAGGGAATGCTTTTATTTTCGATAGTACACTAGTATTATTTGCATTAAAAGGGTTTTGTGTACAACATCGAACCAAGGTTCACGTGAGTTTCAATCAAATTGATTGAAAATTCACAAGTGACCGGACGTTCTTGGTTTTTTCTCTTGGAGGATTATTGTGACTAACAAAGAAGAAGATTTTGTTTGTTTCCATCCTCAGGTATACAATTTAAAGAAAGGAAGCCCACACTCATAGGTGATTCACGTTCGTGATTGGAATGGAAGATCTTACGGATTCAATTCGACGATTGTTCAATCGTCACAAAAAAAAAGGTACGATACTTTTTATATACATCAATTAATCTAGTGTTAAGGTTCTTGTTATTAAAAGGGAAATTTTTTATTTATACGCAAACCATAATTTTCTAATTTTCTCACTCTTCCGTTGGGTTCTGAACCATCTTTTTCCCATCACCGAGACCCTAAGGTAAGTTATTAAATAGTGGATGTGACCCCAAGCGCGCCCCACAAGTCTATTAGAGAAAGAGCCACCCCAAATGGGAGATGAAGGAATTATCGGACAGGAGAGGCAAAATCAGTATTAAGCTGACTTTAAGTCAGATGAAATCCGTAGAGGAGTTCAGATGCGGGAACGATCTAGCTCGTCAGATGATGGTGACTAACCACCTCGCAGAACACGCCTGAGGGGCAAGTCCCCGCTTAGATTCCAACATGGACACACTGACCATCAGCGATCAGGAATGGATAATGAACCAGGAGATAAGCGAGATATCCTGACATAGAAATTAACCCTGAAGGTGGAAGCAATAGAACGTCGTTAGGTGCTTAAAGATTTACTTGACGATGATTCTGAAAGCCCATTCATGAATAACATTCTTCAAACCCAGTTCTCAGAAAGATTCAGAATGCCTCAGGTCGAGCAATTTAAAGCAAACATGGATTCAAAAGAACATGTGAGACGTTTTTGGAGTGCAATGGCATAGTACTCTTACAATGACCCATTGTTGTGCTTAACGCTCGGGGATTAGGGCCTAAGTGGTTTGGAAGGCTCCCTCAGGGAACAATAAAGAATTTTTGAGAGTTAACCCAGGCTTTTTCACGACAATTCTTGGGGAATATACAAATGAGGAAGTCAATAGCTCACATCACCACCCTCAAGCAGAGAAAGAACAAGTCTCTAAAAGATTACTTGAAAAGGTTCTCTCAAGAAGTGTCAAGGATCCATAACCCAAATGATGAGGTTGTGGTGGACGCCTTCACCAACAACCTACAGAAGGGTCGGCTTTCTTTTGACTTATAGAGAAAGTGCCCAAATACATACGCCAACCTGATGGATGTGGCAGGCAGTTATATGACGGCTGAAGAAGAGGAGCTAGCTTAGTGGGGTAGTTATGTACACGGGGGTCGCCCCAGGGAGAATGCCAAAAAAAGTTATGGCCATTTTAAGAACCAGAAGGGTGATCACCAAGAGGGTGAAGGGAACCAAGATGGTCGTTAAGTCGACAATCGTAGAAACAATCGGGATGATAAAAAGTTTCATGGTCAGTACACTAACTATACTCCCCTCAACAAGAGACAAGAGGAAATCCTCGGAATCGTAAAAGACCAGATGTGGGTCAAATATCCTCCTAGACATCCAGTCTATACTCGAAGAGACATAACAAAATACTACAGGTTCTACAAAGAAAGTGGTCACGACACATCAAAGTGCTACCAACTAAGAGACCACATTGAGACACTCATCATGGAGGGTCACCTCAAAGATTTAATTATTAAAAGGACAGACGATCAACCAATGGGATATCTAGAAAACAAGGGAAACCCGAGCCGAGACAGCGGCAAAGGAACGGTCAACATTATCTTTTGAAGACCCTACACAAACTCATGGATGAAGGAACTTAATCTTAAAAAAAAAAGTGATCCGGAATTATCCTAAGCAAAAGGCCAGGACACCGATCGAACCAAGATAGTCGAAAATTGTCCTGAGCAAAGAGCCGAGACACCGACTGATTAAAAAAAAAACCTACTCTTCAAGGAGATAGCTTAGTTGTTTTTAGTCTTTGTTTAAATTACTTTTATTTTTAGCTTTTCTAATTATTTTTAGTATTGATAATTTTAATATCAATTGATAAAGAAGCCAAGAATGGTGTTCGAATTTTTAATAATCATCTTTGTTATCAAAGATATACTCATAGTGTCGAGACCTGCCATGGTGGGTGAAGGTGCCCGAGAGTCTGAAAAGTCCGGGGTTAGAGACCTAACGCGCCTACCGAACTGACTGGGAGCATATAGAGTACTGTCAACAATCCGGCCACCCCGAGCTGTCGGTTTTACCGGGAAAAACAACTCAGGTACGCTATCAAGAAAAACCTAGTGAAATGCCTCCGGTTGCGTTAGTATCACACTAACAATCTGGCTAAACCCTTGTAAATAGAAAAAACCTGGAGACGTCCCTTGGTGACTTGTTTACATGGGAAAAACAGGGAAAATGGGGCAAGGTTCTAAGAACACCTCTTGGTAGAAGACTCAAGACAATTGGGAATTATCTTGAGCGAAAAGCTAGGACACCAACCGAATCAAGATTGTCAGGAATTATCTGAGCAAAGAGCCAGGACACCGACTGATCCAATTAAAAAACGGTCGGGAATTATCCCAAGTGAAAAGCCAGGACACCGACCAAAGAATGAAGACGATCGGAAATCATTCTAAGTGAAACACCATGACACCGACTAGTCCAAAAAAAGGACATTTGGAAATTATTCTGAATAGAGAGCCAGGACACCAACTAGTCCAAATACAAGGGAGCAAAAAAAGAGTCCAAGACGGATCAGTTTAATACGACACTTGATCAGTTAAAAAAAAAAAGAAACCGATCAGTTTAATAAGACACTTGATCATTTAAAAAAAAAATGATCAGTTTAATAAGATACTTGATCAGGTAAGATCAATAAGTTCAGAAGCATCAAAAAATCAAAAACTATTCAAATCCCCTTCGTTGAGCCGTCAAAAGCTCATCTCGCAGATTTAAGGGGGTATTTTTATAGGGATTTTTTGATAGCATGACAAGTCAGCATGATTAGATATATCACGTCACAAGAGTAAGAAAAGATCAACCTAAAGAAATTAATAGATGATCTCAAGGCCAAGTCGAGATTACCCAAGATGGTCGGGGAAGCTAACTGATCGGGTAAAAATAACCTGATCGGGAGACTAGCTGATCGGGTAGAAACAACTTGGTTAGGACCATCCGATCGAGATAAAAAAAGTCTGGTGGGGATTAGACAATTGGTCAGTTGGACAATGCGTGGGAGATATTAAAGGCAACTACGACTCAAATACGAAGAAGAATTGTCTTACTTAAACAAGGAATCTAGAACAACATTCCAATAAGGAAATATTACTATTTTCTCCTACATATTAAAGAGTCCAAATCAAGCAACAAATATACTCTTCTAGAAGACTGCACACTGATCAGGAAATAAGTCATAAATGGACTATTCAACTAGAATCCTACGAGGATTCTAATTCAATGCACAAGATATCTGAATCAGGAAAGAAGACAAAGACGACTTCAACAAGTATCCAGTCTTAATTAAACACTATCACCTTTCCTTATTTGTAACAAGGATTAGAGTTCTATACACATATAAATAGACCCATAATCTTATTGTAAAAGAGAGGACGACATAGATATGGACAGAGACATATACGAGAACACATAGAAAATATACAAGAAAGAGAAAGAGAGAGATACACCAAAAGGAGAGATTGAGTGTGTAATCATTATATTATAGTGAATTTCTTCTAGCCGTCACCGGCAACCGTGGATGTTTTCCGGCATTCGGGGTTTTACCACCTAAACTTATGTGTGCATGCTTTTACTTTTTTTTTCTATCTTTCTCATAACATCTTCAACAATCCACAATAACCTGTTAGACGCGTGATCAATCATATAAGATCCAAAAATCACCGTCAACAAGAGTAGATATCGTTTGAGTCAATTGTCTAGTCTATCATTGTAAGGAAGTATCTTGCTAAATTCCATTCATGAATACCCTTGGGGCTTATTACACGAAACACAAGCTCAACTAAACTTGGAGGCCATAGGCGTTCTAAACACCTTCTCCCACTCAATTGTTTTATGCCTGTGACTGAATTTCATAAAATGATTTACCAAGTTATCTAGATGCCAATTAAATACCTAAACCATTCAATGCATGTTCATACCCAACAAGATATATTAGTGGCACTCCTATTCTATATGACATGTTATCAAACAATGACAAACATTGCAATATTTATGGAAAAGTAAATAGACACAATTTTCGTCCATCCTAGAAAAGCAAATAAATTACATTTTTTTTCCTAACTTGTTGAACAAGTCATCAAGTGGCCATCCATTCAAAGGTCTCGTGATCGAGCACTCACACACTCAAGGCCTTGAGCGGCTGCCCCGGGTTACTCCGTTTCTACTTTTTCTGCTTCAAATTCTTCAATTCTTAGATTCTTCAAAACTTTAGTAGATTAAAACATAATTTTTTTATTACAACAATAAAATAAAAAAACATAGCAACTACTAAGAAGGAAATTATAGGGATGATAGGCCACCCTTCTTGTTATAATCCCAAAACAAAAATACATTGAAATTCTAGGACCAAAATTGAGCAACAACAAACTACATTATAAAAACATATATATATATATATATATATATCCATACATTCCAATGTAAATATATATATGTGAATACATAGAGTGTCATATCTTTCTAAAACATGCATATTTACAATAAAAAGAAATAGATTAACGTTTATATACATCAATTAATTAAGGGTACAACTAAACTTCGATACCAATTGTAGGAAAAAATGCACTGTGGGAACGGGAAATTTGATTGGTATATTTAAAAAAAAATCATTTAAAAGAATGGACCTTAACCCTTGATTAGTTAACATATAATAAAAGTATTGTTCCTTTACTCGTGACGATTGAATTTGTGTCAAATTGAATCCGCAAGATCTTTCAATCCAATCACAAACGTGAATCATCTAGAAGTGTGTGCTCCCTTTCTTTGTATTGTATACCTGAGGATGGAAAAAAAAAAATTCTTTTGTTATTCACAATACTCCTCCTAGAGTTAACCGAAGAATATTTGGTTACTTTTGAATTCTCAATCTTTTGATTGAAACTCGCGTGAACCCGATTTGATTTTGTACACAAAACCTTTTGATGTAAAGGCAACTAGTACACTATCAAAAACAAAAACGTTTCTTTCTTTTCTCTATGCTTGGTTGAATTCTCATACACTTATCTTAGAGTTGGATGAATTTTTCTAGAGCAAGAACCGAATTTTCCTCTCTTAAAAATTCTAGGGTTTGGCCGAATTCTCTCACAAGAGTTTTGTCTTGACCAAATTATCTCTCTAAAACTACTATGCCGAATTTTTTCTCTAAGACCGAAAAATTCTTCTTGGCCGAATTCTTTTATAGTGATATATATATATATATATATATAGGTGGTGGCCAAATCCTCTCACAAATAGGATTCATGTCTTGTATCCAATCCTCTTAAAAGAAGGATTTGTGTGTTAGCCAAGAAACCTCACTCAAAGGAGAATTCTTTTCCACACCAAGACTCTTATTCCTACTCATTAGTGTATTTATCCAATAATTAATTATTGAATATACAATAAATTGTAACTTTATCAAAAACTTCCAAATTTGACAATTGTCAGTTATAGTTTTGATAGATATCAAGTACTTCCTAATTTGACAAGACAAATATTTTTTTAAAACTTATCAAATAAAGTATTTGATGTTTATCATACTACCAACAATAGTATGACATTAAGAGACCTACTCCCACTAGGAAAAAGATTTTAACTTTCCATTAAGTAATTAATTAATTTCCATATAATAAAATAAAAAATAAAAAAAATAATATATTAGGCTATTAAATTAGCCCTTGCTGGGCCATATATTGTTTTTTCATTTTTATTTTATCCATTGGACTTTAATAAAAAGTCCACAGGTGAACTATACCCATTCTTACTATAAAAGAAACAAGTCCACAAGCCTTAAATTATTACATTAATATAATTGAACATCCCATTTAATTAAAATGAACAAATTATATTCTTAATGTCTTAATTGAATGCTAATCAACCCATTAAGGCTGCCCAAGAATTCACACATCCTTGGCCGCCCATTACAGATATCTTGACCACACCTCTCCAAAACTTTTGTATTCCGAAATCCAAAAACAATTCAGATGGACCCAAAAACTGGTCTGATAGAATATATCTGAAGGGAAAATACACGCGCAACAGAAGCATGAGAAAATTTATGAAATTAGGGTTTGCGTATAAATAAAAATTTTCCCTTTGACTAACAAGAACCTTAACCCTAGATTAATTGATGTATATAAAAAGTGTCGTACCATTTTCTCCTTACGATTGAACAAGCGCAGAATTGAATCCGCAAGATCTTCCAATCCAGTCACGAATGTGAATCACCTAGAAGTGTGGGTTCCCTTTCTTTAAACTGTATACCTTAGGATGGAAACAAAAAAAAATCTTTTTCTTTGTTAGTTACATTTACCCTCCAAGAGAAAAATCCAAGAACGTCCGGTCACTTGTGAATTATCAATCTAATTGATTGAAACTGGCGTGAACTTGATTTGATTTTGTACACAATACCCTTTTGATTTAAAGGATACTAGTGTACTATCAAAAACAAAAACGTTCTATTTTTCTCTTTTCTCCTTGGCCGAATTCTACACCCTATATCTATGAGTTGATCGAATTTTGTCTAGAGCAAAAACTAAATATTTCTCCCTCAAAATTATCTCTTGCTAGGCCGAATTCTCTCTTGAAAATTACCTAGTCTTGGCCGAAATTCACTCGTAGAAAACCTTAGAGCTGACCGAATTTCCAAACATATATATATATATATATATATATATATATATACATAGGATCATAAATCCTCACCTAAGAAGGATTTAATTGGTTGGAAAGAATCCTTTCTTTAGGTGGATTTATTTGGTAGTTAAGAATCCTTTTCTAAAAGAAATTCTATCCTTATATATATATATATAAGGGCTGGCCGAATTCTTCATAGAATTCAATTAGGAGACTTAATCTTTTCCTAAGAAGGATTTACTTTGTAGTTAAGAATCCTTTCCTTAGATGGATTTACTTGGTGGTTAAGAATCCTTTCCTTAGATGGATTTACTTGGTGGTTAAGAATCCTTTTCAAAAAGGAATTCTAACCAACACCAAGACTCCTAATCCAACTCAATAGTGTATTTGTAACCATATTAAAGACTTCATAATCTGATTAGATAAATAATTCCTTATATTTATCTACTTACCAAATATAGTCTTTAATATTAATTATACTACCTGAAAATACAATCACGGTTAAATGTTCAAGGCTAACCTAGAGGGGGGGTGAATAGGTTAGACAATCCAAGGCTTCCTTGCTCGACAATTCAAGGCTTCACACCTCTTGCCAAGACTTCTTTCTCAACACCATAGGTCTCACACCTATTGTCAAGACTTTCTTCTCACAAGGCATCTAGGTGATCATGAATGCAAAACAAAAACAAGCACGCAACATAGAATGCTATGATCAACACATCCTATGGAAAATACTAGACATGAGCATGAATGCACAAATCACATATAGTCTAGTTAATCATGCATGTATAAACAATCTAGATTATGTAAGATATGTTCAATAACAATCACAACCTAGATACATGCATACAACTAAACTTGAATCACAAGATATGTTCAACAAATCACAAGATCAAGTTTAATTCACAAAAACCTGAAACATGCTAAAATCATATGACAAAGTCAAATAGATTTAAGCTAAAGTTCTAGAGTATATTCCTAATCATAGATTCAACAAATCACATGAATAGCTCAAAAGAACATAAACACATGTATTATGTGAGAAATTCGGCCAAGAGAGCCTAATACATGTGAGGAACTATTTTTTCACAAAATCAATCAATCAAAGATCATAAAATAGTCCTAGAATCAAAGCTAGCACAATACAATCCCAAACATGTGATAACATAGGCAAAATCAAAACCTAACTCAACATGTATGATTTCAATTAAAATTCAATCTAGCTTTGAAAGTGTTCAAAACACAAATCAAAACACTCACAATATACAAATATATGTAGAAGAATAAAACCCAAGGCAATTGATCAAGTTTTAAGAGAAAACTTAAAGAGAAAATCAATACCTTAGTTGATTTAGGTGCAGTCCCGTTTTTGTTTGATTAGACACTGAAAACAGCTGCAAAATTAACTCAAACCTTCAGAGAAACGATGGAGGATGAATATTTGAACACTCTCAACTTCGAATCATTCAAATCGAAGTTCAAATGAAGAAGTTATGGTGTTTAGAAGGTGAGCAAATTTAGAGAGAAAATTTCTGCACACTTGATCTGAATTTCTTCTTAGAATGAAATGTGAGAGGGAAAGAGATTATAAAGGAGAGGGATAAGAATGAAAGATGAAAAGACCAAACTACCCTTAAGAGCCCATGAATGTATACTACCCAAGATGGCTTGTGGGCATCTCGGGGCAGCAAGCATTCTGTCCTGAGATGGCCAAGCGCCATCTCGGGAAAGATTGCTTGGATGCAATCTTTTCCCTCTCGCTCCCTTCGCATTCTTCGACCATTCTCCGGCCCCCAAACTCGAAATTCGAATCCGTTTGTGGATTACAAACCATAACTCTCACATGGACATGGACATATAAGATACTAAACCCAGAAAATAATAATTCGACTCGATATACGAAGACGAAGACAATGTATGAAACATGAGTTGAAAGTGTAGTATCTTTTGACTTAGAACTTGAAATCAAAAGTATGAGTAACTGAAATGACCGAAACTCAATCAAGAATGATTTAAGACTAAATCCAAGTTCAAAATCCATGTTATACAAACATATACACACACAAAGACAATTCACACTAGAATGCAAAGTACATAGAGATAGTTTCCAATCATGCATTTTCCAAAACATGCTATATTCATACAAATGCATGAGCATTCAACTTTAAATGTGTGAATGTGTTATACATGGTGCACAACGATACAGAAACACATATGAATGAATTGTATGTGTGTGATTATAATAGTGCACAACAATGTAGGGACATATGAATAAATTGTGTGTGTGTGCCTAAGCCTTGTGAGAGAAAGATAAGGTCTTAGTATACCTTTGTAGAACCAAAATTGCATCCTTTCTCTTGAAGACTTAGAACTTGCTTTGACTTGTTGTTTCTTCTTCCTTGAAGCTTGAATCATCATGAACCTAAACAACTAAGTCATTACAAGTAAACATCATTTTGATATGGAATTCATGCCAACACAAGCTAAAACCTAACACTACCGACAAAAGTATAATTTTGGGAGACGATCTCCTACTAGGAAAAAGAATTTGATTTTTAATTAAATAATTAATTATCACCAAATTAATTAATTTCCATTTCATTTAATAATAAAATAATATAATTAAGCTATTCTAAATAGCCTTGTCGCCCAACACATATATATGGGCCATATATTAATTTTCTTATTTTATTAAAAATATTGGTCCTTAATAAAAAGTCCAAATGTGAACTAGACCTATTCTTACAAAACGAAACAAGTTCTCATGCCTTATTACAATTCTAGATAGACCCCTAAATTGGTCCGATGGAATATTTCAAGTGATCCATGCAATTCGTTTGGATTGGGGATCTTGGCAGGCTATCTAAATTTAAGCTCCAATAGACAACCCAATGAAAATAAAAAAAAGATTCACTTAGGTCTGATCTATTTAATTTTAGTACATTCCATTAGAGAACTAAAATTGAACTCTTAAATAAAGAAAGAATAGGTTGATGTTACTCATTCATACCCTAGACAACGTTATTAGAGAAAGTGTATCCTCGTTAAGAATATCAGTAATCGCCAAGAGCCCATAGACTGCCTATAGCTCTCCAAGTTACAATATTTACTCATATTACCACATTTTGAACTTGGATATTTTGACTTGTCCAGATGCCGTGTTTCAATAAATACTATTGAAAACTTTATGTTAAGATTTAATATCCAATATCTCAAAACATCCTTATGATGATATTTTACTCTCATTTAATAAATGGAGCCACGATGTCCATATCTATAAATGAAGTCCTTTATCGATTAACAAATGAATACCACTAAACTATCGAGGATAGACTATGCTATATAATCGTACTGATTGATAGCTCAAATGATAACACTTGCAACCATAATCCATCATTTATCTCAGAATTGAGATAGATTCTCTGATTGTCTTCAAATGAAAACTTTAATCCATTGACAGTTCTAGATTAAGTATTTCATTGTAATCCAATTCAATGTACTCAATGCACTAGATTCTTTTACCCAAAGACACCACACTTTAAAGATTTTAGACTCATCATAACCCATTTAATCCCACTCAAATGCTAGCAAAAGAATCTACAACTTTGACAAGATAAAGGCACCAACCTTTTATCTTAAGTTGTGAGTATTATTCAAGACTAACTAAAGAATTGTGTCTACCTCATACATATCTAGATGTATGAACAATTCTTCTTTTCTCATAGTCTTTTGACCTTATGATTATTTACTTTTGACAATTATAATAATTAAACTATAAATCCTATAAGATTTGTTAAACTAGAAATCACTTTATTAATATGAAAAAACTGTCAAATACATTATTACACTCTTGCTATCGAGCATAATCCCAACAATCTCCAACTTGCTCTGTAGCAAATGTGTCATATCTCTCATCCCCATGTTCTCGAGATTCCATCAAAACACTTTTGTAGAAAAGCCATTGTAAATGAATCCGCTAGATTATCTGCTAATACGATCTTGGTAATCGTCATGTAACCCTTATGCTTAATTTCCCTCAGAAGGTGATACTTTCTTTCAATGTGTTTCCCTCTCTTATGAATTTTTGGTTCTCTCAAATTTGCAACTACTTCACTATTGTCATAATAGATAGTGATCTGCTTATTCGCATCAGGAACCACTTCCAAGTCAATTAAGAGTTGGCAGAGCCAGACAGCCTATTTAACCGCCTTGCATACGGCAATATACTCAGCTTCCATGGTGGAATCAGTAATACAAGATTGCTTGATACTCCTCCATAAGACTGTCCATCCTCCAATAATAAACACAGATCCTGATGTTGATCTCCTAGAGTCAGAATCTGACTGAAAGTCAGAATCTATATACCCAACGGGAATTAAATTCCCTTAAGAGTATACACGCATATAATCTCTTGTTCTTTTGAGATACTTGAAAATATGCTTGACTGTCGTCCAGTGATCAGGACCAGGTTTCGATTGAAATATGCTAACTATGCCTACAACAAAACAAATATCTAGTCTAGTACAGAGTATTGCATACATGAGACTTCCAATTGCCGATGCATATGGAACCCTACTCATGAATTGCTCTTCATGCTCATTCTTAGGAACTTGTTCCTTAGAAAGTTTGATTCCATGTCTGAAAGGTAACATACCTTTCTTCGAATCTTGCATGGAAAACCTAGACAAGATTTTATCTATGTATGAAGCTTGGGATAATGCAATCGTTCTATTCTTTCTATCCCTTATGACTTGGATGCCAAGAATATAACTTGCTTCTCCTAAGCCTTTCATATCAAATTATTTTGCTAACCATTCTTTTACTGATGTCAATACACCTACATCGTTTTCGATGAGTAGTATATCATCAACGTAATGAACAAGGAAAACCAACTTGTCACCTTTAATCCTTTTGTATACATAAGGTTCATCAAGGTTTTGAATAAATCCAAAACTTTTCACGACTTGATCGAACCTTATGTTCCAGGATCTGGATGCTTGCTTCAATCCATATATGGATCTTTGCAACTTGCATACCCTTTCCTCTTGGCCTTCTTTTATTGAATCCTTCTGGTTGCATCATGTAGATGCTTTCGTCAAGACTTCCATTAAGGAAAGTTGTCTTGACGTCCATTTTCTAAATCTCTAGGTCTAGAGATGCGGCAATGGATAAGAGTACCCTAATAGATTTAAGCATGGCCTCGAGAGAGAAAGTTTCTTCATAATCGATACCTTCCTTCTATGTATAACTTTTAGCTACCAATTTAGCTTTAAAGGTTTCCTCATTTCCATCCATTCTTCTTTTCCTCTTGTATACCCACTTGTACCCAATGAGTTTTATCCCTCTAGGCAAGTCCACAAGAGACCAGATTTTGTTTTGAACATAGATTCAATTTTGGATTGCATTGCCTTTTACCAATGGTGACAAACAATATCTTCTATTGCTTTCTTGTGCGTATAGGGATCATTGTCATCCGGGAGATTCTTTATAGATTCTCCTAGACCAATGTATCTCTCAGGTTGTCTACTAACCCTCCCACTATGATAAGGTATGGTAGATTGTTGATCTTGTATTGCTACGGAACTTACAATTGGGCTTGGTTGTGAAACGTCTTGTGGAATTGTATCTTCAAAAAGCTCATTCAGGACAATTATACTTTTAGGTACAAAATTATTCATATAGTCCTTTTCTAGAAATTTTGCATTTGTCGCAACAAACACTTTAAGATCTGAATGACTATAAAAATAATATCCTTTTGTTCCTTTTAGACACCCTACAAACATGCATGTTTCTGAACGGGACTCAATCTTTTTTGTCTTTCCTTTTAACATGTGCACATGAGATCTAGATATCCTTATGTAAACTAGGCTTTTGCCCGGTCCATAACTCATGCGGTTTTTTAGGAACCGACTTAGATGGTACATCATTTAGAGTTTACATTGCGGTTTGTAAAGCATATCCCCAAAAAGAATTAGGGAGTGTTGAATAACTCAACATAGACCTAACCATATCCAAAAGAGTTCTATTTCTCCTTTCTGCCACCCCATTTTGTTGAGGTGTGACTGGTGTAGAAAACTGAGTAATTATCCCATTATCAATAAGATATTGTTGAAACTCATCAGATAGATATTCTCCACCACGATCAGACCTCAAGATTTTTATGTGTTTCTCAAGCTGATTTTCTACTTCAGCTTTAAAAGCTTTGAACATGTCAAAAGCATCCGACTTTTGTCTCATGAGATACACATAGCCAAATCTTGAGTGATCATCTGTGAAAGTGATAAAGTACTCATATCCACCTCTAGCTTGAATGCTCATAGGTCCATACACATCAGTGTGAATCAATCCTAAACATTCGATGGCTCTTGTGCCTTTGGTCGTAAACGACCTTTTGGTCATTTTACCTTCCAAACAAGATTCACAAGTTGGTAGATCATCAACCTTTAAGTCACTTAGAGGCCTGTCACTTACCAATATTTTAATCCTATTAAGGTTAATATGACATAGGCACAAATGCCATATGTAGGTTTCATCTTTTGATAATTTTACTCTTTTAGGATTAGGTTCTGTTGATTTCTTGTCTAACAAGTGAAAGATATTTCTATGCAAATAGAATAAACTATTTTCCAATGTACCTTTACAAATAGTTGTGTCATTCTTACTAATAATAAAAGCTTTATTATATAGGTAACCGAATAACCAAAATTATTTAAACAAGAAACTGAAATTAAATTCTTCTTGAATTCAGGTACATAATAAACATTTATTAAATCTAAAATGCCTATTAGAATCTAAATTGATTCTAATATATCCCACTACACTAGAATACACCAACGCTCCATTGCCTAAATGCAAGTTGAATTCAATCTTATTCAGTCTATTCCTTTGACCCTTTTTACCATAAAGGAAACACCTCACTTTGATCTTGGTTACTTTCTTGGTCTCCTTCTAAGAAGACCCAAGTTGCTTTTTCTTCTATTGTCTCTTGACCTTCGTACGGGTCTTAACAGTAGCAACTTTACCTACGGTATGAATCTCTTGACACTTGCCTTTCACAAGGATTTTCTTGATGCTTTGAACATCTTGCATCAGACCTTGCAATATGTATTCCTTATTATTCAAGGTGTAGTCCAACTTGAATTGATTAAAGGAATCCAATAGTGAGTTGACAATCATGTCAATTTTGGTATCACCATCTATCTTAGCACCATTCAGTTTAGCAATGTTGAGATGTTCTATGACTTTCATCATGTGATCTTTCACACCCTATCCAGGTTTCATCCTATGATTCATAAAAGCAGTCACTGCCTCTCTCTCTTAGTCGTCCTAGACCTCATAGCAAACATCTCCTCTAGAGACATCATTATATCGGCAGCAGTCTCCATTCCTTCATGTTGCTGTAGCAAAACGTCGGAGATGATGGCCATAATGTAACCTACATTTAGCCATTTCATCTTAAGACTTCCACTACTGATACTCATCTCTTTGCTCCTAAGTAGATTCATTAGTTTGGTGGTTTAGGAATAGACATAACAAATTTATGTTTTTCAGCTTCCAATAACAACCCAATTTTCCTTTTCCATGTGACATAATTATCATCAGTTAAAATATTATCTTTTAGGATGTTGATTAGGGATGGGGTTATGATTTCTTTATATTAACAAAAATTATATAAGTAAATAATCACGATAAAGCACTTTCGAATATTTATCTTGAATTAAGTAACATAATTCAATCGTAAAAATTCAACGGTGATCCAACACCCATAAATGTCACGCCTCCTTTGGGAGTTCGCAACATTTACTAGTTGGACTAGGTCCCACCTAATTGTTAACATAACAACCAACGTTTTCAATTTTAGCCTTGCAATTTTATTAACAAGAACTCTTGGGAGGATATTAATAAAATTACATTGACTGTGTTACCAATTTATCGACCTTCAATATAATCCCTCACGAATACCCCTTCTTTGGGAGTAGATATCGTTGAAGGGAAAAACGGGTTCAAAAACGCAACGGAAGCATGATAAAAACAAAATTAGGGTTTGCGTATAAATAAAAAAAATTCCCTTTTATGCAACGAGAACCTTAACCCTAGATTAATTGATGTATATAAAAGTATCGTACCTTTTTTGCGTGACGATTGAACAAACGCTGAATTGATTCCGCAAGATCTTCCAATCCAATCACGAACGTGAATCACCTAGGAGTGTTGGCTCCCTTTCTTTAAATTGTATTCCTGAGGATGGAGACAAAGCAAAATCTTTTCTTTGTTAGTTACAAATATCCTCCATGAGAAAAATCCAAGAACGTCCGGTCACTTGTGAATTATCAATCAATTTGATTGAAACTCACGTAAACCTTGATTCGATGTTGTACACAAAATCCTTTTGGTGTAAAGGATATTAGTATACTATCGAAAACAAAAACGTTCCCCTTTTTTCTCTACATGGCCGAATTCACACACTATTGCTTAGAGAAGATTGAATTTTGTCTAGATTAAAATCAGATTTTTCTCCCTCAAAATTCCTATGATGGTCGAATATTCATCATGCTTATATATATAGGATCATAAATCCTTTCCTAAGAAGGATTCACTTGGTTGGCAAGAATCCTTTCCTTAGGTGGATTTATTTAGTAGTTAGAATCCTTATCTAAAAGGAAATATTTCCTATCCCATATTGCATATGGGATGACCGAATTTCCCCTCTTTGATGTAGATTAGGAGAGTTTATCCTTTCCTAAGAAGGATTACTTGATTGACAAGAATCTTATCCTTAGGTAGATTAACTTGGTGGTTAAAAATCCTAATCAATGAAGAATTCTACAACTAAGTAGTTTTACTTGGTGACCAAAAATCATTTTCCAAAAAGAATTCTTTCCTACACCAAGACTCCTAATCCAACTCAATAGTGTATTTGTAACCATATTAAAGACTTCCTAATTTGATTAGATAAATAATTCCATTTATTTATCTACTTATCAAATATAGTTTTTAACATTAACTATACTACCAACAATAGTATAGTTTTAGGAGACCATCTCCTACTAGGAAAAAGATTTTGAATTTTTTTAATTAAATAATTAATTAATCAACAAATTAATTAATTTCCATTTAATTAAATAATAAAATAAAAATAATATATATAAGCTATTCACCATAGCCTTTGCCGCCCATACATAATATAAAGGCCATATATTATTTTTCTTATTTTATTAAATCCATTGGACCTTAATAAAAAGTCCACATGTGAACTAGACCTATTCTTACAAAAAGAAACAAGTTCACATGCCTTATTACAATTCTAGATGGACCCTTATTGGTCCGGTAGAATATATTAAGTGATCCATGCAAGTTCGTGTGGATTAGGGATCTTGGCGGGCTATCTAAATTTAAGCTCCAATAGACACAACCCAATCACAATCAACAAATGATTCACTTAGGTCCGATCTATTTAATTTTAGTTCATTCCACTAAAGAACTAAAATAGAACTCTTAAATAAAGATAGAATTAGTTGATGTTACTCTTTCGTACCCTAGAAAACCTTATTGGAGAAAGTGTATCCTCGTGAAGAATACCAGAAATCGCCAAGAGCTCATAGACCACCTATAGCTCTCCAAGTTACCATATTTACTCATATGACCACATTTTGAACTTGGATATTTTGACTTGTCCAGAAGCCATGTTTCAATAGACACTATTGAAAACTTAACGTTAAGATTTAATATCCAATACCTCAAAACATCCATATGATGGTATTCTACTCTCATTCAATAAATGGAGCCACGATGTCCATATCTATAAATGAAGTCCTCTATCGATTAACAAATGAATACCACCAAACTATCGAGGATAGACTTTGCTATATAATCGTACTCATTGATAGCTCAAATGATAACACTTACAACCATAAGTCCATCATTTATCTCAGGATTGAGATAGACTCTCCGATTGTCTTCAAATGAAAACTTTTATCCATTGACGGTTCTAGATAAGTATTTCATGTTGATTCTATTCAATGCACCCAGTGCACTAGATTCTTTTACCCAAAGACACCACACTTTGATGATTTTAGACTCATCATAACACATTTGATCCCACTCAAATGCTAGCAAAAGAATCTACAACTTTAACAAGATAAAGACGCCCAACCTTCTATCTTAAGTTGTGAATATTATTCAAGACTAACTAAAGAATTTTGTCTACCTCATACATATCTATATGTATGAATAATTCGTCTTTTCTCATAGTCTTTTGACCTTATGATTATTTACTTTTGACAATTATAATAATTAAACTATAAATGTTATAAAATTTGTTAAACTAGAAATCACTTTATTCATATGAAAAGATTGTTAATTACAATATTACACTCTTGCTATCGAGCATAATCCTAACAATCATTTGGGCTAATTGTCTAGTCTATCATTATAAGGAAGTATCTTGCTAAATTCCATTCATGAATACCTCTTGGGAGGTTATTACATGAAACATAAAGCTCAACTAAACTTTGAGGCCGTAGGTGTTCCAAAACATCTTCTCCCACTCAATTATTTAAGGTGTGTGATCGAATTCCAAAGACTGATTTACCAAGTTATCTAGATGCCAATTTAGATACCTAAACCATTATACGCATGTTCATACCAAAAGAGATATATGAGTGTTACTCCTATTCTATATGACATGTTATCAAACAATGACAAACATTGCAATATTTACAAATATATATATATATATATATATATATATATATATATATATATATATAAATAGCTACAATTTTAGTCCATCCTAGAAAAGTAAGTAAATTACATGTCTTGGAATACATAAAACTTATTTCTTGGCGAACAAGTCTTCACGCGACCTTTGTCGTTTGGACTCCTTGGGCTGCCTCCCATGGGCCTACGCACCCTTGGTCCCTACCCATGGGTGTGCGCATGCCACAACCCCTTAAAGGACTGCCATGCGCATCCCATGGCTTCCACAGGGCTGCGGTGCGCAGCCTATGCCACAACAAATATGGCCGCGTGCTCATCGCACGCATGTTTGTTGCTACGGCTCACATGGTCCAAAACAAACCTTCAAGTGTTCGATACTTGAGTATATTACAGAAGAATTATAAATAAAAAATACTACAGTTTATTTTTATTACAACAATAAAAAAAAACTTAGCAACTACCAAGAAGGAAATTATGGCGATGATAGGCCACCCTTCTTGTTACAATACCAAAACAAAAATACTTTGAAATTCTAGGACCGAAATTGAGCAATAACAAACCATATATAAAACATATATATATATATATATATATATATATATCCATACATTCCAATGTAAATATATATATGCAAATACCTGGAGTGTCATCTCTTTCTAAAACATGCATATACAAAATAAAAGAAAAAGATTCATGAACATATAATTCAATTAATCACGGGTACAACCAGGCTTTGATACCAATTGAAGGGAAAATACATGCGTAGCGGAAGCGTGAGAAATTTTATGAAATTAGGGTTTGCAAATAAATAAAAATTTTCCCTTTGACTAACAAGAACTTTAATCCTAGATTAATTGATGTATATAAAAAGTGTCGTACCTTTTTCTCCTTACTATTGAACAAGCGCCGAATTGAATCCGCAAGATCTTCCAATCCAATCACGAACGTGAATCACCTAAGAGTGTGGGCTCCCTTTCTTTAAATTGTATAACTGAGGATGGAAACAAACAAAATCTTTTTCTTTGTTAGTTGCAATTATCCTCCAAGAGAAAAATCCAAGAACGTCCAGTCACTTGTGAATTATCAATCTAATCGATTGAAATTCGCTTGAACTCTGTTTGATTTTGTACACAAAATCCTTTTGATGTAAAGGATGCAGTGTACTATAAAAAAAAGCGTTCTCTTTTTCTCTTTTCTCCGTGGCCGAATTCTACACCCTATATCTATGAGTTGATCGAATTTTGTTTACAACAAAAACGTTCTCTTGAAAATTACCTAGTCTTGGCCGAAATTCACTCATAGAAAACCTTTGGGCTGGCCGAAATTTCAAACATATATATATATATATATATATATATATATATATATATATATATATATGATCATAAATCCTCTTCTAAGAAAGATTTACTTGGTTGGCAAAAATCTTTTCCTTAGGTGGATTTATTTGGTAGTTAAGAATCCTTTTCAAAAAAGAATTCTATCCTTTTATATATATATATATATATATATATATATATATATATAAAGGCTGGCCAAATTCTTCATAGAATTCAATTAGGAGACTTAATCTTTTCCTAAGAAGGATTTACTTGGTAGTTAAGAATCCTTTCCTTAGGTGGATTTACTTGGTGATTAAGAATCCTTTTCAGAAAGGAATTCTATCCTACACCAAGACTCATAATCCAACTCAATAGTGTGTTTGTAACCATATTAAAGACTTCCTAATTTGATTAGATAAATAATTCCTTTTATTTATCAACATATCAAATATAGTCCTTAATATTAATTATACTACCAACAATAGTATAATTTTAAGAGACCATCTCCTACAAAAAAAAAATATTTTGATTTTTAATTAAATAATTAATTAATCACCAAATTAATTAATTTTCATTTAAATAAATAGTAAAATTAAATAATATAATTAAGTTTTTCTAAATAGCCTTGCTGCCCAACACATATATATGGGCCATATATTATTTTTCTTATTTTATTAAATCCATTGGTCCTTAATAAAAAGTCCACATGTTAACTAGACCTATTCTTAATAAAAGAAACAAGTTTACAAACCTTAATACAATTCTGGATGGACCCCTAATTTGGTCCGACAGAATATATCAAGTTATCCATGCAAGTTCGTGTGGATTGAGGATCTTGGCGGGCCATCTAAATTGTAGATCCAATAGGCACAACCCAATCACAATCAACAAATGATTCACTTAGGTCCGATCTATTTAATTTTAGTTCATTCTACTAAAGAACTAAAACTAAACACTTAAATAAAGATAGAATAAGTGAATGTTACTTATTCCCTAGACAACCTTATTGGAGAAAGTGTATCCTCGTGACGAATATCAGTAATCGCCACGAGTTCATATACCGTTTATAGCTCTCCAAGTTACCATATTTACTCATAAAACTACATTTTGAACTTGGATTTTTTGACTTGTCCAAACGCCATGTTTCAATAGACACTATTGAAAACTTAACGTTAAGATTTAATATCCATTACCTCAAAACATCCACATATGATATTATACTCTCATTTAATAAAGGGAGTCACGATGTCCAT
Source organism: Dipteronia dyeriana (assembly GCA_032871835.1). Taxonomy (NCBI): domain Eukaryota; kingdom Viridiplantae; phylum Streptophyta; class Magnoliopsida; order Sapindales; family Sapindaceae; genus Dipteronia; species Dipteronia dyeriana. Next base: position 30,908,709 of record CM065299.1, read on the forward strand.
ATCTATTAAATGAAGTCATTTATCGATTAACAAATGAATACCACCAAACTATCGAGGATAGACTATGCTATATAATCGTACTCATTGATAGCTCAAATGATAACACTTGCAACCATAAGTCCATCATTTATCTCAGGATTGAGATAGACTCTCCGATTGTCTTCAAATAAAAACTTTTATCCATTGATGGATCTAGATAAAGTATTTCATTGTGATCCAACTCAATGCACCCAGTGCACTAGATTCTTTTACCTAAAGACACCATACTCTGATGATTTTAGACTCATCATAACACATTTGATCCCACTCAAATTATCGCAAAAGAATCTACAAGTTTGACAAGATAAAGGCGTCCAACCTTTTATATTAATTTGTGAATATTATTCATGACTAACTAAAGAATTGTGTATACCTCATACATATATAGATGTATGAACAATTATTCTTTTCTTATAGTCTTTTGACCTTATGAGTATTTACTTTTGACAACTATAATAATTAAACTATAAATGCTATAAGATTTGTTAAACTAGAAATCATTTTATTAATATGAAAAGATTGTCAAATACATTATTACACTCTTGATATCGAGCATAATCCCAACAATATCAAGTGATCCATGCAAGCTCGTGAAGAATACCAGTAATCCCCAAGAGCTCGGAGACCGTCTATAGCTCTCCTAGTTACTATATTTACTCATGACCACATTTTGAACTTGGATATTTTGACTTGTCAAAAAGCCATATTTCAGTAGACACTATTGAAAACTTAACTTTAAGAATTAATATCCAATACCACATAATATCCATATGATGATATTCTACTCACATTTAATAAATGAAGCCACGATGTCCGTTTCTATAAATGAAGTCTTCTATCTTTTAACAAATGAATACCACAAAACCATCGACGATAGACTATTTTATATAACCGCACTCATTGATGGTTCAAATGATAACACTTGTAACCAAAAGTCCATCATTTATCTCACAATTAAGATAGACTCTCCAATTGTCTTTAAGTGAATCTTTTAACGATTGACGGTTTTGGATAAAGTATCTCACTGTGATACTATTAAGTGCACCTAGTGCACTAGATTCTTTTACCCATAGATACCATACCGTGATGATTTTAGACTCGCCATAACAAATTTGATCCCACTCAAATGCTAGAAAAAGAATCTACACCTTTCACACGATAAAGGCGCCAACCTTTATCTTAAGTTGTGAATATTGTTCAAGACTAACTAAAGAATTGTGTCTACCTCATACATTTCCAAATGTACTAACAATTCTTCATTTTTCATAGTCTTTTGCCTTACAATTATTTACTTTTGATAATTATAATAATCAAACTATAAGTGCTATGAGATTTGTTAAACTAGAAATCACTTTATTAATATGAAAAGATTGTCAAATACATTATTACACTCTTGCTATTGAGCATAATCCCAATAGAAAATTTTGAATGCTTGGGTTGACAAATAGATATGGGAAAACGAGTCACATCCACACAAACTCTCATATGTTGAAATCTATTCTCTTTAAGCAAAATTTTTGGATGATAATCTGTGTGACCTTGATTGGAAATGCTTTAAATGGATAGGTGTTGAAATGGTTTGCATGTTGATATCACAATTACTCCTTTTATATGTGCTAGAAGCATTCCCCACACATATATTTAGCTTATGGTGCTTGATTCATTAGCAATGAGTTATTATCTTTGAGAGTTTATTGAAAACCTATGATTCTCTCTTGACTTTGAAAAATAATGATTTAATTTCTCCTATTGCATGTAATGTGTGACTTATGAATAAGTCTACTAGTTAGTCAATATGTGGAGCATATGTATGGGGGAGCTTAGTTGTTGAACTTAGTTCTCTATACGACTTGTTTGCTTAATATCTCATATTTCTATCTTGCATCCCTTGTCTATTCCTTGACAAAAAGGGGGAAACATGTGTTTCCTCACCATGTACTTATGACACTTATGACACTTATGACCTTTTGTCTTAAGGGGGAGAATTCTTGTCAAATGAGACAGAGGAGTCTTGTAATGTTTCTTGCTAATATGATTTTTTTTTTTTCATGTTTAACTCACCAACAAACTTCTTTGTCGAAGATTTCTTGTTTGTTTGGTTGTGTTTGCCTCACAGGTGCTTTGATATTTAAAGAGAAGATTCTTGAAGACTCATAAAGACATTTTAGTATAGGGAACTCTTTGTCATGTGAGAATGTGAGATTGCAATTAACATTGATTATATCTTTTTAAGTGTTCAATGTATGGTGAAGTTGGGGTTTTGCCGTGGAATAGCCAAAGAGGGAGATTGTTTGGTTTTGGATTTGTATTGGCTTGATTCCATATCAAAACTCTCTTTCATTGTAATGTCTAGTTGTTTAGGTCGTTCAAGATATATATGAGCTTCAAAGAAGAAAAGAAATTTCTCATGCAAAGTTCGTCTTCAAGAGGATTGACACTTACTTTGATGCTAAGGTATCAAAATTGTTCTTCCTCTTACAAGGCGTAAGCGTGCACACACACATTGCATTCAATTTTATCCCTACATCATTGCACTTAATTCGTACACACATTCACACACACTTGATATTGAATGCTCATGCATTAGTGTTAACTTAATTAGTGTTTATAAATTGTAAGTTCGAGGACTATGTCTAGAAAATAGCATTCTTGTGTTTTATATGTTTGTATCTTTTTGTAACATAGACCTTGGACTTTATTTGATATCACATAATTCCATATTAAGTTCCAGTCATTTCGGTCACTCATAAATTAGATTTCAAGCTCCGAGTCAAAAGTTATGAGACTTTTCGGTCACTTTACATGCATTGTCTTCGTCTTCATGTATCAAGTCAAAATCATAATTTTTGGTCTAAGTTTCATAGTTTTCTATGTGTATGAGTTAGTCTTGGTTTGTAATCCATAAACGGATTGGAATTCGGAGTTCGTAAGCTGAAGAACGGTCAAAGAAGGTGAAGGGAGTGGGAAAGGAAGAGGCGATAGCTAAAGGCTATCAAGCCTAACCTCCCTGAGATGGCACGTGGCCATCTTAGGAAGGCCATCCTTTAACCCCCGAGATGGCCATGCGCCATCTCGGGGTGGTCGATGGCTTCTCTTCATTTTATATTTTTTTCCCTCTTTTTTTCTCACAAGTTGATAAGTTGAAGAATTTTGAAAATTGAAGAACACATGCAGGAAATTTTCTTCAAACTTTTGATTTTTTGTTTTTGTGATATCTCTTTCATTTGAACTCCAATTTAGCTAATTTAGAAACCAAAATTAGGTGTCTTGATGAGAGCTACAAACCCTAAGAATTTTTAGAACCAAATGATGACTTGAGTTTTCACTATATCCAGATTTCTACTCGAGATTTCATCTTTTGTTCGTAAATCATCTTCTTCTTATTTTTCTTCTATGATCTTTTTCATGAATGATCTTATTTGATTGAGAAGAATAATAGAATGATTTTGATTTCATTTTTTTGTTTGATTGATTGATTTTCAAGTTCAGCTTGTGTTGTGTTTAATTGAACGATTTTTGATAAACTTGATAAGCAAGAACTTGTTTCTAGAAATACTTTTGTGTTCTTGTGATTGATTGCTAATTTCTAAATTTAAATTTATGTTCTAAGAACTAGGTCATACTTGATTGATATTTCCATTTCTAGTTCTTAGTTGATAACATGCATAGATTTCTAGATGTATTTGTGATTGATCTTTGATAGATGTATCTAGTAATCTTGTTGCATGTTCATAGAGTTTTGTTTGATCTACATTCTCTATTTCCTTATGATTGCATCATGATTCCATGTGTGCACTTCACTTAGATCATTGACTTGTAAGAGGTTGAAGTCTCTTGTTAGAGTGATTGAAGCTTTAACTTGAGCAAGGAGTCCTAGCTAGAGTTGGGAGGACTCTGATAGCTAAGCAATGAGACTTGTCTAGGATTAGGAGAATCCGGATAAGCAAGAAAGAAATCTTCCGAGAGGCAAGAGTGCCTTGGATAGGAAGTTGCTTCCTAGAGGTATGGTTGTCGTGTCTTGGATAGGGAGTAGGCAAAGTGATTCTCTAGGCCCGAGGGTAGAGTAAGGGGTGATAGCTTGGAGAGCATATCATATGTTGATTGCTTATGAGTATGTAACAACTTAGTTTAAAACCATAGTTATAAAAATAATACTCACAAGTCCACGAATCATGAAAATATCGTACAACGGCAAGTAAAGATCGTTCCCACAAAGACTAGAGATTTAATGATTTAAACCTAGTTCTTATTAAAACTAAATTAAAAATAACCAAGCGATTGTTGAAGATTGAATTAAAACTAAATATGAATTTAATTAAAATAATAAAGCAGTTGAAAAGATTGGGTTGTGGTCAAGGTTGAGAAAGTACTAGGTCATCAATGATCCCCAATTATGAACACTCAATGAACGTAATTAATTTGTAAACAAGATTCAATCAATTCTTTATCTTCAATGTGACTATTACAGTATGATCGTGGGAAGAGTCACGTATTCCCAATCACTATTCACCCTTGGTTTATGGTGTGAACAATGTTCGGAAACCCGTTACACGTAAGAAATAAGAACCAAATTCTATACTTTGCTTGGTCTATGCTAAAGATAAAATTCATTCATTCAAAAGAGTATTAATCAAGGTTAGATTCGGTCTATACTCTAACCCTAATTCTCAAATAGTCTTAACCCTAAAAGCAAGCCAAATAATCATCTACTCTTGGTCTACAGTGTGAATGGATATTAAAACTAATGAGGACCAAACAATAAAGAACAATGAATAAATCAATAATTGAATTGAAGAAATGACATTATTAATCCAAACAAGGGCACTCACAAATGGTTCACATTGATCCCCTATTTATGGGTTTAGTTACACATCATGAAAATAAAAGTAGAACACTAAGAAAAGATAGAACCCATTGTATACTTTAAGTCTTCGATTAAAATCTTCTTAATCTTCGATCTTCTGATGTGCAAAGGTGATTGAGAAATTTGTGTTATGATGTTTACAGAAGAAAATAACGGTTGAGGAGGCTAGAATGTGTCTCAGAAAAATAATATAAGAAGTATATATAGGTCATCTCCAAAGTAGGGTTCAGAATTCCCTAAAAAATTAGGAATACGCACGGCCGCTCCCTAAACCCCGATACAGGCACCTTGCACAAACAACGGCACACAAAGCATTATGCTCTATGGACGTTTCCACTAGATACGTTACTATGGAGATAGGTACTTGGTTGTAGCACAAACCGTGTCTGTGAAAGATGGTGTGACTGGACTTCTCTGGTGGATACGCTGCGGTAGAGGCTCTGCTTGGACAACGACCTACGCAGCAACAATTAACAGAATTGCCCAATAACTTCTTGTTAAACTCCATTCTTTGCAAATATCACCAAACAACTCATAATCAAAGAAAATAACCTACACATGCTTAATAAACAAATTAAATAACCTAAATCACTCGAGAAACCAGCTTATTACATAGGAAATAGGGGAGAGAAAAATATATATAATAAACTGATCAAATATCTCCAAACCTATCTTTTGCTAGTCCTCAAGCAAAACTAAGAAAACAAAATTCTAAAAGTAAACCTAAAAATAAAAATCCTAAATATGCCACTTTCGTAGGGAACACGATAGCATTGAGCGTATACTACAAGCTTTAAAAATACCATTCATCTAAAATGCATTCGAAATGTGCCCATATTGAAACAATGCATGCAAAAGCCAATAAGTAGATATGTCACAAAACTTAATGTGGTGCTCAATTTTTAATGAAAATCCCATACTTAAGACGTTCAAGTTTCAAAGTCACATTCACTAAATGCTATAGATGTAATTCACCTTGACTCTAATTTTCACGCGATGTCTCATTAATTAAACACAGAACCTAGGCAAATACACTCATCAAGCATACGCGATAGAAGTTATGCACAAAAAATTTCAAGTCTTAATCATATATGAGTATATATAAGAAAGAACGCTTTATTTATATGCAAAAGATCTCATGAAAAGAATAAAGCACTATGAACAAGATAGACACTTGATTCACTTATACTTTCATAGCAAGGATAACTAGCAGATCAATTAGACTTTCATTAAGGCTGTAATATGGCCATTAGGTGAAGGTTAAGAAAGAACGAGAAATTAGGAAATTAGAAACCTAGGACCATACTATGAGAGTGAAATTCCCTTTATCTTTATAGTGTGAATATACCTAGAGGGGGGGTGAATAGGTATATGCTCCAATTTTTATCTTCTTTTTAAAACAATGCAATTCTAAATGCTTAAAGAAAATTGCAAACAAAGACACATAATATTTACATGGTAAAACCTCCAAAGACGAAACATCCACGGGTTGATTCCACAACCACCGGCAAAAGCAAATCCACTATTTCAAATAGAGTTACACACTCAAGCAATCACACATGCTCTACAAGCTCTCACTCTCACTCTATCTTGAACCTAGTGATCTACTAAGCCGACTTCCTATCCAAGACCCCCTATCTCTAAGAAGATTTCTTGCTTACCTATCGGGATCCTCCTAATCCTAGGCAAGACTTCTTGCTTGACTATCCAAGGCTTAACACCTCGAGCGCAGACTTCTTTGCTTGACGATCTGAGGCTTCACACCTCTTGCCAAGACTTCCTTCCTCAACAATCCAAGGCTTCACACCTCTTGTCGAGACTTCCACTTGCTTAGTTATCCTAGTCCTCCCGACTCTAGCTAAGACTTACAATTGCTCAAATCAAAGAATCACTCTAAGATATGAGACTTTCTACCTCTTCACAAGGCATCTAAGTGATCATGAATGCAAATCGCAAACAAGCACTCAAAATAGAAAATGATGATCAACAAATTCTATGGACATGCAACTAGATGACTAGATTATGCTTTCAAAGATCAATCACAAATGCATCTAGACAACTTAAGCATGTTCTCAACTAAGAACATAGTTATGAAAATATAGACACCAATTGAAACAAAACCTAGTTCTTAGAAAAATGAAATTAGATCTAGAAACAATCAATCAAGTATAAAAACAAAGGATTTCTAGAAACAATTTCATGTTTATCAAGTTTAGCATAAATCATTCAATATATCACAAATCTAGCTAAACTTGAAAATCAAATCAACAAACCACAAAATGATATCAAAATCATCCTAGTCATGCTTCTTAATCAAATAACATCAATCAATAAGAAGATCTAAGAAGAAAACTAAGAAGAAGATGATTTTACCAACAAGGATGCAATCACGAACTGAAGATCAGATCACAGCGAAAAATGTAGACATCCTTTGGTTCAGAAAATGCTTGGGGTTTGTAGAACTCTTCAAGACTCAAAATCGGTTTTTGAATCAAGTGATTCGTAGTAGAAATGAAGAAGTTATCATAAAAACAAAAATCAAAATGTTGAGAGAAAAATTCTGCACTTGTTCTTCAATTTCTCAACTTGTTCTTATCTATTGAAATGAGAGGGAATAAGAGGTTTTAAAGAGTGAAAAGACCAAATGACCAGAACACCCTTCTTCCTTAGTGTCTCCCCGAGATGGCGCGTGGGCATCTCGGGGCAGAACACTCTTGGGGCCGAGATGGCCATGCGCCATCTCGGGTTGGTGCATGGTGATGGTTTAAGCCATTAAACCCTACCCCTTGCACTCTTCTAGCGTTCTTCATCCGTTATTTGGCCTCCGAACTTCGAATTTGAACCGAGACTCCCTCACGGACATGGACATATAAGATACTTAACCCAGAAAATAAAAATTCAACTCGATATATGAAGATGAAAACAATGTATGCAACATGAGTTGAAAGTGTAGTATCTTTTGACTTAGAACTTGAAATCAATAGAATGAGTAACCGAAATGACCGGAACTCAATCATGAAAAATCTAAGACTAAAATCAAGTTCAAGATCCATGTGATACAAACATATAAACAAGCAAACACATTTCACACAAGAATGCAAACTACATAGAGATAGTCTCCAATCATTCATTTTCCAAAACATGCTACTTTCATACCAATGCATGAGCATTCAACTTCAAGTGTGTGAATGTGTTATACCAAATGATGTGCTACGATGTAGGGACACAAATGTATGAATTGTGTGTGTGTGTACATTTAAAGATGTGCTACGATGAACTTTGCATCATGAGAAGTTGCTTTTCTTCCTTGAAGCTCTTATCATCACGAACCACTTAAGCAACTAAGCAATACAAAGAAATGAAGTTTTGTTATGGAATCAAGCCAACATAAATATAGGACCTAACAATCACCCTTAGGACCTAACAATCTCCCCATTTGGCTATTCCATGACAAAACCTCTACCTCACCGTACAATGATCTCTCATAATCAATGTTGATTGCATTCTCACATCCTTACATTACAAAGAGATATTCCTACACTAAAATGTCTTCATGAGTCTTCAAGAATATCCTCACCCATTAAAAGCACCTGTGAGACAAGAACAACAAAAAGAAATCTTCTACAAAAAAGATAGGTGAGTTAAACAAACAATATACAAATACCAAACAAAAGATCCCTTAACACTTCTTATCTCATGCAAACACAAAAATTTTCTCCCCCTTACTTTCTCCCCTTAATGGATTGTCTCCCCTTTATATCAAAAACAAGTAACATGGTGAGGAAACACTTTCTCCCCCTTTTAGACAAGGAATAGACAAAAACATATTACACAACCTAGAGAGATAAATGTCAATTGAAAATGTCTACAAGGGTATAGAGGAAGCACAATGAAATCATGAGATAGTGAGCAAACAAGTTGTATAGAGAACTATGTTTAACAAACTAAGCTCCCCCTTAACATATGCTCCACATATTAATAAGCAAGGTAACTTGTTCACAAGGGACTCACACAATCACACATTTCAAGCAATAAAAGATAGTAAATCATCATTTTTCAACATTAAACAAGAGAAACATAGATTTTCATTTTTCTCTCAAAAATAATACCTCATTGCTAATGAAGCAAGCACATTAAGCAAAAATGTGTGTGTGTGAAAAATGCTTCAAGCATATATAAAAGGAGTGATTGTGATATCAACATGCAAACCACTTCAACACCTATTCATCTAAAGCTTTTCCAATCAAGGTCAAACCGATTATCATCCGGATTTTTTCTTTAAAGAGAATAGATTTCAACATGTGAGCGCGTGTGTGCATGTGGCTCATCATTCCATTTCTATTTTTCAATCCAAACAATCACAATTTTCAACTATACTCCATTTTAAGCCTTCCTCCATTTTTTAGGCTTTGTATCAAAGATTTTTTTTAATTGATTCTTTTTCAACACTTCTTTGATTTTTCTTACATAAACATATACTCTTCATGACGGCTTTCACTCATCACAATGGTGTAGCCCTTTCCTACATTGGGCGGCTTCACAACCAAGGTGTGTAGCCCTTTCCATGAAGGTGCTCATTAAGTTCTATGTAGATGCCGAAGCAAAATGGATACTAATCATAGGTCATCTGTCATGTACTAGACAATGAACTTCAAGATGCATCCATAATCTATATGCTTTCAAACTCAACTACTCAAACTTAAACATATAAGAGAAGCATTGGTACACTTTTAAAAACAAGATTTACAAAGACTTAAGTGCATGATCTAGAAGCAATAAAAGCTATTTTATCAATATCATTACTTCTCACATGAGTAGCTCTCAAAGAAATAGATATACAAAATGGTTTTTCTTATCAATCCACTCATAACCACACACAAGCATTAATCAACACAAATCATGCCAATGGATCTTCTAAGAGATACAAATCTCTCTTTGTCCAAAGGCTTTGTGAACAAGTCCGCAAGTTGATTCTTAGTAGGCATATGTTCAAGAGTTACTATTGAATGTTCAACAAGTTCTCTAATGAAATGATTCCTAATGTCTATATGCATTGTGCGTGAGTGTTGAACCAGATTTTTAGAGATATTAATGGCACTCATATTATCACAATAGAGAGTCATTTTACCTTAATTTATCTCATAATCCTTGAGAATTTGTTTCATCCATAGAAGTTGTGTGCAAGCACTTTCGGTCGTAATGTATTCGGCTTCGGATGATGAAAGAGAGACGGAATTTTGTTTCTTGCTTAGCCAAGCAATCAAATTATTCCCCAAGTAAAAGCAACAGCCCGGTGTGCTTTTACGATCATCAATGTTTCCTGCCCAATCTGCATCACAATAGCCAACAAGAATATCATTAGTATCAAAGGAATAGAATAAACAAAGATTATGTGTTCCTTTTATATACCTAATGATCCTTTTAACGGCTTTCAAGTGAGATTCTTTTGGATTAGCTTGAAACCTACACTAAAACAAATATCCGGCCTACTTGCCGTTAGGTAGAGAAGGCTACCTATCATGCTCCTATAAAAACTTTGATCAACATTTTTTCCTTTTTCATATTTGTCAAGTTTTAATGTTGTACTCATAGGTGTTTCAAATTCTTTTCCACTTTCAAGGCCAAATTTCTTAACAAGATTTCTAGCATATTTAGATTGAGACAACATGATACCATTGCTAGATTGTTTCAAGCATGCCTAGAAAGTAATTGAGTTCACCTACCGTACTCATTTCAAATTCTCTTGACATAACATTCATAAAATCATCAACCTTGGTTTTACATGTAGACCCAAACACTATATCATCAACATATATTTGTGCAACAAAAAATTCATTGTTATAATGCTTGACAAATAATGTTCTATCAATACCACCTCTCCTATATTGGTTGTCAATAAGATATTGAGTCAACCTATCATACCAAGCTCTAGGGGCTTGCTTAAGGCCATAAGGAGCCTTTTTCAATTTAAACACATGATTAGGAGAGTGTGGGTCTACAAAACCCTTAGGTTGTTCAACATACACTTCTTCTTGAAGGTGTCTATTGAGAAAAGCACTTTTGACATCCATTTGAAACAATTTGAATTTCTTAAGACATGCAATGGACAACTAAAGTCTAATGGACTCAAGACATGCAACGGGTGCAAAAGTCTCATCAAAGTCTACACCCTTAACTTGAGTGTATCCTTGAGCTACTAGTCTTGCTTTATTTCTCACAATCTTGCCACATTCATCGGTCTTATTCCTAAACACACATTTTGTACCAATCACGTTGATATCTTTTGGTCTAGGAACTAATGACCACACTTCATTCCTCTCAAATTGATTTAGTTCTTCTTGCATGGCAATAACCCAATATTCATCAATAATTGCTTCAATAATATTTTCTTGAATAAGATCTTTGATATTTTGATTATCTAAGTCAATAGACTCGTTTTCAACAAGAGAAGCCACAAAAGAGTACATTTTTTTAATCATGATGAAACAAAAGAAGATAACAAACACTACAAAGAAGATCTATCTAAGTGCATCTAGACACCGGCTCTGATACCAATTGAAATTATCTTTATCTTTATATTGTGAATATACCTAGAAGGGGGGGGGGGGGGGGGGCGAATAGGTATATGCTCCAATTTTTATCTTATTTTTAAAACAATGCAATTCTAAATGCTTAAAGAAAATTGCAAACAAAGACACACAATACTTACATGGTAAAACCTCTAAAGAGGAAACATCCACGGGTTAATTCCACAACCACCGGCAAAAGCAAATCCACTATTTCAAATAGAGTTACACACTCAAGCAATTACACATGCTCTACAAGCTTTCACTCTCACTCGATCTTGAACCTAGTGATCTACTAAGCCGACTTTCTATCCAAGACCCCCTGTCTCTAGGAAGATTTCTTGCTCACCTATCCAGATCCTCCAAATCCTAGGCAAGACTTATTGCTTGACTATTCAAGGCTTCACACCTCTAGTCAAGACTTCCTTGCTTGACAATCCGAGGCTTCACACCTCTTGCCAAGACTTCCTTACTCAACAATCTGAGGCTTCACACCTCTTGTCGAGACTTCCACTTCCTTAGCTATCCAAGTCCTCCCGACTCTAGCTAAGACTTACAATTGCTCAAATCAAAGAATCACTCTAAGATATGAGACTTTATACCTCTTCACAGGGCATCTAAGTGATCATGAATGCAAATCGCAAACAAGCACTCAACATAGAAAATGATGATCAACAAATTCTATGGACATGCAAATAGATGACTAGATTATGCTTTCAAAGATCAATCACAAATGCATCTAGACAACTTAAGCATGTTATCAACTAAGAACATAGATATGAAAATATGGACACCAATTGAAACAAAACCTAGTTCTTAGAAAAATGAAATTAGATATAAAAACAATCAATCAAGTATATGAACAAAGGATTTCTAGAAACAATTTCATGTTTATCAAGTTCAGCATAAATCATTCAATATATCACAAATCTAGCTAAACTTGAAAATCAAATCAACAAACCACAAAATGATATCAAAATTTTCCTAGTCATGCTTCTTAATTAAATAACATCAATCAATAAGAAGATCTAAGAAGAAAACTAAAAAGAAGATGATTTTACCAACAGGGATGCAATCACGAACTGAAGATCAGATCACAACGAAATATGTAGAAATTATTTGGCTCTGAAAATGCTTGAGGTTTGTATAACTCTTCAACACACTCGAAATCGGTTTTTGAATCAAGTGATTCAGAGTAGAAATGAAGAAGTTATCACAAAAACAAAAATCAAAATGTTGAGAGAAAAATTCTGCACTTGTTCTTCAATTTCTCAACTTGTTCTTATCTATTGAAATGAGAGGGAATGACAGGTTTTAAAGAGTGAAAAGACCAATTGACCAAAACACCCTTCTTCCTTAGTGTCTCCCCGAGATGGCGTGTGGGCATCTCGGGGCAGAACACTCTTGGGGCCGAGATGGCCACGTGCCATCTCGGGTTGGTGCATGTTGATGGCTTAAGCCATCACACCTCACCCCTTGCGCTCTCCTCGCGTTCTTCGACCGTTCTTTGGTCTCCGATTACCAACCGGGACTCCTTCATGGACATGGAAATATGAGATACTCAACCCAAAAAATAAGAATTCAACTCGATATACGAAGACGAGGACAATGTATGCAACATGAGTTAAAAGTGTAGTATCTTTTGACTTAGAACTTGAAATCAATAGAATGAGTGACCGAAATGACCGGAACTCAATCATGAACAATATAAGACTAAAATCAAGTTCAAGATCCATGTTATACAAACTTATAAACAAACAAACATATTTCACACAAGAATGCAAACTACATTGAGATAGTCTTCAATCATGCATTTTCCAAAACATGCTACTTTCATACCAATGCATGAGCATTCAACTTCAAGTGTGTGAATATTTTATACCAAATGATGAACTACGATGCAGGGACACAAATGTATGAATTGTGTGTATGTACGCATTTAAAGATGCACAACTAAGCAGGGACACATATGAATAAATTGTGTGTGTGTGCGCCTACGCCTTGCAAGAGAAAGAAAGATCTCGATACCTTAGCATCCAAGAATAGTACCAATCATCTTGAAGATGAACTTTGCATCATGAGAAGTTGCTTTTCTTCCTTGAAGCTCTTATCATAACGAACCACTTAAGCAACTAAGCAATACAAAGAAATGAAGTTTTGTTATGGAATCAAGCCAACACAAATCTAGGACCTAACAGAGAGTCTTCAACTACCTTTACGGCTTTGCTTCAATCTCTTGGTCTTTAATTATTCCTCTGTAAGTGGAATTTCACCACTTATTACTGTCCAAGTCTTTAAAATCACCATTCTCCTTCATGTCTAGCTCCTTTAGAGTGGATACAACTTTGCAATTTATTTGACTTAATTGCGCTCATTAAATTCTACTCTCTGATTCTCTCAATAATATTTATTTTGGTGGCAAATTTTACTTTACTTTATTTTAAAAAATTGAAGAAATAACAGAGAACCAGAGAATTACATATAAACTATTAACTATCAAACTTACACTTTTGGATTGAATGCAGCTCTTCCTTCATTGACCTCTGATAAAAAAATACACAAAAGTCACATGCAAAACTATCACATCTTCTTCACATTCTCAAAGCATGATCCCAAGCTATATGGTATGGCTTTAACATATGCTACATAGGTAACAGTTAATGTGCTGAAGAAAGAAAAAGGCTTATTAAGTGTTTGGCATCAAACAGGGCTGTGGAGCACACACAAAAGAGTAGGAAATACTTAAGGCATTTTAAGTAGTTCAAGAAAACATAGTATAATCATCATTTCCACTTGTTCCACTTACTCAAGAAAAAATTAACATGCCTTCTTTTAAGATGAAAGTTCTATAATACTCAATGTATAACCTATAGAGATAAAATCTAATGCTAAGAACCTACTGAGTGTTTAGGAGTAGAAACAAAAGAACCCTCATATGATGTCATTTATATACATTTTTTGGCTTAGTGAACTCACAAGGGTAGTCTCCACTATTAATCATGGCAATCCAACTAAGCTTTCTACCCACTATCACATTAAGAGCATGTCATAATTTTTTTTTAAATGCAATGCACAACTCTAAGTGGCAAGGAGTTAGTGTAAACTCAGTGATTAATGCATAATATCATAGATCATACACCTAAGCCTAAACACAACATTGTCCCTAATGTTGACAAGCGAGAAAGACGGGAATGGAAAAATAATTTTATGACCAAATTTAAGAAAAAGAAATACTCATAATACTAAAATCCCAACCAAAGCACATAGTTATGAAGAAAATAAAGAGAAAAGAATAAAAAAATTAACATATTTCAAAAGAAAAATAAATTAAAATGGGACAAGAAAAAGAAAGAAAAGGCATATCCTCTAAAGTATTCCATCCTTATCTTGTGGAATCTCTATATCCTGGTCAGAATCATGATCAAGCTATTGCGGCTCCATAGACGCTCCTAATCCAAAACTAGGTTGATCATACCAAGAGCTACGTCCTACCTGAAACTCTAGTGGGGGAAATGGAGGCTGGAAACGTACACTTCCATCGTCAACAATAGAAAACTGGCAAATCACATAAAAACCACACTTAGGACTAAAAATGACATGCAAGTGTGACTGTGAAGAGAATGCATACATGAGCAATAAGGAACTAATGCAAATGAGTAAAACGTGTTAGGTTTTAGTTTGTGTTGCCATGAATTCCATATCAAAATGATGCTTACTTATAATGACTTAGTTGTTTAGGTTCATGATGATTCAAGCTTCAAGGAATAAGAAACAACAACTCAAAGCAAGTTCTAAGTCTTCAAAGATAAAGGATGCAATTTGGTTCTACAAAGGTATACTAAGACCTTATCTTTCTCTTACAAGGCTTAGGCACACACACACACATCATACATTTGTGTCCCTGCATCGTTGTGCACCATTATAGGCACACACATACAATTCATTTATATGTGTCCCTGCATCGTTGTGTACCATGTATAATACATTCACACACTTAAAGATGAATGCTCATGCATTGGTATGGAAATAACATGTTTTGGAATATGCATGATTTGAGACTATCTCTATGTAGTTTGCATTCTAGTGTGAATTGTGTTTGTGTGTGTATATGTTTGTATAACATGGATATTGAACTTGGATTTAGTCTTAAATCATTCTTGATTGAGTTCCGGTCATTTCGGTTACTCATACTATTGATTTCAAGTTCTAAGTCAAAAGATACTACACTTTCAACTCATGTTTCATACATTGTCTTTGTATTCATATATCGAGTAGAATTATTATTTTCTTTGTTGAGTATCTTATATTTTCATGTCTGTATGAGAGTTATGGTTTGTAATCCATAAACGGATTTGAATTCCGAGTTCAGAGACCGGTGAACGGTCGAAGAACGTGAAGGGAGCACGAGAGGAAAAAATTGCATCCAAGCAATCGTTCCCGAGATGGCGTGTGGCCATCTCGGGATAAAATGCTTGCTGCTCACGCCATCTCGGGACAAAATGCTTGCTGCTCCGAGATGCCCATGCTCCATCTCTGGCAGCATGCATTCTTGGGCTCTTAAGGGTGTTTTGGTCTTTTCATCTTTCATTCTTATCCCTCTCTTTTATAATCTTTTTCCCTCTCACATTTCATTTAAAGAAGAAATTCAAATCAAGTGTGCAGAAATTCTCTCTAAATTTTCTCACCTTCCAAACACCATAACTTCTTCATTTGAACTTCGATTTGAGTGATTCAAAGTTGAGAGTGTTCATCTATTCATCTACCATCATTTCTCTAAAGGTTTGAGTTAGTTTTGCTATTGTGTTTGGTGTCTAATCATAGAAAAATAGGACTGCACATAAATCAACTAAGGTATTGATTTTCTCTCTAAGTTTTCTTTTAAAACTTGATCAATTGCCTTGGGTTTTCTTCTTCTACATATATTTGTATATTTTGAGTGTTTTGATTTTTGTTTTGAACACTTTCAAAGCTAGATTAAATTTCTATTGAAATCATACATGTTGAGTTAGGTTTTGATTTTGCCTATGTTATCACATGTTTGGGATTGTATTGTGCTAGCTTTGATTCTAGGACAATTTTATGATCTTTGATTGATTGATTTTGAGAAAAATAGTTCTTCACATGTATTAGGCTCTCTTGGCCAAATTTCTCACATAATACATGTGTTTATGTTCTTTTGAGCTATTCATGTGATTTGTTGAATCTATGATTAGGAATATGCTCTAGAACTTTAGCTTAAATCTAATTGACATTGTCATATGATTTTAGCATGTTTTAGGTTTATGTGATTTAAACTTGATCTTGTGCTTTGTTAAACATATCGTGTGATTCAAGTTTAGATGTATGCATGTATCTAGGTTTTGATTGTTATTGAACATATCTTATATGATCTAGATTGATTATACATGCATGATTAACTAGACAATATGTGATTTGTGCATTCATGCTCATTTCTAGTATTTTCCATAGAATGTGTTGATCATAGCATTCTATGTTGCGTGCTTGTTTGCATTTTGCATTCATGATCACCTAGATGCCTTGTGAGAAGAAAGTCTTAACAATAGGTGTGAGACCTATGGTGTTGAGCAAGAAATCTTGGCAAGAGGTGTGAAGCCTTGGATTGTCGAGCAAAGAAGTCTTGGCTAGAGGTGTGAAGCCTTGGATAGTCGAGCAAGAAATCTTGCCAAGAGTTGGGAGAACTCGGATAGGTGAGCAAGGAAGTCTTGACTAGAGTCGGGAAGACTCAGATAGTAAAGCAAGAAGTCTTGCCTTGGGTTGTGAAGATCCAGTTAAGGTGAGCAAGGAAGTCTTGACAAGATGTGTGAAGCCTCGGATTGTTGAGCATAGGGCGGCAACTTCTAGAGTAGGATATGAGGGTAGTTTCTAGGTGAAGAGGTCACTTGAGAGATTGTACTTGTCTTATCTACTAGTGGATTTTGTTTGCCGGTTGCTGCTAGCCCGTGGATGTTTCCTCTTCGGAGGTTTACCATGTTATATCTTGTGTCAACTTTTCTTTATCCCTATCTCTCTAATATTTATATTGTGGATAGAGCTCTTTATGTATGTTGACTTCCTCTTTATAATATTGATTGTGTATGTGTAAATATTACTTTTCTATATCACATTTTAATTGTGTTTATATATTGATTAATTATCTTTAATTAATATATATATTGTGATACAAGCAATCTAGAGGGACAAACTTTTGTTTGTTTCTAAGGGAGTCGATAAAGGTGTCTATTCTATTCACCCCCCTCTAGGTTAGCCTTGAGCATTTAACCGTGATTGTATTTTCAAAACGTGTATGAGTAGTATGTGTGTATGTTTGTGTGTAACTAAATCTCTTCAAAGAGTTAAGCACAAGTGATATACCTTTGAAGTGCTCTAGAGCTTGAAGCCTTGAGAATGCCTTTGAAGCTTGATCATGCACATTGAAGACCTAGTCTACCCTTACAAATTAAAACCCCAATGTGGTTTGTCATGGAATAAACCACTCATAAAATAGAGGTTCTTACAATGTGAGTGTCATATACCGAGGAATTCAGTTTGTGATGAGCAATCTAAAGAGTTCTTTAATAGAAAATAGAGTTGGGTTCTTTATTTGAGGTTAATTTATAGTTGCAGTCCATTTCGCATTGTACGGTGATCTTAACCCAGACTATTCATATGGTGATATGAGAATGGAGACACTATGTATGATGTGGTCATATAGAACTGGCCATTATCTATATGAATCTCTTACAATGATCCGTTACAAGATGAGATTCACATATATCAACAAATGATGGCTATATATGAGTGATCATAATCCTGAGTGTCTTGTCGACTCCTTCAGCTTAGATCGTGATTTTTTATATACCATGGGTGAGATCGGAGTTGCATTCCCGATCAATAACTTCATTTGTCAGAATCGCGATTTGGATTGTGGTTGGGAAGGTCTATGGACAATAGTGGAATCCACTTCTTCTTATGAGAAGTAGATGGTAGTTCCCTTAAGGGTTGGTACGAGGCTTGAACAATATGAGCGCACTCTTTTTTTTCTGTAAAGGAAGTTATGATTTAATGTTCATTAGAGAATCAATGAAACATAATGGAAAAGATATAATTAGGGAGGTATAACAGAGTTTATGACCTAGCTCTAATTATGAACTACTTGTGGAGGATCACACCGTATGCAATAGCTATATCGAATGACAACTGCATTTTCGGTTTGTGTAATACATCTACACTTGCGAGAGTGCAAACTCATGTTTTTAGTGGACTAAATCCGAAGTTAATGATCATGAAATATTAATTAAAGTGTTTAATTAATTATTTCTAAGTGTTATTGGACCTCAAAACTGTAGGTCCATTAGGTCCCCATGCTAGCCCGATTGATTAATAGTTAATTAATTGGGTTGTCCAATTAATTGTGTTACGTAAGTGACACATATTTATTCAGGGATTAATTGAATAACGAAATCATTTAATTAATATATTAATAATTTAATTAATTAGATTATTAGATTATTTAATTTATAAATTATTAATTATTAATTATTAATTAATAATAATTGGAGGTTGCAGATTCAAATCATGACCGAAATAAAGATATAATAATTAGATTATTTTATTCTTTAATAAGTCAAGTGTTTATGTTCAAGTCATCTAAGGTTATGCAGGAGTTAGAATCCTACTCTACCTAGAACACTTAAATACTACTTACTTTTTTAATATATGGAGCCATATTTGGGAAAAGGATTTGTATCTAGTTTTAAATAAATATAGATATATTTACTTAACAAGGATACATGAAACTAATTATGATTCTGTGAACCAAAAATTTAAAAGCAAGACCCTAGAAAGTCTACGAAGATTTTGGCCAAAAGAAAAGAAAAAATATATTCTTGCTTGTGGTCGCCGAATTTGCCAAGAAGAAAAGAAAGAGTTCTATTCTTCAAGCCTTTGAATCCTCATGTACGTTCATAGAAGATCGTGACGTGCCCGAACACAGTTATCGGATCGCAGGACATAGCGAGGAAGACTTGGTGGTTCATAATTAGAATAAAGCGTAAAGAAACGAAGGAGTTAGTACCAAGGGTATGATCTAAATCAATCTTTATATATTCTTATATTTTGTACATGGTTTACAAGTTGCATACAATTTTCAAAACCTGATTTCTACAGCACAATGTAAATACGCGTTTGTACACCGGCATGCTAAGATAGGGACCACCCTAGCAAAAGTGGACCTGTACACCAGGGACCCTGGATCAGTACCATGTCCAAAGGAATAAAACTCACATTCATCCCCAACAAGGCAGAAGGGATGGTTGACCTTTTCATCACTTAAAGCGCCATAAATGAGACAAAATGGTCAACCCAATTAGAATTTAAATACAACGGAAACCATTACGTAATTAAAGGGAACAATTCCTATGCTAACTTATGGCCACAGTCAACGCCAATCAACATCCAAATAAGGACTCTGATCATTGCAAATCAATTGACTATATTTACAGGGATTTACTGGAAGAATCAAAGACGATAAATACAACGACAGAGGTCGAAGTAAAGGATCAAGAAATTAATAGTATTCGCCATCACCTACAAAAAATATTTTCCTTCACTTGCAAAGATATATCCACTTATCGACTAGCATAAGTTCTCCATTGCCAACTGTGTAAGAGAGAGAGAGAGAGAGAGAGAGTTCCATAGTGAAAACTACACCTAGCATTGTATCAAAGAATTTTTTGATTAATAAAACAGTCAGTTCCTTGTGTTTTCTTGATACATATTGCACCCCTTTTATTGTTTCATTCTTGTCAAAATCACGGTACCTAGAGGTACCTACACCGCTACGATCTTCTAGGTTATAGTTTAAGGGTGTTAATCGAAATCCTATGTCCCAATGATTTTCCGTTAATGTATTACTTATGATTATTTTCCAGTAAAGCACAATTTTTGAAAATGGATCTTATGAAAGGAGTTGAAATGCCATGAACATGGAAAATGCATGCATCAACTCAAATTCCCAAGATAGACTTCATGAAAGATCAAATAGGCTTTCCCTCACTTGTATTTGTGGCTAAGGGTAATTTTTTGTGGTGTACGGGATAAAGTATATTGTAGAAGTGGGAAGATAAAGCTACCAACAATGTCAAGTTGTTTACACATTACATTTGCAATAATTTGAGCTCTCATTTACCCATTACATTACAAGCATCTAGGCCATAAACTTTACATTGCATATTTTTGCTACATTTGTACCCAATTGTGAGTAACTTTACATTTGAAGAATTGAAGGCTTAAGTGTTAATATTGTACACTCTTTCTAGTTAAAGCCTTTGCCTTTACAAAATTTACATACATTTGCCTAAGTACACACTTTAAACTATTTAGAGCTATATAGCTTCTCTTAAGCTATACAACTTAACCTGATCAATAACTAGTGTTTGAGAAGTGTTTATGTTATGGAGGTGGTGGAGGTTTAGTGTTTGGCCTCAAATTTTTCCATTGAAAGCACACATCAAGGGACAAGTGTTTAGGTTATTTTAGTAGTTACGCATGACACTCAAGCCCAAAATAATTTCTAAAATATCCATCTACCAAGGAAATACAAATCTAAAACAAGTATTCCACATGATGAAGTTCTATGGAAATTAATGAAAGAAAATTGATGTTCAATGAGATCACTAAAAATTAAATACAAATTCGAAGAGTGTTGAAAATAAAATTCAAAGCGTGTGTCTAAAACAACCGAGTGGGGGGGGGGGGGGGGGGGGTGAGTAGGTTTTAATAAAGTTAATTAACAACTTTTCTTGATTCGTCAATATTGAAAAAAGGACCCCATAAACAAACATACAAAATCAAGTATAAAGTGTAGAAATAAAAGCACAATTGATTTTTATGTGGAAACCCTCCAAACGGGAAAAACCATGGGACTACCCACGCTAGCCACTTGAGCCATATAAATCAACTATATGAAAAGGAAATAGCACCCTCAAGTGATACTCAGACTCTCACTCTCGAATAACCTCAGGCTATGGACACTACCACTCACCACTCTTGGTTCAATCCCTAGTAATATCCCCCGATCCATTAATCTTGGTGTGAGCATCTCTTAATCTACCCCACGGGCCTTTTCTAGTGGCTCTTGGCAACCAATGCTTGCCAACCAACCTTTGGTTGCAAGACTTCACTCGCTTGTGCAACTTCACCCGAGCCACAGGACTTTGACTCATTAAAGATAATTAAAAGGTTTAAGTGTATATATGACAATATACTCAAGTGCAATAATGTGTAAGACTATACAGAAAATGCTTGACTAGACGTTATAATGCAATTTAACAACCTAGTTATCAAACATGCCTACATGTACACACATGAGGTCTCAATTAGATGTAGAGTAATTCTAACTACCTAATTGTCAATTAAAACTCACATAAATATTCTTGAACTTGACTAGATGCATAAATCCAACCTAATCATCAATTAAACATACATGAACATTTATGGAATAGCTATTCAGGCATAAATGAACTAATGATGCAAGCTATCACAAAAAACCGATCGTGCAATTTAGAATCATAAAAATATGCACTGAAAGGAGTAAAGATATTTAATCAAGCAATAAATAGCGAATCTAGAGTAAGAAGAAAAATAAATGATAGTCAATGAAGTTCTTACTTACCTAGTCATGAAACCAAGAATATCGATCGCTCTGGAAGTAAACATATTTTGAGCGCCTAATCCTTTACGTTTGTTACCATTTTGGGACATTTTAAATGTTTATTTGCTTGTAAAAGTGTTTTCAAGCATAAATACTCACCAAGGGAATTTAGTCCCAATTTGGAGCTATCACATGAAAAAAAGGAATTTTGGAAGAAAGGAGGAAATCTGCGAGTTCTGTCTCGTAGATCCAAGTCAAAGAAGTTCTCTAGAAAGGACTGCGACATATCACTGCGACTTCAACATCAAATTCAAAGTAGTAATTGTTTTCCAGAGCCAATTGTGACATCAATCTACGAATTCCATCTCATAGATCAAACTAGCAGAGCAACTCCATAAGCTTTTGTTATGTCAAGCTGCGACCACCATCCAGCAGATCAAAAATTGCTACATCAATCTGCGAGTTCCATCTCACATATTCAACTCGTAGAACAATTCCGAATGATACTGCCACTTTAAACTACGAGTTCTAACTAGCAAAATTTAGTCGGCTCTCAGATATGCTGGTTTTACCTCGTAGTTTCTCCTTGCAAGAGTTACCCATAATTCCACTGCCATCAGAATCTGCGACGTCTAACTAGCAGAAGTAGCACTGTGAATTCATTCTGCGAGTTCCATCTCGCAGATTTATCTCGCAATTGCTTGCCACGTCAGCAATCCTTTTGATAACTCAATGATTTTATTTACCCATCACTTTACCTAAAATATCTTTGTTAACCTAGTATATATATTTAATAATATCTTACATTTTAATAGAGTGATGAAGTAGTGTAAAATAGTGTTAGTAAAAGTTAGAGTAATCTAGGTGTTAAGAGTAGAAGTTCTTTTAGAAAGCAAACTAGTTCTTAGTTTTACTTGGAGATTGAAGCAACATTGAAGGAGATTGAAGGAAGAAATTGCCATCAAATCAAGGATCATCCATGGCAATCGGTTATATCTCCCTTTTTCTTTTATAGTTAAGAACATCATGTGTAGCTAAACTCTTTGAAATGTGAGGGAGAGATGCTCATTTGTTGTTAACCATGATCCAAGCCAATATAATATGTTTATCGATTCTATATTATTTATATATGTGCAATCAATGTATGAACTATACATTCAATGTGATTTTATTTACATTAATAGCATTTAATATGCTTTATAAGTGGTTGGTTCATAAATCATTACGTTTGAATAAACATAACTTTTTAAATCACTATTGATAATGAATGACCATGCTTGTTAATTTCTACTTGCACTTGTAGATTAAAGGTTTCTCCATTCACCATCATTTGACCTAATGAGTTGAGTAACTTTTTAAAGTCTTTCTAAAACACCTTTTAAAGTAGGGCCACATATTTGATAAATGGATGTTGTTTTAAAGTATTTGATTGAAGATGCTGGCTAACATTTATGTTTTATCTTATTCACTTGTGTCTCAGTTGTCTCACTTTTAGTTAAACAACATAAGATCATTCACTAGCCATTTTTAGCTAAGCAAAGTTACCTTCCAGATTAATTTCCACTATCTAAAGTTTCTCAGTGGGAATGATACCCTTACTTGTGACCTCTATACTAGACAATGATTCATACACTTACGAATGGTCAATTCGACTCACACATTCCATTTAGTTTTTAATGTACCAGTAGTTTTGATGTATGCTCGGAGTGCGTCAAAATCTTAGCACCGCTGCTAAGGACATCTTTTAGAGTAACGGTAGATAGTTTTTGTTCATATAACCTAGTTGAAGTTTTATTTCTCATTTCAGGATTGAACCAATTGTATGCATGGCCGACAATCACTAGGAGGACCCTTGTTTCCAATTAGTGAGGAGATCAACCGTATTGCCAAGGTGTGAAGAGGAACATATACTCCATCAGTGGTTATTGAAATTAGAAGTGATTCATTGCCTTCCAATAACAGAGCTGTGGATGCACAAAGCCCATCCATGGTACAACAATTTATGAAGGATTATACATTGTAGAAAATTGGTTCACAACCATCAGTAATCTTGCGTGAAACAGTTTAAAAAAATTATGAGCTAAATAATATGCATTAATACACTCTTCCGATCTTTTATGGTAACCCAATGGAGGACGCACTTCAGTTTGTGAAGGAATTCTACCATGTGATGACAACCATTCATTTGGGAGGAATTACTGAAAATCAGTTACAGATGATTTGTTTCTCATATTACTTGAAGGATCAAGCTAAGCAGTGGCTTATGGCGTTACCAGCCGGGTCTCTAACATCTTGGGGGGAAGTTGAGAGTAAATTCTTTGAAAAGTATTTCCTTTCAAGTAGAACCATAGAAATATGGGGAGAAATCGCCACCTTCCAAGAAGAAGATTGAGAACCCTTTCATAAGACATGGAACCGTTTCAAAATGCTAATAACCCAATGTCCACACCATGAGTTCACTTTGGTTAGCCAAGTACAATAGTTTTATGACGGATTTACCGGGCTCACTCGAGCTATTGTGGACAATGCATGCGGAGGAGCAATGAGGGAATTGATAGCGGAAGAAATGTTTGACAAATATGAGATGTTGGGGGAAACTTCCCAATCAAGAAGTTAAATAGAGGAACGTGAGAGAGGATTGAATAGATAGATGGCCAAAAATATTGCTAGTCTCATGAGGGACATGTAACATCTTGTGTTGAATCTAGGATGTAATCCCTTTCTGAACACCCTAGTGCAATAAAATCCAGCTATGAGCAGAGCGGATGAAGTCCAAGGGATATGGCAAGGACCAAAGGATGACCCTTCTCTAATACCTACAATCCAGGATGAAGGAGGCATCCACATTTTTCTTGATCCAACACAGAAAAATGCCTATACCCATAAGATAACCAAGCATACCAAAGCCAAGGTTATCAAAGGCAAGGATATCAACCATATTCCCAACAATGGAAAAGAAACAACAATCAACCATTGCGGAATGTAAATTATGGTAGGCAATATCATAACAATCCAACCGGTCCAAACAATCATAAGATCAACCAAAAGGAGGAAATGCTTAGGATGATGGAAAAGGAGGTTGGATCACTTGCCAAAATTTAATAAAAGAAAGAACTAGGAAAGCTACCAAGCCATACCGAGCAAGCCAATACGTTGGCAGTATTAAGAAGTGGTAAGGTTCTT
Organism: Dipteronia dyeriana; assembly: GCA_032871835.1. NCBI lineage: Eukaryota > Viridiplantae > Streptophyta > Magnoliopsida > Sapindales > Sapindaceae > Dipteronia > Dipteronia dyeriana. The sequence continues at coordinate 30,934,012 of CM065299.1, forward strand.
AAAGATAATACTCCTGAACGTTCTAATATTTCTTGTAATAATTTAGGAGATAAACCAAATGAAGAAGAAAGTGGGGTGATACCTAAAGAAAAGGAGAAAATGAAGGTCACATTGAAATAGACAAAAAAAAATCAAATACTTCGGATAAATATTTCCCTCCAATTCCTTTTTCGGGAAGATTAGAGAAGACCAAGATCAACCAAGCTTTCCAAGAAATCTATGACATCCGATCAAAGGTTTCCGTGAGCTTACCACTCATTCAAGTAATAAAGAAGATGTCAACTTATGCTAAATTCATTTAAGAGCTCAACTCTAGGAAGAGAAGCAAGATTTCAAAGAGAGGATAATTATACCAAAGGAAGTTAGTGCAACCATTCAAAGCATTTTGCCTGACAAGATAGAAGACCTAGAAAGTTTCATCATTGATATCTCTATAGGGATACAAAGAAGGAAAATGCAATGTTAGATCTTGGTATATCAATCAATTTGATGCCACACGTGGTTTACGTAGAGATAGGGTAAGAAAGGCTCAAACCAATAAAGATGGAGCTCATTCTAGCAGATAAGTCCGTGAGACACCCGTATGACACATTAGAAGATATTTTGATACAAGTTGGGACATTAATCATTCCAATGGACTTTGTAGTGCTTGATATAGAGGAGGATCCCTTCAAGGCAAGAGAGATATCGATGTTACTTAGGTGACCTTTCATAGCCATTGCCAAGGAAATCATAGATGTCCATAATGGGAAGTTATCCATGACCATGCTAGGAGAGAAAGTGGGGTTTGAATTTTTTGAATCAATGCAGCACCTAACATGTGCTTATGATTGTTTCGGTATTCTAGTGGAAGATGAGGATTCCGATCCTAAACTAGATTTAGGTAGGTATGTAAGAATGATCGATTTCCACCAGATGAAAGGAAAGCCCCACTTCTCAAGCACGAGGCACTAGACTACAAAGAGATTATTGCTCAACTCAATAAGGAGAAGAGAATAGTGAAGGCAATGAATTTCGAGCTCTCAACCAAGCTAGAGGAGGTCTTGAAGAAGCAAGAAGATTGTGTGGGGTAAGTGCTCAATTAGGATAATTCAAATCAAGGAAAAGACTTTGGAAAAAGACTAATCACTAAAGGATGAGAAGGAATCAAAGTTTGTCAATAGAGACAAGCGAAAGGAAGTCATAATTTTTCCTATGAAAAAGTTAGATGGGGAGAGAGGAAGAGACTTATGTCTCTACCAACGTGCATGTCCCTCACCAGAACCAGGGAAGACGAAAGATAAAAAGGAAAGACCACTGCTTTCACCAAAGAATGAGCATCCAAAAGGTACAATTCCTAGCATACTTTCGTATTGATGTTATTGCCACAAGTTGGGTCACACCAAATTTTACTATGTAAAATTAAAAAGGAAGAACACTCGTAACAAGGTAGACCTAGGAAAGAAATTTCTAATGTCAAACCTAAAGTCGACAGACACCATATTAAATCAATATGGGTGGAAAAGAATAAGCTAATGGTTATCAAAACCAAAATGGCCTCTTTGGGTGAAGAAAGAAGGAATGGGATACGTTGTGTTAAAACAGCCTAAAGTTGGCGATGATTGAATATGTGAATGTTATGACATTTTTTTTGTACGTGCAGGAATCGAGTCTTCAAAAGGAAGTGATGTTTGTGTTGAATCCTCTCTTCGTTGTACATAGTATTGTGTTCTATTTTTAGTATATCTTAAGTACTTAAAATTGCATGTTTAAGGGAGAACTGCTTGCTAAAATTGTTTTTCAAAATGTGTGCTTAAACTAAGGAATCACATTTGAAGTTTCAGAACATTTTCGACAGAAAAGTTCATCTGCTAGTTTCTTTTGCGAGTTAGATCTAGCAGTTCATGTTAATTCCAAGTTGCAGTCTCCGCTGAAGCACTTCTACTACCTAGTTCTGTGAGTTAGATCTTGTAGCGTTTTTAGACTCAAATCACAGTCTCCACTGAGAGGATCTACGAGTAGTGTCTACGAGTTAGATCTCACAGCGTGTTTCAGTTTCAGATTGTAGTATCGTCTGGACCAAATCTATGATTTCGTTCTATGAGTTTTTTAAGTTCCTCGGTTTTTTGATTAGCTTATTTTGATTGACAAACCATATTTGGGGATAATTATATAAGTGTAGCTTAGACCGGCCTTGCTCATGATCAAGTTCAAGCTCCAAAGGTATATCTTTTGCTTAACTTTATTTGAAGAGATTTAGTGCACACACTCACTTTCATGCATGTTTTTGATCACTTTGCATTAGTGCTTAATTGTCTTGTTATGTGCCTATTGTTTTTCTCTATTGCTTGTTTAAATTGATTGTATTTTGTGATTAAATTGCCATGTCATGTTAGGCATTAGGATGCATTCCCTTTACCTATTTTCTCTTGCAAAATTTATATATGAGTTTGAAGACAGCGAGCAGTGCGCCACTTAAGTGGTGCCACCACCAGCTTAGGTTTCCAGTGGTTTTCGCTGGTGACGCGCTGGTTGTCATGCGCACCACACCATCATCTTAACTTTTCCAGTGGTTTGTCGTTGGTGGCGCGCTGGTCGTCATGCGTACCACACCAGTGTCACTGGTCCAGTGGTTTGTCGCTGGTCGTTCGCCACTGCCCTGCGCTACTCCTCTAGTGCCCAGCATAAAAATAGGCTATCCGCTGGTGGTACGCTACTCGACCAGCACTACCACCAGCGCACAATACGTCTTTTGGACAGTTTTTGTTAAAATGATGTAGTTCCATTTTGGGCTTTAAATAAATATATCATCTTCTTCCAACTCGTTTCTAAGAGCTTCAAAACCTATTTTAAGAGAGAGATAAGGTTTTTTTTAGTGAGAGAAGCTTTAAGAAGCAATTTTTACTCAATCAAACTTCAAAACATAATCATCAAGCATCTTTCAAGCATAGATCTTTTGTTTGTTCATGACTAGGTATTCTCTACGTGCTCTAGACTTTAAAGTTTAATTATTATGACATGTATACCTAGGTTTAAGCTTTTATTGCAAATTAAATGCATGCTTGTGTGCTTAATAGCTTTTATGACATGATTGTGGTATTGGTTGTTGGTTGAGAGTATTGATTAGTGATAGCTAGAATTTAGACCCTTCTAGCTAATTCTTCTTGCCTTTGCATTTAAAACATTAATATCTATGATTTGCTTTTCTTGTCATTATTAATCCTAGATAAGCATGAATGTTTTGACCTAGCATTTTTGCATATATAATATTCTTGCATATTCACTTAGGTTGCCATTATCTCTTCATTGTTGATTAAGCTTGTGGCTAAGTCGTTAGTGCACAAGGTTGGTGATCTAAAATCACTATTAAGGCCTTCTGGGTAGAGTGAAAGAGTTAGTAACTGGAGGATATGATGGGAGGTCAACATAGGTTGTAAAATGTCATTCAATAGTGGATTTTGAGGACCGAGTGTGGCGCATTGAACAGCCCATGGTTTTTACCATTTGGAGGGTTTCCATGTATATATTACGTGTTGTTGTTGCTTTATGTTTGTTGTCATTTATTTGATCACTTGGTAGAATGGGATAGATTTGATAATATTGATTAATTCGTTAAATTTGGTAATCAATCAGATTAAAAACCTAATCACCCTCTTTAGGTTTATAGACACACACTTTCTAGGGAATTTCAGTTGGTATCAGAGCAGGTGCCTATATATACTTAGGTGATTCGTGCTCAGTGTATGTCTTGCTTGGTGCATTTTGATTGTATGTTTATTTTATGTGACATTGCATTTGCATTACATTCATTACCCTCAAGCACTATGAGTGGAATCTGTAGTAGTCAAGAGGGATCCTCAAACACAAGACCCCCTTTGCTGAATGGGGTGAATTATGCTTCTTTGAAGGTCAAGATGGAAGCCTATCTTTGCCAAATATATGACCGTGCTTGGATGGCTATTGAAGATGGGTACACTCCTTTAACAATGACCACCGAAGAGGGAGATGAATCTCTCAAACCTAAGTCTAGTTGGAGTACTCAAGAGTTTGAAGCATCCAAGTGGAACAACAAGGCTATGTATGTTATCCTTTGCGACATGGACGATAATCAATACAAGTTGGTCCAAAACACTAGGATTGCAAAGAAGGCTTAGGACATTCTTTAAACGGCTCATGAGAAAACCGAAGTAGTCAATGACTCAAAGTTCTAACTCCTCCAAATGCAGTTTGAGATGATTAGGATGGAGGAGCATGAATGCTTCAATGACTTTCAAGTGAAGTTGATGGATATTGTCAACCAAAGCCATCAACTTGGTGACCACTTTTTGGATAGAAGAATCAAGCAAAATATTATGTGGTCACTTCCGTCAAGGTTCGAATCAAAAGTGACGCCACTTGAGGAGAATGGTGAGTAGAAGAATATGAAGCCAGGTGAAGTCATTGGAAGACTTCTAGCTTATAAATAAAGATGCCACACTTCCGAAGAAGCAAAAGAGTATTGCCTTGAAGACCTCCAAGGTTGAAGAAGACGAGGAGGACTTAGATGAAGAAATTGGCCTTATGGTTAAAAGGTTCAAGAAATTCATGAAGTTTGAGAGGAAAGGATTTGGGTCCAAGTGATAAGAAGTGAAAAAGAAAACTCCTTTAAAGAAGCTGAAAAGGTCCCAAGAATGTGACTCCAAGAAGGGCATTCAATGCTATGAATGTAGTGGTTTTGGTTACATTGCTCCAGAATATATAAATTTGAAGAAAAAGAAGAAGGGGAAGGCGATGACGGCCACTTGGAGCGACAGTGAAGACTTAGAAGAGAAAGAAAAATCTTAGGATGATACAGATAGAGTTGCAAACTTCATTGCCTTCATAATATCTCATAATGCCAATGAAGTTGTAAGCAATAACGAAGAAGTATATGACTCTAGTGATGAGAGTACCTCTTCTAACTCTAGGTTTGAGATTGATGAGGAAATAGACTATGTGGACTTTATGAGGTTCTTTGAAAAGTCTAGATTGAAGAAGAAGAAAGATATTCAAGAGTTAAAAACATAGAATCTCGAGTTGACTTCAAGATAACTCACTTTAGTGAGAAAGTAAAAATTGAAAAAAAAATTAAAGAGAGCTTGGAATTAGAGCTTGTGATCACTAAAAAGAGTGAAGAGAACTTGAAGATTGAGCTTAGGGAGGCAAAATAGTTGATTACCAAGATGACCTTCGGAACCGAGAAACTCGATAAAATGTTATCCAGTTGGAAGAGCCCGGGGCTTAGGATATGTAGAAGACATGGAAACCACCTCATTAAAGAAGACTACTTTTGTTAAGAGTGATTGAGAAAAATATGCTTAGAAGAGCCAAAATCCATGCACCTAGGAATTTTAGAGCAAATGAACCCAAGGCTTCTAGAAATGACAATGTTACTACTAGGTGGACTAGAAAAAATGAGTATGTTAGCCATGTGGCCCAATTGGCCTTGAAGGCCAAAGCCTCTAACACTTGGTATCTTGATAGTGGTTGTTCTAGGCACATGACCGGAAATAAGAGTTTCTTTGAGACTCTTGTTATTGAGAATGGTGGATTTGTCACCTTTGGTGATGGTTCACGTAAGAAGGTTTTATGAAAAGGAAACATATCTATCCCCGGTTTGTCCTCCTTACTCAATGCTCTTTTTGTAGATGGCTTGCAAACCAATCTTATTAGCATATCACATTTAAGTGATGAAGGGCTTTCGGTTATGTTTGGCAAAGTTAATTGCTCTATTCTAAAATAAGATGGACAAGTTTTATTGAAAGGCAAGAGATCAAGTGACAATTGTTATTGTCTTGATTCAAATGGTGTCACTTGTAACTTGTCTAGTTGTGATCAAGTTGAATTGTGGCATCAAAGGTTAGGTCATATGAATTTTAAAGACTTGAAAGTTCTTGAAAGGTTGAATGTTGTGAGAGGCCTTCCTAAGTTTGGGAATAGGATTAAGGAAGTGTGTGGACCTTGTCAACAAGGAAAGCAAACTAATGGTATGCATGAGAAGGGTAAGTATCTCTCCACCAAGAAGCCACTAGAGCTTCTTCATATGGACCTTATGGGTCCCATGCAAACCGAGAGTCTCGGTGGTAAAAGGTACATCTTTGTGTGTGTTGATGATTTTTCTAGATTTACATGGACCTATTTTCTTAGAGAAAAATCTAAAACTTTTGAAATTTTTAAAATGCTTTGCACTAAAATTCAAAATGAGAAGGATTCTCACATAAAATGCATTAAGAGAATTATAAGTGACCATAGGAGAGAATTTGAAAATGTTTGCTTTGAAAATTTTTGCGATAGTCTGGGAATCTCACATGAGTTCTCTGCTCCTCGAACTCCTCAACAAAATGGACTTGTATAGAGGAAGAATAGTGTCCTCCAAGAGATGGCTCGTGTGATGTTACTTAGCAATAATGTTCCTTAGAATCTTTGGGCCGGGGCCGTGAATACAACTTGTTAAATAGGAGATGGAGTGTTTTTAAGGCCTAGTACTAGGCAAACCTCTTATGAATTGTGGAAGGGTAAGAAGCCAAATGTTAACTACTTCCATTCATTTGGAAGCAAGTGTTACATTCTAAATAACCGTGATCAACTTGGCAAGTTTGATGCTACGAGTGATGAGGGGATGTTCATTGGCTATGCCCTAAATAGTAAGGCCTATAGAGTTTTTAATTTGAAGACACGAAGTGTCATGGAATCATCTAATGTGGTCATAGATGATTGTAGGCCTAAGGTTAGTAACCATGATAAGGAGATTAATATGGTTGATGATTCTCCCAAGGAGAAGATTGGTGAGACTTCAAGTGATGAAAAGTCAAATCTTGAAAAAGAGGTCTCTCAATCTCTTGATAGAGATCTTACTTTGGACTCTAAGGAACCCGCTTCTTGGGTTAGACATCTCTACAACAAGAGTGATATTATTGGAGATGTGAATGAGAGTGTTAGGACTAGGCATCAATTGGCCAATCAAATTAGTTATACTTGCTACACCTCTAAAATTTAAACATAAAAGGTTGATGAAGCCTTAAGTGATGAGTTTTGGGTTCTTGCTATGCAAGAAGAGCTAAACCAATTTGAAAGAAATGAGGTTTGAACTCTAGTTCCTTGGCCTAAGAACACTAATGTGATAGGCACCAAGTGGGTCTATAGGAACAAATCCGATGAGGATGGCAACATTATACGGAACAAGGCTAGACTTGTAACACAAGGGTACTCTCAAATTGAGGGTATCGACTTTGAGGAGACGTTTGCTCCCGTTGCTCGATTAGAGTCCATTAGGCTTCTCTCATCCATATCTTATGTGCACAAGTTTAAATTAAATCAAATGGATGTTAAGAGTGCCTTCCTCAATCGCTTCTTTCAAGAGGAAGTGTTTGTTGAGCAACCCAAAGGGTTTGTGGATCCATACCACCTCAATCATGTTTATCGCCTCAAGAAGGCACTATATGGGTTGAAACAAACCGACGGCTTGGTATGAGCGCCTCACTCTTTATCTTGTTGACAATGGCTATTCTAGAGGAAGTGTTGACAAGACTTTGTCCATCAAGTGCACTAAAGATGAGCTATTCATAGCTCAAATTTATATTGATGACATTGTTTTTGGTTCCACTAACAACTTGAAAGTTAAGCAATTTGTTGATGTCATGACTCATGAGTTTGAAATGAGCATTGTTGTTGAACAAAATTACTTCCTAGGCTTGCAAATCAACAAATGCATGATGAGATCTTTATATCCCTAGTAAAGAAATTTGGCCTTAAGAATGCCAAGCATTATGACACACCTTTGAGTACCATATTGAAACTTAGCAAGGATGCTAGTGTTAAAAGTGTGGATCAAAGCCTATATCAGGGCATGATAAGGAGTTTGCTATACCTGATGGCTAGTAGGCCCGATATAACCTTTAGTGTTGGTGTGTGTGCTAGGTACCAAGCCAATCCCAAGGAATCCCATCTCTCCTCCGTGAAGTGAATCATTCGATATATGAATAGGATATCCAACTATGGGATATGGTACTCTTTTGACACTAATGCTAGCTTAGTTGGCATTAGTGATACAGAATGGGGGCAGGTAATTGTGATGATAGGAAGAGTGCATCAGGCAGTTTCTTCTTCCTAGGGAACAATCTTGTGTCATGGTTTTGCAAGAAGCAAAATTCCATATCTTTATCCACAGTCGAGACTGAGTATATAGCTACTGGGAGTGCTTGCACACAACTCTTATGGATGAAGCAAATGCTTGTGGATTATGGCTTTGAGCAAGGTACTTTAACCCTTTATTGTGATAGCATGAGTGCCATCAATATTTCAAAAATCCTGTCCAACATTCTAGAACCAAGCATATTGACATTAGACATCATTTCATTAGAGAGCTAGTTGAGAGCAAATGCATTGCACTTGAATATATGGGCACAATGATCAACTAGCGGACTTGTTTACTAAACCATTAGATTCAACTAAGTTTAAATCTCTTAGTAGGTCTATTGGGATTTGTCATATGCATTGATGCGTTTTGGTGTTTGACCCATATGGGGAGCTCAAGCAAAGAGAGCGAACTTGTATTTCAATAAGCAAATAAGTGTTCAATTTTATGCTCTTTAATTAATTGCTTGAGTATCTTAGATGCATATATTATTATAAGAATTTTTATTCAATAAGTGTGTTTTTGCCTTATTTGAAATGCATGTCTCATTTGTGTTCAAACATGTATTTTTGGACTAGAAAATTTGATTGGGAAGTACATTTAATTGACCCAAAGATTATTTAATTGAACAACGCTACTATCATACAGACATTTAACCCAAAAAAATCTAAAAGGACGCAATAGGACGCAATAGTCGCTCATGTCTTGTTTAGCTTGAAAGCTTGATAGTTGCTCTTATCTTTTGTTAAACTATATTTAGTTTTCCATTGACAAATTGGTGCAAATTGGTTTCACTTCTCTTGGAACCTCATGTGTTTTTTCCTTTGCCAAATACCTTGCTTTTGGAAGTTAATGTTGGATGTATTTCATACAAGGCAATCTTTGCACACATGTTCCAAAAATCAAACTTCCTTGAATTTATCGCTCACTCTTAATTAAATTGCATAAAGTTTTTGTATATGATTATGCAATTACATTGCAAATATCTCTCTTTGCTAAAGCGTCCTGGTTGAGGATGACTCATTTGCCTATCTTGTGACAAAAAATAGGAGTAATGTTGGGATACATGAGGAGTTTGTGTTGCTTCTTTATCTTAGGGGAGAATATCTTTTTAGGGGGAGTATTTGCATGTGCATTGTTGATTGCATTTTACTTGTTCTATTTCATGCAAATTGCGCTTGCTTGGATTTATCTTGATCCCTCACATACACTTGTCTTGGAAAGTGTAGTTCTTTGTTTTGTAGGGATTATCATTCTACAAGAGATAGAAGATTTGAAGACTTAGCTTTAGGTATCTCTTTGTAATATAGAATGTGTTTGTTGACCTCTTTTTTTTGTGAGGATACCTTATGAGTGAGTGGTGTTGTCACAAAAGAGCCAAAGGGGGAGATTTTAAGTTCCTCGGTTTTTTGATTGGCTTATTTCGATTAACAAACCACATTTGGGGATAATTTTGCAAGGGTAGCTTAGACAGGCCTTGCTCATGATCAAGTTCAAGCTCTAAAGGTATATCTTTTGCTTAACTTCATTTGAAGAGATTTAATGCACACACTCACTTTCATGCATGTTTTTGATCACTTTGCATTAGTGCTTAATTGTCTTGTTGTGTGCCTATTGTTGTTCTCTATTTCTTGTTTAAATTGATTGTATTTTGTGATTAAATTGTCATGCCATGTTAGGTATTAGGATGCATTCCCTTTACCTCTTTTCTCTTGCAAAATATATATATGAGTGTGAAGGAAGCGAGCAGTGTGCCACTCAAGTGGCGCTACCACCAGCGAAGGTTTCCAGTGGTTTTCACTGGTGGCGCGCTGGTCGTCATGCGCACCACACCAGCGTAACTTTTCCCGTGGTTTGTTGCTGGTGTCGCATTTGTCATCATGCGTACCACACCAACGTAACTAGTCCAGTGGTTTGTCGCTGGTCATGCTCCACTGCCCTGCGCTACTCCTCTGGCGCCCAGCAAAAAATAGGCTATGCGCTAGTGGGTACGCCACTCGACCAGCACTACCACCAGTGCACAAAGCGTCTTTTAAGGCAGTTTTTGTGAAAACGATGTAGTTTCATTTTGGGCTTCAAATAAATATATCATCTTCTTCCAACTCGTTTCTAAGAGCTTCAAAACCTATTTTAAGAGAGTGATAAGGATTTTTTAGTGAGAGAAGCTCCAAGAAGCCATTTTTACTCAATCAAACTTCAAAACATAATCATCAAGCATCTTCCAAGCACGGGTCTCTTGTTTGTTCATGACTAGGTATTCTCTACATGCTTCAGACTTTAAAGTTTCATTATGACATGTATAACTAGGTTTTAGTTGTTATTGCAAATTAAATGCATCCTTCTGTGCTTAATAGCTTTTATGACATGATTATGGTATTGGTTGTTGGTTAAGAGTATTGATTAGTGATAGCTAGAATTTAGGAACCCTTCTAGCTAATTCTTCTTGCCTTTGCATTTAAAACATTGATATCTATAATTTACTTTTCTTTTCATTATTAATCCTAGATAAGCATGACTGTTTTGACCAAGAATTTTTGTATATATAATATTCTTGCATATTCACTTAGGTTGCCATTATCTCTTCATTGTTGATTAAAATTGTGGCTAAGTGGTTAGTCCACAAGGTTGGTGATCCAAAATTACTATTAAGGCCTTCTGGGTAAAGTGAAAGGGTTAGTAACTGGAGGGTATGACGAGAAGTCAACCTAGGTTGTAAACTTTCATTCAATATTGGATTTTGAGGATCAAGGGTGGCGCACTGAACAGCCCATGGTTTATCCCATTTGGAGGGTTTCCATGTATATATTGCGTGTTGTTATTGCTTTATGTTTGTTGTCATTTATTTGATCACTTGGTATAATGGGATAGATTTGATAATATTGATTAATTCGCGAAATTTGGAAATCAATCGGATTAAAAACCCATTCACCCCTCTCTAGGTTTATAGACACACACATTTTACGGAATTTCAAGTTTCACTTCACAGATCTTATCTCACTGTGTTGTCTTGGGTATGAACCCTAATTTTTATGACAAAATTCTACGACCAAGACCCAAAATCTATGACTTTCAAATCATAGATTCCGTAAAAATTTACGAGTATAAAGCTGAAATGTCACTTTTCCAAAAGCCCTATCCCCCCCCCCCCCCCTCATTTGCTCTCGTTTCAAATTTTCAAATCCACTTCAAATTTCACTCTAATTCGCATGTTTTCACTCAATAAACGCTTCAATCAGGTATGAATCATCAGTCTAACTTCTTATTTCTTTTCAATTTGTTAAAAATCTGCATGAATCACTTCATCTTGACCGATTCGTTAGGGTTAGGGTTAGGGTTAGGGTTAGGGTTTCTATTGTTGATTACATGAAATGGTTTATTTTGTTGATGATAAGGAATGCTAATTGATGATGTTTGGTTGATTTTCATTTCTTTTTACATGAGAATTGGTATCAATTTCAGAGTTTCAAATTTTCCAATTGGGAATTTTCAAAATTTGGGATTAATGGATTTCATGATGCACGTTGTGTTTAATGATTGATTGCACATTATGCACTCATTTATAGTCAGACATGCATTGATTTCTGATTTTGTGTGAAAAATTATGTGTACTGTTGAGAGAAAAGGATAGGCTTATACATGACACATTCAGGTTATTTTGATTCATCATTGACAACAGTTTTGCCTTTCCTGTGATTTTTCAAATTCAAAATGTGATTAAGTTTAGGCTATAGTTGTTTATGAAGTGGAGATATGTGAAGTTGCTTGAGTGGGAAAATTTTGGTATTGTTAAGAGTTGTTGAATATTTTGATAAGAATCCACATGTTATGCATTACCATTTAAAAATTCTTTTCAAGCATTAATCTATATAACCAATGGCAATGAGTTTTGAATTGTTAAATGGATTAGCTTGTCATAGTTTTTTTTAATAGTGTAGAGTTGATAGGCTCTAATTTGGATTAAGTTTTTTATGTTTGCAGTTATGATAAGGATGAGGATACCACCTCCCCCAGTTGAGGTTCCCTTCGAGCAAAGGTGAAGGAAGAGAAAGGATCCGATGCCGAGGCCCGTTGAACAGAATTTGGATTCTGCTCAAAGGCCCAAGAACAGTAAAAGAAGAAGTATGGTAATTGAGAGGGGGCTAAACATCAAGGATTGGGATGGCACCTATTTTATTCAAGACGTAGATTGTCTTGGGTGGAGGACTTATTGAACCATTTGAAATTGATGGAAATTTATAGTGGTGCAGGAGTTCTATGCGGTGATTTCTTGGGAGTTAATCCTTCAAGTAGGATCAGTGAGGATCCGTGGTAAGAATGTTAGTATCAGAGCCCTCGACATAAATGAATGGTAGGAGACTTAGAGCCATCTGTAATGGGCAGACAGTTATGAGCCTAAAGATATATACAAGTTGTACAACCAAACCCTGGCTAATGAACTCAGAGACACAGAGTGTGCCAATTGGAACACCTCCAACATGTTTGTTCAGAGCTAGTTAGACTTCAAGATTGCCTTTTGGCACACATTTTTTTAGTTACTCACTTTTTCTGTCACATCACCGGCACAATAACACTCATGGGCCTGCCATCATCTTTTACTTAATAAAGAAGAATCTACCGTTCGACTGTGCCGTTATTGCTGTCAAGAGGATAACAGAGGTGGGTAGGACGAATATGCCCAGTTTGGCATTCCCTTGACTCATCTCTCATTTTAAAGAGAGGGAAAGATTTAGATTTTTTGATGATGATGAGTGGAGGTCATGAGAAAATATAGGCATGAAGGCCTACAATGAGGCAACTATTCTAAGAGGGATTCAGAGGTTAGAATTGGAGGAAGGCAAAAGGAGAGAAGAGCCGACAGAATGGCAGCAGCAGAAACTGCATTAGATGACCAGAGGAAGAAGGGCTTGAAATAGGAGCAGAGCTTAGCACTCAGCCTTATAGGAAAGCTCCTAGGAGATTATCAGTTTCGATTATAGATTGGGCAGAGAATCTTACCACAATGGTCAGAAATCTCACCATGGAGTTTCGAGCTTTCGAAGAGAGTTTCAAAGAGGACAGAACTTATACAAGGAGGGCCCCATTTGTTCGAGGAAGAGGTCGAGAGCTTAGGGGCTATCTACTAATGATGATGTTACTGATGATCTTGAGCCAGACCCCACGGTCTCACCAGAGCGCCCTTCATACTCACCAGTTCTAGACTCCACATTTGATATATCATCTGAGTTCCAGAGGATGTCACCTTGCTCTCTTCCTGCACTGATTCCATACCCTACCCTTATCCGAGCCACTCTGTCGGTAGACCCAAACAGCATAGTACGAGACAGACTCATATTCAGGATGGTATTTTTCTTTTCTCCATTACATATGTAGTTTTATTATTGTGAATATTAGAACTTTATTTAGCTTTATGCGTGTTATTTTATAATTTCCCACTTTTAGTTTTTAAAACGCGTAATTTGTTTTAGTAAGCATGCTACTTTTTTAATATTTATCACAGGTTTTTTAATATATATACTTGTGTTTATTTACCTTTATGATTAGATCTAAGGGTGGATTTTGATTGATGATTGTTTAGTGCCTAAGTTGATCTATGAAGTTTGCATGTATGTGTATATATCGATTTTGGTTAGTCGTTTGTTGGCCAAACAATCAAACCTTTGAACTCATGCCCTTGTTCTTAATTGTTTACACATTTGGGGCAATGTGGAGTTTAGGTTTGGGGGTATGGGCATGTTAACATCTATTTTGTAAATATTAGTTAGTTTGTTTCTTGTAGTTTCTTGTATATAATTCAAATTTTAATAAACTCTTTTTGGTGAACCAAACCTTTTTGAGCATAAGTGTTTACTACAATGCCTGTTCGTATATGCTAATGAGAAGTTTTTACTTGTTTTCATTGCTGAGTCTAGACTAGCTTTTTATCAATCTAAGATTCACTCTAGCAATGTGAGCATAGTCCCTTTCTCTAATGTTTTAACAAAAGGGACTCAGTACTCGTGTGTTTAGGATTAATAGTGGAGGCTACCCATGAATATTTGTGCCTTAGTGTTCATTTATGAAGGTATGTTTTTCCTAATCCTATACATTTTTCGAGGAAATTTTTGGATGATAGGATCTCATTACATCACTTGCATTGTTTGCCATAGAACATTCATTAAATGTGGATAACAAGTTAAATTCTTATTCCCATGGTAGACGAACTTCTAGATATGATATTATGAAGGCCTTGTTAGTATTTCATAATCAAATTACATACACCTACACACATCACCACTGTAAACCATGGATCTAAACTTTCACCATAGCCACATATTTTGTAGTCAGCCCAAGTGTTCAAAATTTAAGTTATTATTGTGCAAACTCTAGTTGAAACATCATGTACTGAGGCGTTTTGTAATATGTACAATAGATAATCTTTTAAAAAATTTATGTGTTTCAAAATATATCACTTAAAGCCTTGGGTCTTCAAATTATAGTTACTCAAAATAAGGGTAACAACCTAGCACATCAAAATATTACATAACAGAGCCTAGACGTTGTTACGAATGTGAAATGTTGAAGAAATTAGAGTTAAGTTTGAAGGAAATTTTTGCATAAACACTTTGGCTTGATTAGTATATTTCCATGTCACCTTACCATCACCACAATCATCTTTGGCCTAGTATTTTAGGGAAGAGTCCAATTGATCTTTTAGGAAGTCTATTTCAAGAATATGAGTTTTGATGTGCTCTACAACGTTCGTGGTATTCAATTCCTTCCTGAGAACGATTTACTTAAATAGTGCGCACAATATTCAATTCGCATATGTTAGAAAGTGAGTAAGCCTAGGACTAGTTGAAAAAAATAGAGAGAAATCTGGTGAGATTAGAGTCAAGGTGAATTACATCCGTAATTCTCGTGTGAGTAGTCTTGGATGTTGCTACATAAAGTGTGGGATTCATTTTTGTAAAATAAATCATTTGAATGACTTCATGATACTCTAGGCTCGGAAATTTCTACAAGTTTAGTTTCTCGTTCACACTCCAATCTTGGCATATCTTGGCATTGTTTTTATCTAAGGTTTCGCCCGTTTTGTTGGTTTACTTGAAGTAATTTTTGAATATATATATGGGTAGTTAATTTTCTTATTTCTAAATTTGCTCGAGGACGAGCAAAGCTTGGTTTTAATCGCTCAGAAGTATACATATTTTGAATGCCTAATCATTTACGTTTGTTACCATTTTGGGATATTTTAAGTGTTTATTAGCTTGTAGGGCATTCACATGAAAAGAAGGGATTTTTGGAAGAAAATAATAAATCTGCAAGTTCCATCTCCCAGATCCAAGTTTTAGAAGTTCTTTAGAGAGGACTGCGACATATCATTGCGACTTCAATATCAAATTCAAATTAGCAGTTGTTTTCCAGAGCCAACTGCGACAACAATCTACGAGTTCCATCTCATGGATCAAACTAGCAGAGCAACTCCAAAAGCTTCTGCTATCTCAAGCTGTGACCACCATCCAGCAGATCAGAAACAACTACATTAATCTGCGAGTTCCATCTCGCAGATCCAACTCACAGAACATTTTCAGACGATACTGCCAGTTCAAACTGCGAATTCTAACTAGCATAATTTAGTCGACTCTCAGATCTGCGAGTTTCACCTCGCTAGAATTGCCTAGAATTTCATTGCCATTAAAATCTGTGATGTCTAACTAGCATAAGTAACACTATGACATCATTCTGTAAGTTCCATCTCGTAGATTTGTCTTGAAGTTACTTGCCATGTTCAATGATTTTCTCTACCCATCACCTTACCTAAACTATCTTTATTAACCTAGTATATATATGTTATAATATCTTACATTTTAAGAGAGTGATGTATTAGTGTAAAATAGTGCTAGTAAAAGTTAGAGTATTCTAGGTGTTAAGAGTAGAAGTTCTCTTAGAAAGTAAACTAGTTCTTAGTTTTACTTGGACCTTGAAGCAACATTGAAGGAGATTGAAGGAAGAGATTGCAATAAAGTCAAGGATCATCCTTTGTAATTTTTTGTATCTCTCTCCCTCTTTCTTTTATAGTTAAAAACATCATGTGTAGCTAAACTCTTTGAGATGTGAGGGATATATGCTCATTTATTGTTAACCATGATCCAAGCCAATATAATATGTTTATCCATTCTATCTTGTTTATATATGTGTAATCAATGTATGAACTATACATTCAATGTGATCTTATTTACATTAATAGCATTTAATATGCATTATAAGTGGTTTGGTTCATAAATCATTTTGCTTGAATAAACATAACTTTTTAAATCACTTTCATATGGTGTAATTATTGATAATGCATGACAATGCTTGTTAATTTGTACTTTCCCTTTAGATTAAAGATTTCTCTATTCACCATCCTTTGACCTATTGAGTTGAGGAATTTTTGAAAATCTTTCTAAAATACCTTTTAAATTAGGGCCATATATTAGATAAATGGATGTTGTTTTAAAGTATTTGATTGAAGATCATGGCTAACACTTATGTTTTATCTTATTCCCTTGTGTCTCACTTTTAGTTAAACAATGTAAGATCATTTACTAGACATTTTTAGTTAATCAAAGTTATCTTCCAGATTAATTTCCACTACCTAAAGTTTCTCTGTGGGAACCATACCCTTACTTGTGTCTGCTATACTCGACAGCGATTCGTACACTTGCGAATGGTCAATCAAATTCGCACATTCCATTAAATTTTTAGTGTACCAGTAGTTTAGAGGTACGCTTAGAGTGCGTCAAAGACCCATTCTCAAGTGATGTTGAATGATGCAAGCTGGAGATGGGTTTTGGGTTTGAAGAGTTAAAAAAGCAATCTTTGTGCTTTCTATCACTAGGGGAGTTCTTTCTCTCACTTAGGATATGAATTTTTGAGCTTTATGTTGAAATGGGGACGAAGATAGAGTAATATATGACCTAAAATGAAACATCATCATTCTAAAAAAAATGATGCACAGTCCATGGGTATTGCACGAGTAAAAGACCTATGCACAACCCATGCAAGAGAAAAACCCGAGTTTACCATCCTTAGTGCACGGGTAGAGACCCATGCACAACCTATGCAGAAGAAACCTTCAAAAGTCTCAAAACACGACCAAACAATATCCAAACCTTTTGAATAATATATCATTGGAAAGGTATAAAAGTCTACTATCTTCTCATATTAACAAAACATGATTTGAATGATTTTAGAAATAATTATGGTCAAATGAACGACCAAATGTCAGATTTGGACAATAACTAGAATGCCCTAACTCATGGAAAAAACCATATGACCAAAAACCAAAACAAGAGAAGATTGTAACCTTCTCAAATGGTCACTCAACGCGCTAAACAACCACACCATCGTGCAATCGAGGACACAACCCAAACCACACTAAAATCTAGAAATAAAGTGTACTTATGAGTTGAGTCATAGATGCTACATAGACTTACAAATGAAAAGTAATATAAGAATGCATGAAAGCGTGTATGTGTGCGCCTAATCTCTTCAAAAATTAAAATCAAGTGATATACCTTTTAAAGCTCTTGATCTTGAAATCATGTAGATGCTTGGAAGCTTACCTTGGTAATCATCTAGAAGACCTAAGCTACTTATTACACAATCATCCCATATGTGTTATGTCTGAAATAAGTCAATCAGCAAAATAGAGGTTCTTACACATGTATAAGAGTTGAAACAAAACCCGCCAATTTCGCAATTCATTCATAGTATAGCTCACAAGTAGTCTCCATTATTTTCCTAAGCTAAACAAGAATAGAGGTCTCATCCACCTCAACATCAAAAGATTGGCACTATATAAACATATTTATAGTAATGCACGGAGCTAAAAGCATACATGATATGTCTTCACTGTAACTCAAACAAAAACAACTTAACAAAAATGGACTCTATTTCAAAAAAAAAATCAAAATTAACCGATTTGTGCAAAGATTTAATTTTTTTCTAAATTTAAGAAAAACACATATACGGAAATGTCCACACTCCCAAACCTAAACTGAACATTGTTCTCAATGATGCTTAACTCATAAAATATGGACAATGTTTTGCAAGATTGAGAGATAAGAACACATCATCAAAAACACAACAAACATAGTGTTATAAACATTAAGCACATGGGCAATTCTGCCCAACTCAACAACTATCCGCAAGAACTCCAATTTAAAAGGATTTACCTATTGTGGCTATGCATGCCGTTTCACTTTGGGGTTGTTGAGGTACAGTTAGGACTCAATTGTTCTCTTGAGTTGTGTAGCTCATCCGACCTAAAATTATTTTTTTCCTTGCACAAGCATAACTCAAATAACATAAAATGCATATGCTATATAAAAAAATAAGAAAAACAAAAATCCTAAACACAAAACTTAAGCTAAAATAGGAAACAACCAATGAATAGGCACCTCCCCAGCAACGGTGCCAATTTTGATACTCACTTTTTGTGTTGTTACAAAATTACGATTCAAAAGATATTTATAAAGTTGTTCCTAGGTAATGTGCTCTAAAGTTTGAAAAAATAGTAAAGTAGTAAGCGAGGGTATCGTCCATAGGGAGTTGTCAACTGCTGATCGTTTCATGTTTTAGTGATTATTAGCAATGTAAATAAAATGTGGATGTGGTAAGAGTGTTATGTGTGAAGTGTAAGCATATCGCATTGTGTGTGCGAAGGAATATAAATAAAAAGAATTCAAATAAAATAAAAGGAATATTGAGGGGTTACAATGGTGTTTAAAGTTACAAATAAAAGGGTAGATAGAAGAGATGCATAAGAATGATCACACAAGGTTCAATAGGTTTACCATATATAAGTGCACAAATAGTGATTGTTAGGCATTAAGAACATCCTATTAGTTAGAGGCTCGTTCTCACGATTAAAAAGTTTCAAAACCAAATCATCTCTTAAAGAATAACGAAATCAAATCATCACTCCCGAAAGGTCATGGATAGAGAAATTATGTCTTACGGTTAATGATCTATTAAGCATAAGAACCTACAGCCAACCTAAGACATTAAGCACTTCTAATTCAAGTTAAGGGCTTATTCTCTCAATTAAGAGATTCACAAACACAAATCACTCCCTAAAGGTCATGGATAGAGCAATTGTGTTTGTTGTCTTAACTCGGAGATATGAGGCCCAAATCACTCCCTAAAGGTCATGGCTAGAGAAATTGTGCCTTAAGTCCACATCATTAAGCATATTAATGTTGAGCCAAAACCTAATCTTTTAAAAGTCATTCATAGAACAAGTTTCACCCATTCTTGTAGAGATATGTGGTCAAGGTTATACCTGGATTGGTCCTCCATAGGCAACACCGAAACCCACAAACACTCTAACTCATCTAAGTAAGGCATTTACACGCATGCATATCAAGATAAGAGATTATCAATAAGAACTGTAAGGACCTCGAGTTCATGATTGACTTATTTTATGACAACATCACATTGGGAATGATTATACAATGGGTAGCTTAGGTCCTCGTTGGCAAGCTTCCAAGCACCTCCATGACTTCAAGAGCAAAAGGTATATTCACTTGACTTTGCCTCTTGAAGAGTTTAGGTGCACACACACATTTCATGCATGTTTTGTTTCATCTTAAATTTGTGTTGTCTATTGCTTATATGTGTGCATCATTTACACATTGTACACGCTCTTACTTGATGTTGTATCAACTCGCATTTATATCATATTTCTTATACGTTCATCCTTACTCACTGTCATACATGCACTTCCTTCGTAGCTTTAAGTGTAGTTTTGTATGGTGTTAATTCATTTTCTAATGTGTGATTGGAAATTCGTGCATGTACAATGGTGTGTTCTCTTTAGCGCGATAAGAGGCCTTCGATGTCTCTAGTACGCGGGTCTGTGTGGGGGTCCGTACCCGTGTAGTACTAACGTACAATTAACTGGTGGTGTGAACCTAGTGTTTTACACGACCTTATAGGCAACATGTGCACTGATGTGAACGTGTTATTGCTCGGGTAGCCACTCGCGCACTGGCCTAATTGAGTTTTCAAGAGTCTCGAATTTAAGGCACTACGTAGGCATAACTGCGGGTAGTATGTGGGTCCTACCAGCACATTGCACTGATTATGGGATAAAACTGACTTTTCCCATCAGCTCGTGTCTCCCACTATTTAAATCTCGTTATCTCTTCTTCATAACTTAATACTTTGAATAAAAAGAAACCCAAGAGAGATATAGACAGA
This sequence comes from Dipteronia dyeriana, assembly GCA_032871835.1. Classification (NCBI taxonomy): domain Eukaryota; kingdom Viridiplantae; phylum Streptophyta; class Magnoliopsida; order Sapindales; family Sapindaceae; genus Dipteronia; species Dipteronia dyeriana. The sequence continues at coordinate 30,954,371 of CM065299.1, forward strand.
GTCTAGGAGAGAGAGATTCATATGAGTTTTATTAACTCTCCAAACCCAAAACCCATCTCTATCTTGCATCATTCATTATCATTTGAGCATGGGTGTTCATGGTTTCATGACTAGGTAAGCTACAACTACATTAAAGTTCATTTATTGTTGTCTGATAGATACATTATGTACCGATTTTATGCTCCTCATTCTTAGCTTTTGTTCTCGATTTCGAGTGTTTTTATGTATATAATATGTGTTTGAGCCTTGTGTAGGTTCTTTTCTCTAAAGTTAGGTGTTTGAGCTTAAAGAAAAGCTTTTAATGTTAAAAGGAAGAAAATCAGCTTAAATTGTGATTTAAACGGGGACTACGTGCTCCAACTGTGAGTTCTACCTCGCAGATCTAAGTCGTAGATGTTTCCCAAGGAGAACTGCTACTTCAAACTGTGACATCAACCAGATGGACCAAGTAGTAGGTAGTTTACAAATGAGGCTACGAGTTAAGACTGTAAGTTCTACCTCGTAGATCAATGTCGCAGATGTCTCCCAGTATGCTAGTAGATGTAGATCTGCTACCTCAGACAGCGAGTGCTAACTTACAGGTCCAAGTCATAGATGTAAGCTTGAGGAAACTGCTACTTTAGACTGCGAGTTTAATCAAGGAGAAACAAGGTGACTACCAGATCTACAAGTTCCAACTCGCAGATACACCTCGCTGAAGTTGAATAGAACCTACTGCCATATAGATTTGTCAGTTACAACCAGCAGAGCTATATCTGCGACTTCAAATTATGAGTTCCAACTCGTAGATTTGTGGTGGAATAACTTTATCCACTTACAGATCAAGATATTTTTAGGAGCAAACTTGACTTTTCACACCTAATTGGTGCCCTAACCTTCAAACACTATAAATATACCACTTTATTGGTCATTAAATATAAATATCTCTTCCAATATCCAATCTTGGATAGACACCAACACTTTCTCTTGTTCTTCAACACCACAAAAGAGAGAGAAGCTTAAAAAACTTCATGGAGGATTCTCTTCCATGGATGTCTTTCCACCACCGCCTCTAAGCTTCATCCATCCATCTTTGAAGTAGATTCAAGAAGAAAGGAGAGCAAACAAAATAGATATCTTGGTTATCTATAAACTCTTCTATTTGTTTTATTTCTTATTTCTTTTTTATGTAATCCCCAATAGGGAATTTTTGTAAATCAACACTTGGCTTTTCATATATGGTATTTACTTAGAATCAACTTGGATCTTGACTTTATTCTTTGAGCTTTTGCTATATCTCTCTCTTTTTGACATGTATGTTGGTGAATGAGTAGAAATTATTAAGTTTTACATATGTGAGACTTTAGATTGATATAAATGATGTAGTGTAACTTAGTGTATCACTCTTGTTTGTATGTTGGTGAAGAAAGGGAATCGATATGTACGAATTGAATTGAGTGAAAGAGCACATCTGTGTTCCAGTTCATTAACTGTGAATGGATATTTATTGTCAACTCTTGAATAGAGGCAACTTGATTTATGCGTGCTTATGCTAGATTAGGTTGTTTGGTGTATTGTTCATGTGCTTAGTAGGTCTAGACCTAGACACAATTGCTTATTACATGCCTTTAGTTAAGTGATGTGATTTGATTTCGGTATTCCTTAAGCAACAAATGATTCGTATCAATAGAAGATTTGGTTTCGGAATCCTTAATCAAGAGAACTAGCCCTTGAATCCTTTTGAATGATGCTTGAATGTTTATTATCAACATTGACTAGCTTGTGTGTTTGGTGAACTTATGTACCTATAGTAACCACTATGTTGCATCTCTCCAAGCCACATTTATTTTCGTAGCTAAGGTGTCTTGCCTTTAGGAGTAGATTAATTTTAATTGCTTTGTAGTGTAATTGACTAGAAAGGCAAGCACCCAGATACATTTCTATCCTTAGTGTAATTTAATTTAGTTTAGTTAATTTACACCTCACACTCCATCTGCATTATGTATACACTTCACACACACACCATTCTCACCATTTCCATGTTCAATTTACATCGCTTTCAATAATACTTTAGCTAGAGACAGTTATATGGATTCCACCTCTCTATGGATGATACTCTCGCTTACCACTTTACTAAGTTTTCAAACATTAGACCATATTGCATAGGAACAACTTTATAGATATCTTTTGAACCACAATTTGGTAACGACACAAAAAAAATGAATGTCAATGTTCTTACTCTAGATTAGGTATTTATTGCTTGATTAAGTACCTAGACTCTATTTATTGTATATATTTATGAGCCTTAATTGCATGATTGGGTTTGTTTGTTGATAGCTATGATTTAGGACATTATTGCCTTCTAGCTAAGTTTATGCTTTGCATTTAAATATTATTACTTATACCTCATTGGTTGCATTTATTACTTGCAAAATTATTGCCCTTAATTATATGTTGCGATAACTTGTTTTGATTGGACTTTATTTACAATTAGGTCTTTAGATTTTATCTACATCTAATTGAGTCCTTATATATGGACATATAAGCATTGTTGATAACTAGGATGTTGTATTGCATTATCTACATCTAGTTAGGCATTGTATGTTTGGTCTAGCATATCTTTCATTGAGCACTCATTGATTGTTCACTTAGACCGTATACTCTTCATAGAGTCAAAGTATTGTGGCTTCTAGGTGAAATTGCACAAGAAAGTCAAAGCTTGCAACCAAGGGTGGGTCGGCAAGCAATTGGTCAAGTGCCGCTATAAAAGGCCTCGATGGGTAGAGTATAAGGTGCTCACACCAAGCGTAGTATATCAAAGATATCAGTAAGGATTGAACCAAGAGTGGCAAGTGGTATTGCCCACAGCCTAAGGTTGTCGAGAGTGAGAGTCCAAGTATCACTTAAGGGAGTAACCTTTTATTCATATAGTGGATTTCTGTGATCGTGTATGGCTAGCAGAATAGCCAATAGTTTTTTTCCATTTGGAGGGTTTCCACGTATATATCAAGTGGTCTTTATATTGCCGCACTTTATGTTGGGTGAATCTTTAACATTGACTAATCAAGAAAATTTAATTTTTGACTTGATTAAAACCAATTCACCTCCTCCCCCCTCTAGGTTAGGATAGACGCATGTTTTAATGTTTATTTTCAATAATAAAAATGAATCAAAGCCCAAATTAATATAAAAACAACCAACATATATTAAAAACAATTCAGTTTACAAATATTCCCAAGTGAGGATTACACAATCAAGAAAACATGAAATACAAAGAGAATGAGTTTAAAGGAGACAATCCTTGAAGAAATCTCTCTAAGTACTCTATGAATCCCTAGCTCAAAATTGGTCATATACCACTTCTATCCCCATGCAATCAACTCTCAAAAGTGGTGGAGGATGTGTAGAAATGGTGGTGTAGAGACATCGATGGAGGAAAACCTCCATGGATGCTCTTGGACGCTTTTCTCTCTCTTTTGAAATGAAGAAGATGAAGTTGGTGTTTGGTGCGTGTTGCCCAGCTTGAAGAGAAGAGGAGAAGTGGTGTATTTATAGTTAAGGAAAGGTTGAGGACGAATTATGGTGCAAAATGACACATTTGCCCCTAAAAAATGGCTTAACACGATTTTTCACAGTCTGGTATCAGGTGTGCCACAGTCTAGGTCGACACGGCACACTGGTGACAGTAATTTTTTAGGTTTAAGTACCACGATCAAGAAAAATGGTGTCGGTGCCGTGACAATAGGGAAACTCATGAGGTGGAAGCGGAAAAGGGGTTTAGTATAATTATAAAAAAAATCCTTTAAAAGAATGAACCTTAAATCTTGATTAATTAACATATAATAAAGTATCGTACCTTTTTCTCATGACGATTGAAGTTGTGCCCAATTGAATTCGTAAGATCTTTCAATCCAAGGACGAATGTGAATCACCTAGGAGTGTGGGCCCCCTTTATTTGAATTGTATACCTAAGGATGGAAGCAAACAAAATCTTTTACTTTTGTTAGTCACAATAATCCACCTAGAGAAACCCCAAGAACGTTTGGTCATTTGTAAATTATCAATCTATTTTATTGAAACTCGTGTGAACCTGATTCAATTCCTATACACAAAACCCTTTTGATGTAAAGGACACTAGTACACTATCAAAAATAAAAGCGTTACGTCTTTTCTCTATGCTTGGCCGAATTCTACACACACCTATCATAGAGTTGGACGAATTTATAAGCAACAATCGAATTTTCTTCACTCAAAATTCTAAGGTTGCAAAACCTCTCTTGGATTTCTTATGGCTTGGCCAAATTCTACATACCAATATATATATAGGTGTCCAAATCCTCTCCTAAGGAGGATTTACTTGCTGGGTAAGAATCCTCTCTCCGGGTAGATTTACTTTGTGGCCAATAATCCTCACTCACCAAGACTTCTATTCCAACTCAATAGTGTATTTATCCAATAACCAATTATTGAATATAAATTAAATTGTGACTTTATCAAAAACTTTCTAATTTGACCAATAGTCAATTAGAGTTTTGGTAGATATCAAATACTTCCTAATTTGACTTGATAAATAAATTCTTTTTATTTATCTACTTATCAAATAAAGTTTGATATTATCATACTACCAACAATAGTATGACACTAGAAGACCTTCTCCTACTAGAAAAAAGATTTTATCTTTTAATTAAATATTTAATTAATTTCCATTTAATTAAGTAATAAAATAAAAACAATATATTAGGCTATTTTATAAGCCATAGCTTCCCAAGCCTATACATGAGCCATATATTGTTTTTTCATTTTATTAAATCCAACGGACTTTAATAAATAAAAAAGTCCACATATGAACTAGACTCATTCTTACTAAAAAAAAACAAGATCACATACCTAAAATTAATACATTGATATAATTTAAACAGCCCATTTAAATAAAATGTGCAAATTATATTCTTAATGTATTGATAGAAGGTTAATCGCACCCCTTTAGGGCCGCCCAAGGATTCCCACATTCTTGGCCGCCCATTCTAGGTATCTTGAAGTGTTCCAGCGTGTCTTGATCACACATGACCGCACCTCTCCAAAGCTTTTGGAATCCGAAATCCAAAACAATTCTAAATGGACCCAGAAAATGGTCCGGTAGAATATATCAAGTGATCCATGCAAGTTCACGTGAATTGAGGAGATTGGCGAGCTATCTAAATTTATGCTCCAATAGACATAACATAATCATAATCAACAAATGATTCACTTAGGTTCGATCTATTAATTTTAGTTCATTCGACTAAAGAACTAAAATTGAACTCTTAAATAAAGATAGAATAAGTTAAAGTTCCTCATTCATACCCTAGACATTCTCAATGGAGATAGTGTATCCCCGTGAAGAATACTAGTAATCTCTAAGAGCTCATAGACTGACAATAGCTCTCCTAGTTACCATAGTTACTCATATGACCACATTTTGAACTTAGATATTTTGACTTATCCAGAAGCCAAATTTCAATAGACACTATTGAAAACTTAACGTTAATATTTAATATCCAATACCTCAAAACATCCATATGATAATATTCTACTCATATTTGATAAATGGAGCCATGATATCCATATACATAAATGAAGTCCTTTATCGATTAACAAATGAATACCACCAAACTATCGAGGATAGACTATGCTATATAATCGTACTCATTGATAGCTCAAACGATAACACTAGCAACCATAATTCCATCATTTATCTCAGGATTGAGATAGACTATCCGATTGTCGTGAGGTGAAAACTTGTATCCATTAACTGTTCTAGATAAAGTATTTCACTGTGATTCTATTCAATACACCTAGTGCACTAGATTCTTTTACCCAAAGGCACTACACTTTGATGATTTTAGACTCAACATAACACATTTGATCCCACTCAAATGCTAGCAAAAGAATCTACAACTTTGACACGATAAAGGCATCCAACCTTTATCTTAAACTGTGAATATTGTTCAAGACGAACTAAAGAATTGTGTCTACCTCATACATATTCAGATGTATGAACAATTCTTCTTTTCTCAATGTCTTTTGACCTTATGATTATTTACTATTGACAATTATAATAATTAAACTATATATGCTATAAGATTTGTTAAACTAGAAATAACTTCATTAATATGAAAAGATTGTCAAATACATTATTACACTCTTTCTATTAAGCATAATCCTAACAATCTCTCACTTGCACTACAGCAAATGTGTCATATCTCTTATCCCCATATTCTCTAGGTGCCCATCAAAACTCTTTTGCGGAAGAGCCTTTGTGAAAGGATCTGCTAGATTTTCTACTGACACGATCTTTGTTATCGTCATGTCTCCCCTTTGTACAATTTCCCTCAGAAGATGATACTTTCTTTCAATGTGTTTCTCTCTCTTATGACTTCTTGGTTCTCTCAAATTAGCCACTGCTTCACTATTGTAACAATAGATAGTGATCTGCTTATTCGCATCAGGAACCACTTCCAAGTCAATCAAGAATTGGTAGAGCCAGACAGCCTCTTTAACAGTTTCTCATGCCGAAACATTCTTAGCTTCCATGGTGGAATCAGCCATACAAGATTTCTTGATACTCCTCTAGATGACTGCCCCTCCTCCAAAAATAAACACAGATCCAGATGCTGATTTTTTGATGCCAAAATTCGATTGGAAATCAGAATCCGTACACCCAACGGGAATTAAATCCCTCCAGAGTACACATGCATATAATCTCTCGTTCTCATGAGATACTTGAAAACATGTTTGACTGTCGTCCAGTGATCAGGACCAGATTTCGATTAAAACCTGTTAACTATGCTATCAACAAAATAAATATCTACTCTAGTGCAGAGCATTGCAGACATGAAACTAACCCTACTCATGAATTGCTCTTCATGCTCATTCTTAGGAGCTTGTTCCTTAGAAATTTTGATTCCATGTACCTTTCTTGGAATCTTGCATGGAAAAACTAGTCAAGATTTTATCTATGTATGAAGCATGGGATAATGTAATCATTCTATTCTTCCTATCCCTTATTACTTGATCCCAAGAATATAACTTGTTTCTCCTAAGTCCCTCATATCAAACTGTTTTGCTAACCATTCTTTCAATGATGTCAATACACCTACATCATTTTAGATGAGTAGCATATCATCAACCTAAAGAACTAGGAAAACCAACTTGTTATCTCTGATCTTTTTGTATAAATAGGGTTCGTCAAGGTTTTTAATAAATCCAAAACTTTTCACAGCTTGATCTTATGTTTTAGGATCTAGATGCTTGCTTCAATCCATATATAGATCCTTGCAATTTGCAAACCTTTTCATGTTGGCCCCTTTCAATGAATCCTTCTTATTGCATCATATAGATGCTTTCGTCAAGACTTCCATTAAGGAAAGCTGTCTTGACATCCATTTACCAAATATCTAGGTCTAGAGATGCCGCAATGGATAAGAGTATCCTAATGGATTTAAGCATGGCCATAGGAGATAAGGTTTTCTCATAATCTATACCTTCCTTATGTGTGTAACCTTTAGTTACCAATCTAGCTATAAAGGTTTCTACCTTTCCATCCATTCCTCTCTTTCTTTTGTAAACCCGCTAGCTCCCAATGGGTTTAATCCCTTTAGACAAGTCCACAAGAGACCAGACTTTGTTTTTTAACATAGATTCAAATTTGGATTGCAATGACTTTTGCCAATGGTGACAATCAATATCTTCCACGATTTCCTTATACGTGCAGGGATCATCGACATCCAGGAGATTTTCTAATGATTCTCTTAGACCACTGTATCTCTCAGGTTGTCTACTAACCCTCCCACTACAATGAGGAATGGTAGGTTGTTGATCTTGTATTGGTTTGAAACTTACAATTGGGATAGGTTTTGAAACCTCTTGTGGAATTGTTATCTCTTGAAAGCTCATTCAAGACAATTCTACTTCTAGGCACAAAATTATTCATATAGTCCTCTTCTAGAAATTTGGCACTTGTCGAAACAAATACTATAAGATTTGAAGGACTACAGAAATAATATCTTTTTGTTCCTTTTGGATACCGTATAAATATGTATGTTTCTGAACGAGACTCTATCTTTTCTTTTTTCCTTTTAACACAAGCGTAGGACATCAAAATATCATTAAGTGTTATAGACTAGGCTTTCGTCCAGTCCACAACACATACGGTGTTTTTAGGAATCGACTTAGATGGTACATCGTTTAGAATATCCATAGCAGTTTGTAAAACATATCCCCAAAAAGAATAAGGAAATGTTGAATAACTCAACATAGACCTAACCATGTCCAAAAGAGTTCTTTTTCTCGTTTCTGCCACCCCATTTTATTGAGGTGTACCTGGCATAGTAAACCGAGAAATTATCCCATTATTAATAAGTTATTGCTAAAACTCACAAAATAAATATTCTCCACCACAATCAGACTTCAAGATTTTTATGTGTTTCTCAAGTTGATTTTCTACTTCATCTTTAAATGCTTTGAACATGTCAAAAGCATCTGACTTATGTCTCATGAGATACACATAGCCAAATCTTGAGTAATCATCCAATAAAGTGATGAAGTACTCATATCTACCTCTAGCTTGAGTGCTCATAGGACCACACACACCAGTGTGTATTAATCCTAAACATTCAGTGACTCTTGTGCCTTTGGTCATGAATGACCTTTTGGTCATCTTACCTTCTAAACAAAATGCACAATTTAGTTGATCATCAACCTTTAAGTCACTTAAAGATCCATCACAATCTTTAGATCCTGTCAAGATTAATTTGACCTAGGCGCAAATGTCATATGTAAGTTTCATCTTTTGAAAATTTCACTCTTTTGTGATTAGGTTCTGTTGATTCCATGTCTAACAAGTGAGAGATATTGCTATGCAAATAGAATAAACAATTTTACAATGTACCTTTGCATATAAATTTGTTATTTCTACTAATAATAAAACCTTTAATAAAAGTAACCGAATATCCAAATTTATTTAAACAAAAAATTGAAATTAAATTCCTCTTATATTAAGGTACGTAATAAACTTCTATTAGATCTAAATGCCTATAAAAATCTAAATTAATTCTTATATCTCCCACTATACTGGAAGACACCAACGCTTCGTTGCCTAAACACAAATTGAATTCATTCACATTAAGCCTTTTCTTTTCTTCAAACCCCTGTAAGGAATAACAAACATGATTAATGGCTCTAGAGTTTATGATCCAAGAATCTATAGAATCTGCCAGAAAACATGTTTCAAGATAATTAATATTGCCTTCTTTGTTCTTGTCCTGAGACTTTAGACAATTTCTTTTCCAATGTCCCTTTTCACCACAAAGGAAACACTTCACTTTGATCTTGGTTACTTTATTAGTCTCTTTCTTGGTAGGTCTAAGTTGCTTTTTCTTCTGTTTTTTCTAGACCTTCTTACGGGTCTTAACAGTAGCAACTTTACCTACCGTATGAATCTCTTGTCCCTTGATTTTCACAAGGATTTTTTCAACGCTTCTTACATCTTGCATCAGGCCCTGCAATGTGTATTTCTTATTGTTCAAGGTGTAGTCTATTCTGAACTGATCAAAGGAATCCAACAGTGAGTTGACAATCATGTAAATTTTCATCTCACCATATATCTCAGCACCATTGAGTTCAACAATATTGAGATGTGATATGACTTTCATCATGTGATCTTTCACAGTCTGTCCAGGTTTAATCTTAAGATTCATGAAAGTAGTCACTGCCCCTCTCTTAGTCGTCATGGAATTCATAGCAAACATCTCTTCTAGAGACATCATTATATCGACCGCAGTCTTCATTCCTTCATGTTATTGTTGCAACACGTCGGAGATGGTAGCCGTAATGTAACATTTGGCTATCTCATCTGAAGTCTTCCATTTCTGATATTCATCTCTTTGCTCCTCAGTAGATTAATTAGTAGAAGTTGGTGGTTTAGGGGTATACAAAATAGACTTATGCTTTTCAGCTTGCAGCAACCTTTTCATGTGACATAATTATCATCAGTAAAAGTATTATCTTTTAAGATGTTGATTAGAGATGGGGTCATGATTTCTTTATAATAAAAAAAATTATATAAGCAAACAATCATGATAAAGCACTTTCGAATATTTATCTTGAATTAAATTAAATAATTTAATCATAAAATTCAACGGTAATCCAACACCCATAAATGTCACGCCTCATTTGGGAGTTCGCAACAGCTACTAGTTGGACTAGGTCCCACCTAATCATTAACATAACAACCAGCGTTCTCAATTTTAGCCTTGCAATTTTATTAACAAGAACTCTTGGGAGGATATTAATAAAATCACATTGTGTGTGTTACCAAGTTATTGACCTTCAATATATTCCCTCACAAATATCCCTCCTTTGATAGTAAACATCATTTGAGTCAATTGTCTAGTGTATCCTTGTAAGAAAGTATCCTGCTAAATTCCACTCATGAATACCCCTTAGGGGGTTAATGCATGAAACATAAAGCTCAACTAAACTTGGAGGCCATAGGCATTCCAAATATCTTCTCCCACTCAATTTTTTAAGGCGTGTGATTGAATTACATAGAATGATTTACCAAGTTATCTAGATGTCAATTAGATACCTATAACAATTCAATGAATGTTCATAACAAAATAGATATATGAGTGGCACTCTTATTCTATATAACATGTTATCAAACATTGACAAACATTGCAATATTTATGGAAAAATAAATAGCCACAATTTTGGTCCGTCATAGAAAAACAAGTAAATTACATTTGTTTGAAATACAAAGCCCTAAACTAACTTGGCGAACAAGTTATCAAGCGGCCACCGTCCAAAGGTCTCACGTCTAGGCACTTGCGGGCCCGAACCCTTCTGCAGTTACTCCGGGATACTCCATTGCTACTTTTTCTTCTTCGAATTCTTCAATTTTTTGATTCTTCAAAGATTGAATATATTTCAACAGATTTTTTTATTGCAACAATAAAATTTTAAAAAAACTTATCAACAACTAAGAAGGAAATTATGGCGATGATAGACCACCCTTCTTGTTACAATTCCAAAACAAAAATACATTTAAATTCTAGGACCAAAATTGAGCAATAACAAATCACATTTTGAAAACAAATATATATCCATACATTCCAATGTAAATATATGTATGAATACCTAGAGTGCCATCTCTTTATAAAACATACATATTTACAATAATAAAAAAATAGATTCACGTAATATGCATCAATTAATTAAGGGTACAATCAGGCTCTAATACCAATTGTAGGGAAAATCGTGCGGCGGAAACGGAAAAGGGGTTTGGTATATTTCAAAATAAAATACTTTAAAAGAATAAACCTAAACCCTTGATTAATTAACATATAATAAAGTATCGTACATTTTTCTTGTGAAGATTGAAGTTACGCCGAATTTAACCCACAAGATCTTTCAATCCAATCACAAACGTGAATCACCTAGGAGTGTGGGCTCCTTTTCTTTGAATCGTATATCTGAGGATGGAAACAAACAAAATCTCTTAGTTTTTGTTAGTCACAATAATCCTCCTAGAGAAAACCCAAGAACGTTTGGTCACTTATGAATTATCAATCTATTTGGTTGAAACTCGTATGAACCCGATTCGATTTTTATACACAATACCCTTTTGATGTAAATGATACTAGTGCACTATCGAAAACAAAAGTGCTCCCTCTTTTCTCTATGCTTGACCGAATTCTACACACACCTATCTAAGAGTTGAACGAATTTATCTAGAGCAATAACCAATTTTCTTCACTCAAAATTCTAAGGTTCCAAAACCTCTCTTGGCCGAAATCTTTCTTGGATTTTTTATGACTTGGCTGAATTCTACAAAGCCATATATATTGGTGTCCAAATCCTCTCCTAATGAGGATTTACTTGGTGGGTAAAAATCCTCTCTCTAGGTGGATTTACTTTGTGGCCAAGAATTTTCACTCAAAGAAAAATTCTTTTCTACACCAAGACTCATATTCCAACTCAATAGTGTATTTATCCAATAACCAATTATTGAATATAAATCAAATTGTGACTTTATCAAAAACTTTCTAATTTGACCAATAGTCAATTAGAGTTTTGGTAGATATCAAATACTTCCTGATTTGACTTGATAAATAAATTATTTTTATTTATCTACTTATCAAATAAAGTATTTGATACTATCATACTACCAACAATAGTATGACACTAGGAGACATTCTCCTACTAGGAAAAAGATTTTATCTTTTATTTAAATAATTAAAGAATTAAATAATTAATTAGTTTTCACTTAATTAAATAATAAAATAAAATTAATATATTAGGCTATTTTATAAGCCCTAGCCGCACAAGCCAATACATGAGTCAAATATTTTTTTTTCCATTTTATTAAATCCACTGGACTTTAATAAAAAAATTCCACATGTGAACTAGACCCATCCTTACAAAAAAAGGAACAAGACCACATGCTTTAAATTAATACATTGATATAATTTAAACAATCCATTTAATTAAAATGTGTAAATTATATTCTTAATGTATTGATAGAATGTTATTCGCACCCCTATAGGGCCGCCCAAGGATTCCCACATCCTTGGCCTCCCATTCCAGGTATCTTAAAGAGTTTTCGCATGTCTTGATCACACATGACTGCACCTCTCCAAAGCTTTGGGATTCCAAAATCCAAAATAATTCTATATGGACCCAAAATATGGTCTGGTAAAATATATCAAGTGATCCATGCAAGTTCACGTGAATTAGGGATCTTGGCAGGCTATCTAAATTTAAGCTCCAATAGATATAACCTAATCACAATCAACATATGATTCACTTAGGTTCGATCTATTACTTTTAGTTCATTCCACTAAAGAACTAAAATTGAACTCTTAAATAAATATAGAAGAAGTTAATGTTTCTCATTCATACTCTAGACAACCTCAATAGAGATAGTGTATCCTCGTGAAGAATAACACTAATCGCCAAGAGCTCATAGACAGCCTATAGCTCTCATAGTAACCATATTTACTCTTATGACCACATTTTGAAATTGGATATTTTGACTTTTCTAGAAGCCGTATTTCAATAGACACTATTGAAAACTTAACGTTAAGATTTAATATCCAATACCTCAAAACATCCGATGGAGCCACGATGTCCATATGTATAAATCAAGTCCTCTATCGATTAACAAATGAATACCACCAAACTATCGAGGATAGACTATGCTATATAATCGTACTCATTAATAGCTTAAATGATAATGTTTGCAACCATAAGTCCATCATTTATCTCAGGATTGTGATAGATTCTCTGATTGTCTTCAAGTGAAATCTCTTATTCATTGACGGTTCTAGATAAAGTATTTCACTTTCATCCTATTCAATGCATTTAATGCACTAGATTTTTTTGTCCAAAGACACTACACTTTGATGATTTTAGACTTATCATAACATATTTGATCCCACAAAAATGCTAGCAAAAGAATTTACAACTTTAACAAGGTAAAGGCGCCAAACCTTTATCTTAAGTCATGAATATTGTTCAAGACTAACTAAAGAATTGTGTCTACCTCATACATATCCAGATGTACGAACAATTCTTCTTTTCTCATTGTCTTTTGACCTTATGATTATTTACTTTTAATAATTATAATAATTAAAGTATAAATGCTTTAAGATTTGTTAAACTAGAAATCACTTTATTAATATGAAAAGATTGACAAATACATTCTTAAACTTTTGTTGTTGAGCATAAACCCAATAGCGACATAGTTTCTAGCATCCCGCACTATTACGAAAAGGCACATATCTTCCTTTAGAAAACCCGAAATTAGTATCTGTAAAAACTAATAGAAAGTAGACTTCTGGGAATTTCTAAAAATAGGTGGTAAGAAACCCAGTTCATTCAAATGAGTTAATATAGGCCCCAGAAAATTGAGTGTTCTACCTAGGTACTTTACAATTTAAGTCCATTAACTTTTAGAAAACAGAGTTGACCTATGTCACGGTCTCTATGTCGCCTTCTAGCTCAAAGATGGATCTATCGCGGGACAAATGTTTGCTTGCCGTGGTTGACCATGAATCATATCACAGTTTGGGTAAACATCGAGGCCGTGACAACTCTATATGGCTTCCATTCTTGAATTGTTTTTGCTCATTTTGACTTCCTAAACTTGACTTTAAGCTCAAAACCTTACTGTCGGGAATAAGTACCTACACAAGGCTCAACAAAAACATTATATACAAAAATATGATCGAAGATGAGAACAAACGATAGGAAATGTGGACCTCAAATAGGTATAAATATGGTTCGATCACACATGGCGAGGCTGTGTCATTTGTGACACGTTGTCCATTCCCACTCTAACATGTGGCGTGGAAGAGTCAGTTAAAGAAAACGGTCGATGGTTTCTAGCCACTGGTGATGGTTCCAATGATCGCAAAGGTTTTTGGTGATTTTGGTTACCGGTGTGGTCCGATCACCACGTCATCCCTAACACAACGTTTCTAACCAAACGGTTTTCTATACCGGTTCACTGGACGAACCAATTTTCGAGACCAGTTCATCGGTTAGACTGGTTACTAGCACCATTTTTCAGTTGTCGGTCAATTTTTCTACTGACTTTTCCGGCTTCCAAATAGGTTATGTTACGGCAGCGCATAAGCAGTTTTTTAACCACATTAAGCATCTTTCCGGTCACCGATGGCGGTTTTCCGACAAAAAAAAATCTTTATTTTATTATATAGTTAATTTTAGTTTTTAAATTTTTAAATTTATTTAATAATTCCTTTAATTTAGTTCGCTCTAATGGGAGCTAAATTATTGCCCTACAAATCCTAGACTCAGATTTTCAGAGACAAATTTAGATACGGTTCACGTCGCGACTTCTATTCACGATTTTCAAGTCGGATATTGGTGACAGTCTCCGGTGTAATTTTTGGCACGGATTTTAGAGGTAGATTTATACATGATTTTCGATGATAGTTTTCGGTGTGACTTCCGATGACGGTTTCCAGAACTGATTCTTGTGATTGTTTCGGGTTATGGTTTCTGGCACAGATTTCAGTGATGGTTTCTGATACGGTTTCTAATGATAGTTTCTGGCATGGCTTCCAATGATAGTTTTTGAAATAATTTTTTGTGACGATTTCTGACACGGATTAAAGTGACCGATACTGATGCCGTTTCGGTATGGTTTTTGATTTGTGTTTTTGGTACGGTTTATGGTGACAGCTTTCGATATGGATTCTAATGATGGTTTTTGGTGGTTTTTTGGGCTACCGTTGAAGTTTCCAGCATGAATTTCAGTATTGGTTTTTGACGGTAATGGAATTTTCATACGAAAATTTGGCCTCCGAAATTTGGCTTGAGTGTGTTAGCCATATCTAATGAAAAGCCTTTGATTATAATTCTCTATCATATTAATTATTCAATCAAGAATAAGTAATTTCATTAGAATGTACATCGAAAATGTACAAGGTAATTAAAAGACAAATTTTTCTAAGTGACTTAGAACATTTTTGAGATAAATCTGTATCATCTCACATCTTAATGGAAGAGATTTCGTGAATCTTAATATGATATACGGCCGCAGTCAATTTGGACTCAAACTTTTTATGTGGAAAGATGCAGTAAATAGTCTTTTAATGAAATTTCTCGAAAAAGTTAATAGATCATGAGGTTGAAAAAGCTAGAGTAAGGTACCACGATGTATTTTGGTTAGATAGCGTGTGAACTAGAAATTATACAAGAAAGCTACATTCTTAGAAATGTGAAGCGTTCTACTACATCCGCAACGAATATTGATAGGTCTAGGCACATGAGTTATTACACATGTGAAAGTGGACAAAGATTTGAGAAAATGACAAATTAAAAGTTGGGAAGACTTAGAGAGTCTTTCTCGGTGGTGATCGATATGAATATGAGAAGTAAGAATGAATAGCATGCAAAGTCTTGTATTTTAGAAAGCATTAATATTCTATAAACCGTTCTCTAGGAAATAATTTTGGTTTATTTGCTTTGTAGTAAGAATTAGTTTGACTCATAAAACATTTCTAGGAACTTGTGTATTATATTCTTCTGTTACTTATGATCACCTATTTTGGGAATTCTAAATTGTTCAGTTCAATATTAGAATTAGATATTTGTGCAAAGTATTGAATTTATGAAGATTATTTTTTGGCAACGGGTGGCAATTAGGCGATTTGACAATTTTTTTCGATTTTGTACCTTTAATTGTTTCATCATTTTTTTCGATTTATGTTTGCAGCAAAATTAAATGTGTATATTTTTAAGAAGTTAATATGCTTGCATAGTAGATTGTATGTCTCTACATAGATTAGCATAAGATATATATTATATATCTATAATATTATGTCCAATTCGATTGTGATAAACTAAATCGTGTAATCTAGGAAATAGATACAATAAGGTTTAGTGTATTTTGAGAGTAAGAAGCTCTTGATATTAAAACATGAATCATGATTGAACCTCAGCATAGTACTTATTTTTAACATACAAAATGTGAAGGCTTATCAAACTAGAAGTTTAAATACTTGCATTATGATGTGGAATATCTTAAATAGTAGCCTCACATGTGTGTTTTATATTTACAATAGGATTTAAGTAAAGTGATTTACCATTGAAAATTTTGATTGAAGCGCAATTTTATTAGTATTTTGAGTACTAAAATTTTCGTAAGTACGATATCAAGTTTTGAGTACTTATAAGAAGTGCTAAAATTAGTAGCACCCTCTAATAAGGATATAAAAAATGATACACCGACTAAACGATCTGATCTCTTTTGATGGTTAGAATATATAAAATTAATCTGATAAGTATTGATCACGTCATTTCGGTTATAGAAGATGAGTGCTTAGAGGCGGCTTAGACTTCTAGCCAATTTTATATGAAAGATCTCAACTTGTACAAAGCTTTTAGTGTTTAGCAAATTAGTCGAAATAGATATTTCTAACAGGGGAAGAGAATCTAGTCATAGCCACTTAATCTTAGATTAGAATATGCAACAAGTTGAGGGATAATGAATCGAGGAAGGACAAAACTAAAATAGCTTGTAGCATTTATGACAAGCTAGGTCATTTTCACTCAAAAAATGCATTGAGTAGAAAAAAGTAAAACCCAAACTCAAGAATTTGTTAAGTTATGCTTAAATTTTCGACTAGGTATTTTCTTTTTGAATCTCGTTCTTTGTGGACTGTAGATAAGTGAAGATATACCATCCAAGAAGAAATAGTAAAGCATTCGTTGAGTAAAGTTAGATTATTAAAGACAAGATGTATATGTGTTAGAACAATTTTGGAGTTAAATACCTACAAACTGCGTTTTCATGGCTGCTTAAAAATTTATACTCCGTGATGTTCCATTACACACCTGAGATCTAACTAGGTGTTAGCGTCTGTGGTTGTCCTCATTGATTCAGGTTATCGTTAATAATCGTGATAGTTATATGCATATTATTTTAGCAAATTATATTTATATAGTACTTGATAGTTGTTTAATGGTTTTATAGTATTATACGTCAGTAGGGACAGTTAAAATTTTTTGTTTGGTTTTCAATCATTACAATAGTGATGATGCTGATATTTCGGCATGCTAGATTAAGTCATGTTAAACTAGATAGAATGAGTATATTAGTCAGAGAGGACTAATTGGACTTATTTACCTTAAAATTCATACAGATTATCTAGCAAGAAAAACAACGAGAAAACCATTTAGTAAGGAACTATATCAGGAATTCCATTACAACTGATTCATTATAACATTTGTGATTGAGTAAGTGTAAATGCTAAACATGAAATTTCAAATCTAGTTATATTCCATTCATATCTTTAGAAATTTCGATCATATCTATTTGATCTCCCATAAATCGAAAGCATTAGATTGCATTAGATTGTTTTGTTGATGATCAAATTAGATGATAAATTTTTGAGTTTAAACCAGTTACGTAGATATCTTTATGAACAGTTCTTGGAATGTTTTACCAAAAAATGATATAGAAAGATATTTATTTATTCCTGAGAATCCGTAGCAAATTAGTGTAGCGAAAAGAAGGAATTGAATAATGTTGAAAATGGTTAAGTATGTGATGACACAAGTAAATTTATTGGTATCTTACTTGAAGATATCTGAATTGATTACTACCTACTTACTTAATCATGTTCCATTTGATCAAACACTTCCACAGCATATGAATTCTGGACATGCAAGTAGCCTGATCTAACTAATCTACAACCCTAGAGTTATACAAATTATGTTTATAATCCATCTCACGGAAATGAGAAATTGAATGCAAGAAAAGAAGTTGTATATTTGTTTAATACTTTGTGCATTTCAAAGGATAAATAAACAGAGGTGTAAAATTAGATAGAAGTGTGACTGAATTAGAATCACAAAATGTCATTATTAGATAATGAATTTCTTAGTAGAATCGAGTTTAATATAGATATTTGATTTAAGAATTAGATGATCCATGTTAATACGCGAGTGGCGGTAAATTAAAATCTAACTTGATCCTCTATACCTAGTGGGAGTGGAATTCTGCATGGATCTTCCATCCTAAGTGGGAGTGGAAGTCTACACCCTAGTGGGAGTAGAAATCTGCATGGATCTTTCATCTCTAGTGGGAGTGAAACAACTACCATGATAATTTACTAACTCGTCGAAATAATCGTAAAATTATCACATGACATCTTTAGAAAATTGAAAGGAAAGATTTAATGATTACTTCACTTGACAATGATGAGCTAAGGATTTTAGAATTGAGCAATCACTTATATCTATTAAATGAATATATGAATAAAAGCAATGGAAGGGGAGATGGAGTCTAGGAAAGCGATTATGTCGGAACTTGATTCACTTATTGCCAGGTCATTGGACAATTGTGAACATATGGGTTTCACATATCATATGTAATGCGAAAAGTACTATTTAGAGGTATAAGGCGCAATTAATTGCAAGTGAAGTTGAAAGTAAAGTTTTCTTCCATACGCATTATTCTAGCACTAGTCACGTGAACCTGAAATTACATCAGTTATGTAAAGATTGTACTTCTCGATAGAGAACTAGAGGAAGAGATTTACATGGAACATCCTATAAATTTTGTTTCGAAAGACCAAGAGCACATAAGTGTGCTTGCTTAATGAATGTATGGTTTGAAACGATCCTCTAGAAAATTGTATCTTTGATTTCATCAAGTTGTAATGTCTTACAGATTAATAATGACTACAGATAGCCATTATAAGTACACTTAATGAATTGAAGATAATTTTTATAGTATCTATATCTGTGGACTATATGTTTTGGCTAGAATTAATGAAGAGTTTGTCAAACCATAATGAAATGGTAATTCTCAATTTTCATTGAGATTTTACATGAGCTAAATGGCTTCTATATTAAAGGTGAGAGCATAGATACTTCTATTGTGAAATCACAAACTCTTAACTTCAATAAGTACCATGAAACTCCATAAGATCAAGAAATTAATGACAAGTTCCTTATGTTAGTACCATACATAGTCTCATATACATTGTGATATGTATAAAGTATATCATTAGTTACGCCATAAGATTGGTGAGTAGACACCAATATAATCCCAGATTACAACATTGAGATGTTGTCAAGAGGATTATGATATACCTTGAAAGTACGACTAACTACTTAGTGTACATTGTTATATGTACAAGGCCTAATAGAAATTATGCCACAAAATTGGTGAATGTATACCAATATAATTCTAGATTGATAGGATTGTGACATAACTTTAATAGTAAGGAAATTATTGTTTATGCTAGCATAATTACACATATAATGTAATAGAAATATGTCGTCAGATTGATACCGACATCTTACACGTGCGATCACCTCAGTTGCTGAGATAACATGCTAAGAAGAGACACATATATATTAGAGAATATGTAAAATATATTCTCGTGGGGCTAATGTATATGAATTTGTCATCTTTACTGAGTCAATATGAGGTTCAAACTAAATATATCAATATATTTTAGAACCGATCCTGATAGACCCCACTATCATTTATACCCGATCAAGCTAGATGTGAGAACTTATTGTGGCACCAGAGAGAGGTGAGCTTTTAAGAAGGGTCACTTGACATTCCTCAATTGAGTCAATTCCCTCATCATGACCTTTGCCTTGGTCACTTGTTACCACACCAAAATCTTCCACATAGGAAGCACCCAAGGAATTGAAGTTAAGCACATGCTCTTCACTATTCTTGAGCAAGGTCTTCTTGTTGGCCTCCTTCACTTTGGAGTTCATCTTTTTCTCCTCTTTCACATTGGAGGTCATACTCTTCTTATGAGATTTTGTGAATCTCCTAAATCTCTCAACCATGAGAGTCATCTCCTCATTGGAGTCATATTCCTCCCTCTCAATTTTGGAGGTCAAATCACCCTCTAATATCTCAATGCCACTCTTGGTGTTTAATGAATGAGATAAATGCAAATGAATGCAACAATCAAATGCAAACAAATGCAAGACATACAAACAAGAGCTTGGATCACCTAAGTATATCTAGAAACCCGCTCTGATACCAAATGAAATTCCCTAAAACGTGTGTCTAATAACCTAGAGGGGGGTGAATAGGTTTTAATCAAGTCAATTGCAAATTTTTCTTGATTAGTCAATATTCAAAATTCACCCAATAAAACAAACATACAACATCAAGTGTAAAGTGCGGAAATTTAAATAACACAAGATATATACGTGGAAACCCTCCAAATGGGAAAAACCACGGGCTGTTAAGTGAGCTACACTAGATCGCAAAAATCCACTATATGAGTAAAAAGTTACACCCTCAAGTGATACTTGGACTCTCACTCTCGACAACCTCAGGTTGTGGCCACTACCACTCACCACTCTTGGTTCAATACCTAGTGATATCTCCTGATCCACTACTCTTGGCGTGAGCACCTCCTACTCTACCCCTCAGGCCTTTTATAGTGGATACCCGACCAATTGCCTGCCAACCTACCCTTGGTTGCAAGACTTGACTTGCTTGTGCAACTTCACCTAGAAGCGACAAGACTTTGACTCTATGAAGAGTATATGGTCTAAGTGAACAATCAATGAATGCTCAATGCAAAATATGTTAGACCAAACATACAATGCTTTTCTAGGTGTAGATAATGCAATACAATAACCTAGTTATCAAACAATGCCTACATGCCCATACATAAGGACTCAATTAGATGCAAAAGGATTCTAGCAACGTAATTGTCAATAAAAGTCCAACCAACACAAGTTGTCACAACATATAATCAAGGGCAATATTTTGATATCAATAAATGCAATCAATAAGGCATACACATAAATGTTTATAAACTAGACTAGATGCACAAAGTCAACCTAATCATCAATTATGTATACATGAACATTCATGGATTAGCTATTTAGGCATAAATGACATAATAATGCAAGCTATCACAATACAAACCCTAAACATGTCATAACTTCAATGAATATGCAATTAATATGAAGAAATGCTAATAAAAGTAATAAATTACATGTCTTGGTAAGGTAGAACAATAAATGAACATTAATGGAGGTTCTACTTACCAATCAAAGAAAACCCATGCTTTGAAGGATGCTTGAATGCAAGATGAAGATGGGTTTTGGGTTTGGAGAGTCAAAAACAAAGCTTGAAGATTTCTCTCTCTAATGGAGGTTCTCTCACTCTAAAAATGTATTCTTTGAGCTCTAAGGAGGCAAGGAGGAAGAGGAGAACATATATGTAAAAGCCCTAGACAAAACGACGTCATTTTAGACTTGGGAAACAAAATCATGTCATGATCGCGGTGCATATCGCTGGCTAGGAAAGTTTCTAGTAGCTTTCCAGGCAGCATGGCATGACTGGACATTACCTCTATCTAGGTCGCTGCCTAGACATGTGCACCAAAAGTGGTCTAGACCGCGGTACACACCTGACAGCACAACAGCTTGAGCTTCGAGCGACCCAAAACATGACCAAATTATATCCAAACCTTTCGTATAATATACCGTTGGAAAGGTATGGAAGTCTAATTTATACTCCAGTTTACAAAACATGATTTAGATATTTTTAAAAAAAGTTATGGTCATTTTAGTGACCAAAGGTCAAAAATGGACAACGACAGAGATGCCCTGTTTTTGTTGTCACTTTGGAGATTTCAAAACAAATCTAAACGGTCATGAAATTTTATGAATAATATACTGTTAGAAATGTATGGATGTCTAGTTTGTACAAAAATTTCAAAACTCATTTTGATTCATTGTATAAAAAGATATGGTCACAAGACCATACAAAGGTCATTTTTGAAAAATATTTAAATCATTGAAATACACTCTTTTGAAACTAGACACCTTACTCAATATAACCAAACCAAGAGCAAAATGAGACCTTCTCATATGGTACTCAACATGCTAAAACAAGCACACCATCGTGCAAGCGCAAACACAACACAATACCACACTTAAATCTATAAATGAAGTATAAGTGTGATTGTGAAGAGATGCACACATATCAACAATATCAACAAAAATGCAAGATCAACAAAGCATGCATGAGGTTTGTGTGTGCACCTAAACTCTTTAAGAGGCAAATTCAAGTGAATATACCATTTGCTCTTGAAGTCATGGAGATGCTTGGAAGCTTGCCAATGAGGATCTAAGCTACCCATTACACAATCATCCCCAATGTGGTGTGGTTTGTCATTAAATAATCCAATCATAAAATCAAGGTCCTTAAATATAGAATACGTGGTAAGAGCTCTCCAAGGAGAATGAGACTTTGAGAATGTAGAAGATTTACTCAGAGGAATAGATCCGTACCCTTGAAGATAGCAAGCAAAATAGTCAAAATCAACTTCATCGGTACAAAGTGATCATGGAAGACCAAATGGAAGACATCTCCATTCTTGTCTCCAAATTGAAGACCATGGAGAAAGTGACCTCCATTGATGACTCCTTGATGATGGACAAGATTGATGCATCTAAGTATAAGAAGGAGATTGAAGATTGCCACCAAAGGATGAAGGCAATGAAAGATGAGCTTGCCAACAAAGAAAACTCTTTGAAAATTGTCAAAGAAAGAGAGTTGAGGTGCCTTGAAGAATTAAGAAAGGCCAAGGTCAAACAACCTCAAGCTCAATGCAAGATCAAATCTTTATCTAAGAAATATTCAACTAAAGGAAAGTCCACACAAGCCTTGGCAACTCAACCAAAGCCTAGGCAATTCAAGAAGAAAGGACAATTTCTTGAGAAGTCAATCACCTCCTCCAACAAACCAACTATGAGGAAAAAAGGTGACCACAAGAAGCATGATCAACCAAGAAGGCAAGATCAACCGACTCAACCACCTCAAGAAGCTAGACCATAAATGTGCCATCAATCGGCTCAAGCTCCAAGGATAAGCAAACCGATGCACCATTAAAGACAACCTCATCAATATGGCGATGCCCAGATGAGATCACAATGCAATGGTATAAATTCTTACTTTGTACATACTTGTCATTTTTGTGGTATGATTGATCACTTAAGACCAAATTGCTTTAAATACATTAATAGGTGAAGGTTAGAGAGCATGAAAGAAAAACGGTTGAATGTTAGGGCAAGTTTGCATGAACCTAGGGAACTTAGAAACATGTCTTTGAAAACTAAAAATGATAAAGTGGAACCTAGGTGGGTTAGAAAGAATGAACCCGCTTGCCTTAGTGCTCATGGAAAACCCGTAGATGCAATTAGGTCCTAGACTTGGAAAGCCTATAGGGGCTCATGCCTCCAATTGACTTGGTTGGATTTGACCCCATTTAGGGAGCTCAAGCAAAGAGAGTGAACTTGCATGATTTACTATATGTAAAAAGTTAATTTGTTTTATGTTCTTTTGATAATTGCTTGAGATTCTTGGTTGCACGTATGTTTATATGTTTTTTTAATAAGTGTGCACCATTGCTTTGTTTACAATCCATGTCATATTTATGTTCAAACATGAATTTTTGGACTAGGATATTTAATTGGGAAAGTACATTTGAATGACCTATAATTTATCTCCATAACATGTGAACTTGCTTTTAATGACATGCTTTAAAATTAAATGCATGAATTGAGTTTGATTGGTTTAATGCAAATGTCTGTGAGTGCAAATGAGAGGACTAATCAATAAGTATCTTGTATCCATGCAATTAATAAGGATTATATATTCAGATTAGTCTTCTCTCTTTTCTTAATGGTGAAACAAGACTACTATCATACGGATAATTATCCAAAAAAAAATCAATAAGGGTGCAATAGTCGCTCATATCTTGATTTGCCTTTAAGGATTGATATAATTGCTTTATTTTCAAATTTTTGGAAACTATATCTTGTTTGCTTGTGACAAAAGGGTACAAATTAGTTTGAATTTTTTTGGAAACCCATTTGATGTTTGCTTTGCCAAATACCATTTGTTTTGGATTTGAATGCAACATGTCTTGCTTGCAAAGCATCCTTGTCACACATTTTTCTTTAAATCAAACTCCTTGAATCTCTCTTAATTACTTATGTTGCATAAAGTTTGTTTATATGATTATGCATTGTAATTGTGCTAATAGCTCTCTTTGCTAAAGCAACTCGATTGGGGGGGGGGGGCTCATTTTCCTATATCATGACAAAAAGAGGGAGAAGTCTTGAGAAATATAGGGGGAGTATTGGTTATGCTCTGGGTAGAGATCATGAGAGAGAGTAACCCATTTAAAGGGAGCATTGCACATGCATTTGTTTATATTTCTTTATTGAGTGCAATTGTTTTTTATGTTTGTTCACCTCACATGCAATTGTTCTTGGAAAGTGTTTTCTTGCTATTGTGTGTAGGTATGATGATCTATGAAGAGATTGAAGACCCCGAAGACTTAGAATATAAGGTATCTTTTTTTGTAACGTAGAATGGACTCTCAATTTTTGTGAGGAATTATTTATGAGTGGTTGTTTTGTCATGAAATAGCGAAAGGGGGAGATTGTAAGGATCTTGATTTTATGATTGGCTTATTTCATGATAAACCACACCACATTGGGGATGATTGTGTAATAGGTAGCTTAGGTCCTCATTGGCAAGCTTTCAAGCATCTTCATGACTTCAAGAGCAAAAGGTATATTCACTTGAATTTGCATCTTGAAGAGTTTAGGTGCACACACACACCTCATGCATGCTTTGTTGACCATGCATTTGTGTTGATATTGTTTATATGTGTGCATCTCTTCACAATCACACTTGCACTTCATTAATATATTTAACTGTGGTATTGTGTTGTGTTCGCGCTTGCACGATGGTGTGCTTGTTTTACGCATTGAATGTCTATATGAGAAAGTCTCATTCTTCTCTTGGTTTGGTTATATGGAGTAAGGTGTATAGTTTCAAAATAGTGTATTTCAATGATTTAAATATTTTTCAAAACTGACATTTGTATGGTCTTGTAACCATATCTTTTTATACAATGATTCAAAATGAGTTTTGTCAGTTTCTGTACAAACTAGACACCCATACCTTTCCAACGGTATATTATTCGTAATATTACATGACCGTTTGGATTGGTTTTGAAATCTCCAAAGTGACCACAAAAACAGGGCATCTCTGTTGTTGTCCGTTTCTGACCTTTGGTCACTAAAATGACCATCACTTTATCTACAGACATCTAAATAATGTTTTGTAAATTGGAGTATAAATTAGACTTCCATACCTTTCCAACGGTATATTATACGAAAGGTTTGGATGTCGTTTGGTCATGTTTTGAGTCGCTCGAAGCTCGAGATTTTATGTTGCCAAGTGTGTACCGCGGTCTAGACCGCTTTTAGTGCACATGCCTAGCCAGTGACCTATGCAACAGTAATATCCAGTCGTGCCATGCTGCCTGGACAGCTGCCTAGACACTTGCCTGACCAGCGGTATACACTGTAGTCATGACAGGATTTTGTTTCCCAAGTCCAAAACAACGCCGTTTTGTCTAGGGCTTTTACATATATGTTCTCTTCTTCTTCCTTGCCTTTTTAGAGCTCAAAGAATACATTTTTAGAGTGAGAGAACCTCCATTAGAGAGAGAAAGCTTCAAGCTTTGTTTTTGACTCTCCAAACCAAAAACCCATCTTCATCTTGCATTCAAGCATCATTCAAAGCATGGGTTGGTAAGTAGAACCTCCGTTAATGTTCATTATTGTTCTACCTCACCAAGCCATGTCATTTGTTACTTACATTAGCATTTCTTCATATTAATTGCATATTCATTGAAGTTATGACATGTTTGGGGTTTGTATTGTGATAGCTTGCATTATTAGGTCATTTATGCCTAAATAGCTAATCCATGAATTTTCATGTATACATAATTGATGATTAGGTTGACTTTGTGCATCTAGTCTAGTTTATGAACATTTATGTGTATGCCTCATTAATTGCATTTATTGATTGCAAAATATTACCCTTGATTATATGACGTGACAACTTGTGTTGGTTGGACTTTTATTGACAATTAGGTTGCTAGAATCCTTTTGCATCTAATTGAATCATTATGTATGAGCATGTAGACATTTTTTGATAACTAGGTTATTGTATTGCATTATCTACACCTAGTAAAGCATTGTATGTTTGGTTTAACATATTTTGCATTGAGCATTCATTGATTGTTCACTTAGACCATATACTCTTCATAGAGTCAAAGTCTTGTGGCTTCTAGGTGAAGTTTCAAGTCTTGCAACCAAGGGTAGGTTGGCAAGCAATTGGTCGGCTATCCACTGTAAAAGGCCCGAGGGGCAGGGTAGAAGGTGCTCACACCAAGAGTAGTGGATCAGGGGATATCACTAGGGATTGAACCAAGAGTGGTGAGTGGTAGTGGCCATAACCTGAGGTTGTCGAGAGTGAGAGTCCGAGTATCACTTGAGGTTGTAACTTTTTACTCATATAATGGATTTCTGCGATCGAGTGTGGCTCACTTAACAGGCCATGGTTTTTCCCATTTGAAGGGTTTCCACGTATACATCTTGTG
Source organism: Dipteronia dyeriana (assembly GCA_032871835.1). NCBI lineage: Eukaryota > Viridiplantae > Streptophyta > Magnoliopsida > Sapindales > Sapindaceae > Dipteronia > Dipteronia dyeriana. Next base: position 30,981,388 of record CM065299.1, read on the forward strand.
TTATTTATATTTCCGCACTTTATACTTGATGTTGTATGTTTGTTTTATTGGGTGAATTTTGAATATTGACTAATCAAGAAAAATTGACAATTGACTTAATTAAAACCTATTCACCCCCTCTAGGTTATTAGACACACGTTCTAAGGAATTACACTTTATGTGACCGATATGGAAAATGAGAGAATGAATCCATGCTTTCTCATTGTGTAAGTTCTACTAAAGCTTTACATTATCTTTAAACGATGTCCTCATGGCCATTCACTCTATCTTAAAGTGACATGATAATGTTAGCATATACAGCGTGTTAATTCTGTGGCTATGATAATTCAGTCTATAGGGCACGTCTATGGTAGCAGTTGTTCTGGAGACCGAGATATAAAGATGAAAATGGAAGATTTAATAAAATTTTGTCTGACATATGTATTCACTGACCGACCAATTGTATTTAGAGATACAATTGTAAATACATTAAATATGATAAAGTCAAGCATAGTTTTTTTGAGGGATTAAGTATACTTTAGACTGGTAAAATTTATAAATTAAATCTTGGATATAATAATGAACAATGTTATCTCTTGTAAGTAGAGAATTTACAATTGAGATTGTTAGCTCCCATTTATATATGTTAATTGTTCATAGGTCACTCAATGCATTTACCCGTATGCACACTTTTATAAGATAATGACGATAATACTTGTATTTAAATGCTTAAATGATCCTTTGTGTGTGTCACATCTTACGCTACTTTGGGGAATGGCATTTGTTGAACAATAATATTGCACTTATGATTGGCTTATTGTAGCTTAAATGTGTTGGGCCCACTTGTATGTATAGGAGATGTTAGTATATTTGGATATGGGTTGGAAACCCATTATACACCCAAGTGGGCTAAGATCACAAGCAATACATGGATAGGCCAAAACCCATGTAGACCAAGTCCATGCCCAAGCCCATGTACCAAATAATATAATTGTATGAGCAGTTTGCAATATATATACACACAATGTGTTTGGTATTAATGTTGATAAGTTATCTGTTATTGTCATGTGTGTGTAATATCGTGGAAAAAGAAAAATATAAAACGTATGTGTAAGTGTTTTAGAAAGAACACCAAAATACAGAGAGAAACAAAAGAGATAGATGTGGAGACAATTCGTACATCTTTAATCAGAGTGTGGGTATATGCATTAATTGTGATTAGAAGGGACTTTCTGAAAGCGTGATTGTCCTCCGACCGCTGGTACAGTTCCAGGTGTTCGATCCTGCTTCCGCTCTAAAGTTCGAATTTCGTATAGTGAACGGTAATGATCCGAATTCGTTTTGTTTATATTGAATTTTACTTTCATTTTGATTATTAAGTTTACAGTTGTCTTTTGAGTAGGTTAAACCTCTAACAGGAATAATTAAACGCGTGAATATTGTACTCAATTCAAACTATCACACTAGTGTTGTTGTACATATATATATATATATATATATATATATATATATATATATATATATATATATATATATATACGGTCATTTTTCTATCAGTGCGCACTGATAGGAATTATATAAGGACATTGAATGTGAGCCACTCATTTATAAAATAGTTTTAAAATATGCATACATATCAAGTCAAATTATGTAAAATGAGCGGTTCACATTCAATGTCCTTATATAATTCCATCAGTGCGCACTTATGTGAACATTTCCGTATATATATATATATATATATATATATATATATTATAGTCCTTTTCCTATCGGTGCGCACTGATGGAATTATATTAGGACTTTGAATGTGAGTCACTCATTTATAAAAGAGCTTTGACAAGTGCATACAAGCCAAGTCAAAGTATGTAAAATGAGTGACTCACTTTCAATATCCTTATATAATTCTATCAGTGCGTACTTAATTATGTGAAAATTTTCGTATATATATTATATGTCACCACATGTGATGGAAACTTGGACCCAAGATATTGTCGGAAGGAATGAGCATCATTCACCTCCAATAAAAAAAAATTTGAAAAAAAAAAATTTGTGCATGTGGCACCTTTAATTTATTTACATTTTAATTTAACATTTTTTCACATTTTTCACTTATAGTTGTACTATATATCAGTTTCAACAAAATCTAAAAAAATCTAATACATGTCATTTACTTTCCGTATGGATAGTCAACATCTTATACTGATTCACATCTTTGAGAAACATTACTTGCATCAATTTTTTACCAAAAAATTAGTACAAAACAACCTACCAATGAATAATGCATCTTTCATGATTTCATTCGTTCCGACAGAAATTGAATAGTTTGGAAACCTCGTAACTCTTACCAAAGCAATTATTGTAATTTCTTTTATGCTTTTTTCAGTAAATAGAAATTTTGAGGAGGAGAGAAAGAGAAATGAATCATGTGACATCGTTTGAGAGAATCAAAAGCATAATGATTTTGAGATTCAGAGGCACAACTAGCCAAATTAAAAAGAAATTTTCAAGGCTATTTAATTAAGGGATAAAGCGTGATGCGTGCCTGTGTTAGTTTAATTAAACATCAGATTAATATAGATTAAAACTCTCTCTTATCTCTCCCTTGCCGTTAACAAAAACCCTAAAATATTATACTCCGTTTAATGTGGTTGATAGAGAACCATTAATTCACCACAACTTGCTCTTTAAATGGAGAACCCAGCGTTGTTAATCTTTTATATGAAATTGATGAACTTTATCTTTAACCTCTAGCAGCCGTATATATTACCATTCTTTCGAGTTCATGCACAAAGATGGAAAATAAGTTTTTTGTACTATTATATTGATGGTATTGCCATCCAATTGACACTGACATCTAATGCATGTATCCAGCTTTAATTTTAGTGTTGCTGGAATTGAAATTACTGTAAAACCTTGATATATATGACTGCTCGATAAATTAATAATTCTATTTAAATAATAAAAAAATTTGATCTCGACTCAAGCGGGGAAGCTTGCTTACCAAATTAATGACCCCACTAAATGTATAAGATAATATATTTTTTTAAGTCTTTTAGGTCCCAATCAATATATAAATTAATAATTGATTAAATATAACTATTAAAAATTTATAATACATATCAATAAACTTTTAACTTAACAACTTCCTTTAAAAAAACGTAACAACTTCTACTTTCTCAATTCAAATCTTTCTTAAAATATGCATCTAAAGTCGTTTGTCTTTTCTTTGTACTGAAAACGAATTCAATTTGATCCTTATTTTTTTACAAATCATACAACATATTAGTATTTTTTTTTTCATTTTGTAGTAATAAGTTATTTAATGTTATTATTGCTTGAAAGACATCTTTTGGAGAAACGCTTGGTAAAAACATTGTTATAATCTGGATCATGATCATCGGTAGGCGTATTCATTACCCCTTGAATAATTTGTTGTCAGTAGGTGATTCCATCATTACATCATTTTCACTAGGATAATCAAAAGATGATCAACTTCTATCACATTCTTATAGTATAGACTATAAATGGCTTCATATAATCCATCGATGCCTTCATCTTTACCAACTTATGGTTCAGATCGAAGCCATATCAGTTGCATATCTTTATTTGAACAAATCTTGCAATGTCGATAACAATTTACAATGGTTGATGTCTTCGTATCAAAGTTCAAACCGCATAAATAAATTCCATAGCATTCAACATGTTAATTTTTTCGGGATTTGTTGCTCCTACCTTATAGCCCTCCAAGATAGTAGAGTAGAAACAACGTCGATAATGAATTTTTAGTGCTTGAATAATCTCAGCATCACATGGTTGAATTTTTGATGTTATATTATATGACAAGAAAATTAGATCAACATTTGTCAAACCTTCAATAACCTTTAATATGTAAATACTTATTAACTTCTATGTATTTATGTATTTTGGTCAAAAATATATATTATATCATGTACAAGTAAAAATATAAAACTTAAAAAAAAAAGTAGTAAAAACATAAAACTCATTTTTAAATTAATAAATTATTCATTTACCGATAAATAAATAATCCATCTAAAATAATAATTTTTTTCGGGTCCTAACAATATTATTTTAAATGGGTTTTATTTTATATTTATTGTTTTACTTGATGTATATCACTACATTAAATATATATATATATAATGGATTCACTTAATATTGATTTTGACAAATTTTAATGCACTCAATCAATTCTCACAGCCATGCACGTTTATATTCAACGTCATTGGCAATTGGGGTTGCGAATGGTCTTAAAGTACACCATAAAAATCTTATTAATTTGATTTCTATCATCTGAGCAATTGGATTACAAGTTATAACACAAGTTTTTTTTTTTTTTTTCCTTATGAAATCTGAGAAATTATTTTCACAGATGCAAGGTGCCATTGGTGGAAAAAGAACACAAGATTTTCGGACTATTTATCCTATCAAGATTTTGCCTTGATAACTTATAGATATTGAATGAAGAACAACAGAAGATGTAGAATTGTTGAAAAATTGGTTGACGAGTGGAAAGAAGTAGGGTTGTTCTTGAGTTTTTTCTATTTTTTTTGTTTTAATTTATACAATTGTAAATTTAAAAATGGGTGTCACTTGAAGTTTTTTAGGAGGCAATAGAGCTACACAATAATATTTCAGAAGGCAAGACTGAACCCACTCTCTTTGGCCTATATGTATGTGAGTATGTCTTATTCCGAATAATATATACTTGTTCTACAAAAGGAAGGATATATTAGTATAGAACTTATAAATTAAAGTACTTAACCTATGTCCTTCTTTTGTTTTTAATATTATTTGATTAAATCACATTACTTTCAAATTAAATTTCTGTTTGAATGCATACACAGTATTTCAATTTATTTAGCATTTTTTTCAGTAATTTATAATATATTTTACTGAAGTAAAAAGCTTTTATATTTAGTTTATTGTCAATCGTAGGCAGAAAGCACATGTTGCTATGTTGACCCATATAGCTAGTAAGTAAAATATTTCTAAGTTCATTTTCATTTCTCTACAAAACTTGATCCCATGCTTGCTGTTGTGCATGTGGTTTAATACCATTTTGTAATTTGAGGACAATTAAACTCATTGTCCAACTGTTTGAGTAAAATGGCCATGTCAATTAATTATATAAGGATGCTAGGATTAAACAGCTTTGTTGCGCTGATAATTTTTTTAGACTTGTTTCTTTCAAAATAATGAAAAATATTATCCTTTTTTTTTAAAAAAAAAAAATCATACTTAGGAAGAAGTAGAGGACATGAAAACAGATCAAACACACAACACATAAATTTTTATTAAATTCGAATTGACATAACATCCCTTCTTTCATCACATAAAGACGAGTTAAAAAAAAAAAACTGTCCTAACAGACACAGCAATAGCAACAACACATAAACGACAACTAATTTGGAAGGGATGAATTTGTCAGCTTCAAGGGTTCCGATTGTCTGTCTCCTTGAACTTTGAGCCGTCTCCGAATTTACAACAAGTTCTGACCTTTGAGTTGCAACACTTGGGGTCTCTTTTTTGTGCCCCAGCCCCGGTCAATACTGCGACCAAGATCATCAAGAAAACGATTATTTGTTTTAGTGTAGAGAGAAAAGCCATGGAAGACAAAATCTTAAAACAAGTAATATAATAATGTTGTGCGGTTGAGGTGATGTTCACCCAACAATGAAACTCCATTTATATAGAGGCAAAGGTGCTCCTTCACTGACATTCTACCAATAAGTCATAGGGGCAAAATTAAAGGTGTAAAAATGGACTGGCCCGGCCCATTAGGGACGGCCTGGCCAGTCCATTTCTGGAAACAGGCCGGCCCAGCCCGGCCCGCGACAAGCAGGCCTGGCACGGCAAGCCGGAATGCCTCAGGCGGGCCGTGCCTGCGTGCCGTGCCAGGCCGGCCCTCCTGGCCCCTCTGGCTGGCCGGCCGGGCCAGGCCTAACGGGCCTGGTCCGGCGGGTTAGTTTTTTGGTCCAATTTTTTTTTCAAATTACGTTTTTTTAGATTTAGGGTATAGGGTTTAGGATTTATAGTTTATGGTTAAGGGTTTAGAATTTAAAATGAATGAAGAGAACGAACAATTATTAGGATTTGAAATGAATAATGAGAACGAACAATTTTTTAATTATTTATTTATTTTTCACTTATGGAATTCAGTAATACATATCTACATGATTGCCTCATTAAAAACCTTACCAAGAAAAACCCAGTGGGATAAAAACTTGGTAAGGGAAAAAGAGTGCAACCGTTTTACAACTTACAAGTAAATAATAAATACATATGTAAAAGTATAACCTAGTTCTGGCCCTGGCCACTACCTGAAGGGTCATCAATATATAGATTGTCGAAATTTAGATTAAGTTCTTTATCTACAGTTAGATTTTGTAACCTTTTTTTAGCATGCTCCCAATCCCGAAGGCATGTTAATACCTCCACCATCTCTGGAGACAAACAGCTTCTTCTTGGTTCAATTATGCGTCCACTGGTGCTGAAAGCTTGTTCTGAAGACACCGTTGACACTGGAATAACTAGTAGGTCACGTGCTAAGTGTGACAGAACTGGATACCTGTACGTATAGGTCTTCCACCATAACAACAAATCAAACTCTTCCTTGTCTTCAACAGCATCGACTGTGCTTCAAGGTACCTAATAAGTTCGGTACAAGAAGATGGGCTAGATCTTTGCGCTGAAGAAGTACTTGCTGATTTGTCTTTTTTTCTTCGTTTCAGAAGGCTCCAACTTGTTTGCTTCAGCTCTGTCTCCGGTCGTGTTGATTGGGGGATGTCAATGTTGCCAAACCTGGTCTTATAAATATGAAAAATCTCGAACAACTTCGTTCGAATGTCAGTAATTTGTTCTGAATAATCTATTGACAAATTAATACCAATAAACTCAAGCAAAACTTCTAAACCAGATAATTTAACCCTGGGATCTATTATAGCACTTAAGGCATAAAGTAAGGGAATGTTAGCCCAATATTTTTTCAACTTTGTCTCCATGACAACAACTGCAGCGCCTAGATGTTCATCTTCTCTATAACTGTTTAACAGTTCAGACATTTCCGCTATCTGATGGATTGCCTGGGAAGATGTGGGGTAATATACCCCGGAAAGAGTTACAGTGGCATTGTAAAATATCTTTAAAATTTGAACAAAAATCTTTGCCACATACCAATCGTCTGTGGAAAGTAATTTTGGACTAAATTGTCCTGTTTCTGTCAATTTCATGTTATAAAAACATGTAATGGTTGTATCATATTCCAAACAATTTTGCAACATTAAATAAGTAGAGTTCCACCTTACCGGCATATCAGTTTGGAATCGTCAGGGTTTGAGACCGTTTAATTTACAATGTCTCTTGAATTCACTGAATCTAGGATTAGAACTGTAAATCCAAGAAATGGCATCTCTGATGCGATCTATTTGGTCGCTTACCTGCTTTAAACCAGCCTGTACAACTAAATTTATAATATGGCATGCACACCGTTGATGGAAGAAATAACCTCCATCTTACGGGATATTTCTTGCAACAAACAATGCAATAGAGCTAGTATTTGCAAATGCATTATCAAATGTGATTGAAAGAATGCGATGCGTGATTTCATAAGTTTCTAAAACTTCCATTATGACATTAAAAATGTTTTCTGCGGTATGTGAAAAATCCATAGGACGAAAACCAAAAATTCTTTTTGTTATCCTCCAATCAGAATCTAAATAGTGTCTCGTGACACATAAATAGTCCTGTTTGGAACATGCATTCCAAATATCAGAAGTTAATGCAACAGAGACACTTAAATTCTGTAATTCAGCAACTAAGTCATCCCTTTCGGTTTCAAACAATCGTATCAAATCATTTCTAGTGGTGGTTCTAGAAACAGGTTCATATTGGGGATTATATGCAGATGTGATTAATTCTTTAAAAAATGGACTCTCACCAATACTGATCGGTTGATCAGTTTGTGCAATGTATCGTGCCAAGCACTCTCTAGCGTGCATGACGTCGAACTGCCACGTCGTAACGGACCCGTCTGGGTGCCGTTGAAGCTGTGTCTGGGTTGTAGTATCTACATGTCCATGTGCAGGCATACATTTGTGCATATGCCGTCTCAAATGTCCGGTTCCCCCCGTACTTGTAGCATAATTCTTATGGCAAAACTTACATTTAGCTCTGAGGCCAGGCGCCCCGTTTGGGAGTGTTATTTGGACTATGTTGAAACATTGTCACACATCTGATGTTAATTTTCTGGGACGTGATGTTGGTGTAACGCCGGAACCAGAAGGTCCCGCTTGAGTATGGGTCGGTTCTGAAATATCAAATTCATCGTTGAGCATATTCAAACCGTCCGGAAAATAAGGCTGCTGGTTAGGATCCATTATCTGAATAAAAATATGAGCACTATAGTAGTTAATAGTCAAATTAAAAATCAGTATTTACTAACAATAATCTTAATTTACTAACAATAATTACTATAACTAATACGACACTTAAAATAATTTATTTACTTAAAAAACAAATTAAATAAGCAAAAAAAATCATAATCTACTAACATAAAATTTTAAATTCACTAGTTCACTACTACAAATAAAATTGATAAATTTACTAATATAAAATTGATGATTTGAACCACTACTCTTAAATTTACTATCATAATCTACAAATGAAAAATTTTAATTTATGAAAAAAACAATATCAAACGTAATTACTACACTTAACATTCATCATTTATTTATTACAAAAAGTAATTTCAGTAATACAAATTAACTTTCTAAATTTATTAATAACAAATATTAAAATTACTACTAAACTTAAAAATCTTAATAAACTAAACAAATAATATAAACATTAAAGCCCAAAAAATGATAAACTAAATAACTAAATAGATAAAGTTTTCATTAAGTAACTCAAATCTAAACATAAACATATAAATTTACTATGAGAATATGTTAGATCAAAAGTAATAACAAAATTGTACCTTTAAAATTTGGTGTGTTGGTGGAAAACGTAGAGAATTTTGTAGAGAGAGTAATAACCAAAATGAATGAAAAAGTTTAGAGAATTGGAGAATATATTAGAGATTGAGATTTGAGAGAATGAGATATTGAAAGAATGATAGAGAGAGTTAATGGAAAATGAAATGGATGGAAGTATTTATAGAAAAATTTGATTTGTGGGTCAAAATATAATTTAAAAGATTGTAGGGGGGGTTTTGGTAATTTTAATTTCCTCCAACGGCTAGAAATCAATTCCAGCCGTAGGAGGTTTTTTGAAAAAAACAAAAATTAAAAAAAAAATTGGCCGAACGGACCGGTCCGCCGGGCCAGTCCGACAAGCCTGGCACACCGGATTGGCGTGCCAAGCGGGCCGGCCTGCCGGGCCTCCTCCCAGAGGCCTGGCACGAGGCCTGGCCCTCTTCCTTCACGGGCCGTTCCAAGAACGGCCCGTGAACTCCCTGGGCCGGCCGGCCCATTTTTACACCACTAGGCAAAATCTAGAATCAACCGAAACCTGAAAAGATATATTATTTTTTTCACAAAATCCAACAGGAGGGGAAAAGCATCAACAAAAACTTCTGAAATCCTAACTATGTTGGCCCCCCAAAAGAAAACCAATCCCACACCCACGACCCCTCAAGAGGAAAATTTTATTGAATAAAAATGAGAAACAAATACAAACTGTAAAAAGGATAATTTAGCTAAATGAATTTCATTGATTTTAATCGATATACATATACAGAGGGAGTATTTGTTCTACAAGTTTGTATCTCCTACAATTAAGCTACCAGATCTCAATATTAACTACAATCTAGGAATATAAAAGGTAAACAATTATATACATAATATCTCTTCTTTATATAGATGATATACATAAGATTATTTTCCTAACACTACCTCTCAAGTTAGAGAGTGGATGTCCTGAACTCCTAACTTACGAATCATAGGAACAAATACTTCTTTTCCCAAGGCTTTAGTCAAGACATCTGCCAATTGATGTGCACAACCCACGAACCTTGTAACAACGAAACCATCTTGAATTTTATCTCGGATGTAGTGACAATCCATTTCAATGTGTCTAGTCCACTCATGAAAGACAGGGTTTGCTGCAATATGTAATGCAGCTTTGTTGTCGCAGTATAACAATGCAGGTTCTCGAAGCAATACTCCCAAATATTTGAGAAGATATCTCAGCCAAGTTAACTCACAGCAAGCTCCTGTCATAGCGCAATATTCTGCTTCAGCTGAAGATAGTGACACTGTTTTCTGACGTTTCGATCTCCATGAGACCAATGAGGAGCCAAGAAAGACACAATAACCTGTGGTAGACCTTCTAGTGATTGGACAACCTGTCCAATCCGAATCACAATAGGCTCACAACCTAAAATCAATGTTTGAGGAGAAGAAAAATCCTTGTCCAGGTGCATTCTTATGATAACACACAACATAAAGTGCTGCCTCCATATGAAGCTTACGAGGCTGATGCATAAAACTGCTTAAGACATGTACAGAATATGTAATATCCGGTCTTGAGACAGTAAGGTATATCAATCTACCAACCAACCTCCTGTAACGACCCGGATCCTTGAGTAAATCACTTTTATCAGACAACTTCAAACCTCGCTCCATAGGAGTATCAACAGGTGCCGCGCCTAACAATTCCACATCTTCAATGATTTCCAAAGCATATTTACGTTGAGAAATAAAAATCCCATTCTTAGAAGAAGATACCTCAATGCCAAGGAAATATTTCAAATCACCAAGATCCTTAAGACGAAATTGACTATGCAGGAATTTATTAATTGCAGGAATTTATTAATTGCAGCAATACTCACAGAATCATTTCCAGTTATCAAAATGTCATCAACATATATCAAAAGAGCAGTGAAGGACTTTCCTTGTGTTCTAGTGAATAATGAGTAGTCGGCTCGAGATTGAACATACCCTGCAGCTCGAATAGCTTTTGAGAATTCGGAGAACCATTGTCGAGATGCTTGCTTTAAACCATACAGTGACTTATGAAGCCGACACACTAAGTTTTCCTCCCCCTGTCTCCGAACCCCAGGCGGTGGAGACATGTAAATTTTTTCATGAAGATCGTCGTGAAGTAAAGCGTTATTGACATCTAATTGATAAAGTGACCACCCTTGAGCTGCGGCCAAGGCAAGGAGACAACAAACTGTGATGATTTTGGCAGAGGGAGAGAATGTATCCTGATAATCAACACCCTCTAATTGTGTGAAGGCCTTAGCAACCAAACGAGCTTTGTATCTCTTAACTGATCCATCGAAGCGGTGTTTAACCTTATAGACCCATCGACAACCTATCGGTTTCTTCCCTGTCGGATGGGATGTGAGAGTCCAGGTACCATTGTCCTAAAGAGCCTGCAATTAGGACCGCATTGCCGCTTGCCACTCAGGATGAACAGCGGCATTCGAATAAGATCTAGGCTCTATAATGTGACTGATCTGAGTAATAAAATAGCAATGGGTAGGCTTATAGCGATGATATGAAACATAATTAGCCATAGGATAACGAGTACCTTTAGTCGGACCTGGAAGCAAGGGATCGGATCGGATCGGGCAGAGCAAGCGTGCGTGATGGGAGAGCATACATAATCCTGTAATTTTATCGGTGGATTATGTGGACGGATGGAACGACGAAGAGGCTCGGTTTCAGGCAAGGTCGCAGGCAAATCAGGTGAGAGCAAAGGAAGAGTTACCGGTGGAATATCTGTCGAAGCTGTGGTGGACGATGGTTGTATGAATGGGTCTGATGGTGCCGTTGTGGTAGGAGAGAGGGCGGCGGGTTCAGTTGCAGTGGATTAAGGAGAAGAGGAAATGGTTGGGAGGTTTGGTAAGTGAAAAGTGAGGTCAAGGGATGGTGATGGATCATGTACTGGAACAGGAATTGGGCCTTGGAAATGGGCCAAAGAGAGATCGAGTTGTGGTGTTGGATCATGTCGGTTGATAGATGCATGTGTCTTCATCTCATATGGAAAAATAGTTTCATGAAAAATAACATCCCTACTTGTGAAAACCTTTTTAGTTGACAGATTATACAATTTGTAAGCCTTTTGGCCACAGGATAACCTATAAAAATACAAGTCATGGCACGAGTCTCAAATTTGTGTGAAATATAAACATTGGTAGCATAAGCTAAACATCCAAAAACACGAAGATGACGGAACGGAGGAGGTTTTAAGTATAGACGCTCAAAGGGAGTTTTGAAAGAAAGGATGGGTGTAGGTAATCGATTAATGATGTGTACCACAGTAAGAGCACACTTCCCCCAAAACTGGGTAGGAAGATGAGCATGAAATTTTAAAGCGCGGGCCACTTGCAAAATGTGACGATGTTTGCGTTCCACAACCCCATTTTTTGGGGCGTGTAAACACATGAATGTTGAAAAATAACACCATTTTCATTAAAAAAAGTTCGAAGTGAAAGAAATTCACCACCGTTATCACTGCGAAAATTTTTAATGAGAGATGTGAATTGAGTGAAAACATAACTAAAGAATTGTTTTAAAATCGATTGTGCTTCGTCTTTGTGTCTCATTAAAAATATACAAGTGAAACGTGTATAATCATCCACAATGGTAAGAAAATAATGGGCACCAGAAAGTGAAAGATGTTTATAACGTCCCCAAATATCACAATGAATAATGTCAAATGCTTGTACAGAGGAAATTGAACTAGAACTAAAAGGCAAACGACATTGCTTAGCCATTGGACAAGCATGACATTTATTATTGGATTGAATTGAAACATGCAGAATTTTTTTAGCAATAAAACCTAAACGAGAGGAAGTCAAATGCCCTAATCGGTTATGCCAGAGATCGGTGGATGTTGTAGTGAGGTTGCAGATTGGTTTATTGGTTGAAGAGATAGGTGGGATGTTTATGGATTTTTTTGTTGCTAACGCCACCAAGTAATAAAATCCATCATGCTGCTTACCCAAACCAATCGTCCTCCTCGTAGCCAGATCCTGCAAAACACACCAATATAGGAAAAATGTCACTGAACAGTTCAAATTTCTTGTCAAACGACAGACCGATAATAAATCAACTTTGAATGTAGGCACATACAATACATCACGTAAGTAATATATGGAATTCAGAGGTAACGATCCTTTTGCAACAATATTATCCTTTTCTCCGCTAAGTAGTAACACTGGAGATAATGAACTATTTTTATCCTTATGCAAGAATAATTTAGGAGATGAAGATATGTGATATGTCGCCCCACTGTCAATTATCCAATTGCGGGAAACAACTTTGGACAAACCTGGCTTTGATATGGCGGCATGAGCCTGTGAACCAGTAGCCGTATTTTTGTCACCTAAGAGAGACATTAGTTGCTGAAGTTGTGCTTCTGAAATTCCGGTTACCATCGGTTTTTCTTCATCTTTAGTTAACCTTTCAGAGACATGATTCACCGCAGGAGTATTTTTGAAGCGATTTTGGTTTGAATTTGAGTTCTGTCTTGCCTTGGGATGGCCTGACGGATATCCATGCAGCTGGTAACACTTTTCGATGAAATGTCCCATATCCCCACAATGGGTGCACTGTGGTCTATTTCGAAACGAACTTGTGCGCCACTTGTCTTGATCATAGTGTCGGTTCTCCTGTGGAATATTATAAAGACGGTCTGATCGCTCCATCTTTCCTCCTGCTACAAACTGATTCGGTCTGTTGCTATTTCTTACTGCCATGGCTGCACTCCCATTAGAATCTGGAGTATGTGTGGCGGACAGAAGTCTCTATTTTTCTTCCTGAGAAACAGTAAAATATGCTTGCCAAAAAGAAGGAAGAGGATTCATCAAGAGAATTTGTCCACAAACAGCACTATAGAATTCATTCAAACCCATCAAAAACTGCATCAATTTTTGTTGATCTTGTTGTGCCCCATATGATGCATCGCTGTAAGAGGCTAACTCATCCCATAAGCCTTTCAGCTTTGTGTAATAAGTGGAGACTGAGAGCTATTCTTGTTTATGATATGCAATATCTCGCTGAATTTCAAAGATGCGTGGTGCATTGCTTTGAGAGAATCGTTCACGAAGATCTTCTCAAACTTCATGTGCCGTAGCATAGTAGATCACACTGTCTGAGATTTCTAGACTGAGGGGGTTAATGATCCATGAGTGGACCATATCATTGCAACGCGACCAAGTTACATAACAATTAGGATCGGTTTCTTCTGAGGGTGCCGAGATTCTGCCATTGACAAAACCTAACTTATTTTTGGAATTCAAAGCCATTGTCATAGCCCTTTTCCATACTGAATAGTTGACTCCATTCAAGGGTTTGGAAACCAACACCAAACCTGGATGATCTGAATGATGAGTGAAATACGGATTTGACAGATCTGCTTTCAAGACATCTGCGGAAAGAATTGAAACTTCTGACTTGGATGTGCCAGAGGCGGAAAGATTTCTCAAGAGCTGTTTGATAGTTGGCCATAGCAGAAAAAAGAATAAAAAGAAGCTACACGAGAAATCAAAGTGCAGCGATATTGAGTCAGGATTTTAGTCCAGCTCTGATACCATGTAAAAAGGATAATTTAGCTGAATGAATTTCATTGATTTTAATCAATATACATATACAGAGGGAGTACTTGTCCTACAAGTTTGTATCTCCTACAATTAAGCTACCAGATCTCAATATTAACTACAGTCTAGGAATATAAAAGGTAAACAATTATATACATAATATCTCTTATTTATATAGAAGATATACATCAGATTATTTTCCGAACACAAACCAGAGAGAGAACAAGAGCTTGACCCCATTTTTTTTTTTGGGTTCAATTGCATGCATGTAAGCTTTAGATGAACTAATTTACTCCTTAATATTATTGGCTTTTCATCTGCATAATAAGATATTAATTTGTGATATTATGGTAGAACCATTTTAAGGGGTCAATAAATTATTGGCACCATTTGGGGGTGTGTTGTGCAAATATCACCATTTTACTAATGTAAGTTTAAAAAATACCATTTAGTGTGATCGGACAAAAATACCCCAAAGTTGTCATTTTGTTAGTATGAAAAAGCTAGAGTGAGAAGGAGACCGACGGCAACATAATCGACGGTGAAGTGACCGGAAAGTGAACGAGAATACATCAGATTTGTTGCGATTGACAAAGGTAATTTCTGTTCGTTTTTTTTTTCTGGATTTTGTAGTTGATAACTTGCCATTGCATGTTAGATTTGTGTTTTGTTGATTGAATTCGTAGATTAGGGTTCAAACGAGATCTGAGAATGGTTGTGGTTTAGGTTAGGGTTTGAAATTAGGTTGAATATGCGATGAGGAAGATGAAATTCTGGGATTCGATGAATTGTAATTTTGAGAATTTTTGAAATCAAGAATTTTTTAGCGAAATCGAGGTTTTCTGGAACTAGATCGAGGATTTTTAAGTAAGAATCGAGAAGATTTTTTAAAGAATCGAGGATATTTTTCAAACGATCGAGATTATTTTCAAAAGATCGAGAATTATTTTCAAACGATGGAGAATATTTTCACACGAGCGAGATTAATTTTCAAACAATCGAGAATATTTTCAAAAGATCGAGAATATTTTTCAAACGATCGAGAATATTTTCAAACGATTGAGATTATTTTTCAAACGATCGAGAATATTTTCAAACGATCGAGAATATTTTCAAACGATCGTGAATATTTTCAAACGATCGTGAATATTTTTCAAACGATCGAGAATATTTTCAAACGATCGAGAATATTTTCAAACGATCGAGAATATTTTTCAAACGATCGAGAATATTTTCAAACGATCGAGAATATTTTCAAAGGATCGAGAATATTTTCAAAGGATCGAAAATATTTTTCAAATGATCGAGAATATTTTCAAAAGATCGAGAATATTTTGAAAACGATCGAGAATATTTTCAAACGATCGAGAATATTTTTCACACGATCAAGAATATTTTCCAAACGATCGAGATTATTTTCAAACGATCGAGATTATTTTCAAACGATCGAAAATATTTTTCAAATGATCGAGAATATTTTCAAAAGATCGAGAATATTTTCTAATGCTCGAGAATATTTTCAAGCGATCGAGATTATTTTTCAAACGATCGAGAATATTTTGAAACGATCGAGAATATTTTGAAAACGATCGAGAATATTTTCAAACGATCGAGAATATTTTTCACACGATCGAGAATATTTTCCGATCGATCGAGAATATTTTCCAAACGATCGAGATTATTTTCAAAAGATCGAGAATATTATGAAAGGATCGAGAATATATTTCATAGAACTGAGTTTTTTCCGGTTTACTTATGTATTATTCCTGTGACATTGTAGATGAGGAGCGGGTTGAAGGATTTCCTTAAAACTCCATAAGGAGATTGGTTCAAGGGAAAATTGATTCGACACGACCATTTTGAAGCCCTTGCACGTATAGACGATGCATTGAACCGGGTCCCATAACATTTTGCTGTTGAGGATCGGCGTCAATTCATGGCATCCTGTTTCGGGCAATTCATGTCGATGCACCAGGAGATGAAGTTTTTTGGTGGTGTTATCTATCAACTGTTGTTGCGGGAGTTGGACCATGACGGGCTTACATATGAGATGTGGTTCCTGTTAGGGAACCAGGTGGTAAGGTTTTCGAAAGTGAAATTTACCTTATCACCAGATTACGTTTTGGATTTGTACCGGACACTGGTCTATATGCTGCAGTGGAGAATGACATACATTGGAGGAGTTGAGGGTTGTTCTTACTATGGGAGAGTTTCAGGAGGCGTACGATGCTATGAAGTTGTGACTCATATACATTCTGAGCTGGATATTTATGGGGGTGGACAAGAGATTCAAGATTCCAGTTTCACAGTTTCACAGTTTCGGTTGGTGGAGGACCTCACTACCTTCGATGCTTTCCCATGGGGTACCCACGTATATAGGCATTTTATTTTGTCTTTCAAGCATGTGTTACCACGACGACTTGAGGAGAGAGGCCAGCAGTTACAGGGTGATGTTGTACATACCGTTGAGAGGGTACAACATTGCATGACCTCTTGGTGAGAACTATGAATTTTAAAATGGACTTTATAGTTCATTGCCTAAATTTTTTGGATTCTAAATGTACTTATCTTTGATGCAGATATTTTCTTTCGAGATGATCCCCCAGCTAGGTGTCGATTTCAACTCCCGAAGGCTATGGAGCTTTCTCCTTGTATGTTGAAGTGGGAGTTGAAAAAACAACCTAGAGGGAAGAAGCTAGCTAAGATTTTCAGTGCTAGGGTATGTATTTAATTTTTTAATCGTTATATTAGTTACTACGTTTACAATAACATTCCTCTAACTAAGTTTTTAGATAATTTCGAGGAAGGAAATCGTGCCCACAGTAGCTGAGGAAGGAGCACCGTACTTTGCAGACCTAAGCGAGGGGGGGAGCCTGTATGTATAGGAGGATAGGGTTCACATTTCATCTGTCCCTGATCAGACTACTGACAGCGGGAGACATGGAGATGGTTTGGAAGAGGAAGGTGAGGACGGGAGGCACAGTGATATGGAGGCTTCTAACCCATCGGGCCCGAGTTTCAGTGTCTTGGACACTGACGGATCTGAGTTGTCTCCTCGATGAATGAGGTATAGAAGGGTTCGGTTTACCACCACTGGACCTGGTGCATCTAGAGAGGATTCCCGTGCAGCCGTTAGACGTGATGTGGAGGTAAGTTGAGATGATAGTTTCTTTTTTATTAACGTGACATGTTGAGTTTTTCAGTACTAACAATGTTGACATGAATTCAGGCCCCATGGGAACATCATTTCAACGAGTTAAGTAAAGCCCTCCGGAAGAGTAATGATGATCGACAGCGG
This sequence comes from Dipteronia dyeriana, assembly GCA_032871835.1. Classification (NCBI taxonomy): domain Eukaryota; kingdom Viridiplantae; phylum Streptophyta; class Magnoliopsida; order Sapindales; family Sapindaceae; genus Dipteronia; species Dipteronia dyeriana. The sequence continues at coordinate 30,999,234 of CM065299.1, forward strand.
CAGCACTGGGAGTTACTAGATATGATCCGGAAGAGTGAGAAGGATCGACAGGAGCAACACCCGGAGTTACACGTATTGATCGGGAGGCTTTCCGACATCAGAACACATATGCACCGGGATGGTCCACCTGGTCCTGATCCTGACTTTACTCCCGGAGGCAGGAAAGGTGGATATTCCAGGGGGGACAGACAACACTGATGCTCATCGGGAGGATGCACATATTGAAGGGGTAGTTCCGGAGAGTGAGCCTGACCAGTGTACCGGAGATACAGGCCTGTTACATGTACAGCAGCAGGCTCATTGGTCAAGCGACAGTAAACTCCCCATCCACCTCTCATATCGGTCGAACAGCAGCCTCCTCCTCCACAGCCCCCATCGGTAGAGCAGCAACCTCCCCCTCCACCGCCCCCATCAGTCGAACAGTAGGCTCCCCCTCCACCTCCTCCTCCCCCTCCCCCTTCACCACCCATATCGATCGATCGACAACCGACCCCTCCACGCCCAACATCCATCGAGCCTCAGGGGGGATAGACCTCTTTATTGCACCACACCCCAGCGGGTGAAGTTCAACTGGAGAGGCGCGTACTGAAGCGCGGTTGGTAGTTGCTCAGCCCGTACACAGATCCCTGCCGATTGAAGAGGGTGAGGATAATACTTCAGGCTTCTAACCACATTTTCAATCCCCACGGGCTGGTGGATGGTGACCAGTTAAAGGCTTACCGAGTCTTCAAGAAGAACATAAACGGGGAAACGTAAATAATTCTTTTTTCTAATAAGCTGGTAGGTTTTCTTCTGTTCAATTAAAATTTATGTAGCTAATGGGAACTTAATGCAGACGTGATGTGGACGTGCTAATGCCAATTGATGCTGTATGGTTTCATCGAATGCAAACCAACTTCATGGACATGGAGGACGAGGTATCACGAACCCGACATTTTCTATATAATGTTTGTTTTAGATTTGATACACTCCTAACACTTTATTAAGTGTATATACTCCCAGCACATGGACACGTACCGCTATATTCTTCGGAAGCATCAGTGAGCATTCCTGACTGTGTACAACCAGATGATCAAAATCTTGGATACACAATTTTTTGTAAGTATTCCATAAAAATCATGATTACGTATGCTTTTACATTCGTTTGTAAAACAATACTAATTTTGTGTCGATGAAATGTTTGTACAGTCTTATATGGAGGTCCAGTACAGGAGAATGATGCTTCGTGATGCTCGCGGGGACATCACCATGATACTGTGGAATGTGCTGTGGTCTTTGTGGACCAATGTGGACCTTACGACGGTGCGTGGTGGTGCCTCAATTGGATGTCGTCCGTGGTACGAGGTTGACATGGTAAGTGGTACTTAGTTTACAATTACAAATATAAATGTCTTTATACATCCTAACACCTTCTTTTTACGTTTACAGGTCCTGATACCGTGTAACATTGGGCGCCAACATTGGCTATTGGTGACCGTCGACCTCACATCAGGGAAGATGTTCATAGTAGACCCCTTGAGACATGAGGTCTCAGTGAATATCCGGAAGCAACAGGTAGCCCCCTTACGCTGGTTTTTGCCCTTGATATTGCAGCATGCCGATTTTCATACTGCGCGATCGCCTGACCGTGAGACTTTCCCCAATAAGAATAGGCCCTTCTTAGTTAGTGTGGTGTCTGCAACCCATGTACCCCAACAGAAGAAATCATAAAACATATTCTTTTCATTTACTTTGAGATTGAGTTATTAAATTATAATTTTTTTATTAACGCATGTTAATGTGTCCAACTGTAGGGGTAATTATGGTCCCCACACGTTGAGATTGATCGAGTACATTCTGGCAGACAGGAAGGATTTTTATTGGTCGAAAGACGATATGGAGTTCATTCGGAAGAAGATGGCAGTTGAGATATTTCAAACTCCTGGCCCATTTAGTTTTATGTAGTAATTCATCTGTACATGTACCATCTTTTTGTAAAAAAAAATTACATTGAAATAAAATTTTACTTTCATTGTTGTTTCCTTTTCAACTATCATAAATCACAAGTTTAACAATAATTGGAAATCCTATTTAATTATAATTGAAATTCAGTTATTGAACAAGTCATACGAGTACTAGATTTCACAATGTTATCATTATAACGCCTAAAATCATTCCACGGTGGAGTCTCTGGTCGGGCACGTCTGTCTGTTATGGCCAATTGTATGACAGATGCTACACTTGTGTTGGTATTCCTCAGGAACAACTCTACTCGGACCTTCATTAATCAAAGCTTGGTTAGAACATCTCCTGGAATTATGCCCTGGTTGTCCACATCTTCTACAGTTTTGTGTAGTTATCCTCTCAGAAGACAATTTATATCGACCCGCCCTCGAGCGTCCTGCTTGTCTCCTGGAGTTTGGATTCAAAACCACCCTCTTAGTGATGTCAGATAGCACAACCCAAGTGGAAGGATGTCCAACCGGCATAATAGGGATTGAGTACAAGTCAATAAGTGTCTGTCTCTCGTAGAAGTCCGCACACAGTGAGGTGGAATCCATGTTTCGGTCTCTGTAAAAACAATGAAAACAATGTGATCAGTGTTGCAGTAATATTAACCGTATACTAAAACATATGATGTACCTTGCGGCAGTGAGCGCGTGAGAACATGGAAGCTGGTCCATTTGGAATTTTTTCCATGTGCAGGTCTTTTGGGCTAGGTCAACGGTCTACTGTTTTCCAGACCGCTTCACAGAGAATATGTTTCAGTCAACTAGATTTACAGTCATGAAGTTGCACTTCTCCACGCGTTTTAGGATCACAATATGTGTTGTGTTGGTCAACTGATGGCGCATGGACTGTGCAGCGATATGACGATCATGAAACCAACGTTGTAGCATATTCCTAATGAACTCTGCTAGAGTCAACATAGGCAGTTGCCGTGCAAATTTCAGGCATGTATTTATACATTATGTAGCATTTGTTGTCATCACCTTGTACCTTCTGTTGCGGCAGTGTACACGAGACCACTTGTATGGACCGGTATCAATTACATAATCATATGTAATCGGGTGCAAGTTTCGTATTTCTTCCATGTGCCGGTTATATTCCAACTCGGTGTACACTCAGGCTGCTTTGTCCATTATTGTGGCAACATCCTTTCTGTGATATCGCTTTTTAATATTTTGAGAAAAGTGCTAGCAACATATGGTCTGGGTGGCATAAGGAAACACTTTAGAAATCCCTGCTTCAATGCTTGCATGATGATCAGAAATGAAAACCAAATCATCTATATGGCCAAGGGAACCTTTCAAGCAATCCAAAAACCACTCCCATGATAGGTTATTCTCTGAGTCACCGTAGCCAAAAGCAATGGGATAAACCTGTTCATTCCCATCTTGTGCAGTTGCAACAAACATTGTACCCCCGAATGTTCCCTTTAAATAAGTACCATCAACGGTAATAACTGGACGCAGACACCTTCGGAATTCTCTAAGTGAGGCACCCAACGACATGAAAAAGTATAGGAATTTACCATCTTCTTCGCACTGTAAGTCAGTGATTGTTCCGGGATTTTTTTTTCCAACATGTAACCTAATGATGGCAATAGTTGGAAGGTTTCCTCATGCGTTCCATAGGTGAGTGACAATGCATAATCGAGAGCTTGATATGCCTTACTGTACATGATTTGAATGTCATACATTGTTTTCATATCGGCGATTATATCCTTAGGACGCATTAGTCGACAACCATGTTGTTGCAATATAGGTACAACCACTTCTCCAATTATTACTGCACTAGCTTGTCGATGGCAGCGGTGAATCTCATCTAGCGGACAAGTGTGTTCGTTGACAAAACCTCTTACTTGGAATTATGTTGCTTCATCTCTCATCACCGCTCTTAACTTCCACGTACAGTTGTCCATCAAACAAACCAGTTGTAACGTTATCTTGTTCGAACTTTTAACCTTCCACTCAAAGTTGTGCCGCAATGCAAAATGCCCAACCAATCTCTTCAAATCCTTTATAATAGGAAAAAATTGCCCTTTATATATCATGCTTGTTGGTTCGTCTTCTACCAAGTTCCTGCTTCCACCCATACCAAAAGAGTATGATTCTGCTCTTGGATTACCCACGTTATGGCATTATCAGAATCAACTTCAGTTACATTAGGCCGGACCTCAAAGGTCCCATCTATTTCTACTGCACTAGAACTACATCTGTGTACACGTCTTGCACGTCTTTATGTTTGGGCAGGTTCTTCATCTTCCTCATTGTTCGCTACATTATTTACCGGATGCAAATTTACTTCATTATCCACTTCATGAATTGGCTTAAAATTCGGTTCATTTTTCTGCTCATTATTCATGTCATTGTATATCTCATTGTTTGGTGGTTGTACTGCCCAACATTCATTTCAATTTGACAACCAAAGAACTCGTCCAATTGAGGTCTAGGTATATAACCATGTTTGGCTACTTCCGGTGGGACACCACACATGTTTTGTTGCTCTTCGTTTCCATTTCTTTTTGTGAACAATTGGTTGCTTCCACCTGATGATCAAAATTGTTGGGTGTTTCCACGACCAAGTATATCTTCAGCTGTCACATTTGTTGTTGCCCTCTCAATTAGACTAACACATACTTGAGGGATCACCCTATCTTCCCCCAGCATAAACAAAACATCATCATCGTTTCTTATAAATGTGCGACATGTTGTCCCGGGAATGATTGATATAGATTGTAGATCAACAATGTATTTGTTGACATCGTACTTCATAATGGTTTGCACGATCGACACAAGCTCTTCATAAGTCATATTCTTTGACACATACATTCCTTGGTTATCAGAACCGAAAAACCTCTGACTTCCATCAGGTAATTGCTCTCATCGACCGTTGTAAGGTATGACTATTCTCACCCGATCCATTATCCTGTGAAAATCATCATCACAAACCATTATTAACAAATTAAAAAATTAAATTAAGTTTACAATTATTAAGAATTAAAAAAAAATATTAACTGTAAGGGATCGACAACATTATCAAAGGGATCGAGCTTTTTGGAAACGGATCGAGCTTTTTCCAAATGGATCGAGAACTTTTTCGACGGATCGATAACTTTTTCAATTGATCGAGAACTTTTTCAAAGGATTGAGCACTTTTTCAAAGGGATTGAGAACTTTTTCAATGGATCGAGAACTTTTTCAAGGGATCGAAAATATTCTTCAAATTATCGAGCATTTTTTCGAACTAATCGAGTATTTTTTCCACATAATCGAGCTTTTTTCAAAATATATAAAACCTCGGTCCAATAACAAATATGCTCGATTCTTCTTTACATATTCTCGATCACACATGAAAAATACTCGGATCTATTAAATGTTCATACATGTTCTTACAACACAGAAATGCATGCAAAATATCAGAAATCATGAAAACAGAAAAGATAATACACGAGATCATAAATATTAGTTACCTTCTTGTACAGATTCTGGAACGAGACAACTTTCTTTTTTGGAGAGAGATAGATACAGGTTTTCAAACAACTTTTTTGGGGATATACAGAGGATTTCAGAAAGTTACTTTTACAAATAAAAGTTTAGGGGCAGCTTCGGTAGTTCACTATAATAGGTGCCTTTTAAACTTAAGTTATTAAACTAGTGACATCATCACAAAAGACAATAAAAAAGAGGATATATCTCACAATTTTCACCCATTTTAATTATTAATAGGATGTTTTATTAAATTAACACAGCATGTTTTAGCCCCCAAATTAAAAAAACCATGGAAATTTCTTTTTTTATTTAGGGGAAGTGCTATTGACATCACAAAAGACAATAAAAAAAAGGTGACATATCTCATAATTTTCACCCATTTTAATTGTTAATAGGATGTTTTATTAAATTAACACAGCATGTTTTAGCCCCCAAATTAAAAAAAACCATGGAAATTTCTTTTTTTATTTAGGGGAAGTGCTATTGACAATTAAGTATCTGTTTACACTTCATTTTTTTTAATTAAAGACAATTTTAGCCTAAATTAAAATTACAAAGCAAGATAAAAAGTTCTTAAAACACCCAAAACCATTGTTTTTTAGAAAACAAGCTTTTTTCCATTTTTAGTTTTTTTTTTCCACTTTTAGGTTTTATTTTTCCTGTTTTACAGATCCTAAAATATTTTCTTCTTCTTTTCAATTTTTTTTTTAATTCTCACACACCAAACCCTAAATTATTTTCTTCTTCTTCTCAAAATAATATTTTTCTTATACACCATCAAACCCTCCATCAGAATAATCTGTTTGTTTTTTTCAAGTGCCAACCACGCTCAGTCATCACCATCATTAGAAAATATTGTGTTCTATTTTCACATATTGATCTCCAAATCAATTTTCTTATTATTTTGATCTCCTTACCTTTGTTCAGTTGTATTATCTGTTTTATTTTTATTTGATTACTTCATATGCTTTTTCATTTCCCGTTTTAAATTTATAAATAGAAGTAGTTAAAATGGGTAATATTAAAATAAAATGGAATGTCTTTAGATTTTTTTATTAAGTGGAGTATATTTAGACTAGGAATTATCAAAAAATAAAAGGGGTAATTTTGAAAAAATTGAAGTTTGTTTAGAATTTTTTTAAAATTGAAAATTTTATAATGGAATGTCTTTAGAAATAAATCGTAAAAGAAAAACATTGAATTATAAGGAAAAAATCTCTTTATTTAGTTGTGCGCTTAATCCCATAATAAGGGCAACACGAATCATTTATCTTTTTTTTTCTCGATATACTAATATATATATAAAAAGAAATCTTATTTATTTCTCTTATCAATATGTTAAGGGGTTGAAAAGTTATATAAAACTTTTTAAAAGTAGATTTGTGCAATTAGCACGACTTTAATAACTCTAGTTTAAATAGCACCAAAGATGGGATTTGGATAAAAATACCCCCACTCATCTATCTTTTCTCTTATCAATCCTTTTCTTTTTTAATTCAGAAACCACCATTGATGGAGCTTCGAACTCTATCAATGGAGTTGTCGCCGCCAACCGGTGAGTTGACTGACAAAACAATTGGAAAAACGTTCGTCCAATGCCAATCGTTGTAACTGTAGTGTTTGTTTTCAGTTTCGAGCTGTGTGGAGAGAGAAACAAAGTCAAACCCGAACAATCATCGATCCTTCATTGTCAGATCTGTGACGATCCATTGCGAATATGATGAAACCGATGGCACCAACGAACTCAGCATCATCCGATCTTTTAGTTCCGACTATCTCCGGAGTCGATGGGCACCGTCGTCGGCTTGTCGCTTTCACCATTGATGGAGGTCGAACAGACCTTCATCGCGATGAAAAAGAAGACGTAAAATGAATTAAGTCTCGAAAAAACATGAATAAGTCTCGAAAACACATTAATAAGTCTTGAAAATGTATGAATAAGTCTCGGGTATTCATAAATAAGTCTTGAAATAGAGCAAATAAGTATTCATAAATTAAGTATCGAATAAGAGTAATAAATCTCGGGTATTCATAAATTAAATCTCGAAAAATTAAATCTCGAATAAGTGTAGTAAGTCTCGGGTATTTATAACTTAAGTCTCGAATAAGTATAGTAAGCCTCATGTATTCATAAATAAGTCTCGAATTGGAATAAATAAGTCTCGAAAAAAAAAAAACTCAACATCAACTATTGTTCGTCTTCTCCGATTCGACAAACCCAAACCCAAACCCACCAATTCAATATTCAAACAAACCCCCATTCAGATTCAACAAACTCACCATTCACATCAAAATCAACAAAATCACAATAAAAACTAAATTGAAAACTCAAAATCAACCAAAATGATCTCAAATCAACAAAATCAAATTTGAAATAAAACATCAAAAGACTTTTTTTTTCCAGAATTATTACTTTCAATCACCACTGTTCTGTGGCCAAGAACTTCTGTCAACCCAATTCCGTCAAAGTGTTCGTTCATTAAACGATAGAGGGAGAGAGAGAGAGGTATGGAGGGAGGGTGGGTGGGTGGGAGGGAGGGGGGAGTTATTAAATTGGTGTTAGTTACACAAATTAAAATTGAAAAAGTGTTATATATCCCTATTTCCTCGTATGTTAAGGTCGGTACGTTTCTCTAAATGGGTAATTATTTTCATCAATTTAATGTTTGAAGATGATTGGTAAGCTGAGGTAATGGTTTTCTCAGCAATCATTAATTAAGTATTAGAACTTACTTTATAATATTAGTACATGCCAACGAATATATATATAATTTAATCCGAACTATAAATAAAATTTATTTTTATTGGCTTCTCATTGCGTATTTGCTTAGAACAGATAAAATTTCTCAACATGATTGACGGATTTTTGTGCTTATTTTTGAAAGACATGAGATTGCGTATTAATTTATGACGTAGGACTATTTTAATTTTTAATTGTTAATTGAATGTTAAATTATATTAAGATAACATGTTTTATCCACTAATTAAATGGTCATGAAAATTTCTTTTTGTTTATTTGTGCCTCTCAATCTCTTAATCATAAGCTTTTCATTCTCTCAAATTAGTCGGCAACAATCATGTCTCCTTTATTTTTTCTGAAATTTTCACTTTAATGAAAAAAATAATAGTTCTAACGTTTAAGAAATTACAATAATTACGGTAGAGTTCACATGTTTATAAGGTGGTACCTGAAAAATAAACCATCTTCTTGCTTGATTTCTCTTCAATTTCGTACATTCAACGAATTAAACTCAATTAATTATTGACCTTGGATTCTATGACTCTCTATAAAGTTCAACTACATCTGTTGAAGGATCGTTTCATGTTGGCCCCACATGCATTAAAATTTGAAACCCATACTCCACAAGTAACCAAATGCCAGTACTACACTTTTGTAGTCCTATTTTGGTGAAAGTATTCATTAAAATGTACCTACAATGTTTACACTCTGTCGTCCAATATAAATGTCTAATAAATAAACAAAATAAGTATAAGTGGGGTTTATTTAAGAAAATAACTGCATGCATGTAAATATGTAATTAAGCTCTGAAAAGATATAAATATATAGTGAAAATTGTAAAAAATAACTAAACCATAGAATGAATTATTGTTTCTAACCAAATTCTAATTTTTTATTATTTGTAACCAATCATCATAATACATTATAGTTTTTAGTCAAAAAGTTACAGATTAACCATTTTATTCTCTTTTTCCCTTTATTTTTTTTTCTCTCCATTAATCATCTTGGTCTATCGCTCATCTCTATCACCCATCTTTTTATCACTCGTATCTTTATCAAATCTTAATTGTCAATGAAATTTGGTCAAGAAATTAAAGTTATTTTAAAGGGAAATCGTAAAAAAACCAAGATTTGGAAAGAGTTTTTTTAAAATTTTAAGTTTGTGGTTGAATCTCTCATCAAAACCTCAAAGTTCGTAAATCTTCAATTTCAATGGTATTATTGTGTTTCTTAGATGATATTGTTGACGAATCTTTGTTATTTTGTTTCAATTTTAAAGTTTTTTTTTTTGGTGAAAATGGAAGAAGTTTTGATTTAGGATTCAAATTATATTTCAAGCAATGTATCACAGTAAAAGTGATATAAGTTGGTTATTTCATGTTTAATGTGATACATCACTTAATATTTTACAGTCATATATTTTTTAGGTACATGAGATATTTCATCCTTTACATGATACACATGAGATATTTCATACCCAACATGATATATATATATATATATATATAGATTATTTCATGTCTGTTGTATGTAAATTTTATTGAATATACACATCACTGACAGATAAGACAATCCCTAAATAAGATTGTCAGACGGGCATCCGAGCTGGCAATAAGAAGACCATCCCAGGTACTCAGCACGTACAGTACCACTCGAAACAATATAGAAGCCTAAGTAAAAAAGTTCAAATACGTGATCCGTGCAAGTGAATAAGCCCGAGAAGAAATCGGTGTCATACTCCAATACTCATCTTCATCAAAAGGTGGAAAAAGTTTAGAGGACTTATAGAAGAACAATGCACCAAACAGGAAGCAAGTCCAAATCAGACAACGACTCTATTATGCTAAAAAACTGCACATCGATAAGGAAATAAGTCCTAAACGAACTATACCACCAGAGTCCCATTCGATCTCCGAAATGTAAAATAAGATAAGGACGACTTCAGTAAGCAACCAACCTTAATTAAAATACAATTTCTTTTACTTGTACAACAAGGATTAGAGCTCTATATACATAAAAATAGACCCATAATTACATTAAAATAGACAGGATAGAGAAAATAGAGAGACAGACTCAAAAGAGTGGTCGTTGCAAGAGAGAGGCAAGAGAGATCGAGTGGTGTAATTCTTCGTTTAAATAATGGATTTGGCTTGGTTGTCCATTCAATCACCCGTGGATGTTTCTCCGATCACCGAAGTTTTACCACGTAAACTCGTGTCATTATCGCCTATATTACATTCTCTTTCTCTTTCTCTTTTGACAGGTCATAACAAAATCCAACGTTATTGACTTTCTTACTCTAGATCAATACTTCTTAAGAGAGTAGCTATCAAAGAATATGGAGCTCATATTTTTCAAAATATGCCACTCAACAATCAAACATATAATACATACATCATGATTAAGATCAATGTGAAAACTATCATTAAGAGATCTTAAAAGAGCAAATGTCAATGAGAACCATAAGAACATTACATTAGTTCTCTAGTATGACATGTTTCATGATATACAACAAATAATGAGTTGAGAGATGAACATCCAAGTAAGCAAGCACAAGGATAAAGGAATACCTTTGCAAGCCTTTTTCATCAAATGCCACACCTTTGCCATTTCTATGAGCTCTCTTGGCTAGTTTGTCCTCATGAAAACAAGTTGTTGGTGTGTCATCCTAAGAGAATAAAAGCATAACATTTCAACTTAAGACACTTATAAAAATGACTTTCTTTAAAAGTTTTAACAAAATCATCACCATATCGGTTTCTACAATGCAACTTCTCTAAAGATAATCAATGAATTTTGACTATCATAACAAATCTTGCGAGATAGCTAAGTTCATGTCAAGTTATAACAAAACAAAGCTACTAAGTTAAATTCTTCACATATTGACACTAATCTTAAAGCTAACTCACATGTGCAACTTACACTAATGGTAAAAGCACTCACCCTTGGCCCATTTGGTCTTGGGTGAACTTACACAAACATTATCAACATCTTTCTTGCCAACAATGTTGAATCATGAGTAATGTCCTTCTATGACTTGGTCAATAATAATATCATTAATATTTTTTTTTCAACATTAGCAACACATGCTTAGTCAAGATTAACAAGGTTTACTTTCTTCTTTTTACAAACATTATTAACATGCTTTTCAACCATATCATGCTTTTCAATATCTATAGCCTTAGCATGCTTGAATTATAGTTCAATCTCACTATCTCTAGATGCATTCCCTAACATGCAATATTCAATGTATTTATAGCACTTGGGCTTGATATGTCATATAGTATTGCAAAAATGACAAATGGGAATAAAATGTAAAATTGTACCTTCCAGAGTTGAAGTAGCAATAGTAGGAGTTTGAAGATGTAGGAAAAACGCACGGTGGAAGCAGAAAATGTTAGGATTATGCTCGATAGCAAGAGTGTAAAAATGTATTTGACAATATTTTCATATTAATAAAGTGATTTCTAGTTTAACAAATCTTATAGCATTTATAGTTTAATTATTATAATTGTCAAAAGTAAATAATCATAAGGTCAAAAGACTATGAAAAAAGAACAATTGTTCCTACATCTAGATATGTATGAGGTAGACACAATTCTTAGTTAGTCTTGAATAATATTCACAACTTAAGATAAAAGGTCGGGCGCCTTTATCTTGTCAAAGTTGTAGATTCTTTTGCTATCATTTGAGTGGGATCATATGTGTTATGATGAGTCTAAAATCATCAAAGTGTGGTCTCTTTGGGCAAAAGAATCTAGTGCACTGGGTGCATTGAGTTGTTTCACAATGAAATACTTTATCTAGAACCGTTAATGGATAAAAATTTTCATTTGAAGACAATCAGAGAGTATATCTCAATCCTGAGATAAATGATGGACTTATAGTTGCAAGTGTTATCATTTGAGCTATCAATGAGTACGACTATATAGCATAGTCTATCCTCGATAGTTTGGTTGTATTCATTTGTTAATCAATAGAGGGCTTTATTTATAGATATGGACATTATGGCTCCATTTATTGAATGAAAGTAGAATACTATCATATGGATGTTTTGAGGTATTGGATATTAAATCTTAACGTTAAGTTTTCAATAGTGTCTACTGAAACATGGCTTTTGGACAAGTCAAAATATCTAAGTTCAAAATGTGGTCATATGAGTAAATATGGTAACTTGGAGACCTATCGGTGGTCTATGAGCTCTTGGCTATTACTGGTATTCTTCATGAGGATACATTTTCTCCAATAAGGTTGTCTAGGGTATGAATGAGTAACATCAACTTATTCTATCTTTATTTAAGAGTTCAATTTTAGTTCTTTAGTGGAATGAACTAAAATTAAATAGATCGGACCTAAGTAAATCATTTGTTGATTGTGATTGGGTTGTGTCTATTGGAGCTTAAATTTAGATAACCCGCCAAGATCCCCAATCCACATGAACTTGTATGGATCACTTGATATATTCTACCGGACCAATTTAGGGGTCCATCTTGAATTATAATGAGGCATGTGGACTTGTTTCTTTTTGTAAGAATGAGTCTAGTTCATATGTGGACTTTTTATGATGGTCAAATGGATTTATTAAAATAAGAAAATAATATATTGGCCCATATACATGCGTTGGGCGGCAAGGCTATTAAAAATAGCTTAAAATATATTATTTTTATTTTATTATTTAATTAAATGGAAATTAATTAATTTGTTGATTAATTAATTATTTAATTAAAATTCAAAATCTTTTTCCTAATAGGAGTTGGTCTCCTAAAATTATACTATTGTCGGTAGTATAATTAATATTAAAGACTATATTTGATAAGTAGATAAATAAAATGAATTATTTATCTAATCAAATTAGGAAGTCTTTAATACGGTTACAAATAAACTATTGAGTTGGATTAAGAGTCTTGGTGTAGGATAGAATTTATTTAGAAAATGATTCTTAACCACCAAGTAAATCTACCCAAGGAAAGGATTTTTAACTACCAAGTAAATCCTTCTTAAGAAAGGATTTGTGATCCTAATATATATCCAATGAAATTTCGGCCAGCCCATATATATATATATATATATATATAATATAATATGATAGAATTCCTTTTAGATAAGGATTCTTAACTACCAAATAAATCCACCTAAGGAAAGGATTCTTGCTAACCAAGTAAATCATTCTTAGGAGATGATTTATGATCCTATATATATACATATGTTAATTTTTGTCAGCCAAAGTTTTTCTATGTGATGAATTTTGGCCATGCTAAGCAATTTTCAAGAAGAGAATTTGGCCTAGCAAGAGAGAATTTTGAGGGAGAAAAATTTGTTTTTACTCTGGATAAAATTCGACCAACTCATAGAGATAGTGTGAATTCAGCCATGAAGAGAAAAAGGGGAACATTTTTGTTTTCGATAGTACACTAGTATCCTTTGCATCAAAAGGGTTTTTTTGTACAACATTGAATCAAGGTTCACGCGAGTTTCAATTAAATTGATTGATAATTCAAAAGTGACCGAAAGTTATTGGTTTTTCTTTTGGAGGATTATTGTGACCTTCGACTTATACACAAAAAAATCTCACCAAATGAGGGGAAAAAATCAGTCCAGTGATCTTCGACTTATACACTAAGGAAAAGCCCTAGCAGCTTTGGGTATAAATAGAGAAAACTAGAGAGCAATTCACAGAACTCTACAATCTAAGTGAAGGCTAGCCATTGCCATTGAGAGTTTGTGTCCACTTATCGACAGATACGAGTATGCCACCTCCAAATTAGTTAAGCAAGAGGGACAAAGATTGAGAGTTTCACACCATTATATTGTTATCATTTTGTTGTTTTCATTGCTTCATTTGATCAAGAATATCATCTAATACACCATCACTTCTTTTGTTAGTCTCACTCAATTTTACACGTGCACCAGTACCAAAGGTACCTACCCTAACTGCGATTCCTTCATGGTTATGGTCTCGAGGGTGTTAACTGAGATTCCTCTCCTAGAGCAAATTTTTGGTTAACACTTTTTGGCACTGTCTATGGAAAGATTCCATACCCTTTATAAAGTCACGTGTTTATTGTTTTTGTAGAATCATGAGGCTTCGATCTTCCCAATGGCAGCCCGAAGCGTCTGAGCATCATTCTACAGCCTCCACTCGGAAGGCTCATAGGAAAGAAAGAAAGTCGAAACACCAGAATCCAATCCCAGTATCTACCGGTATCGCGTAAACCCCGGTCCCTCTAGTGATAGGCCAGCCCATGTTGGAACAACAGGTTACAACTTTCACGGAAAGTATTTGACAACGTTTGGTGGCAAAGGGAATTACCCTTCAAATGGTTGAACCTAGCTCCTATGAGGACCTCAACAGACTAGGACCTAGGACCTAGGACCACCGCCTTCGATCGGTTGGGACCTCCGCCACTAGTACCAGTCCGTGATAGGTTAGGGCCCATGCCCTTAATCCGAGATTGGTTAGAGACCATGCCCCCAGTACGACTTAGGCTGACCCATTATCAACCTAAAAAACTGAAATCAGCTGCTGACATCCCACATGTGGGACCTTACCACTCAGTTAGACCAACGAATACCGGAAGAGAGCCAAGACCCAAGGCAGGAGGTAGTTGGAGAAGCGCCAGGAAGGATTTTACCCCTGAGGGTAACAGGTTTGAGACCTCTGCCTCCATTGAGGGCTCCGACAAAGAGGATTTCGAGGTTAAATCTAAGAACGCTAAATACAAACGCCTACGGGATTAGCTGGCATAGATGCAAAGGGAGATCTAGGAATTGAGAAAGGGTAAACATAAGGAGGTCAAGAAGGATTCTCTCAGCGAGATGAATGTCCCTTACACCGAATGGATCAGGGAAGCCATGCTCCCACTAAAATTAAAAATGCCAACGGATAAGTTCTTTGGCACTAAGGATCCTTTGAGTCATTTAAAGAAAATAGAGGTCCAGAACACTACTAGGGCCGCCATGTGTCGGATGTTCTCTACCACGCTAACTGATTAAGCCAAAACATGGTTCATGAATCTACCGGCAGGTAGAGTGGATAGCTTCACTAAGTTGTCCAGTGATTTCTACTGACAGTTCCAAGGAGTCAAGCCACATCCAAAGGATCCGATCCACTTGCAATATATAATTCAAGAACGGGGTGAAACACTCAAATTTTATGTGGAAAGGTTCCACAAGAAGGTGATTCAGATGGTGGTTTTAACCTAGAAAGAGACCCTAGCTAATTTTTGTAGGAACCAATTGGCCGAGAGACTCTACAGGTCCTTTGTAAAGCACCCACCTGAGACTTATCGGGAAGCCTATGATAGGACACTAGAGCAAGTCGACCTCGATGAGCAGCTCAGGGTGAAGATTGAGTACGATGACATGAGGACTGTAATGTGCCAAAAAAAAGAGGCACTTACACCCGTACTGGTCCAGAATGCCCAGAATAGGCCACCCAACTGGTCTACATATAGCCCTCCACCTTTCCAGCCTTAGCGAGAGCGATACCGGGTAAGGCGGACCCCGCCTTGAGCTATTCCTCCTTCAATTTTTATTGCCCCCGTAACCTAGGATTAAAGGGGTTACAACCACTACACCCCTTAAAAGCTTATCGTGAGATAATCTACCTTGCTACCCGAGATAAGGGCTTGCTCAGAAAGCCAACTCCCATGAAGGCACCAGTAGACATAAGGAACTGATACAAATACTTTGACTTCCATGAGAACGAGGGGCAAAACACCTCAGAGTGCATTTATCAGCGTAATCAAATTGAAACACTAGTGAGGGGTGGCTATTTGGTGAAGTTCCTTTAGCAGGTTCGAGATAGCATCCACACAAGCAAGGTGGTTCAAGTCGAGATTCAAGATCATGCTGAGAAGAGGAAATGAGTGCAAAAAGATTGATGCATCAAATTCAGGTCATACACACCATCAGTGGAAAACACACTCCAGCTAGTACCTCCAACAATTCAAGGAAAAATCATGTCAAAAGATTCCCAAGGTTGAATAGGGGCAAGGTATCTTCAAGGTAGATCAAAGCTTGGCAGGAAACGACCAATCAACACAGATCATTTTCATTAATACATATATGTACATTATCGTACAGCCGTACAATGATCCCATGGTGGTCACGATACTGATTGCCAATTGCTAGGTCCACCGCATCCTGATCGACACAAGAAGCAGTGTTGACATCCTTTTCAAAGACACCCTGGAAAAGCTCAAATTGAAGTAGTAGTGTTAAAACAGTTGCACCACCCCCTTGTACGGGTTCACAGGGGACTTGATTATACTAGTAGGATCAAAAACTCTACTGGTTATAGTTGTTACTGATCCTCTACAACAGAACATCATGACAAACTTTGTTGTGGTTGACATCCCGTCGGCCTATAATGCCATTTTAGAGAGGACTTTCTTATCAACACTCAAGGGGATGCTATCCATCTACCACAATGTCCTGAAGTTTCCAGTTGGAATTGAGGTAGGTAAGATACGTGGGAACCAGTATGTCGTCCGTAAGTGCTGCACAGTATTCAGCCAAACCTACAGCGTTAACGAAGCAGTATGCCCAAGTAGGTGTGGTGCAAGGATAAGAATTATCAGAGACAGATTCCGAGGTCCCAGTGTTAACAGAATATCCAAATAGCAGCGTCCAAGTTGAGGACAAGGAAGAAGAAGATAGGGGATAGGCCAGCGACCACCCCGTTGATGAGTTAGAAGAAATTTTGATTATGGAAGATGACCAGTCCAAGGTAGTCAAGGTCGAGGCGACCCTAGAACAGAAAGTAAGAGAAGGCATGATCTAGCTCCTCCGGGAATACGGTGACATATTCGCCTAGTGCCATGGCAAAATGTCAGGAATCACCATCTCTTTGGTCGTTCATAGGTTGGATGTCCACCCAACTTTCAAACCGATCAAGCAGAAGAGATGACAATTTAATACCGAAAGAAATGTTGCCATATGGGAAGAGGTCAACAAGTTGCTAAAGGCTAGATTTATCAGGGAATCTCGATACCCCGATTGGATCGCGAATGTGGTCATGGTCACCAAAGCATACACGAAATTGCGCATGTGTGTTGACTATACAGATCTCAACAGCGCCTACCCAAAGGATATCTTCATCCTACCTAAAATCGATCAGCAAGTGGAATCCACTACAGGAAATAAGCTAATGAGCTTTATGGATGCGTTTTTTATGGACAACCAGATCATGATGAACCCCGCTGAGTAGGATAAGACTGGTTTCTATAGCTACAAGGTAATGCCATTTGGCTTCAAAAATATGGGAGCTGCGTACCAATGTCCTGTCAACCAGCTGTTCAAGCTAGAGATCGGAAGAAAGATGGAGGTATACATTGATGACATGATTACCAAGTCCCAGATAGCAGGAGAGCACCATGACCACCTTCATAGGACCTTCCAGATCATGAAAGAGAACCAGACGCGGTTGAACCATGCCAAGTGTGCTTACGGGGTATCTGTGGGAAAGTTTCTTGGTTTTATGGTTCACAAGAGAGGTATAGAGGCCAACTCAGAGAAGATCTGAGCTATCTTAGACCTGGTGTTAGGATTATGCTCGATAGCAAGAGTGTAATAACGTTTTGACAATCTTTTCATATTAATAAAGTGATTTCTAGTTTAACAAATCTTATAGCATTTATAGTTTAATTATTGTAATTGTCAAAAGTAAATAATCATAAGGTCAAAAGACTATGAGAAAAGAAGAACTGTTCATACATCTGGATATGTTTTAGGTAGACACAATTCTTTAGTTTGTCTTGAATATGTTCACAACTTAAGATAAAGGTTGGGCATCTTTATCTTGTCAAAGTGTTAGATTCTTTTGCTAGCATTTGAGTAGGATCAAATGTGTTATGTTGAGTCTAAAATCATCAAAGTGTGGTGTCTTTGGGCAAAAGAATCTAGTGCACTGGGTGCATTGAATAGGATCACAGTGAAATACTTTATCAAGAACCGTCAATGGATAAAAAAATTTACTTGAAGACAATCGGAGAGTCTATCTCAGTCCTGAGATAAATGATGGACTTATGGTTGTAAGTGTTATCATTTGAGCTATCATTGAGTACGATTATTTAGCATAGTCTATCATTGATAGTTTGGTGGTATTCATTTGTTAATCGATAAAGGGCTTCATTTATAGATAAGGACATTGTGGCTCTATTTATTAAATGTGAGTAGAATATCATCATATGGATTTTTTGAGGTATTGGATATTAAATCATAACGTTAAATTTTCAATAGTGTCTATTGAAATATGACTTTTGGGCAAGTCAAAATATCCAAGTGCAAAATGTGGTCGTATGAGTAAATATGGTAACTTGGCGATTACTGATATTCTTCACGAGGATACTCTTTCTCCATTAAGATGTCTTGGGTATGAATGAGGAATATTAACTAATTCTATCTTTATTTAAGAGTTCAGTTTTAGTTCTTTAGGTGAACGAACTAAAATTAATAGATCGGACATACGTGAATCATTTGTTTATTGTGATTAGGTTATGTCTATTGGAGCTTAAATTAGATAGCCCACCAAGATCTCCAATCCAGACGAATTTGCATGGATCACTTGATATATTCTACCGAACCAATTTATGGGTCCATTTAGAATTGTAATAAGGCATGTGGACTTGTTTCTTTTAGTAAGAATGAGTCTAGTTCACATGTAGACTTTTTATTAAGGTCTAATGGATTTAATAAAATAGAAAAAATAATATATTTGTCCATGTGTGGACTTGGGCGACAAGGCTATATATAATAGCTTATTATATTGTTTTTATTTTATTGTTTAAGTAAATGGAAATTAATTATTTTGTGAATTAATTATTTATTTAATTAAAAGTCAAAATCTTTTTCCTAGTTGGAGAAGGTCTCCTAGAGTCATATTTTTATTGGTAATATGATAAGTATAAAATACTATATTTGATAAGTAGATAAATAAAAAGAATTTATTTATCTAGTCAAATTATGAAGTATTTGATTTCTATTAAAACTCTAGTTGACAATTGGTCAAATTAGGAATTTTTAATATAGTCACAATTTAATTATATTCAATAATTGATTATTGAATAAACACTCTAATCGAGTTGGATTAGGAGTCTAAGTGTGGAAAAGAAATCTTCTTTGAAAGGATTCTTGGTAACCAAGTAAATCCTCCTTAGGAGAGGATTCTTACCAGTCAAGTAAATCCTCTTTAGGAGAGGATTTGAGCTCCTAAATTAAAAGCATGTAGAATTCGGCCACTATATATACAATATTGTAGAATTCATACGAGGCTATTTTTTTCTAATAAAGATTTTGGCCTAGAGAGTGAATTTTGAGAGTGAAAAAAATTAGTTTTTACTCTAGACAAAATTTGGCCAACTCATAGATTTTGTGTGTGAAAATTCGACAAAGAGGAAAAGGAAGAAAAAACGTTTTATTTTCGATAGTGCACTAGTAGCCTTTACATCAAAAGGTTTTGTGTACAACATCGAATCAAGGTTCACGCGAGTTTCAATCAAATAGATAGATAATTCACAAAAGGCCTAAAGTTCTTTGTTTTTGTTCTTGGAGGATTATTGTGACTAAAAAGAGAAAGAGATTTTTTTTGTTTCCATCATCAGGTATACAATTTAAAGTAAGGGATCCCACACTCCTAGGTGATTCACGTTCGTGATTGGATAAGAAGATCTTGCGGATTCAATTTGACGCTAGTTCAATCGTCACCAGAAAAAGGTACGATACTTTTAATATACATTGATTAATCTAGGGTTAAGGTTCTTTCTTTTAAACGGAAAATTTTTATAATATACCAAACCCTAATTTTAAGCTTTCACCGCATTTTGAATCAATTTTTCCCTACACCTGGAATCTGCTACCTTACTCAAACAAGTACAGGTGCTAGCTGGTCGAGTGATACTGCTCAACCGCTTCATTTCATGGTCAATTGAAAAGTGTATTCCCTTCTTCAGGGTGATCAAACAGGAAAGAAGTATGAAATGGGACCGGGATAGCGAGCAGGCTTTCCAATCTTTGAAGAGATATCTAGCTAGCTCGTCACTGCTAGTCAAGCCAGCTCCTGGAGAGGAGCTGTAGATTTACCTGGCCGTATCTAAAACGGCGGTTAGTGGGGTTTCACCGCTTTGGTTAAAGAATATGAGGACGGAGTCCAGCGACCTGTCTACTACGTGAGCCTTGCACTAACCAAGCCCGAAAGGAATTACGTCCTCTTCGAGAAGCTCACCTTCGCCTTAGTAACCTTGGCGAGGAAGCTCCACCCTACTTCCAAGCACATACAATGGTAGTAGTGATTGATCAACCTCCCTGCTAGTTCTTACAGAGACCATACGTGTCTGGAAGACTGGTCCTTTGGTCCATAGAGCTCACTCAATTTGATCTAAACTACAAGGCTAGGATGTTAATCAAGGCTTAAGCACTAGCAGGCTTTATGGTAGAGTTTTTAGCTCTCCGTTTTTAAGAGACCTCGGTAGAACCAAATCCAGCCCCCAGAAGCTTTCAGAGCTTGACAATTGGTCGGTTGGCCATAATGCCTAGACCCTCTACACATTTGGAGCATCCGGACAAGCAGGTGGAGGTGCTGGTATAATATTGATAAACCTAGGAAAAGCAGAACGCTGACACAACTTCAGGTTCGAATTCAAGGTTATAAACAATGAAGCCAAGTACGAAGCCCTTTTGGAAGGAATTAAAGTAGCCCTTGAGCTCGGAGCTGATTATTTGCATGTCAAGAGAAACTTGCAGCTCAAAGTTAACCAAGTCAATGGACTCTACCAGGCTAAGGGGGACAATATGGTAGCTTATCTCAAACAAGTTCAACTGCTCAAAAATCGGTTCAATAGGTTCAAAATTGAGCAAATTCCCCGTCAACAAAATCACCGGGCAGATGTCTTGGCGTAGATAGTTGCCAATGGAGGACAAGCTCTCCCTAAGGGAGTTTCCCTCTAATTAATTTCCCAGTCAAGCGTAACAGCAGGTAAGGAAATATGCCCAGTTGATCTGCCCCCATGTTGGATGGATCCAATAGTCACCTACCTCAAAGATCGAAAGCTCCCCAATAACCCCGACCAAGCCCATAGAATCAAGAGGATCTCTATCATATATTGCTTGCTAGATGGGTAATACAAGATGGGAAATTCTCTTTCTTTGCTCCGCTGCCTACATTCTGACGATTCCAGTTGGACGTTAAAGGGTGTCCACTCTGTGGACTGTGGAAATCACATCAGTGGGGAAACGTTAGCTTACCAGGTACTTCGCATGGGATATTACTGGCCTACCATACACCAGGATATGAAAATCTTTGTACAGTCTTGTGAACCTTGCCAGAAGATGTCAAACTTGAGCCATCTTCCTCCTAACCGATTATCTTCGATCAGTTCACCTTATCCATTTGCCAATTAGGGGGCCGATTTGATTGGGCCGCTCCCGGATAAGCTAGACACACCATTGTAGCAATTGACTACTTCACTCGGTGGGTGGAAGCAGAATCGCTGTCCCAGATCACGTAAAAGAATACCACAAGGTTTATCAAGACTAACATGGTATACAGGTTTGGTATCCCGATCATCATCTTCATCGACCTCGATAAGCAGTTTGATAATGCTTGATTTAGGGTTTCTGTGAAAAATTGGGAATCGACCTCCGTTTTACCTCGGTAGCCCACCCCCAAACCGAAGGCCTAGTTGAGGCCACCGATAAGACAATCAAAAACTCCTGAAAAGAAAACTCCATCATAAATAGGGTAAGTGGCTAGAGGAGTTGCCCGGGGTACTTTGGGCCTAACGGACCACCAGAAGAACCGTGATCGGAGAAACACCCTACTCCTTAGCATTTGGAGTAGATGCGGTCCTACCTATCGAGCACAAGCTGACCTTGTTCCAGGTTCAACACTTTAAGCCAGAAAGCAATGAGATCAAGCTCAAGGACAAACTAGACCTCTTGGAGGAAACGCAAGACAAAGTGGCAGAGATGGTAGCAGTTTACCAAAGCAGGATTGCGAGATACTTTAACAAAAGGGTAAGGACCTGAAGCTTCAAAGAAGGTTATCTAGTACTCCGGAAGGTGACTCAAAACATGGGAGTTAAGTCGGATGGGATCCTAGGGCCAAACTGGGAAGGCCCATATTTGATAAAGATAGTGGTTCGGAGCACGGCTTACAAGCTCGAAGACATGGATGGACGACCCATCGATCGTATATGGATCGCTAACCAATTGAAGAGGTTTTACCCCTATGCAGGAGACTATTAGTAGATTAGTCATATCTAGGTATCAGTTTTAGCAACTCATGAATAAATTGTAATTCCAGCTTGATTATCAATAAAATCTCCAGTTAGTTTCTCCATTTCTAGTCGTGTTTTCTTTTTCACCAAGGGGAATTTCGCCATGATCGCCAAAAACCAATGAATTTCTCCAGTCTTGATTCTTTGGCTGGGAACCACCCCCCACCTAGAAGGATTTAAGTGTAAGAGCATAGTTTCTAGCCTGATCACAAGACTAGGGATTGGTCAGGGAAGCCCTTTTATCACCTTTGATGCCTTGGCCGGGCATCACCCTTCACTAAGAAGGATCTAAGCATAAATGCATAATTGCTAGCCAGATCACGA
This sequence comes from Dipteronia dyeriana, assembly GCA_032871835.1. Lineage (NCBI taxonomy): Eukaryota > Viridiplantae > Streptophyta > Magnoliopsida > Sapindales > Sapindaceae > Dipteronia > Dipteronia dyeriana. The sequence continues at coordinate 31,022,048 of CM065299.1, forward strand.
GACCAGGATTTCCGAAAGATAATCATAATGCCTTGGTCGAGCTACCTCCCCCCAATAAGGGTCTAGACATAAGTGCATAGTTACCCGCTAGACCGAGATTGCCATGGTATGGAACCTCCTTGGTACGAGGACCAAAGGTGCCTAGGTTAACTTGGCCAGGTATTTCTCCTAAACTACCGAAATTCCTAATGGAAAGACACCTGGTAACTCGATTCTCACAGAAAGAAAAATCAAGTGTGTTAGAAGGTCTCATGAGGACCACCACAACTAAGTACCTCGATAACCTAGTACCGGTCGTCTATATACTCCTGTTTATTTCCTTACCAATTTTCAAGTTGTTTTGTGTTGTTAGGGTCCATTTGGACTTGTTAGGCACTGGGAACTTGAAGTGATGGCAATGAACACCTCAATCAAGTTATCATCTGAGATCTAAGGTACCACAATAAAGGGATGTCCCTGGTACCCAAGCATTTGCTACATGTCATTTCTCTTAAGTCCATATATAGGGATGGTTTAAGCCACTGGTGCAACATACTAAGAAGGCTCCTTAAATAGAGAACTCCACATTTTGCATAAGTCAGGTATATGTGACGGATTGGATTTTAGATCAAGTGAAGAGATGAAGCAATGCAGATTCAACCGAGCTAGAGATCAACTAGATATAAGCAGGAAATGAAAAAGGGAGACTATCCTCATTAATTCAAACCAAGAAGCACATCCCCTATTCTGGGCTACATAAAAAATAAAAGAAAACAACATTAGAAAAATAACATGAACGGTTTTTCCAGATCTAGCAGGGTGCCCACCCCCATTTCTGAGCAACATAAACAGATAATGTATTAGATTACTGGTTAACGCATTGACCCCTTCCTGGTGGCCTTATTATATCACTCATTCTCCTAGAACCTGCCCCTCTGGTCCCTCTATGGACTACTCGACTACCTGCTCCTTCTACAGCACTCACGCTGCCTCAACTAGAGCCCTCGCCTGAACTGGGTCAGATAGAACCCCTATAGTTACATCTTGAGATATGGTTTCAACTCCAGCTAGCTTAGCGACCTCTCTGGAAGCAACTTGGACAGTTCCCATCTCCTTAGGGAGAGTTTGATCCTCCACCATCTCCTGGTTGGTAGGGAGGTCCACCAACACCACTTGAGAAGTAGGTTTGTCCCACATCGTTCTAGCAGATTGATCTTCTTTGGTTTCCTTAGAAGCAAGTAAAACCTCCAAAATCCCAAGCTACTGACCGTCATCGTTTGCACCCTCGTCAATAACAACATCTCGAGAGGTACCTGATCCATCATTAGAAAGGGTTGACATCCTCTTTACTCTATCCAAGATCTTCTCCCTATCTCGGTATGTGATGGTGACCAAGTGAAAGGAAAGAGGTAGGGTCTCGGCTACCTGGAATGTAGCATAGAAGTAGCCATCACTAAAAGAGGAGTCCTCCTGCAACCTAGCTTTCTTTCTCCATGTGTTTCTTTTCATAGCTCACCGTTTCGACCTGAGGGTCTCCTGATTGAAGAAATGCATTAACCTTTCCAGGTTATAGCGTGTGTCCTCCAGTGCATTCTTGATCGCGTCCAGATTAAGTTTCAATGATTGTACCGTGACCTTAGTCTGATCAAGCTCTCCTCTGGTGACCTCAGTATCAAACTAAGCCTTTTCAGCGCGAGTCCTCAATGAGACCATCTGATGGTTCACCATTGCATTATACTTGAAAGTCGGCAAAACATAACAACCAAGTTAGTCAACACCCAGATACCAGTTATTGATAGCTAGAATAATAATAAGATAGGATATGACAACACATTTACCTCGACACTAAGAGCAGAACCCTTGGTAAGCAGAACCTCAGAGGGCAGAGAGGTCATCAGAGCTAAACCCTCATCAGGGCAGGAGAGGAAGAACAGATCGAAGACCTCGTTTTGTTCAAAAATCCTCGGTAGAGGTCTAGTACTTACATTGGGAGTTACAGAGGTCGTGGCATCCCCCGCTGTTTAAAGAGGTACTGAAACAGGTGGAGGGAATGGAATTGTAGCAATGATGGAAGAAGTAGAAGTGGCAACAGTGAAGCTAATAGCCACGATAGTATTAGCAGGTGGAGCAGCATAGCCTTGAGCTCTCACCTTGGTTAGCCTGGATGCGAAGACAATAATCTGAGACATGGGTCTAGAGGTGAGAGGTGCCTTGGGATCTCAACAGGTATACGCCTCGCCGCCAACAGGGAAGGATAAAACCTAACAGAATGAGCGGCTAGAGAACAAAACGGAAAAGGAAAGCTTGGAGGGGTCTGGCTATCGGGCAAGACGGGCTCTAGCTGGACCGGTAGTGGAATAGCAGAAACTACACAAATTAACAGAGAATTAGAATACAACAACGATAAGAAAGAATAATGTATCAGTAAAAAATTGAGAGGTTCAACATACCGGGAGAAGTAGTTGAGATACGTAGATACCGGTTGACCCTACTCGGATCATAAGCATCCAAGGTAGGAAACTCAAGGTTGATAGACTTGAGGTCAATGATTTCTTTTAGGATCGCCCTTGATTCAATCGGCATAGACGTCTTCCCCTAGATCGGTTTGTCTTTAAATTGGGTAGGGACTTGACACTCTGTCCCTCCATTAAAAACAGAGCTCCCCAGTCTCCGCCAACCACCACTCATTCTTCTCTCCAAGAGGCATCCTTCTTGGTGGCACCTGGTACGATAAATTTCATATTGTTCTTCGCTAGAAGATAGACCTGCCCCTTGGTACCATGAGTCAAAGTAGTAATCTAGAAAAGAAACCGTAACTCATCTAATCCTAATTCCCTCTCGATACTATCTTTCTTGCACTGCTCCTTCCACATAGCAAAGAAACCAACTAGGTGCCTCCAAAACTCTGGTGTCAACTAGAGGAGAGTAAGCTGAAGAGCATGAAGCGCTCTATGGAGAGAAGGGTGGAGAGGAAACCTCACATCGCTTTCAAAGGCAGCGGTACGAATAGGGAGCACGCTAGGGGGAGGACTATATACACTGCCTTCTATGGGGAACGGTGATCTTGATGCTGTCAAGGATGCCGAATTTTTCCCTCTGACAGTCGATCGACTCTATAGTAGCAGTGAAATCAGAGATTATTCTGAAATCATGTGGTAGGAAAAGTACCCCTCCTGTCACAATGGTGACAGCTTGACCTGATCCCCTACAGCCTCAACCTCGCTTGACTCTACTTTTGAGTCTCCTTTGACTATTTCGATCGAGGCATCTGGGTCGTTTGAGATGCTAGCCTCAATGGCAATGTTCCGACCTGAACGACGATGTATTTCGAGCGAGGCATTTGGGTGTCACTTTCTCCACTATCTTCTTCCTGAGCTCGTTTCCAACCGGTGAGTTTCGGGGAGCCACCCTCCACCAATCTTTCCACACTGTAACGATCAGAATTTGACATGGTAATAATGGATTCAAGTTTTTAAAATTCGAAAGGAGAAAGCTAGAGAGAAGTGAAGATGACGGAACAACTAAGGGTTTTTTCAAATTTTTACAGTAAAAAATTTGAAAGCGTGATAGAAAGCGAAGGGGAGGCCGAGTTTAAATTAGCATAATGGAACAGTAACCGGTGATAGAAGTGTTGAAAATACAAACACGGTTAAATGCTCAAGGGCAACCTATAGGGGGGTGAATAGGTTAGACACCTTTTTCGTCTCCCTTAGAAACAAACAAAAGTTTGTCCCTCTAGATTGCTTGTATCACAATATATATATCAATTTAAGACACTTAATCAATATATAAAACAAATAAAGTGTGATACAAACAAGTAATTGTAACACATACACAATTTATATTATAGAAAGGAAGTCAACTTACATAAAGAGTTCTATCCATAGTATTCAAATAACAAATACAAATACTAGAGAGATAGGGATAAAGAGAAGCTGACACAAGATATAATGTGGTAAACCTCCGAAGAGGAAACATCCACAGGTTAGCAACCACCGGCAAACAAAATCCACTAGTAGATAAGACAAGTACAATCTCTCAAGTAAACCCTTAACCTAGAAACTACCCTCATATCCTACTCATGAAGATATCACCCTCATGCTCAACAATCTGAGGCCTCACACCTCTTGTCAAGACTTCCTCACTCACCTTTCCGGATCCTCACGACCCTAGGCAAGACTTCTTGCTTAACTATTCGAGTCCTCCCGACTCTAGTCAAGACTTCCTCGCGCACTTTTTTGAATCCTCACAACCCTAGGCAAGAATTCTTGCTCGACTATCGAGTCCTCCCGACTCTAGCCAAGAATTCCTTGCTTGACAATCCAAGGTCTCACACCTCTTGCCAAGACTTCTTGCTCAACAATATAGGTCTCACATCTATTGTCAAGACTTTCTTCTCACAAGGCATTTAGGTGATCATGAATGCAAAACGTAAACAAGAACGCAACATAGAATGCTATGATCAACACATCCTATTGAAAATACTATACATGAACATGAATGCACAAATCAAATGTAGTTTAGTCAATCATTCATGTTTAATTCATCTAGATCATGTAAGATATGTTCAACATTAATTACAGCCTAGATACATGCATAGATCTAAAACTTGAATCATAAGTTATGTTCAATTAACACATAATCAAGTTTAAATCACATAAACCAAAATCATGCTAAAATCATATGACAATGTCATTTAGATAAAAGCTAAAGTTCTAGAGCATATTCCTATTCATAGATTCAACAAAAACACATGAATAGCTCAAAGAACATAAGCACATGTATCAATGTGAGAATTTGGCCAAGAGAGCATAATACATGTGATGAACTATTTTTCACAAAATCAATCAATCAAAGATCATCAAAATAGTACTAGAATTAAAGCTAGCACAAAACAATCCCAAACATGTGAAAACATAAGCAAAATCAAAACCTAACTCAACATGTATGATTTCAATTGAAACTCAACCTAGCTTTAAAAGAGTTCAAAACTTCAAAATACTCAGAATACACATATATAAGTTGAAGAAGAAAACCCAAGGCAATTGACCAAGTTTTAAAAGAAAACTTTGAGAGAAAATCAATACCTTAGTTGATTTTGGTGCAGTCCCATTTTTGTGCGTTTAGACTCCAAAAAAAATCAATAAAATTCACTCAAACCTTAAGAGAAAAGATGGAGGATGAATAGATAAACACTTTCAACTTTAAATAACTCAAAAGATAGTTCAAATGAAGAAGTTATGGTGTTTGGAAGGTGAACAAATGTAGAGAGAATATTGTTGGGGTTTATGCCCTAAAGATGTAATTTGTAAATGGATTTATTAAGTAAATAAAAGGAAAAGTTCAATACATTCTTGTTGTGTTGTTTATTTTATAACTTGTGCATAAATTTAACATCCAAGATTGCCGGATGTAATCTCGAACTGTGTATATGAATGTCATATATGGATGGATACAGTAAGAGACGTGCAATCTAAATAGTCCATAGATAGCAAACAAAGCTGGGTACCTAATTTATGGTTAATCTATAGCTGCGGTCCATTCCGTATTATACGATGATTCTATCCTGAATCATTCATATCAGATATGGGAATGAAGGCACCTTGTATGATGTGATCATATAGGACTGGGCCATGATCTATATAATCTCTCACCAAGATCCGTTTAACGATGAGATTCATATATATCAACTAATGATGGCTATATATGGGTGATCTTAATTTTGAGTGTCTTATCGCTCCTTCAGGTTAGATCGTAGTCTTTGATATACCATCGGTGAGGTCAGATGCATTTCCTAATCAATATACTCCGTATGTTGGGATTGCGGTTTAGCTTGTGGCTGGGAAGGTTTGTAAACAATAGTGGAATCCACTCCTTCTTGTGAGAAGTAGATGGTAGTTCCTTTAAGGGTTGATTCGGGGCTTGGAACATATGAGCGCTCTCCTAATTTCATAAGGAAATAGGATTTATTGTTCATTATAGAATCAACAGTACTTAAACGATATATGTAATTAGAGGGTATAACGGACATTATGACCCAGCTCTAATTATGAACTACTGTGGAGGATCACACCTTGTGTAATAGCTATATCGATGGACACCGAGTTGTATCGGTCTGTGTAAAAGCGTCTACAGTTGAGAGAGTACAGCTTCGGGGTTTTAGTGGAATAACACCGGAGTTAATAATCAAGGAATATTAACTAAAGGGTTTAATTAATGATTCCGAGGATTATTGGAGCTCAAAATACTGTGGGTCCATTAGGCCCTTTGCTATCCCGATTGATTAAGGTAATAATGGTCACAGTTAATTAATTGGATTGTCCAATTAATTGTGTTACAAAAGTGACACATATATATTCGGGAATTAATTGAATAATGAGATTATTTAATTAATGAATGTTAATAGTTAAATTAATTAAATAATTAGATTGATAATTATGAATTATTAATTAACTATTAATTGGAGGGTGTTAGTTGATATATGGATTTAGGTGAAGATAAAATAATATGATTATTTTATTTTACTAAATCATTTATCAAAGTATTTGAATTTAAGTAAAAATTTAAAATACTTATTATCACTTTTAATATATTAGATATATTTAAAAAGGATTATTAAGAGATATATATCAATTATAACACAAGAGATTGCATTGGATGCAAATTGGTGTGTGCACATATATAAGTGTTTGTATAGGATACAAACAAGTACAGAGATATAGATTGAAAAAGGAAAAAAAAATACATATATATTTGTGTGCAGGCGTGAGATATACAGAAAAATATTTGTGAAAACAAGAGGTGCAATTTTTTTTTTTTGTGGTAAGAAAAAGAGAGATCACGCATCAGTTTTTTTTCTTAAAAAAAACACTCTCTCTCTCTCTCTCTCTCTCTCACACACACACACACACACACACACACACATATATATATATATATATATATATATATATATTGTTCTTCGTGCTCAAAGAAAAAAAAATAGATATATATATATATCAAAAACAATAAGTTTTGCATCTCGTGTGTGTGATATCAACACACAAAATTGAGAAGAAAGAGTTTCTTAAAGTATTTCTCTACATACTCCATTTAAGTTCCTGAGACCGTGACGCGCTCACACGCATTTACCAGTCCCGGGAGATAGCGAGGAAGATTGAGTGATTCAGACAGGAGCACATCGTAAAGTGAAGGAGCTTCCAAACGTTGGTAAGATTGGTTCAGACAGGAGCATAACGTAAAGTGAAGGAGCCTCCAAACGTTGATATGTTTTTCTTCTCTTTATATCGATTTCAATTTCCTCTGTATACATATTGTATGTATTAGTTCCGAAAAATAATTATGATCCCAAGTTCACTGGTCCCAGATACAGATTATGATCTGTATAAAAATTTTAAAACCTAATTCCGCTGCATAACCGTTGAACGGGGTTCCTAAAATTGGTATCAGAGCCAATTTATTTTTCGGAACAGGATATTGTTTTCGATGCCCCCTGTATGTATGAATGTGTAGGCACCATCTTTATGAATGTATGACTGTTTATAATTAAATTGTTTAATTTAAACATGGTTGATTGTAAATTTTTATGGTACTGTGGATTTAGGGTTTATGGGTTGTATAATTTTTTTTATTTTTTTCATTATTATATTTTTATTTTACTATTATTGTATTGTAAATAAATAAAAAATTGTAACCTGTAAACGAAGAACTGGAAATGCGCGCGACGGCGGTACTGTTCACTGACTGTTCATCGGCATTGGTCCCGACTATTCACTGGCACTGTTCATAGGTACTGTTCACCAGCACTGTTCACGGGTACTATTCATGGGTAATGTTAACACGGTACTGTTCACGCACAGTTCCGTTGGCAAGTGTTGCCTAGTGCGTTCCGTGCAGTTTTTCCGTTTCGAATTCATGAGATGAATCGGAGTGACCTGAAGAGACTGGAAGACTCAGAAATTACAAGAAGACCAAGGAATGCCTTGGGATTTTTTAGTAATTTTAGATTCCAATTTTTTAGGTTAAATAATCCACAGTACTCGGTCAATTCATGAATGTTTTATATTATGTGATGATAAAAACATTGTCATGCATACGTATGTCATTTAGATTAGATGTGCCTACACAAATATATTTGATATGTCATACATGAATCATAGCCTGATATGTTATGTATTTTTTTTAATGTGATTAAAAAGGGCAATACACATAATTGGCTATGAATAATGAGATTAGCTTTTAATGGTTAGAAAACTTGGTAATTCTCATTAATATTAATCTAGTTGTTAAAGAGTTTAATAAGTTAGATTAATAGGGTCATTTATTGTAATTAGGATTAATATGATTAATTACCTAATAATTAATTGACCGAATAAAGTGTTAGAGTTTTAATAGTTAAAATTTGGTAAACACTAACATAATAATCTGACCTTAGTAAATAGTTTACAAAAGCTTAGATTATTCACTAATAGATTAGATTTTTAATTGTTAAAAATCATTAAAAATTTATTAGTTAATTAGAATTTGTTTCTAATTAGTTAATGCAATAGATAACTTGATTAAAGTTAGTCGTTTAATCCTGTAGAATCTAGGTGCATTAACGGTTAATAGAAAACCCTAATTTTAAAATAGTGAGTGGGAGAGGGATATATGACATATATATCCTGCGGCCTCCATCATTAGTTCAACACCGTGAGATCCGAGTGGGGCCTCATGACGGCTTTGTTTTCGTCCTCCCTAAGGAGGGTTTCCACAAAGGTCAATATCAAGGTTGACTTCCTAACGGAAAGGATTTCTGAGGGTATTTTGGGATTGACCGACCCTAAGGAGGCAATTCTCGAGTTAAGCTCGTGAGATCTGAAATGGTGGGTTACATTCACGAATGTTTTGATTAAATTTGTTAATTAAAAACCTAACTGAATGAACGATGGTTGAATGATATGGAATAAGAGTTATTCTAGAATATCATTTGATTGAGAATGTCTCGGTCCAACATGCAAAGACTTGACCGACCCTAAGGCGGCACTTCTTTACGGTATGTTGGATTGTCGTGGTATAGTAACTAGTTTTAGGGTAGTTCTAGTTCGTTAAACATGTGCATGCATCATGTTTAAATTTATGACAAATCGCTCGAACTTGTTTTAAATAAATGACTGAATGAATGTTTTATTTATTTCAGCAATAATTTCTTCTGCATTACTTTAAATTCTCGTAAACGACATATTAACTAGTGATAACTACACTAAGTGGAAACTTAACATTAATGCAATATTGGTCACTAAAGAACTCAAGTTTGTGCTTACGGAGGAATGTCCTCCAACGCCTGTTGCCAATGCCACACGAACTGTTCGAGAGGCATATAAGCGAAGGGTAAGCCCAAACCTAAGAAAGCCCAAAGCAAGAAGAAGTCCAAGAAAAGTAAATATGATTTACTTGTTCTTGAGTCGTGTTTAGTATAAGATTATTCTTCACCCTGGATAGTTGATTCGGGGGCCACTAACCATGTTTGTTCTTTTTTACAATGGACTGATTCTTGGACACAGCTAGAGGAGCAAGCCTTCTCAATGCTTGTGGGGTCAGGGGATGTCGTGTTAGCACGAGCAGTGGGCGTAATTAGATTACGTTTTTGTAATAATTATATATTGTTGGACAATGTATTTTATATTCCTGGATTTACACGGAATTTGATTTCTGTTTCTAAGTTGTTAGAACAAAAATATTTTGTTTCTTTTAATAATAAGTATGTTATTATTGGAAAGAATGGTCTGAATATTTATTCAGGAATTAATGAAAACAATTTGTATGTGTTAAGACCGTTAATACATACTACTATGCTCAACACCGAAATGTTTAAGGTTGAAAAACCAAAAACTAAACGACATAATATTTCTCCAGGTAATGACACGTATCTCTAGCATCTAAGGCTTGGTCATACCAACCTTGACCGGATAGTTAGACTAGTAAAAAACGGACCTTTAAATGAGTTACTGGTTGGCACCTTACCTGTCTGCGAATCTTGTCTGGAAGGTAAGATGACTAAGAGACCTTTTACTGGAAAAGAGCTTAGAGCTAAAGAACCGCTAGAGCTTATACATACAGACGTCTGCGGACCGATGAATGTTAAAGCTAGAGGTGGTTATGAGTATTATGTCACCTTTATAGATGATTACTCAAGATACGGATATGTCTACCTAATGCAACGAAAGTCATAAACATTTGAAATGTTCAAAGAATTTCGAGCTGAAGTTGAGAATCAATTAGGTAGGACTATCAAGTCACTGCGATCAGATCGTGGAGGTGAGTACCTTGACCAAGAGTTTAAAGACTTTATGGTCAAGCATGGGATAGTTTCCCAACTCACAGCTTTCGGTACACCTCAGTAAAATGGTGTAGCGGAGAGGAGAAATAGAACCCTAAAGGAAATGGTGAGATCTATGATTAGTTTCTCATCATTACCAAATTCCTTCTGGGGATATGCGTTACAAACAGCGGCATACATTTTGAATGTGGTGCCATCCAAATATGTTCCTAAGACTCCCCTAGAGTTGTGGAATGGTTGTAAAGCTAGTTTGCGACATTTCTGCATATGGGGGTATCCAGCACACGTGCTGAAGAAAAAAACTGGAAAGCTAAACTCCAAGTCTGTGGTCTGCCTATTTGTAGGATACTCTAAGGAGACCAGAGGTGGACACTTCTATAGTCCTGAACATAATTAAAGTATTTGTATCGACACATGCAACGTTTCTTGAGGACAGTTTTATTAGTGACCATAAACCTCGTTCTAAGATTGTATTGAATGAGTTGGAGCCTAGTGAGACTAGTGCTTCATCAACAAGAGTTATTGATCGATAAACATCTTAGAGTCAGATGGTTCCTGATCAGGATACACTACCACCTAGGTATAGTGAGAGGGTTGTGAGACAACCTGAACACTATTTAGGTATAGGTGAGGGACAAGATGTTGTCTCTGCTGATAGTGTTGATGATCCATTGACATTTAAGAATGCAATGAAAGATCCTGATAAAAAGGAATGGCTTAAAGCCATGAATCTCGAGATTGAGTTCATGTACTCTAACTCAGTCTGGGATCTTGTAGACTTACCGGATGGGGTAAAACCCATAGGGTGTAAGTGGATCTACAAGAGAAAGAGAAGAGTAGACGGGAAGGTAGAGACCTTCAAGGCAAGGCTAGTGGCCAAGGGTTATACCCAGAAAGAGAGGGTCGATTATGAGGAGACTTTCTCGCCAGTAACCATGTTTAAGTCTATTCGGATTCTCTTATCCATTACTGCCTATTTCGATTACGAAATTTGGCAAATGGACGTCAAGACTGCATTCTTGAATGGCAATCTTGATAAGAGCATCTATATGATGCAACCAGAGGGATTCGTGTCTCTAGATCAAGAGCAAAAGGTTTGCAAGCTGTAAAGGTTCATCTATGGACTTAAGCAAGCATCTAGATCTTGGAACATTAGGTTTGATGATGTGATCAAAACCTATGGCTTCGAGCATAACATTGATGAACCTTGAGTCTACAAGCGTATCATTGATAAGAAAGTAGTTTTCTTGGTCCTATACGTAGATGATATCCTACTCATTGGGAATGATGTGGGAGTGTTGTCTGATGTAAAGGGCTGGCTGGCTAGCCAATTCCAATATGGTCCTCTTCAAGGAAGTGGCATCATTGTCTTCCATATATCCTAGGCCCGTTTTATCACTCGGACTTTTCCCACATGATAACATCTTGTCAAGTCTCTCGGTTCTGAAAGTCATCTTGGCAACCAATTCTTTTGCTTCCTTAAGCTCAATCTTTAAGTTTTATTCACTCTTCTTAGTGATCACAAGCTCCAACTTTAAACTCTTTTCTAACTCTTTACCACTCTTTATTTTCTCACTCAAGTGAGTAATCTTGAGAGTCAACTCTAGATTCTTCTTTTTCAACTCTTGAACCTCCTTCTTCTTTTTCAATCTAGACTTTACAAAAAACTTTATGAAGTCTACATAGTCCATTTCCTCATCAATCTCAAACCTAGAGTTAGAAAATGCACTCTCATCACTAGAGTCATCTACTTCTTTCTTGTCACTTACACCTTCCTTGTCATTATGAGATGTTGTGAAGACAATGAAGTTTACAACTCTATCTTCATCATCTGAAGATTTTTCTTTCTCTTCTAAGTCTTCACTATCACTCCAAGTGGCCGCCATCGCCTTCCCTTTTTTATTTTTCTTCAAATTTGCACATTCTGGAGAAATGTGACCAAAACCACTGCATTCATAGCATTGAATTCCCTTCTTGGAGTCACCTTCTTGAAACTTTTCAGTCTTCTTGAAGGGAGTTTTCTTCTTCACTTCATGTCCCTTGGACCCAAAACCTTTCCTCTCAAATCTCATGAATTTCTTGAATCTTTTGACCATGGGGGCCATTTCTTCATCCAAGTCCTCCTCATCTTCTTCAACCTTAGAGGTCTTCAAGGCAATGCTCTTTTGCTTCTTTGGAGGAGTGGGTGAGGTGATCCATCTTGACTCATAAGCTAGAAGTCTTCCAATGACTTCACTTGGTTTCAAATTCTTGTACTCACTTTTCTCTTCAAGTGCCGTCACCTTTGATTCAAACCTTGACGGAAGTGACCTCATAATTTTTTGCTTGACTCTCCTATCAGAATAGGGGTCACCAAGTTGATGGCTTTGGTTTACAATATCCATCAACTTCACTTGGAATTCATTGAAGCATTCATGCTCCTCCCTTCTAATCATCTCAAATTGCATTTGGAGGACTTGGAGCTTTGAGTCCTTGACTACCTCAGTTCCCTCATGTGCTGTTTGAAGAATGTCCCAAGCTTCCTTTGCAATCCTAGTGTTTTGGACCAACTTGTATTTATTATCATCCACGACATATAGGATGGCATGCATAGCCTTGTTGTTTCACTTGGATGCTTCAAACTCTTAAGTACTCCAACTAGACTTAGGCTTGGGAGCTTCTACACCATCGTCGGTGATCATTGTTGGAGGAGTATAACCATCTTCAATAGCCATCCAAGCACGGTCATCTATTTGGAAAAGATAGGCTTCCATCTTGCCCTTCCAAGTAGCGTAATTCACCCCATTGAGCAAAGGGGGTCTTGTGCTTGAGGCTCCCTCATGACTATTTCTGTTTCCACTCATTGTGTTTGAGGGTAATGAATGATATGAAGATGCAAATGAAATGCAACACAATAAAATGAAAATAACCAAAAATGCACAGGGTAAAACACACACAATGCACGGATCACCTAAGTATATCTAGGCACCGGCTCTAATACCAATTGAAACTTCCTAGAAAGTGTGTCTATTACCTAGAGGGGGGTGAATAGGTTTTAATTCAATAGATTACCAATTTTACGAATTAATCCAAATTAACAATTCTACCCCATTTTACTTAAATGCTCAAATAAATGCCAACAAACATAAAACACAAACAACACGGACGATATACGTCCAAATGGGAAAAACCACGGGCTATTTAGAGTGCCACCCTTGATCCTCAAAATTCACTATTGAGTAAAAGTTTACAATCTAATTTGATCTCTCGTCTAACCCTCCAGTTACTAACCCTTTCACTCTACCCAGCAGGCCTTAATAGTTATTTTGGATCCCTAGCCTTGTGCACTAACCACTTAGCCACAAGCAAACACAACAATGAAGAGATAATGACAACCTAAGTGAATATGCAAAAATATTCAATATGCAAAAATGCTAAGTCAAGACATTCATGCTTATCTAGGATTAATGATGATAATTAAAAACAAATCCTAGATATCAATGTTCTAAATGCAAAGGCAAGAAGAATTAGCTAGAAGGGTAAAATCGTCCTAAATGTTAGCTATCACAAATTAATGCATCTCAACCATCAATCAACACACAATCATGTCATAAAAACAATTAAACAACCAAGCAAGCAATTAATATGCAATAAAGACTAAAACCCTAGGTATACATGTCTTAGTAATGAAAATATAAAGTCTAGAACATGTGAAAAATACCTAGTCAAGAAAAAGATGATGCTCCATGCTTGAATGATCCTAGAATGATGCTAGATGATCATGAGATGAAGTTTTGTTGAGTAAAGATGAGTGTTTGGGGGTCCCTCTCTCTCTAGAAAAACTAAGAACACATAAAAATGGCTTCTTGGACTTCTAAGAACAAAGAGAGGAGAAGAGAACATATATATATGGAGCCCTAGACAAAATGACGTCGTTTTGGATAAAAGGCAACTGAAATCGGTCAGGACCGCTGGCTGTACCGCGGTCTAGGTAAGTGTCCAGATCGCGGCACAGAGAGCGGTGTATCGTCTGGACAACACTGCTCTGTAGGCCGCTGTGCATGCAGTGTGCACAGACCGCGGTCTGGACAGCATGCATCCTCTGTGAAACTCCGCTTGGAAGACCGCAACGTAGGCAACATGCATAGACCGTGGTAGACATAGCGTGCATCCTCTGACAAACACCACTGTGCAGGCCGCGGCGAGGGCACTGCACAGAGAGCGATTTTGACTACGGTCAAGATGAAAAATCCTCATTTTGAGGCACAAACAAACAATCAACACTCAAATAAAAATAAGATACACAAAGCACACAAAATGACCAATAAGCATGCAAGCAAGATGATTAAAATAAAATGCATGAGAGTTAGTGTGTGCACTAAATCTCTTCAATGAAGATTAAGCAAGTGATTTTACCTTTGATGTTTGAAAATGGACTTGAGCAATGAAGACCTAAACTACCCTTACATATTGATCCCAAAATGTGGTTGTCAACAAAATTAGCCAATCAAAACCCGAGGAAATTACACTTATTATCACTTTTAATATATTAGATATATTTGAAAAGGATAATTAAAAGATATATATCAATTATAACACAAGAGGTTGCATTGGATGCAAATTGGTTTGTGCACATATATAAGTGTTTGTATAGGATACAAACAAGTATAGATATATAGATTGAAAAAAGAAAAAAAAATATACATATATATTTGTGTGCAGGCGTGAGATATATAGAAAAATATTTGTGAAAACAAGAGGTGCAGTTTTTTTTTTTGGTGGTAATAAAAAGAGAGATCACGCATAAGTTTTTTTTTCTTAAAAAAAACTTATATATATATTATTCTTCGTGCTCAAAGAAAAAAAATAGATATATATATATATCAAAAACAATAAGTTTTGCATCTCGTGTGTATGATATCAATACACCAAATTGAGAAGAAAGAGTTTCTTCAAGTATTTCTCTACATCCTCCATTTAAGTTCCTAAGACCGTGACACGCCCACACGCAGTTACCAGTCCCAGGAGATGGTGAGGAAATCGAGTGGTTTAGACAGGAGCACATCGTAAATTGAAGGAGCTTCCAAACGTTGGTAAGATTGGTTCAGACAGAAGCATAACGTAAAGTGAAGGAGCCTCCAAACGTTGATATGTTTTTCTTCTCTTTATATCGATTTCAATTTCCTGTGTATACATATTGTATGTATTAGTTCCAAAAAATAATTACGATCCCAAGTTCACTGGTCCTAGATACAGATTATGATCTTTATAAAAATTTTAAAACCTAGTTTCGTTGCTTAACCGGTGAACAGGGTTCCTAAAAAATATTTCTGCACAGAAGTTTAAATTTCTTCTTGGAATGAAAAGTGAGAGGGAAGAGGAATATAAAGGAGAGGGAAAGAATGAAGTTTAAAAGACTGATTTCCCTTCTTTATTATTGTCACCCTGAGATAGCGCGTGGGCATCTCAGGGCAGCAAGGTGTTGCAGCCGAGATGGCCACGCGCCATCTCGGGCTTGCACCAATGAATGGCCTTTTGGCCATGGTGCAACTCCCTTGTACTCCTCACGCGCTCTTCGACCGTTCTCCGGCCTCCAAACTTGGAATTTGAATCCATTTGAGGATTACGAACCGTAACTCTCTCATGGACATGGACATATAAGATACTTAACCCCAAAAATAATAATTTGACTCGATATAAGAAGACGAAGACAATGTATGCAACTTGAGTTGAAATTGTAGTATCTTTTGACTTAGAACTTGAAATCAATAGTATGAGTAACCGAAATGACGGAAACTCAATCAATAATGATTTAAGACTAAAATCAAGTTCAATATCCATGTTATACAAACATATACACAAACAAACACAATTCACACTAGAATGCAAACTACATAGAGATAATCTCCAATCATACATTTTCCAAAACATGTTATTTCCATACCAATGCATGAGCATTCATCTTCAAGTGTGTGAATGTGTTATACATGGTGCACAACGATGCAGGGACAGACATGAAAGAATTGTGTGTGTGCCTATAATGGTGCAAACGATGCAGGGACACAAAAGTATGAATTGTGTGTGTGTGCCTAAGCCTTGTAAGAGAAAGATAAGG
This sequence comes from Dipteronia dyeriana, assembly GCA_032871835.1. NCBI lineage: Eukaryota > Viridiplantae > Streptophyta > Magnoliopsida > Sapindales > Sapindaceae > Dipteronia > Dipteronia dyeriana. Next base: position 31,038,439 of record CM065299.1, read on the forward strand.
TCTTAGTATACCTTTGTAGAAACATATTTCATCATTTCTCTTTGAAGACTTAGAACTTGCTTTGACTTGTTGTTCATTCTTCTTTGAAGCTTGAATCATCATGAATCTACACAACTAAATCATTTCAAGTAAACATCATTTTGATATGGAATTAATGCCAACACAAACTAAAACCTAACAAGTGTGATCAAGAAGGCAAGATTTTCACCTCAATACTCGTAAACCGTCAAAATATCTCTTTTGTTCAAATGGGAAACCTCCCATTCACCTGACACATGGCCATTGAATTTAATGAAAAGATTTCCCTCAGATTCTGGTAACTAGCAAAGACTAGAAAATTTCCTTAACAAAATAAAAAATCTGACTCCAACCCCAAGTCAATCACCGATGTTCAAGTCAAGAGGGACTTCTGGTAATAGCCAAATTTGGTAAGGGTCCAAAGGGAAATTTTTCATCCAATTAGCACCTAGTAGAAAGTGTCCCCACACACCGAATAGGTACATGACACAATGGTTTACCTCGACATGCTAAGCCTGTAAATTCCCCTTCGCCTGACACGTGGCCATTGCATTTAATGAAAAGATTTCCATCAGATCCTAGTAACTAGCCAAAACTAGAAAATTTCCTAACAAAAAAAAAATCTGACTCCAACCTCTAGTCAATCACTGGTGTTCAAGTCAAAGGGGACTTCTGGTAATAGCCAATTTTAGTAAGGGTCCAAAGGGAAATTTTCCACCCAATTAGCACCTAGTAGAAAGTGACCCCACACACTGAATAAGTATATGACACAATGGTTTACCTCGACGTGCTAGGCTTGTAAATTCCCTTAAACAATTATAGTGTAAAATATACCTAGAAGGGGGGATGAATAGGTATATACTCAAATTTTAATCTTCTTTAAAAACACAAGCAATCTTATACAACACTTAGTATAATATCCAAAAATGATATATGACAAAGCAAATGTTCAAGCAACACAAATCAACTAAGTGAAGAAATTAAAGATGCTAAAAATCAACACAAGATATTTACGTGGTAAAACCTTCTAAGAGGAAACATCCATGGGTTGATACCACAACAACAGGCAAAAGCAAATCCACTATTTCAAATAAGGGTTACACACCCAAGCAATCAACATATGCTCTCTAAGCTATCACTCTTACTCTACCCTTGAACCTAGTGATCTACTATGTCGACTTCCTATCCAAGACCTCCTGTCTCTAGGAAGATTCCTTGCTCACCTATCCGGATCCTCCTGACCCAAGGCAAGACTTCTTGCTCAACTATCCGAGTCCTCCCGACTCTAGTTGAGACTCTTTGCTTAGTTATCCGGATCTCCCCGATCCTAACTAAGACTTCCTTACTTGACTATCCGGATCACCCCGATCCTAGCCAAGTCTTCTTGCTCAAGTCAAAGCTTCACTCACTTCAACAAGAGACTTCAACCTTTTACAAGGCAATTATCTAAGTGGATGCAAATGATGCAAACACAAACAAATAGATCGAGTAGATCAAACACACTCTATGAACATGCAACTAGATAACTAAATAACTAGATAATGCTTTCAAAAATCAATCACAAATATATCTAGAAAACCTAAGCATATTATAAACTAATAAGTAGTAAAGAAAAATAGAGACACCAATTGTAAATGACCTAGTTCTTAGAAAATGAAATCAAGTCTGGAAATAAACAATCAAGCACATGAACAAAAGATTTACAGAGTCAATTTCATGATTATCAAGTTTAATACAAATTATACAATATCAACCAAATCTAGCTAAACTTGAAAATCAATTGAACAAACCATAACATGCAATCAAAATTATACTATTCTTGCTTCTTAATCATATAATATTCATCAATGAAAAGATCAAAGAAGAAAACTAAGAAGAAAATGATTTTACCAAACAATGATAAAATCTCGAACTGAAAATCTGAACACTATGAATAATCAAGACATCCTTTGGTTCTGAAAATGCTTGGAGTTTGTAGATCTCTTCAAGACACTCGATGTCGATTTTTGAATCAAGTAAATCCGAGTTGTATTGAGAGAGATATTACCAAAACAAAAAATGAAAAGTTGCTTCTAAAATATGCAGGTCAAAAAATGAATATATGAAAATATTCAAGGGACCTCACCAAATAAACCGCGTGCAAATCAACATCTGATAACGCGTGTTTCAAAAAATTTCAAAGTTAATTATCACATGCAGTGAGCTCACGTAAGTGACAGTAAGAGGCCCAATGAACGATGACGTATTGCTGCAAAGGACACACAATAAAAAAGATTTCACATGGACGTTAACACTCTGTAAAAAGCTTATCAATTAAAATTTATTCCACGCAATGAGATAAATCTAGAAGCAATCAAGTAGACCAATAGGAAATCAAACATGTGACACCAATTGATTTGATTGTTTATCCACACCAAACATTATATGTATGTAATGTATGTAATAAAATCCTTTTTAATTCATGAAATCAAAAACAGCCGAGATGTGGCATCGTGGACAGAGAGGGAATGATGGCGAGATGGTCACGCGCCTATTCAGCCAAGGGAGGCAAATGGCAGCTTGCCATTATTTTTCTCTTTTGCTCCGTTTCACAGACCTCTCATATTATTTGACCGTTTCCCGATCTTCAAACTCTGAATTCGAATCTGTTTAAGGATTATGAACCGAAAAACTCTCGAACATAGAAGAGTATGAAACTCAACCCAAAAAATAAAAATTCAATTCAATATACGAATACGAAGACAATACATACAGTATGACTAGAAAGTTTCATATCTCTTGACTCGAAACTCGAAACTCGAAAATCAAATGTATGAGTAACCGAAATAACCGGAACTCATTAAGGAACAATATAACATCAAATATCTATGTTATAAAAACATATAAAAATACAAACACATTTCACACAAGAATACAAATAACATAGAGATAGTTTCCAATCATACATTTTTCCAAAACATGTTACTTTCATACCTATGCATGAGCATTCAACTTCAAGTGTATGAATGTGTTATACCAAATGATGTGCTACGATGCAGGGACACAAATGTACGATATGTATGTGTGTGCGCCTACACCTTGCAAGAGGAAGAAGAATCTTGATATCATAGCATCCAAGTAAGCACATATCCTCTTGAAGATGAACTTTGCATGCGAAGTTGCTTTACTTCCTTGAAGCCCGATTTAATCATAAACAACCTAAGAAACTAAGCAATACAAACAAATAGTGTTTTGTTATGGAATCAGGCCAACACATATCTAAAACCTAACAATCTCCCCCTTTGGCTATTCCATGACAAAACCTCAACCTCACCATACAATAATTACTCAAATAAACTCATAGTTGATTACATTCTTACGTCCTCACATTATGTTATGTTTTAGTTTGTGTTGGCAATAATTCCGTATCAAAATGATGTTTACTTGTAATGATTTAGTTGTTTAGATTCATGATGATTCAAGCTTCAAGGAAGAAGAAACAACAAGTCAAAGCAAGTTCTAAGTCTTCAAAGAGAAAGGATGCAATTTGATTGTACAAAGGTATACTAAGACCTTATCTTTCTCTTACAAGGCTTAAACACACACACATAATTCATGCATTTGTGTCCCTACATCGTTGTGCACCATTATAGACACACACATACAATTCATTCATATGTGTCCCTGCATCATTGTGCACCATGTATAACACATTCACACACTTGAAGATGAATGCTCATGCATTGGTATGGAAATAACATATTTTGGAATATGCATGATTGGAAACTATCTCTATGTAGTTTGCATTCTAGTGTGAATTATGTTTGTGTGTGTATATGTTTGTATAACATGGATATTGAACTTGAATTTAGTCTTAAATCATTCTTGATTGAATTCCATTCATTTCGGTTACTCATACTATTGATTTCAAGTAAGTCAAAAGATACTACACTTTCAACTCATGTTGCATACATTGTCTTCGTATTCGTATATTGAGTCAATTTATTATTTTTTGGGTTGAGTATCTCATATGTCCATGTCCGCGTGAGAGTTACATTCGTAATCCGTAAACGGATTTGAATTTCGAGTTCGGAGGTCAGAAAAAGGTCGAAGAACGATAAGGAAGGTCCGAGGAGAAAGAAGCAAGCAAGGCACTTCTTTCCCGAGATGGCGCGTGGCCATCTCCGGGCAGAAGGCTTGCTGCCCCGAGATGTCCACACACCATCTCGAGCAGCAAGCTTGCTTGGCTACTTCTTGCCCCTCTTGGTCATTTCACATGTCCAAGTTTCCCTTTCTTTTATAAACTCTTTTCCTCTCACATTTCATTCTAAAAATAAATTTAAAACAAGTGTGCAGAAATTTTCTCTCTAAATTTTCTCACCTTCCAAACACCATAACCTCTCCATTTGAACTCCAATTTGAGTGATTCGAAGTTGAGAGTGTTCATCTATTCATCCCCCATCTTTTCTTTGAAGGTTTGAGTACATTTTGCTTCTTTTTTTGGTGTCTAATCATACAAAAACGGGATTGTACCTAACCTTGGGTTTTCTTCTTCTACATATATTTGTATATTGTGAGTGTTTTGATTTGAGTTTTGAACTCTTTCAAAGCTAGGTTGAGTTTTAATTGAAATCATTCATGTTGAGTTAGGTTTTGATTTTGCCTATGTTATCACATGTTTTGGATTGTATTGTGCTAGCTTTGATTCTATGACTATTTTATGATCTTTGATTCATTGATTTTGAGAAAAATAGTTCCTCACATGTATTAGGCTCTCTTGGCCGAATTTCTCACATAATACATGTGCTTATGTTCTTTTGAGCTATTCATGTGATTTGTTGAATCTATGAATAGGAATATGCTCTAGAACTTTAGCTTAAATCTATTTGACTTTGTCATATGATTTTAGCATGTTTTAGTTTGTGTGATTTAAACTTGATCTTGTTATTTATTGAACATAGTTTGTGATTCAAGTTTAGATCTATGCATGTATCTAGGTTGTGATTGTTATTGAACATATCTTACATGATCTAGATTGTTTATACATGTATGATTAACTAGACTTTATGTGATTTGTGCATTCATCCTCATGTCTAGTATTTTCCATAGGATATGTTGATCATAGCATTCTATGTTGCATGCTTGTTTACGTTTTACATTCATGATCACCTAGATGCATTGTGAGAAGGAAGTCTTGACAATAGGTGTGAGACCTATGGTGTTGAGCAAGAAGTCTTGGCAAGAGGCGTGAGGCCTTGGATTGTCGAGCAAGGAAGTCTTGGCTAGAGTCGGGAGGACTCGGATAGTCGAGCAAGAAGTCTTGCCTAGGGTCGTAAGGATCCAGATAGGTGAGCAAGGAAGTCTTGACTAGAGTCAGGAGGACTCGGATAGTTGAGCAAGAAGTCTTGCCTTGGGTCGTGAGGATCCAGATAAGGTGAGCGAGGAAGTCTTGACAAGAGGTGTGAGGCCTCAGATTGTTGAGCATTAGGGCGACAACTTCTAAAGTAGGATATGAGGGTAGTTTCTAGGTGAAGTGGTCACTTGAGAGATTGTACTTGTCTTATCTACTAGTGGATTTTGTTTGCCGGTAGCTGCTAGCCCGTGGATGTTTCCTCTTCGGAGGTTTACCATGTTACATCTTGTGTCAACTTTTCGCTATCCCTATCTCTTTAGTATTTGTGTTGTGGATAGAATTTTGTATGTAAGTTGACTTCCTTTCTATAATATAGATTGTGTATGTTACAATTACTTGTTTGTATCACACTTTACTTGTGTTTATATATTGATTAATTGTCTTTAATTAATATATATATATTGTGATACAAGCAATCTAGAGGGACAAACTTTTGTTTGTTTCTAAGGGAGTCAAAAAAGGTGTCTAACCTATTCACCCCCCCCCCCCCCTCTAGGTTAGCCTTAAGCATTTAACCGTGTTTGTATTTTCACATTACAAAGAGATCCCTAGACTAAATTGTCTTCAAGTCTTCATGAGTCTTCAAGAATCTCCTCTTTAATCATCAAGGCACCTGTGAGACAAGCACAACCAAACAAACAAGAGATCTTCTACAAAAAAAATTGGTGAGATATATCCACAAAAACAAGCAAGAAATCTTTTATCTCATAAAAAAAAGTTCACTTTAAAGCACTCTCCTAATTCCCTAACCTCAACACACAAGAATTCTTTACTCCTCCTCAAGAAAAGAATTCTTCCTCTTAAGACAAGAATGTCAATAATCAACAAAGAGGTACATTCTCCCATTTGAGGCACATTTTTCCCACACATGGTGAGATATACATGTCTCCCCCTTTTTGTCAAGGAATAGTCAAATAAACAAACAAGGGATAATCAAGGGAATATAGTCAAATATATGAGATAAGTAACATGCATTCTTAATGTTCAATTATGTCATGTTTTTATCAAAATAAAATCATGTGAATTTATCATAAAAGAGAACAAAGTCTAGCATACTATGCTCCCCCTTGATAAGTGTTCTATCTAAGATTAAGATAGGATATTATTCACAATGATATCCATACAATCATACAATCAAGCAATTATAAAGAAATCCAACAAAAATAAGCTCCACAAACTATGAGAGATAGACCAAGATTTTCAATCTCTCTCATAATTCTTCTAAAATTGCTAGCATATCAAATTCACTTGAAAACAAAATAAGTGTGTGTGTGGAATTGCTCCAAACATATATAAAGGAGTAATTGGATCATCAACATGCAAACCATATCAACATCTATTCATCTTAAGCTTTTCCATAAAAGGTCAAACCGATTATCATCCGGAATTTTTGCTTTTTAAGAGAATAGATTTCAACATATGAGCGTGTGTGTGCATATGGCTCATCATCCCATTTCTATTTTTCAACCCGAGCACTTTTTTATTTTCAACTAAACTTCTTTAACTCTTCCTTCTTTTCTTTTTAGGCTTTGAATCAAATATTTTTTTTTAATAATTCTTTTCAACACTTCTTTGAATTTTTTAAAACATAAAAATATATACTTCATGACGGCTTTCACTCATCACAACGGTGTAGCCCTTTCCTACATTGGGTGGCTTCACAAACAAAGTGTGTAGCCCTTTTCATGAAGGTGCTCGTTGAGTTCTATATAGTTGCCGAAGCAAAATGGATACTAACCACAGGTCATCTTAAATGTAATAGTCAAAAGACTTCAAGGTGCATACATAACTCACATATCTTCAAACTCAACTTACTTAAACTAAATATATGAGAGAAGCAAAGTGTGTACTTTTGAAAACCATTTTTTTTTCAAGCTTAAAAGCACATGATCTAAAAACAATACAAAGAGACTTACTTAAGATCTTTACTTCTCAATAGAGTAGCTTTCATTGAATATGAAGCTCATATTTTTCAAAAGTATGTCACTCATCAATCAAACAAGCATTTTACACATCATATATAAGATCATTGTTAACAAATCACTAAATGATCTTTAGAGAGCAAATGTCACCAGGAACCATATGAAAGCTATACTAGTTCTCTAATATGACATGCTACATGATGTAATGCACACATATAGTTGAAAAGATGAATCAAGAAAGCAAGCTTTAGACTAGAGATATACCTTAGGAATCTTTTTCATCAACGTAAAGTCTTCACCATTTTTATGAGCTTTCTTGGCTTGTTTGTTCTCATGACAACATGTTGTTGGTGTGTCTTCCCAAGAGAATAAAGACTAAACATCTCAACTCAAACCAACATATAAAATGACTTTCTCCAAAAGTCTTAACAAATTATACCAAATAGATTTCAAAATTGGACTTCTCTAAAGTCAACCAACAAATTTTGACCATCATAGTAAAAGTATGAGGATATTAAGTCCATGCATTGACTAGAGACACCAAGTTTGAATAGTAAATCGAGCATATTACAAATGGCTTAGTCAAGCATCAAACTTAGAACTCTTATCAAGCAAGAACAAAATAAAAATATTCTCATATGTGCTACTCAATCAAGTATGAGAGCACTCACCTTTGACCATATCGGTCTTTGGTGAACCAACACAAATAAAATCATGATCATTACTCATGGCAATATGAAATCTAGAAGATAAATCATCAACTATCTTCTTCATGAAAATATCACTCATTTTAAACTCATTGTTATTGCCACACACAAATATTTTATCAATACAAGATATATGACCGTCATGCTTTTTTCACATTCTCATCCATACAAATCTTCTTGACATTCTTCTTCACATTTTTAACATTATTATGCACAACATTCAATGTTTTATCACTATTAACATGTTTAGAAGAATGACTAGGAACCTTTTTCACATCATGCTTCTTCATCCAAACTTTCCTAGTAAGTTTCTTCCCATGATCATGATCAATAAGCACATTTTTCAAAGTATCAAAAATATTATCATGTTTAGAATCTTTCAAAGAAGATTTGTTCAGCTCACTAGAATGCATATTATTTCCTAGAGTGTACATGCTTTGGTTGAGAAGTTGGTTGCGAAATTCCATAGTTCTTCTTATCTTTGTCTTTGACTATGGAAGAAATAGTAGTTAAGCCTTTTCCAATCCAAATTTTCTTAACACCATGCTTCTCATTACTACTAACAACATGCTTTGACTTATTCTTTGGCTTACTATCATGCAAATTGACTTTATTAGTCACATTTTCAAACAAGTCAAACAAAGCATTATCAACCTTTTTATGCATAACAGTATGAGGCACAACAAGTGTTTTCACAAGCAAGTCATCAACAATATTTTTCTCAACATGTTTTTCCAAGGTCTTCCTAGGTCTAGATCTAGATCCATACATGGATGATTGCCTAGGACCATTCATCAAAGACATATCATACAAATCATTCTCGTATTTGTATTTACGAATGTATTCATAGCATCTAGGTCTTATATGTCCTACCATGTTACAAAAATGGCAAATAGGTACAAATTTGAGAGGGTTACCTTTAGCTTGAGCATTTGAAGTACTATACCTTCTCACACAGTTACCTCTTTGATGTCCATTCCTTGATGCTTTGTCTTTTGCATGAGAAAATGATGATTTTTGTCTTTGACCTTGTTGAGATTTTCCTTTGTTGCTCCTTGTTGATGTTAAGGCACCTCCGGTTACATCCATGGCTTCACCGTTAGAGAGAGTACCTATATTCACTTTACCACTTGCTTTGACAAAAGTAGAATTGTTAGATGAAAGTGTAACCTTTTCATTCACATAACCTAAATCCTCTTTTGTCACTAGGACGCTTACCAATCTTGATGAGAGTTTCTACTTTACTAGCACTAGATGACATCTTACCTATCATCTTGTTAGTCTCATCAAGCTTATCACTAAGCATCTTCTCTTGACACTCATGCTTACTAATTTTGACTCTAAGCACATTTTCAAGTCTTCTAGCACGATCAAGAGAATCATCTTTTTGCTCAACTTCTTGTTTTAAAATTCCTAGTCTTTCATATCTTTCAAGTTATTCTCTAGACTAAGGATTTTGTCTTTAAGCTCTTTATTCTCTATTTGCTTATTCTATCCTTCCTTGATTAATAACCTCATAGTAAAGCCTTCTTTTAAATCATCTAGCTCTTGAGCACTTTCTTCTATCTTTGAAAATATTTTTCAATGGTTTCTTTATGCTCCTTAATGACTTCACTTTGCTTGCTTATCTTCTCCAAAGACATATTCTTCTCATTTTCAAGAGCTTTGATTATCACCACTAAATTGACATTGATTAACTTCAACTTATTTTTCTCATCATTCTTCTTGACATTTTCACTTGTTAGTTGAAGGATCTTATCACTGAAATTTGTTTCATCATGATTTGAGGAGAATTCACTATCTTCATTACATGAAGAGTATTCACTTTCCTCACTACATAAGAAGTCTTCACTACTATCCTCAAATCTTCCTTCATATATGGCCACATGAGCCACACAATTGCTGGTATATTCATGAATATCTTAGGACTCATTTTCCTCCTCCATATCACTCATAGATCTAATGTAGGTTTTCATCATACTTTTCCAAAATGAGTAGTTACCACTATCTAAGAGTGGAAGCCTAGCACTAGAAGAACCTTCCGGTAACAAATCACCCATAGTACAAAAAAAACAAACACTATATTATGGACCTATCTAATTCCTTCTAGACACCAGCTCTGATACAAATTGTAAATTCCCTTAAACAATTATAGTGTAAAATATACCTAGAGGGGGGGGGGGGGTGAATAGATATATACTAAAATTTTAATCTTCTTTAAAAACACAAGCAATCTTATACAACACTTAGTATAATATCCAAAATGATATATGACAAAGAAAATGTTCAAGCAACACAAATCAACTAAGTGAAGAAATTAAAGATGCTAAAAATCAACACAAGATATTTACGTGGTAAAACCACCTAAGAGGAAACATCCACGGGTTGATACCACAACCACCGGTAAAGGCAAATCCACTATTTTAAATAAGAGTTACACACTCAAGCAATCAACACATGCTCTCCAAGCTATCACTCTTACTCTACCCTTGAACCTAGTGATCTACTATGCCGACTTCCTATCCAAGACCTCCTGTCTCTAGGAAGATTCCTTGCTCACCTATCCGGATCCTCCTGACCCAAGACAAGACTTCTTGCTCAACTGTCCGAGTCCTCCCGACTCTAGTTGAGACTCCTTGCTTAGTTATCTGGATCTCCCCTATCCTAACTAAGACTTCCTTGCTTGACTATTCGGATCACCCCAATCCTAGCCAAGTCTTCTTGCTCAAGTCAAAGCTTCACTCACTTCAACAAGAGACTTCAACCTTTTACAAGGCAATAATCTAAGTGGATGCAAATGATGAAAATAAAAACAAATATAGCAAGTAGATCAAACACACTTTATGAACATGCAACTAGATAACTAGATTATGCTTTCAAAGATCAATCACAAATATATCTAGAAAACCTAAGCATGTTATAGACTAAGAACTAGTAAAGAAAAATAGAGAAACCAACTGTAAATGTCCTAGTTCTTAGAAAAATATATCAAGTCTAGAAATAAACAATCAAGCACAAGAACAAAAGATTTCTGAAGTCAATTTCATGATTATCAAGTTTAACACAGATTATTCAATATCAACCAAATCTACCTAAACTTGAAAATCAATTGAACAAACCATAACATCCAATCAAAATCATCCTAGTCATGCTTCTTAATCATATAATATTCATCAATGAAAAGATCAAAGAAGAAAACTAAGAAGAAAATGATTTTACCAAACAAGGATGAAATCTCGAACTTAAAATCTGAATACCGTGAATAATCAAGAAATCCTTTGGTTCTGAAATTTTTTGGGGTTTGTAGATCTCTTCAAGATACTCGATGTCGGTTTTTGAATCAAGTAAATCCGAGTTGTATTGAAAGAGATATCACTAGAGATGCACATTTTTTCCCGGGACCCCGATTCCCCGCATCCCCATCCCCATTTGGGGATTTATTTTTTTTGGGGGAAATGGGGAAATGGGGGGGATGGGGATGAATTTCATCCCCAACCCCATCCCCATCCCCATTTCCTCATTTCCCCATTTTCCCCACAATTATATTGAAATGGGGATGAAGATGAGATCCCCCATCCCCATTTCCTCATTTCCCCCAAACATATATAAATATAATTATAATATATATTATTAATTATAATATATATTTGTATTTGTAATATATTAATGGGTTTTATTTTGTATTTCTAATGGAATGTTTGTTTTTTTTTTAGTTTAATTTGTAATTTTTAGTTAAATAGCGAAATGGAAAAACGGAAAAACGAAAAAACGGAGAAATATGAACAAAAACGGGGAAAATGGAGAAATGAGGATGAGGATGGGGATGGATATACCTCCCCCCAAAATTCCCCATCCCTATTTTTTCCTGATGGGAAAAGGGGGGGGGGGGGGGGGGGGGGGGGGGGATGGAGAAAGGGTATAGGAAGTGGAGATGGGAATGAGAATGGGAATGAGGGGACCTATATCTATCCACATTCTCCAAATGTGCATTCCAAGATATCACCAAAACAAAAAATGAAAAATTGCTTCTAAAATATGCATGTCAAAGAATGAATATATGAAAATATTCAAGGGACCTCACCAAATAAGCCGCGCGCAAATCAACATCTGATCACGTGTGTTTTAAAATTTTGCAAAGTAAATTATCACATGCAGTGAGCTCACGCAAATGACACTTAGAGGCCCAATGAACGATGAGATATTGCGGCGAAGGACACACAATAGAAAAGGTTTCACATGGACACGTCACACTCTATAAAAAGCTTATCAATTAAAATTTATTCCACGCAATGAGCTCATGCTAGAAGAAAACTAGTAGACCAAAAGGAAATCAAACATGTGACACAAATTGATTTGATTGATCATCCATACCAAACATTATATGTATATAATGTATGTAATAACATCCTTTTTAATTCATGAAATCAAAAACAGCCGAGATGTGGCCATGAGCATCTCGTGGACAGAGAGGGAATGATGGCGAGATGGTCACGCGCCTATTCGGCCATGGGAGTCAAATGGCCAATTGCCATTATTTTTCTCTTATGCTCCCGTTCACATACCTCTCATATTCTTCGATCGTTCGCCGGTCTTCGAATTCCGAATTCGAATCCATTTACGGATTACAAACCGGAACTCTCTCACGAACATAGATGACTATGAAACTCAGCCCAGAAAATAAAAATTCGACTCGATATACGAATACAAAGACAATACATGCAGTATGACTGTAAAGTTTCATATCTTTTGACTCGAAACTCGAAATCAAATATATGAGTAACAGAAATAACCGGAACTCAATAAGGGACAATATAACATCAAATTCAAATCCAATATCTAAGTTGTACAAACATATAAACATACAAAAACATTCACACAAGAATACGAACTACATAGAGATAGTTTCCAATCATGCATTTTTTCAAAACGTGTTACTTTCATACCAATGTATGAGCATTCAACTTCAAGTGTGTGAATGTATTATAACAAATGATGCTCTATGATACAGAGACACAAATGTGTGATATGTATGTGTGTGTGTGCCTACGCCTTGTAAGAGGAAGAAGAATCTTAATACCTTAGCATCTAAGTAAGCATATATCCTCTTGAAGATGAACTTTGCATGCGAAGTTGCTTTCCTTCCTTGAAGCCCGATTTAATCAAGAACAATCTAAGCAACTAAGCATTACAAACAAAGAGCGTTTTGTTATGGAGTCAAGCCAACACAAATCTAAAACCTAACAAGGCCTAGCACAACTTAGGTACCTCGACATCAACAAAGTAGCAAGATAAAGCTCCTCACTCGCGGACCAACTGGTACCTAAGTACCTTGATGTTGCCCTATTAACCCGTCAAGGTATTTATCCCACTTTTCTATCAGAAGGGATGACGCCTGTAAAGCTCCTAGGTGATCACAAAGCTTCAGAGAGATCAACCAAACACCTTGCTAACAAGATGGTACCTCGCCAGAGAAACCAATCAAACGCCACATCACCAAAATAATACCCCAGAGTATCCCGCTAGCAGGCTGGTACCTCGAGATACCTCGCCATCACCATTTGTCAAGCACCACCTCACCATGATGGTATCTTAGGATACCTCGCCAGCATACGTGTACTCCAAGATACTCTACCACACCACTCGGTCGATGCTTTGAAGCACCACGTGGATAACAGAAGAATTCAAATTATTCTCCAAGGCGTAAGCAAACTCCACATATACATAGTTGTAGTGACAGAGTCCAAAAAGGAAAAAAACACGTTTCTCTCCAAGATATCCTCCACCAGCCGATTTTCTAGGGTCAATCAAGTTAAATAGAAAATCCAGCCAAACGGAAGAAGAAAATCAATCCAGTGATCTTCGACTTATACACTAAGAAAAAATCCTAGCAGCTTTGGGTATAAATAGAGAAAATGTGAGAGCAATCACAAATGTCTACAATCTAGGTGAAGGCTAGCCATCGCCGTTGAGAGTTGTGTCCACTTATCGACAGATACGAGTCCGCCACCTCCAAATTAGTTAAGCAAGAGAGACAGAGATTGAGAGTTTCACTCCATTATATTGTTATCATTTTGTTGTATTCATTGTTTCATTTGATCAAGAATATCATCTAATACACCATCACTTCTTTCAATAGTCTCACTCATTTTTAAATGTACAACCGGTACTGAAGGTACCTACCCCGACTGTGATTCCTCCGTGGCCGTGGTTCTGAGAGTGTTAACTGAGATTCCTTACCTCGAGCGAATTTTCGGTTAACAAGAGTTTTGACAGATATCAAAGACTTCATAATTTGACAAGATAAAAAAATTCCTTTTATTTATCTACTTATAAAATAAAATCTTTGATACTTATTATACTACCAACAACAGTATAACACTAGGAGACCTTCTACTGCAAAGAAAATGATTTTGACTTTTAATTAATTTATTAATTTCCATTTGATTAAATGATAAAATAAAAAATACAATAAATTAGTCTATTATATTAGCCCTTGCTGCCCAAGTGGATTATATGGGCAATGTATTATTTTTTTCCATTTTATTTAATCCATTGGACTTTAATAAAAAGTTCTCGTGTGAACTAGATCCATTCTTACTAAAAAAAGAAACAAGTGCACATACCTTGAATTAATGCATTAACATATTTTAAACACCCAATTTAATTAAAATTTACAAACTATATTCTTAATGTATTATTGGAATGCTAATCACAACCTATTAGGGCCGCCCAAGAATTTCCACATCCTATGCCGCCCATTCCAGGTATTTGAAGAGTTACCACGTGTCTTGATCACACATGACTGCACCTCTTTAAAACTTTTAGATTCTGAATTCTGAAAAACAATTCTAGATGGATCCAGAAATTGGTCCGGTAGAATATATCAAGTGATCCATGCAAGTTCGTGTGGATTGGGGATCTTGGCGGGCTATATAAATTTAAGCTCCAATATACATAACCTAATAACATGTTGGGATTATACTCAATAGCAAGAGTGTAATAATGTATTTGACAATCTTTTCATATTCATAAAGTGATTTCTAGTTTAATAAATCTTATAGCATTTATAGTTTGATTCTTATAATTGTCAAAGTAAATAATCAAAAGGTCAAAAGACTATGAGAAAAGAAGAATTGTTCGTACATTTTTATGTGTATGAGGTAGACATAATTCTTTAGTAACTCTTGAACAATATTCACAACTTAAGATAAAGGTAAGGCACCTTTACCTTGTTAAAGTTGTAAATTCTTTTGCTAGCATCTGAGTGGGATCAAATGTGTTATGATGAGTCTAAAATCATCAAAGTGTGGTGTCTTTGGGCAAAAGAATCTAGTGCACTAGGTTCATTGAATCGGATCACAGTGAAATACTTTATCTAGAACCATAAATGAATAAAAGTTTTAACTTGAAGACAATCGGAGAGTCTATCTCAATCTTGAGCTAAATGATGGACTTATGGTTGCAAGTTTTATCATTTGAGCTATCAATGAGTACGATTATTTAGCATAGTCTATCCTCGATAGTTTGGTGGTATTCATTTGTTAATCGATAGAGAGCTTCTTATATATATATATAGACATCGTGGCTTCATTTATTAAATGTGAGTAGAATATCATCATATGGAAGTTTTGAGGTATTGGATATTAAATCTTAACGTTAAGTTTTCAATAGTGTCTATTGAAATATGGCTTCTGGGTAAGTCAAAATATCCAAGTGCAAAATGTGGTCATATGAGTAAATATGGTAACTTGGAAAGCTATAGGCCGTCTATGAGCTCTTGTAGATTACTGATATTCTTCACAATGATACACTTTCTCCACTAAGATTGTCAAGGGTATGAATGAGGAATATTAACTAATTCTATATTTATTTAAGAGTTCAATTTTAGTTCTTTAGTGGAGCGAACTAAAATTAACAGATCAGAACTAAGTAAATCATTTGTTGATTGTGATTAGGTTATGCCTTTTGGACCTTAAATTTAGGTCGCCCGCCAATATCCCTAATCCAGACAAACTTGCATGGATCACTTGATATATTCTACTTGACCAATTTATGGGTCCATCTAGAATTGCTTTGATTTCAGAATCCAAAAGCTTTGAAGTGGTGTGGTCATGTGCGATCAAGACATGTGGGAACTCTTCAAGATACCTGGATTGGGCGGCCAAGGATGTAGGAATCCTTGGGCGGCCCTAAAGGGGTGCGATTAGCTTTCCATCAATACATTAAGAATATAATTTGCGTATTATAATTAAATGGGCTGTTTAAATTATATTATTGTATTAATTTAAGGCATGTGAACTTTTTTCCTTTTAGTAAGAATGAGTCTAGTTCGCATATGGATTTTTTTTATTAAAGTCCAATGGATTTAAGAAAATGGAAAAAACAATATTTGACTCATGTCTAGGCTAGGGCTTATAAAATAGCCAAATATATTGTTTTTATTTTATTATTTAATTAAATGGAAATTTAATTATTTATTTATTAATTAATTATTTAATTAAAAGATAAAATCTTTTTTCCTAGTAGGAGAAGGTATCCTAGTGCCATACTATTGTTGGTAGTATGATAAATATCAAATACTTTATTTAATAAGTAGATAAATAAAATGATTTTTTTAATCTAGTAAAATTATGAAGTGTTTGATATCTATCAAAACTATAATTGACTATTGGTCAAATTGGGAAGTTTTTGATAAAATCACAATTTATTTTATATTCAATAATTGGTTATTGGATAAATACATTATTGAGTTGGATTAGGAGTCTTGGTGTGGAAAATAATTATTCTTTGAGTGAAGATAGGCCACCAAGTAAATCCACCTAGAGAGAGGATTCTTGCTCACCAAAAAAATCCTCCTTAGGAGAGGATTTGACACTTATCTATATGGCTATGTAGAATTCGGCCATGCCATAAGAAATCTAAGAGAGATTTCGGCCAAAAGAGGTTTTGGAACCTTTGAATTTTGAGTCAAGATAATTTGGTTCTTGCTCTAGATAAATTCGTCCAAGATAAGTGTATGTAGAATTCACCCAAGCATAGAGAAAAGAGGGAACATTTTTGTTTTTGATAGTGCACTAGTATCCTTTACACCAAAAGGGTTTTGTGTACAAAAATCGAATCGGGTTCTTGCGAGTTTCAATCAAATAGGTTGAAAATTCACAAGTGACCAAACGTTCTTGGGTTTACTTTAGGAGGATTATTGTGATTAACAAAAGAAAATGATTTTGTTTGTTTCCATCCTCAGGTATACATTTCAAAGAAAGGGAGCCCACACTCCTAGATGATTCATATTCTTGATTGGATTGGAAAATCTTATAGATTCAATTCGACACAACTTCAATAGTCACGAGAAAAAGGTACGATACTTTATTTTATGTTAATTAATCAAGGGTTAAGGTTCACTCTTTTAAAGGAAATCGCCTTTTCCGCTTCCGCTGCGATATTTTTGTAGGTAAAAATAAAACCCGCGCAGCGGAAGCGTGAGAAAATTTATAAAAAATTAGGGTTTGCGTATAAATAAAATTTTCCCTTTTAATAACAAGAACCTTAACCCTAGATTAATTGATGTATATAAAAAGTATCGTACCTTTTTTTTTCGTGACGATTGAATAAGCGCTGAATTGATTCCGTAAGATCTTCCAATCCAATCACGAACGTGAATCACCTAGGAGTGTGGGCACCCTTTCTTTATCTTGTATACCTGAGGATGGAAACAAACAAAATCCTGTTCCTTGTTAGTCACAATGATCTTCCAAGAGAAAAATCAAGAACATCCAGCCACTTGTGAATTATCAATCAATTTGATTAAAACTCGCGTGAACTTTGATTCAATGTTGTACACTTTTGATGTAAAGAATACTACTGTATTATCGGAAAAAAAAACGTTCCCATTTTTTTCTTCTTGGCTGAATTCACACTATCTATATGAGTTGGTCGAATTTTGTCCAGAGCAAAAAATAAAATTTTCTCCCTCAAAATTCTCTCTTGCTAGGCCAAATTCTCTTCTTGAAAATTGCTTAGCATGGCCGAAATTCCTCTCATAGAAAAACTTAAGCTGGCCGAAATTAACATATGTATATATATAGGATCATAAATCCTCTCCTAAGAAGGATTTACTTGGTTGGCAAGAATCTTTTCTTTAGGTGGATTTATTTGGTAGTTAAGAATCCTTATCTAAAAGGAATTCTATCCTATTATATATATATATATATATGGATTGTCCGAAATTTTATTGGATATATATTAGGATCACAAATCATTTCCTAAGAAAGATTTACTTGGTAGTTAAGAATCATTTCCTTAGGTAGATTTACTTGCTGGTTAAGAATCCTTTTCTAAATGAATTCTACCCTACACCAAGACTCCTAATCCAACTCAATAGTGTATTGTAACCATATTAAAGACTTCCTAAATTGATTAGATAAATAATTCCTTTTATTTATCTACTTATCAAATATAGTCTTTAATATTAATTATACTGCCAACAATAGTATAATTTTAGGAGGTGGAAATGGTGATGAATGTCACTTTTTTTTGGTCCGTTGCAGTGATGTCACCGTTATAATAAGTTAAGTTTAAAATGCACCTATTATGGTGAGCTACCGAAATTGCCCTTAAATAATCGATTCTTTATTCTTTAAAAGCTGTCGTCCAAAAAAGTTGTCTGAAAATCAATCAACTACTCCATTTTTTCTTCAGAAAACGAGCTACATTCCAGATATTGCAGAAGAAGGTAAATTAATATTTATGATATTCATTTTCATTTTTTGTTGTATTTCTGTGTGGTATAACACTGTATGAACATTTATGAACATGTTGTCTCAATTTGTTTTGTTTATGTCTAGGAGTTGTAAACTTTTAAAAAATAATGAATGAACATGTATGCATATTTTTTTGTATATATATTTGGCCGAGTTGAGTTGAAGTGGTGCAAACAAGTTTAAAATATTGGGCATAAAAGCTGGAAAGCATTTAAAAATAGCTCGAAACATTTGAAAAAAAGCTCGATCAAATTATAAAAAAGCTTAATCCAAAAAGTAGATGCTGGATACGTAAAAAACAAAGCTCGATCCCTAAAAAAAAAAGCTCGATCCCTAAAAAAAAAGCTCGATCTTTGACAAAAAAAGCTCGATCCCTCATAAAAAAAGCTCGATCCCTCACAAAAAAAACTCGATCCCGCACAAAAAAAAGCTCGATCCCTCACAAAAAAGCTCGATTTCTCACAAAAAAGCTCGATTCCTCACAAAAAAGCTCGATTCCTCACAAAAAAACTCAATCCCTAAAATAAAAAGGTCGAGCCATATTTGAAAAAAGCTCGAGTCATATGAAAAAAAGCTCGAGTCATATTAAAAAAAAGCTCGATGATGTACAAATAGAGCTCGGTCTTGAACCAAAAAAGCTCGATCCCGTTAGAAAAACTCGATCATGTACAAAAACGGCTCGAGTATGTACAAAAATGGCTCGACCATGTACAAAAAAAGCTCAATCAGTAAAAACAAAAAGCTTGATCGCTTACACTTTTGATTTTTGTTTAATCCTTTATAATTGTAAATTTAATATTAAATATTTATTTCTTAATAATGGTTTTGACAGGACAATGGATAGAGTGAGAATAGTCATATCTTACAACGGTCGATGGGAGCAATTACCCGACGAAAATCAAAGGTATTTAGGTTCCAATAACCAAGGTTTGTATGTGTTAAAGAATTTGAGTTACGACGAACTGTGTCGATCGTGCAAACCATTATGAAGTTTGATGAGAACAAATACAGTGATGATCTACAGTCTCTATCAATTGTTCCTGGGACTACATGTCGTACATTTATAAGAAACAATGATGATGTTCAGTTTATGCTCGGGGAAGATAGGGTGATCCCTCATGTATGTGTTAGTCTAATCGAGAGGCCAGCATGAGGTGTCATTGGTGAAGATATCCCTGATCGTGACAACACCCAACAATTTTGATCGTCAGGCGGAAGCAACCAGTTGTTCACAGAAAGAAGTGGGATTGATGGTCGGGAAAACATATGTGCTGTCCCACCGGAAGTAGCCCCCCAAGATAATATACCGGGACCTCAATTCGACGATGTATTTGGTTGTCAAATTGAGATGAATGGTAGACAGTACATCCACCAATACAATGAGATCTACAATGACATCAACAATAAGCAGAATACAACACTGAATGTTGGGGTGATTCATGAGGTGGATAATGAGGGCAATTTCAATTTTGTAAAAAATGTAGAGGACAATCAGAATGATGAAGAACCTATCCAAACGGAAAGACGTGTAAGACATGTACACAGATTTAGTTCCAGTGCACCAGATATAGCTGGGACCTCCAAGGTTCGGGCTAATGTAACTCCAGATGATTATGATAATGCCACAACATGGGTTATTCCAGGAGCAGAATCATACTCGTTTGGTATGGGTGTAAGTAGGAACTTGGTTGAAGATAAACCTACAAGCATGATATATAAAGGGCAATTTTTTCCAACGAAAAAGGATTTGAAGAGATTAGTAGGCCATTTTACAATGATGCAGAACTTCGAGTGGAAGGTGAAAAGGTCAAATAAGACAACATTACATCTAGTTTGTTTGATGGGAAACTGTACGTGGAAGTTAAGAGCGGTGAGGAGAGATGAAGGCACATACTATCAAGTAACAAGTTTTGTCAAAGAACCCACTTGTCCGTTAGAGGAAATTCACCGCCGGCACCGACAAGCTAGTGCAGTCATAATTGGAGAAGTTATTGCACCTAGACTTCAACAACAAGATGGTCGACTAATGCGTCCGAAGGACATAATCACCGACATGAAATCAATGTATGGAATCCAAATCATGTACAGTATGGCATACGCCGTCCTCGATTATGCATTGTCACTGACATATGGAACGCATGAGGAAACCTTCCAACTGCTTCCATCATTTGGTTACGTTTTGGAACAACAAAATCCTGGCACAATCACTGACTTACACTTCGACGAAGATGGTAAATTTCTATACTTCTTCATGTCGATTGGTGCCTCACTTAGAGGATTCCGGATGAGTATGCGTCCAGTCATTGCCGTTGATGGTACCCATTTGAAGAGACAATTCCGAGGTACAATGTTTGTTGTAACAACACAATATAGGAACAAACAGGTGTATCTAATTGCTTTTGGGTACGGTGACTCAGAAAACAACCTTTCATGGGAATGGTTTTTGGATTGCTTGAAGGGTGTCCTAGGTCATATTGATGAGCTAGTTTTCATTTCCGATAGGCATGCAATCATTGAAGCAGGGATTTCTAAAGTGTTCCCTTATGCCACCCATACCATATGTTGCTGGCACTTTGCTGAAAATATTAAGAAGCGATTTCATAGGAAGGGTGTTACAACAATAATGGACAAAGCAACCCGCGCATACACCGAGTTCGAATATAACCGGCATACTGAAGAGTTAAGAAACTTGCACCAGAATGTATATAATTATGTAATTGATGTCGGCCCACACAAGTGGTCCAGTGTACACTGCCCGGAAAGAAGGTATAGGGTGATGACAACAAATGCTGTAGAATGCATAAACTCATGCCTAAAATTTGCACGTCAACTGCCTATGTTGACTCTGGCTGAGTTCATAAGGAATATGCTGCAACGGTGGTTTCACGATTGCTATAGAGCTGTACAAACCATGCATCATCAGTTGAACGACGTAACATATCTTATGCTCTTAAAACGTGTGGCAAAGTGTGGTTTTTTGACCGTAAATCTAGTAGATTGGAATATTTTCTCGGTCAAGTGGTTTGGAAAACAGTGGACTGTTGACTTAGCCCGGAAGACTTGTACTTGCAACAAATTCCAAATGGATCATTTTCCATGTTCTCACTCTCTTGCGGCGGCACGGTACATTACTTTCAAGTTGTACTATGAGGTGATTATTACTGAAACGTGAAGCTAATCATTTTCAATGTTTTTTACAGGGAGACAGGGAGGGAACTTGGACTTGACAACTTTATGTTCGGACTACAATAGACAGACACTTATTGACGCATACTCGGTTCCTATTATGCTGGTGGGCCATCCTTCCACTTGGGTTGTGCTATCTGACATTGCTTAGAGGGTGATTTTGAATCCAAACTCCAGGAGACAAGCAGGACGCCCGAGGGCAGGTCACCATGTCTCATCTACGGAGAGGACAACTACACAATCCTGTAGAAGATGTGGACAACCAGGGCATAATTTCAGGAGATGTTCTAATCCACCTATGATTAATGAAGGTCCAAGCAGAGGTGTTCCCGATGAATACAGTCGCAAGTGTAGCATCTGCCATTCAATTGGACACAACAAACAGACATGCCCTAACATTGACTCTAATAGGGAATGAATGACAAAGTTTTGATCACATTGTAAACATTTGGAATTGTATCAGATTGTAATAATTGGGAATAATTGGGAATTGCAATAATTACTTATTAATGAATGAATTACTATTAATGAATGAATAATGAATGAATTAATATTCATGAATTAATTACATGTCTTTGTACATAAAAAATGGTAATATACAACTAATCACTAGACGGGCCTGGAGTTACAAAAAATCTCCATAGCCATTTTCTCCCGGATGATCCCCATGTCATCTTCTGACCAATCAAAAGGCCTTCGACCCGCCAGTAAGTACTAGATAAGTCTCAAAGTATGGGGACCATATCTACCTCTGCAATTGGACACATAAAACACCATTAGAAATCGCTCTTAAAGAATATCTAAGCACGTGAATGAAATAGAATGTCTTACGATTTTTTTTGTTGGGGGACGGTAGAAGTAGGCACCGGGCTGACGGAGAAGGGCTTATTTTCCAGAGTGAACACCCGATGACCACCTCATCGTGCAGTGTGGAACCCCACGTCACTCAACATGGAGGGTAAAAACCACTATAATGGTCGGACCTGCTGGTGCCTGACTTCCTGTCTCCAGGGGTTAAAAATGTCAATCTTCCCGAGAATAAGGTCGACGGTCACCACCAGCCAATGTTGGCCCCCAACATTGCACGGAATCAGGACCTATAATAGTAGGCATACGGTGTTAGGTCAGGATATACAAACAGTTTATATTTTAAATCATTTCCATCGTCTAACACTTACCAGGTCAACCTCGTGCCATGGGCTGTTTCCACTCGTGGTTGCTCCACAAACCGTCAGAAGATCCTCTTCCAACCATCGGGATTGTAACACATTCCACCTTACCGTGGTCACAGCCCCATGCGAATCACGAGGCATCATCCTCTCCCACATGTACAACATAAGTGGCTGTACATATAATCATTGACAATATCGTATTAATAATACAAACAAAAAAAACGATTCAATTCTAAAAATTTATAACTACTTACATAAAATTGTGTATCCAATACGTTGATCCTCTGGTTGTACACATTGGGGAATCCTCGCTGACACTTGCGAAGAATATGGAGGTATGCGTCCATATGCTGACAAACAATAAAACCACCGTATTTGTTAACAATACAACATTACTTACACAAACGTTAATATGAAAATCACATAAGTACGTACCGTGTCCTCCAAGTCCATGAAGTTGGACTGCATAAGCATGAACCATCCGGCGTCCACTGGTGCCAGCACGTCGTCATCATGTCTGTTTAATGATTGAATTAGCTTAGCTTTATGTAAATTGGAATAAACATTAAATATACAACCATTTTTATTAGATGAAGTTGGACTCATAGTTCCCCGTTGATGTTCCTCTTGAAGGCTTTGTATGCCGCAAGCTGGTCAGCGTCCACTAGTCCATGGGGGTAAAAAATGTGTTCCACGGACTCAGGCCGTGTCCTCAACCTCTTTGGACGGCATGGATATGTGTAAGGGCTCATCAACTGCAATCCGTGATTACCTAAACGCTTCGATGTAATGGCCGGTGGAGGGGACAGCTAAGCCTGGGTCGACATGGTGGGTGGGGAAAGAGACCGCTCAGATGCCACAGACGTGCTAGGTGGGGGAGGGGACCGGGCCAATGCCACAGACGTGTTTGGTGGGAAAGGGGACACCGTCGACGCCACAGATGTGCTGGATGGGGGAGGGGACCGCTGTGACTGAATCGATATGCTGGGAGGTGAGGGGATTGATGTGCTGGGAGGTGAAGGGATCGATGTACTAGGAGGTGAGGGGATCGATGTGCTGGAAGGTAGGGGGATCAATGTACTGGGAGGTAGGGGGGACCGCTGAGCCTGGGTGGACTCAGATAAGACAGCTGAGAGGTCCGACCCGACTGATGTATGTGAACAAAGCCTACTATCGCTGGTATGCGACTGAGGTTGCCTTTCCGGACCTACCCCCCGGTAGGCGTGTCCTAATTACGTCCAGGTGTCATGTTTGTCCCCCTCGTATACCTATCAGTTGAACCTCCGGGACTAAAGTCTGGATCAGGAGGTGGGGGGCCATCCCGGTATATACGCATGGTCGACCCTTGAAGCCCCTGGATCATATCCAATAACACTCGGTGTTGTTGTTGACGATCCTTATCACTCTTCCGGATCATATCCACTAACTCCAAGTGTTGACGCTGTCGATCCTCCTCACTCTTTCGGAAGGCTTCATGCACATCATTCAACATATATGCCCACGGAGCCTGAAATCAAGTCTACATTGTCAATACAAAACTATCAACACGTGTTAATAAAAAACACTAAACTTTGTTTTCAACTTACCTCTCCATCACGTCCAACGGGCCCACGGGAATCCCCTGTAGATGTACCATGTCCGGGGGTAGTAAACCGAACCCATCTATGCCTATGCCTTTCTAGACGATGGTCTGTCTCTTACCCCTCACTGTCACTGGGCCTTAAACCCCCAACAGCGGGCTCAGATCCCTCATTTTCACTGGTCTTGTCTGTTAAAACCCCACCCCCTGTACCACTGATCCCGCCAAAGGTAGTCTGATCAGGGACCAGAGGCGGCATATCATCCATGTCATCTTCTATATACAGGCTCCCCCCTGGTTTAGCCAGGCATAGTACGGTGTCTGTCTCTCAGTTGGTGTCAGCACCGGTTCCTTCCTCGTAAACATCTAAAATATTAGTTAGAACAATGTAATTGTATAAATACTAACTAAAAAAAACATTAACAAATTAAATACATACCCTGGCTTTGAAAAATTTTGCTAGCTTCTTCCCTATCGGTTGTTTGGTCAACTCCCACTTCAAAATACAGGGAGTCAGATCAGTAACCCTTCGGGCACCGAACTCTTTGGTCAATTCAGGGATCAACTCCAAAGCAAATATCTACATCAAATATAAGTATGATAAGTATCCATAATATTTAGGACACCAACAATAAAGTACAATCTGTAGTTCGAAGTTCTTACCAATAGGGTGTGAGATGGACCGTATATGTTGTAGGTTTCCACCGTGTGTACGTCAGCGCCCTTTTGTTATTGGCATCGCTTGAACCTATCTCGTCGCCCATCAAGCACATGCTTGAATGAGTAAATAGAATCCCTGTACACGTGGGCACCCCACAGGAACGAGTCAAACGCATCGAGATCCTCAACCAGTCGAAACTGCCAAACTGGAATCTGAAATCTTAAATCTCTCATCCACCCCCATCAGTATCCAGTTCAGCATATATATGAGGTAGAGCTTGACAACATCGTATGCCTTTTCGAACTCAGCACCAGTGACAACACCCCTAATCTCCTCCAACGACACCTCATTGGCTCCAGGAAAGTACTACTGATGTATGCCATTTTCCACTGCTGCATACTTGGTCGTGCCTGGTATAACTCCAAACCGTAGTCCGGTGATCAGACAAAATTTCACCTTCGAAAACCTCACCGACTGGTTCCCTAACATGAACTGCATCTCATCTGTTGGGCCGTTACGATGCAGCTCCCTCAAAAGCAACCGATGGATAATACCACCCGAAAACTTTATCTTCCGATGTATCATCAAGAAATGCCCGAAACATGACGCCATGAATCAACGCCGATCTTCATCTACAAATTCTTTAGGGACACGGTTCATCGCGTCGTCTATATGGCCAAGGGCATCAAAATGGTTATGTCGAGTCAATTTGCCCTCGTACCAGTCTCCTTCTGCAGTGTTAAGCGAATCCCTCAACCTATTTCTCATCTGCAATGTAACAGAAATACAACATCATTAAACAGAACAAATTTCGTAACCAAAATTAAAAGTCTCGATCCAATGTAAAAACAGTTCTGTCCTAAAACAAAAAGGCTCGATCCCAGGAGAAAAAAGCTCAACCCTTTTCAAAAAAAGCTCGATCCTATGACAAAAATGCTCGATCCCATAACATAAAAGCTCGATCCAATGATAAAAAAGCTCGACCCTTTAAAAAAAACTCGATCCTATGAAAAAATGCTCGATCCCATAACAAAATAGCTCGATTCTATGTAAAAAAAAGTTCGATTCTATGTAAAAAAAGCTCGATCCAATGTATAAAAAGCTCGATCCCTTTCAAAAAAACTCGATCCTATTCGGAAAACGCTCAAACCCTTATATATAAAAAAAACTCGACCCACCAAAACCTAATTATTTCACAAAAATTTAGAAAAAAGCTCGATCCTATGAACAAATAAGCTCGATCCTATGTAAGAAAAGCTATATCTTATTTAAAAAAAAGCTCGATGACATGATGAAAAAGCTCGATTCAATGGAAAAACAAGCTCGAACCTATTGAAAAGAGTTCGAAGCCTTTTCAAAAAAGCTCGATCCCTTTCAAAAAAGCTCGATCCCTTTCAAAAAAGCTCTATCCCTTTCAAAAAAAACTTGACCCTATTGAAAAAAGCTCGATCCACTTTCAAAAAAGCTCGATCCCTTTCAAAAAAGCTCGATCCATTTCAAAAAAAGCTCGACCCTATTGGAAAAAGCTAGATCCCTTTCAAAAAAAGCTCGATCCACTTCAAAAAAAGCTCGAAACATTACAAAATAACCTCGACTTACCAAAACCTAATTTTCATGAAAATAAAAGCTCGACTCAACAACAAATAAGCTCGATTCTCTTGCAAAAGGTCTCGATAACCCAGATTTCATCTTCCTCAACTGATATTCAACCAAATTACAAACCCTAACCTAAACCACAACCATTCTCACATCTCTATTTTAACCAGTTTCTACAATTCCTATCAATAAAACTCAATTCTAACATGTAATGCAAGTTAACAACAACAAAAACGATGAAAAAAAAATTAATCTTACCTTTCTCAATCGTAGCTGTTCTCGTGTAATCTTGTTTCGGTCACTTCACCGTCGATTAGTTTCCCATCGGTTTGACTGTTGCTTCTCTCCAACTTAAGAAAAGACAAATTCCTCACTGTTTTAATATTTCAGGGTATTTTCGTCTGAACACGTTAAATGGTGCCTTTTAAATATACATTAGTAAAGTGGTGATATTTGCACAACACCATAGTGCCAACAATTTTTTGACCCTTTTAGGAGACCAATTCCTATTAGGAAAAAGATTTTGACTTTTAATTAAATAATAAATTAATCAACAAATTAATTAATTTACATTTAATTAAATAATAACATAAAAATAATATAATTTAAGCTATTCTTAATAGCCTTGCTGCCCAACACATGTATATAGGCCATATATTATTTTTCATATTTTATTAAATCCATTGGACCTTAATAAAATAGTCTACATGTGAACTAGACCCATTATTACAAAAAGAAACAAGTTCACATGCCTTAATACAATTCTAGATGGACCCCTAAATTGGTCCGGAAGAATATATCGAGTGATCCATGAAAGTTCGTGTGGATTGAGGATCTTGGCAGGCTATCTGAATTTAAGCTCCAATAGAAACAACCCAATCACAATCAACAAATGATTCACTTAGGTCCAATCTATTTAATTTTAGTTCATTCCACTAAAGAACTAAAATTGAACTCTTAAATAAAGATAGAATAAGTTGATGTTACTCATTCATACCCTAAACAACCTTATTAGAGAAAGTGTATCCTCGTGAAGAATACCAGTAATATCAAAGAGCTCATAGACCGTCTATAGCTCTTCAAGTTATCATATTTACTCATATGATCACATTTTGAACTTGGATATTTTGACTTGTCCAGAAGCCATATTTCAATAGACACTATTGAAAACTTAACGTTAAGATTTAATATCCAATACCTCAAAACATACATATGATGATATTCTACTCTCATTTAATAAATGGAGCCACGATGTCCATATCTATAAATGAAGTCCTTTATCGATTAACAAATGAATACCACCAAACTATCGAGGATAGACTATGCTATATAATCGTACTCATTGATAGCTCAAATGATAACACTTACAACCATAAGTCCATCATTTATCTTTGGATTGAGATAGACTCTCCGATTGTCTTCAAATGAAAAACTTTTATCCATTGACAGTTCTAGATAAAGTATTTCATTGTGATCCAATTCAATGCACCCAGTGCACTAGATTCTTTTGCCCAAAGACACCACACTTTAATGATTTTGGACTCATCGTAACACATTTGATCCCACTCAAATGCTAGCAAAAGAATCTACAACTTTGACAAGATAAAGGTGCCCAAGCTTTTACCTTAAGTTGTGAATATTGTTCAAGACTAACTAAAAAATTGTGTCTACCTCATACATATCTAGATGTATAACAATTCTTCTTTTCTCATAGTGTTTTGACCTTATGATTATTTACTTTTGACAATTATAATAATTAAACTATAAATGCTATAAGATTTGTTAAACTAGAAATCACTTTATTAATATGAAAAGATTGTCAAATACATTATTACACTCTTGCTATCGAGCATAATCCCAACAATTTTTCCTACAGTACAATCAACAAATGATTCAATTAGGTCCAATCTATTAATTTTAGTTCATTCCACTAAAGAACTAAAATTAAACTCTTAAATAAAGATAAATTATGCTAATGTTCCTCATTAATACCCTATACAATCTTAATGGAGATATTGTATCCTTGTTAAGAATATCGCCAAAAGCTCATAAACCAATCATAGCTCTCCAAGTGACCATATTTACTCATATGACCACATTTTGAACTTGGATATTTTGACTTGTGTAGAAGCCATATTTCGATAGACACTACTGAAAACTTAACATTAAGATTTAATATCTAATACCTCAAAATATCCATATGATGATATTCTACTCACATTTAATAAATAGAGCCATGATGTCCATATCTATAAATGAAGTCCTTTATCGATTAACAAATGTATACCTATCGAGGGTAAACTATGCTATATAATCGTACTCATTGATAGCTCAAATGATAACACTTGTAACCATAAGTCCATCAAGTATCTCAAGATTGAGATAGACTCTCCGATTGTCTTCAAGTGAAAACTTTTATCCATTGAAGGTTCTGGATAAAGTATCTTACTATGATCCTATTCAATACACCTAGTGCACTAGATTCCTTTTACCAAGACACAACACTTTGATGATTTTAGACTCATCATAACACATTTGATCCCAATCAAATGCTAGCAAAAGAATCTACAACTTTAACAAGATAAATGAGCCCAACCTTTATCTTAAGTTGTGAATATTGTTCAAGACTAACTAAAGAATTGTGTCTACCTCATACATATCTAGATGTATGAACAATTCTTCATTTCTCATAGTCTTTTGACCTTATGATTATTTACATTTGACAATTATAATAATTAAACTATAAGTCCTACTAAATTTGTTAAACTGGAAATCACTTTATTAATATGAAAAGATTGTCAAATAAATTATTACATTATTGAGCATAATCCTAATAGTATAGATACCTTGTCCTTCAATTTCTTTTTTGTCTTAGATCTTTTCTTCTTAGGAAGTTTATTGTCAATGATAACATTTTCCTTGCTTGTAGGAAGTGATGCTTCCATGAGCTTCTCTTCAACTACCAATCCACTTGAACCTCCTTGAGAATTAGCAAGATTCATAACATTCAACATGTTAACCGACTCGTCAACTAAGTCTTTAATGGCTTGCTTAGCAATGTCAATTTCTTCAATTAAATCTTGCTCATTCTCTTTCATAGTTGAAATGATCTTTTCTTTTTCACGGACTATTCTTTCAACCTCCCTAAGCCTCTTAAAAATTTCATTCTTTTCACCTACAAGCCTTTGAGTCACCATCACAAACTCATCTACTTGTAACTTGAACAGATCATCCTTCTTCACAACCTCACTTAAAGCTTTGTCACTTTGATTTTCAAGGCTTTCTATCTTTGCCAATAGTTCAAGATTGGTTGGATTATAACTAGAGTTTTCTTGATGATTTGAATCAACTTCCTTATTCAAAGATGTTTGACAATCTTCCTCTAGCATTGTGTAAGAAGTCTTGAAAGCAACAAAATTACTAATTGACTCTTCCTTAGATGATGACTCATCACTTAAGCTTTCCTCTTCACTAGAGTCATCATCACTCTAAGTGGCCGCCATCGCCTTACCCTTCTTGTCCTTACTAGTCTTCTCACTTGTACACTTTGAAGTGTAATGACCAAACTTCTTACACGTTAAGCATTAACCTTGTGGTTGCTCTTCGCTTGACCACTCTTCTCATTCTTTAGAGATGATGATTTCTTGACTTCATTTTCCTTAGAGGATTTGCCACTTGGCTAGGCACCTTTCATCATAAACTTTCTAAACTTCCTAACCAACAAATCCATCTCCTCATCTTCATCTTCACTATCTTCATTGATGATTTCGAGAGCAATTCCCTTGCTCTTAGCTTTAGGTTTCAAGCTTGACTCATAGGTCTGAAGAGAGCCAAGCAATTCGTCGACGCTTATGCTATCAACATTCTTGCTCTCTTGAATTTATGTCACCTTAGCCTTGAACAGTTTAGGCAAATATATTAAGATCTTCCAATTAAACCTCTCTTAAGAGATTGGTACACCAAACGATTGACATTGATTGGCAATGTTCAAAAGCTTAAATTGGAAGTCATCAAACTTATTCTTTTCACTCATTTGTAACATTTCAAACTAAGATGTAAACAATTGAAGGTGAGACTTCCAAACCGCCTTGGTTTCTTCATTGGTATATTGAAGAACATCCCAAACCTCTTTGGTTGTCTCTAGATTTTGAATATAGGAAAATTTCCTACTATCCGCTCCTCCAAAAAAGGCGTTCACCACTTGATGATGCCATTTAGCCTACTCAAACTCATTTACATTCCATTCGCTTCCTGGTTTAAGAACTACAGATCCATCTTCAAGCATCTTGTTGGGAGGATTGTAACCTTCCTCAACCGACATCCATGCTCTTTCATCAATGGACCAGATGTAAGCCGTCATCCTTAAATTCCAAAGCCCACAATTATATCCATTGAGTAGTGGAGGTCTAGAGTTCGGAGTTCCTTCGGACATCATCTCTTCTTGAAGACCTATTGCTTCATAAAAAACCATGCAATCAACTGAGAAAGTATCGTAGATCCTCGTTAAGTTTCGTCTAACTATCTGCTATGATACCAAATGAAAATATACAAATGTGTTAAAATTGCCTGAAGCTAACCTAGATGGTGGTGAATAGGTTTTTACACCTTTTTTCAATCCCATGAAAACAAGCATACATATGTCCTCCTAGCAAGCTTGAATAATAATTCTTAAGATAATAAAGCATATGTAAATAAACATTATGTATTATCAAACAAGGAATCGTCAAACAAGCTTACATGTCATTAGTGATAGGGTTAAAATGAAACTAAAAACAAAAAGATATTTGTATTCTTAATATTGTTTCACATGTACAAGTATTCAATCAAAGATAATCATATACAAATAAATCTAAGTACATATAAAATGAAATTTACAATTTTGATGAAATGAAGGGTCTGTATATCACATATTACAACAATCTTGTTTTCAAGAATGTCTAGAAATGAAGATTGTGAAACAAGATACAAATATACACATACAAGTATATAAGAGAGATAGGAAGAATTAACACATGGATTTTTTTTAACGTGGTAAATCTCCAAGGAGGAAACATCCACGGGTTGAATACAACCATTGGGTACTTTTTTTTTGGAATGTAGATAAGACATTCCTCAAAAGTGACCAACAAATGACATTCTCTATACTGTACTCGACGTCTACACAATCCCTATTGGTAAATTGGAAATTCCTCAAAAGTGATCAACAAATGACACACTGTCTTTTGGACTCCACTTCTACACAACACCATTAACAAGTTGGAAATTTATCAAGAGTGATCAACAAATGACACACTATCTATTGGACTCCATTGCATCTTAATATCTAGGTTGTACCAATAAAAAGTATACTTTCTATTAAAGGCACCTTTGACTCTAGAAAGTCTCTCTAGCTTGATTATCCGGACCACATGTCTTAATCACGACTGATTGCTTAGCTATTCGGACAACATGTCCTAGCCAAGACTTCATGCATTTTACAATGACTTCCTAATGGGATCAGTGAATGCATAAATGCAAACAAGCACTCAACATAGAATCTGATGATCAACACATCCTATGGGAACTAGACATATGCATATAGGTACACAAAAATTGTTTAGTTACTATGCATGAATGAAAATTCTAGAGCACGTGAAACACCACAAACACATTTAATTTTGAGAATCATTCATGTAAATAAAGCTTGAATCAAGGCATATACACTAAGCACATATTCAAGATTTTAGTAACAAAAAAAAAACATGCTAGATTCATGAGATATAATCAATCAAAGTTCTAGCAAACATCTAGAGCATATTTCCCTTACAATATTAAATCAAAATCAAAATTGCTCTGAAAACACAATCAAATGTGCTAATCCAATATATATTCAATTAAAAGAGCCTAGCACATGTAAAACATATTTATTTTCAAAAATCAGTCAATATGAAGCACGAATAGTCTTAAACCAAAAGCTAGCACAATACAATTTCTAATCATGTGAAAACATAGATTTTAGAAAAATCTAACTCAACATGAGATAATCTAATCATGTTCAATCTAGCTTCAATAGAGTCTAAAACTCTAATCAAAGTATACACAATAAACATACATATATAAAAGAAGAAAATCCACGGTAATTGAAAACTTTGAAGAACAAAACCAAGAAATTTTTCAATACCTTAAGACAAATGTGCAACCCCATTTTTCAATGAAGAGCCACCAGGAAACTTGATCAAATGACCTCAAAACTTCTTGGAGATGTTCAAGAATTGATAGACTAACAATCTCCGAAATGAATAACTTAAATCGGAGTTCAAATGAGAAACTTATGGTGTTTGGAAAGTGAGAAAGTATGAGAGAAAAAATTTCTGCACACCTAGAAAAGTTTCTTCTTAAAATGTAATGAGAGATGAAATGGGATATTTAAATAAGAGGGAAAGAGGGGGATTTAGAGGACCAATGACCACGTGCCACCTCACATCCCTGAGGAGGTGCATGGACATCTAGGAGGTAGGAAGCCCTCCTACCCGAGATCGCCACGCCCCTCCTTAGGGATGGGTGGCAAGTGGCATTTGGCCACTTGCTTCCTACCTTACGCACCTTCGCGTTCTCCGGCCTCTGAACTTTGAATTCGAATCCCTTTTTGGATTAAAAAACCAG